>JAWNZC010000025.1:1410000-2012500 GCA_035771165.1 Paragorgia papillata | reverse complement strand
CCGATTTTGGTCACTTTTGAAACTTTTGAGTTAGGGTCAAAAACGGTTGAATAAAGTCTTTTTAGGCCTTCTGTGAAAAGGAGAAGGCTGTATTTTGGCTAAAAAAAATGTTTTTGATTTTTTGAAAAAAATCCGGATAAAAAAAAGTTAAGGGGTTAGCCTTTACTTTTTGACCGATTTTGGTCACTTTTGAAACTTTTGAAGTTAGGGTCAAAAACGGTTAAATAAAGTCTTTTTAGGCCTTCTGTGAAAAGGAGAAGGCCTTGTATTTGGCTAAAAAAAACATGTTTTTGATTTTTTGAAAAAAATCCGGAAAAAAAAAAAGTTAAGGGGTTAGCCTTTACTTTTTGACCGATTTTGGTCACTTTTGAAACTTTTGAGTTAGGGTCAAAAACGGTTAAATAAAGTCTTTTTAGGCCTTCTGTGAAAAGGAGAAGGCTGTATTTTGGCTAAAAAAAATGTTTTTGATTTTTTGAAAAAAATCCGGAAAAAAAAAGAGTTAAGGCGTTAGCCTTTACTTTTTGACCGATTTTGGTCACTTTTGAAACTTTTGAGTTAGGGTCAAAAACGGTTGAATAAAGTCTTTTTAGGCCTTCTGTGAAAAGGAGAAGGCTGTATTTTGGCTAAAAAAAATGTTTTTGATTTTTTGAAAAAAATCCGGGAAAAAAAAAGTTAAGGGGTTAGCCTTTACTTTTTTTTTCCGGATTTTTTTCAAAAGATCAAAAAAAATTTTTTTAGCGAAAATACAGCCTTCTCCTTTTTACAGAAGGTCTAAAACGACTTTATTTAACCGTTTTTGACCCTAACTCAAAAGTTTCAAAAGTGACCAAAATCGGTCAAAAAGTAAAGGCTAACCCCTTTACTTTTTGACCGATTTTGGTCACTTTTGAAACTTTTGAGTTAGGGTTCAAAACGGTTGAATAAAGTCTTTTTAGGCCTTCTGTGAAAAGGAGAAGGCTGTATTTTGGCTAAAAAATATGTTTTTGATTTTTTGAAAAAAATCCGGATAAAAAAAGTTAAGGGGTTAGCCTTTACTTTTTGACCGATTTTGGTCACTTTTGAAACTTTTGAGTTAGGGTCAAAAACGGTTAAATAAAGTCTTTTTAGGCGTTCTGTGAAAAGGAGAAGGCTGTATTTTGGCTAAAAAAAATTGTTTTTTGATTTTTTGAAAAAAATCCGGGAAAAAAAAAAGTTAAGGGGTTAGCCTTTACTTTTTGACCGATTTTGGTCACTTTTGAAACTTTTGAGTTAGGGTCAAAAACGGTTAAAATAAAGTCTTTTTAGGCCCTTCTGTGAAAAGGAGAAGGCTGTATTTTGGCTAAAAAAATTGTTTTTTGATTTTTTGAAAAAAATCTGGGAAAAAAAAAAAAAGTTAAGGGGTTAGCCTTTACTTTTTGACCGATTTTGGTCACTTTTGAAACTTTTGAGTTAGGGTCCAAAACGGTGAATAAAGTCTTTTTAGGCCTTCTGTGAAAAGGAGAAGGCTGTATTTTGGCTAAAAAATATTTTTTTTGATGTTTTGAAAAAAATCCAGAAAAAAAAAAGTTAAGGGGTTTAGCCTTTACTTTTTGACCGATTTTGGGTCACTTTTGGAAACTTTTGAGTTAGGTGTCAAAAACGGTTAAATAAAGTCGTTTTAGACCTTCTGTAAAAAGGAGAAGGCTGTATTTTGGCTAAAAAAAAATGTTTTTGATTTTTTGAAAAAAATCCGGAAAAAAAAAAAGTTAAGGGGTTAGCCTTTACTTTTTGACCGATTTTGGTCACTTTTGAAACTTTTGAGTTAGGGTCAAAAACGGTTGAATAAAGTCTTTTTAGGCCTTCTGTGAAAAGGAGAAGGCTGTATTTTGGCTAAAAAAACATGTTTTTGATTTTTTGAAAAAAATCCGGAAAAAAAAAAGTTAAGGGGTTAGCCTTTACTTTTTGACCGATTTTGGTCACTTTTGAAACTTTTGAGTTAGGGTCAAAAACGGTTAAATAAAGTCTTTTTAGGCCTTCTGTGAAAAGGAGAAGGCTGTATTTTGGCTAAAAAAAATGTTTTTGATTTTTTGAAAAAAATCTGGAAAAAAAAAAGTTAAGGGGTTAGCCTTTACTTTTTTTGTCCGGATTTTTTTTAAAACATAAAATTATTTTTTTTAGCCAAAATACAGCCTTCTCCTGTTCGCAGAAGGTCTAAAATGACTTTATTTAACCGTTTTTGACCCTAACTGAAAAGTTTCAAAAGTGACCAAAATCGGTCAAAAAGTAAAGGCTAACCCCTTTACTTTTTGACCGATTTTGGTCACTTTTGGAACTTTTGAGTTAGGGTCAAAAACGGTTAAATAAAGTCGTTTTAGACCTTCTGTAAAAAGGAGAAGGCTGTATTTGGGCTAAAAAAATTTTTTTTTGATGTTTTGAAAAAAATCCAGAAAAAAAAAAGTTAAGGGGTTAGCCTTTACTTTTTGACCGATTTTGGTCACTTTTGGAACTTTTGAGTTAGTGTCAAAAACGGTTAAATAAAGTCGTTTTAGACCTTCTGTAAAAAGGAGAAGGCTGTATTTTGGCTAAAAAAAATGTTTTTGATTTTTTGAAAAAAATCCGGATAAAAAAAAGTTAAGGGGTTAGCCTTTACTTTTTGACCGATTTTGGTCACTTTTGAAACTTTTGAGTTAGGGTCAAAAACGGTTAAATAAAGTCTTTTTAGGCCTTCTGTGAAAAGGAGAAGGCTGTATTTTGGCTAAAAAAACATGTTTTTTGATTTTTTGAAAAAAATCCGGAAAAAAAAAAGTTAAGGGGTTTAGCCTTTACTTTTTGACCGATTTTGGTCACTTTTGAAACTTTTGAGTTAGGGGTCAAAAACGGTTGAATAAAGTCTTTTTAGGCCTTCTGTGAAAAGGAGAAGGCTGTATTTTGGCTAAAAACAATGTTTTTGATTTTTTGAAAAAAATCCGGAAAAAAAAAAGTTAAGGGGTTAGCCATTACTTTTTGACCGATTTTGGTCACTTTTGAAACTTTTGAGTTAGGGTCAAAAACGGTTGAATAAAGTCTTTTTAGGCCTTCTGTGAAAAGGAGACGGCTGTATTTTGGCTAAAAAAAATGTTTTTGATTTTTTGAAAAAAATCCGGGGAAAAAAAAGTTAAGGGGTTAGCCTTTACTTTTTTTTTCCGGATTTTTTTCAAAAGATCAAAAAAAATTTTTTTAGCCAAAATACAGCCTTCTCCTTTTTACAGAAGGTCTAAAACGACTTTATTTAACCGTTTTTGACCCTAACTCAAAAGTTTCAAAAGTGACCAAAATCGGTCAAAAAGTAAAGGCTAACCCCTTAACTTTTTTTTTTTCCGGATTTTTTCAAAAAATCAAAACATGTTTTTTTAGCCAAAATACAGCCTTCTCCTTTTCACTGAGGGCCTAAAAAGACTTTATTTAACCGTTTTTGACCCTAACTCAAAAGTTTCAAAAGTGACCAAAATCGGTCAAAAAGTAAAGGCTAACCCCTTAACTTTTTTTTTTCCGGATTTTTTTCAAAAAATCAAAAACATGTTTTTTTAGCCAAAATACAGCCTTCTCCTTTTCACAGAAGGCCTAAAAAGACTTTATTTAACCGTTTTTGACCCTAACTGAAAAGTTTCAAAAGTGGCCAAAATCGGTCAAAAAGTAAAGGCTAACCCCTTTACATTTTTGACCGATTTTGGTCACTTTTGGAACTTTTGAGTTAGGGTCAAAAACGGTTAAATAAAGTCGTTTTAGACCTTCTGTAAAAAGGAGAAGGCTGTATTTTGGCTAAAAATATTTTTTTTAATGTTTTGAAAAAAATCCGGAAAAAAAAAGTAAAGGCTAACCCCTTAACTTTTTTTTTATCCGGATTTTTTTCAAAAAATCAAAAACATTTTTTTTAGCCAAAATACAGCCTTCTCCTTTTTACAGAAGGTCTAAAACGACTTTATTTAACCGTTTTTGACACTAACTCAAAAGTTCCAAAAGTGACCAAAATCGGTCAAAAAGTAAAGGGGTTAGCCTTTACTTTTTGACCGATTTTGGCCACTTTTGAAACTTTTCAGTTAGGGTCAAAAACGGTTAAATAAAGTCTTTTTAGGCCTTCTGTGAAAAGGAGAAGGCTGTATTTTGGCTAAAAAAACATGTTTTTGATTTTTTGAAAAAAAATCCGGGAAAAAAAAAGTTAAGGGTAACCCCTTTACTTTTTTTTCCCGGATTTTTTTCAAAAAATCAAACAAAATATTTTTAGCCAAAAATACAGCCTTCTCCTTTTCCCAGAGGATCTAAAACGACTTTATTTAACCGTTTTTGACCCTCACTCAAAAGTTCCAAAAGTGACCAAAATCGGTCAAGGGGTTATCCTTTACTTTTTGACCGATTTTGGTCACTTTTGAAACTTTTGAGTTAGGGTCAAAAAACGGTTAAATAAAGTCTTTTTAGGCCTTCTGTGAAAAGGAGAAGGCTGTATTTTGGCTAAAAAAACATGTTTTTGATTTTTTGAAAAAAATCCGGATAAAAAAAAGTTAAGGGGTTAGCCCTTTACTTTTTTTTTCCGCATTTTTTTCAAAACATGAAAAAAATTTTTTTTAGCCAAAATACAGCCTTCTCCTTTTTACAGAAGGTCTAAAACGACTTTATTTAACCGTTTTTGACCCTAACTCAAAAGTTCCAAAAGTGACCAAAATCGGTTCAAAAAAGTAAAGGGGTTAGCCTTTACTTTTTGACCGATTTTGGTCACTTTTGAAACTTTTGAGTTAGGGTCAAAAACGGTTAAATAAAGTCTTTTTAGGCCTTCTGTGAAAAGGAGAAGGCTGTATTTTGGCCTAAAAAAACATGTTTTTGATTTTTTGAAAAAAAATCCGGGAAAAAAAAAAGTTAAGGGTAACCCCTTTACTTTTTTTTCCCGGATTTTTTTTCAAAAAATCAAACAAAATATTTTTAGCCAAAATACAGCCTTCTCCTTTTCCCAGAGGATCTAAAACGACTTTATATAACCGTTTTTGACCCTCACTCAAAAGTTCCAAAAAGTGACCAAAATCGGTCAAGGGGTTATCCTTTACTTTTTGACCGATTTTGGTCACTTTTGAAACTTTTGAGTTAGGGTCAAAAACGGTTAAATAAAGTCTTTTTAGGCCTTCTGTGAAAAGGAGAAGGCTGTATTTTGGCTAAAAAAACATGTTTTTGATTTTTTGAAAAAAATCCGGAAAAAAAAAAGTTAAGGGGTTAGCCTTTACTTTTTGACCGATTTTGGTCACTTTTGAAACTTTTGAGTTAGGGTCAAAAACGGTTAAATAAAGTCTTTTTAGGCCTTCTGTGAAAAGGAGAAGGCTGTATTTTGGCTAAAAAAACATGTTTTTGATTTTTTGAAAAAAATCCGGAAAAAAAAAAAGTTAAGGGGTTAGGCTTTACTTTTTTTGTCCGGATTTTTTTTAAAACATAAAAAATTTTTTTTTAGCCAAAATACAGCCTTCTCCTGTTCGCATAAGGTCTAAAATGATTTTATTTAACCGTTTTTGACCCTAACTGAAAAGTTCCAAAAGTGACCAAAATCGGTCAAAAAGTAAAGGCTAACCCCTTAACTTTATTTTTTCCGGATTTTTTTTAAAACATAAAAAAAATTTTTTTTAAAACATAAAAAAATTTTTTTTAGCCAAAATACAGCCTTCTCCTGTTCGCAGAAGGTCTAAAACGACTTTATTTAACCGTTTTTGACCCTAACTCAAAAGTTCCCAAAGTGACCAAAATCGGTCAAAAACTAAAGGGGTTAGCCTTTACTTTTTGACCGATTTTGGTCACTTTTGAAACTTTGAGTTAGGGTCAAAAACGGTTAAATAAAGTCTTTTTAGGCCTTCTGTGAAAAGGAGAAGGCTGTATTTTGGCTAAAAAAACATGTTTTTGATTTTTTGAAAAAAATCCGGAAAAAAAAAAAGTTAAGGGGTTAGGCTTTACTTTTTTTGTCCGGATTTTTTTTAAAACATAAAAAATTTTTTTTTAGCCAAAATACAGCCTTCTCCTGTTCGCATAAGGTCTAAAATGATTTTATTTAACCGTTTTTTGACCCTAACTGAAAAGTTCCAAAAGTGACCAAAATCGGTCAAAAAGTAAAGGCTAACCCCTTAACTTTATTTTTTCCGGATTTTTTTTAAAACATAAAAAAAATTTTTTTTAAAACATAAAAAAAATTTTTTTAGCCAAAATAACAGCCTTCTCCTGTTCGCAGAAGGTCTAAAACGACTTTATTTAACCGTTTTTGACCCTAACTCAAAAGTTCCCAAAGTGACCAAAATCGGTCAAAAACTAAAGGGGTTAGCCTTTACTTTTTGACCGATTTTGGTCACTTTTGGAACTTTTGAGTTAGGGTCAAAAACGGTTAAGTAAAGTCGTTTTAGACCTTCTGCAAAAAGGAGAAGGCTGTATTTTGGCTAAAAATATTTTTTTTGATGTTTTGAAAAAAATCCGGAAAAAAACAACTTAAGGGGT
This sequence comes from Paragorgia papillata, assembly GCA_035771165.1. NCBI lineage: Eukaryota > Metazoa > Cnidaria > Anthozoa > Scleralcyonacea > Coralliidae > Paragorgia > Paragorgia papillata. Next base: position 2,006,050 of record JAWNZC010000025.1, on the reverse strand, counting down.
TAGCGCCTTTACTTTTTGACCGATTTTGGTCACTTTTGGAACTTTTGAGTTAGGGTCAAAAACGGTTAAATAAAGTCTTTTTAGGCCTTCTGTGAAAAGGAGAAGGCTGTATTTTGGCTAAAAAAACATGTTTTTGATTTTTTGAAAAAAATCCGGAAAAAAAAAAGTTAAGGGGTTAGCCTTTACTTTTTGACCGATTTTGGTCACTTTTGAAACTTTTGAGTTAGGGTCAAAAACGGTTAAATAAAGTCTTTTTAGGCCTTCTGTGAAAAGGAGAAGGCTGTATTTTGGCTAAAAAAACATGTTTTTGATTTTTTGAAAAAAATCCGGGAAAAAAAAAGTTAAGGGGTTAGCCTTTACTTTTTTTTTCCGGATTTTTTTCAAAAGATCAAAAAAATTTTTTTTAGCCAAAATACAGCCTTCTCCTTTTTACAGAAGGTCTAAAACGACTTTATTTAACCGTTTTTGACCCTAACTCAAAAGTTCCAAAAGTGACCAAAATCGGTCAAAAAGTAAAGGGGTTAGCCTTTACTTTTTGACCGATTTTGGTCACTTTTGAAACTTTTGAGTTAGGGTCAAAAACGGTTAAATAAAGTCTTTTTAGGCCTTCTGTGAAAAGGAGACGGCTGTATTTTGGCTAAAAAAAATGTTTTTGATTTTTTGAAAAAAATCCGGGAAAAAAAAAGTTAAGGGGTTAGCCTTTACTTTTTTTTTCCGGATTTTTTTCAAAAGATCAAAAAAAATTTTTTTAGCCAAAATACAGCCTTCTCCTTTTTACAGAAGGTCTAAAACGACTTTATTTAACCGTTTTTGACCCTAACTCAAAAGTTTCAAAAGTGACCAAAATCGGTCAAAAAGTAAAGGCTAACCCCTTAACTTTTTTTTTTTCCGGATTTTTTTCAAAAAATCAAAAACATGTTTTTTTAGCCAAAATACAGCCTTCTCCTTTTCACAGAAGGCCTAAAAAGACTTTATTTAACCGTTTTTGACCCTAACTCAAAAGTTTCAAAAGTGACCAAAATCGGTCAAAAAGTAAAGGCTAACCCCTTAACTTTTTTTTTTCCGGATTTTTTTCAAAAAATCAAAAACATGTTTTTTTAGCCAAAATACAGCCTTCTCCTTTTCACAGAAGGCCTAAAAAGACTTTATTTAACCGTTTTTGACCCTAACTCAAAAGTTTCAAAAGTGACCAAAATCGGTCAAAAAGTAAAGGCTAACCCCTTTACTTTTTGACCGATTTTGGTCACTTTTGGAACTTTTGAGTTAGGGTCAAAAACGGTTAAATAAAGTCGTTTTAGACCTTCTGTAAAAAGGAGAAGGCTGTATTTTGGCTAAAAATATTTTTTTTCATGTTTTGAAAAAAATCCGGAAAAAAAAAGTAAAGGCTAACCCCTTAACTTTTTTTTATCCGGATTTTTTTCAAAAAATCAAAAACATTTTTTTTAGCCAAAATACAGCCTTCTCCTTTTTACAGAAGGTCTAAAACGACTTTATTTAACCGTTTTTGACACTAACTCAAAAGTTCCAAAAGTGACCAAAATCGGTCAAAAAGTAAAGGGGTTAGCCTTTACTTTTTGACCGATTTTGGCCACTTTTGAAACTTTTCAGTTAGGGTCAAAAACGGTTAAATAAAGTCATTATAGACATTCTGCGAACAGGAGAAGGCTGTATTTTGGCTAAAAAAAATTTTTTTATGTTTTAAAAAAAATCCGGACAAAAAAAGTAAAGGCTAACCCCTTTACTTTTTGACCGATTTTGGTCACTTTTGAAACTTTTGAGTTAGGGTCAAAAACGGTTAAATAAAGTCTTTTTAGGCCTTCTGTGAAAAGGAGAAGGCTGTATTTTGGCTAAAAAAAATGTTTTTGATTTTTTGAAAAAAATCCGGAAAAAAAAAAGTTAAGGCGTTAGCCTTTACTTTTTGACCGATTTTGGTCACTTTTGAAACTTTTGAGTTAGGGTCAAAAACGGTTGAATAAAGTCTTTTTAGGCCTTCTGTGAAAAGGAGAAGGCTGTATTTTGGCTAAAAAAAATGTTTTTGATTTTTTGAAAAAAATCCGGAAAAAAAAAAGTTAAGGGGTTAGCCATTACTTTTTGACCGATTTTGGTCACTTTTGAAACTTTTGAGTTAGGGTCAAAAACGGTTGAATAAAGTCTTTTTAGGCCTTCTGTGAAAAGGAGAAGGCTGTATTTTGGCTAAAAAAAAATGTTTTTGATTTTTTGAAAAAAATCCGGAAAAAAAAAAGTTAAGGGGTTAGCCTTTACTTTTTGACCGATTTTGGTCACTTTTGAAACTTTTGAGTTAGGGTCAAAAACGGTTGAATAAAGTCTTTTTAGGCCTTCTGTGAAAAGGAGACGGCTGTATTTTGGCTAAAAAAAATGTTTTTGATTTTTTGAAAAAAATCCGGGGAAAAAAAAGTTAAGGGGTTAGCCTTTACTTTTTTTTTCCGGATTTTTTTCAAAAGATGAAAAAAAATATTTTTAGCCAAAATACAGCCTTCTCCTTTTTACAGAAGGTCTAAAACGACTTTATTTAACCGTTTTTGACCCTAACTCAAAAGTTCCAAAAGTGACCAAAATCGGTCAAAAAGTAAAGGGGTTAGCCTTTACTTTTTGACCGATTTTGGTCACTTTTGAAACTTTTGAGTTAGGGTCAAAAACGGTTAAATAAAGTCTTTTTAGGCCTTCTGTGAAAAGGAGAAGGCTGTATTTTGGCTAAAAAAACATGTTTTTGATTTTTTGAAAAAAAATCCGGGAAAAAAAAAGTTAAGGGTAACCCCTTTACTTTTTTTTCCCGGATTTTTTTCAAAAAATCAAACAAAATATTTTTAGCCAAAATACAGCCTTCTCCTTTTCCCAGAGGATCTAAAACGACTTTATTTAACCGTTTTTGACCCTCACTCAAAAGTTCCAAAAGTGACCAAAATCGGTCAAGGGGTTAGCCTTTACTTTTTGACCGATTTTGGTCACTTTTGAAACTTTTGAGTTAGGGTCAAAAACGGTTAAATAAAGTCTTTTTAGGCCTTCTGTGAAAAGGAGAAGGCTGTATTTTGGCTAAAAAAACATGTTTTTGATTTTTTGAAAAAAATCCGGAAAAAAAAAAAGTTAAGGGGTTAGCCTTTACTTTTTTTGTCCGGATTTTTTTTAAAACATAAAAAAAATTTTTTTAGCCAAAATACAGCCTTCTCCTGTTCGCATAAGGTCTAAAATGACTTTATTTAACCGTTTTTGACCCTAACTGAAAAGTTTCAAAAGTGACCAAAATCGGTCAAAAAGTAAAGGCTAACCCCTTTACTTTTTGACCGATTTTGGTCACTTTTGAAACTTTTGAGTTAGGGTCAAAAACGGCTAAATAAAGTCGTTTTAGGCCTTCTGTGAAAAGGAGAAGGCTGTATTTTGGCTAAAAAAAATGTTTTTGATTTTTTGAAAAAAATCCGGAAAAAAAAAAGTTAAGGGGTTAGCCTTTACTTTTTTTGTCCGGATTTTTTTTTAAACATAAAAATTTTTTTTTAGCCAAAATACAGCCTTCTCCTGTTCGCAGAAGGTCTAAAACGACTTTATTTAACCGTTTTTGACCCTAACTGAAAAGTTCCAAAAGTGTCCAAAATCGGTCAAAAAGTAAAGGCTAACCCCTTAACTTTATTTTTTCCGGATTTTTTTTAAAACATAAAAAAAATTTTTTTTAAAACATAAAAAATTTTTTTTTAGCCAAAATACAGCCTTCTCCTGTTCGCAGAAGGTCTAAAACGACTTTATTTAACCGTTTTTGACCCTAACTCAAAAGTTCCCAAAGTGACCAAAATCGGTCAAAAACTAAAGGGGTTAGCCTTTACTTTTTGACCGATTTTGGTCACTTTTGGAACTTTTGAGTTAGGGTCAAAAACGGTTAATTAAAGTCGTTTTAGACCTTCTGCGAACAGGAGAAGGCTGTATTTTGGCTAAAAAAAATTTTTTTTGATGTTTTGAAAAAAATCCGGAGAAAAAAAGTAAAGGCTAACCGCTTTACTTTTTTTTTCCGGATTTTTTTCAAAAAATCAAACAAAATATTTTTAGCCAAAATACAGCCTTCTCCTTTTCACAGAAGGTCTAAAACGACTTTATTTAACCGTTTTTGACCCTAATTCAAAAGTTTCAAAAGTGACCAAAATCGGTCAAAAAGTAAAGGCTAACCCCTTTACTTTTTTTTTCTCCGGATTTTTTTCAAAAAATCAAATAAAATATTTTTAGCCAAAATACAGCCTTCTCCTTTTCACAGAAGGTCTAAAACGACTTTATTTAACCGTTTTTGACCTCAAAAGTTTCAAAAGTGACCAAAAAGTGACCATCAGGATTTTTTTTCCAAAAATCAAAGAAAATATTTTTAGCCAAAATACAGCCGTCTCCTTTTCACAGAAGGTCTAAAACGACTTTATTTAACCGTTTTTGACCCTAACTCAAAAGTTTCAAAAGTTACCAAAATCGGTCAAAAAGTAAAGGGTAACCCCTTTACTTTTTTTTTCCGGATTTTTTTCAAAAAATCAAACAAAATATTTTTCGCCAAAATACAGCCTTGAACAGAGAGCACCAGAGTGGAAGAGAAAGCACCAGAGTGGAACGGAATGCACCAGAGTGGAACAGAGAGCACCAAATTATTTTTAAAAAAACTTTTTTTAGCCCAAATACAGCCTTCCTTTTAGTATGCTTGGCTGTGGTGGTGTAGCCAGGGTCTTGGGTTTGGGGGGGGGGTTGGGTGAGAACCTCAATCTCCTAGTGGGGTCCAGGGCATGCCCCTCAGGAACATTTTGGATTTCTAGGGTCTCTGAAACACTATTTCCTGCATTTTGAGGCACGTATTTAAGAGTAATCCGAAAGCTTAAATTACATAATTTGTTAAAATCAAACCAGAACATAGAATGATACGCATCAGAATATCTTTAGATATATTTATAAACAAGTCGTAAATGTAAAAACAGGTTGGAGTCCTTTTTTATAGACCCTTAGTATTGTAATTTATAGCATATGCATGCCTGCAATATATATAACATGTACATCACTATCTCACTTGGACGTAAAACAACTGTACCCCCCCCCCCTCCCCCTACAAGTTTCTCCATGGATTTAAACTTTTCATGAGAACGGTCTTGGAGACCATTGGGGGGGTGAACACCCTCCTCGCCCCCCCTTGGCTACGCCACCGCTTGGCTGTGGTGCCAAATGTACAAAAATTCTGAAAATTCTGTATGCTCGGCAGTGGCACCAAGTGTACAAAAATCTGAGAATTTTGTACGCTTGGTATTAAGGTAGTGTAGTCCAGCTGTATTTGTAAAGGTCTTTGTAATGTATTACTAACAGTGTATTGCCAATTGGTATTTAATTTAAAGGTATTCATAAAGGTACAGTATTGGTATTTGTAAAGGTTTTGAGAAAGGTATTCGTATAGGTATTGTTATAGTTATTCATAAAGGTATTCGTAAAGGGTATTATTGGTAAAGGTATTATTGGTAAAGGTATTGGTAAAGGTATTGGTAAAGGTATTATTGGTAAAGATATTCGTAAAGGTTACAATTATTGGTAAAGGTATTTGTATAGGTTTTGGATTGCAGTGCTGTGAGTAACTAGCTAGTTACATTTTTAAGTAACTGTAAGCTGAAACTAGTTACTTTTTCTGAAGAAGTAACTGTAACTATAACTACAGTTACTTTTTGAAGAAGTAACTATAACTAGTTACTTTTTTAAAGAAGTGTAACTAGTTACAATATTTGGTTCAAAAATGTGACTAGTATAGTTTAATACAGATGTTCAGTTGAGGATATCATTCTTTCTTGATAAAAATGGTTTTGATATAATAATAAAGGTACATTATGTACACATTTGACTATTTCTGCTTAGTGACAACTATATTTAGGCATTTAGCTGTAAAAAACATAATTATGGTCAGTGGTGTACCGAGGGCATTTCGACTGGGGGGGTGTTTGTTCCAAAATTTACCGACGAAACTCAATAAAAAATCACGCAAAAATCACATACTTTTGCGCATGAAAGTGCGGTAAAACCTGGTGTTTTGAGGAAATCACGATAGGTGTATTCACTATTAAACTCTATTAAATTAGAAGCACCAGGAGGATGAAATTGAAAAGTTCTTGTTTGTACATGTCTTAACTCCTAAGAATCCTGGACAAATATTTGGGCGCCTTTTTATTTTGCTATAGACAACTAGATTAATACTAGAACACAATATACAATCTAAGACGGAGAAGTTAATAAAGTTACAGCATTTATTTCTATAATCTAGTATATTATTAATTAAAGATTAGGTAATTTAGGTTATACAACTACAGTGCATGTACAGTGGTTACAACTTACTTACAGTCTAGTAGTCCACAGTGGTTACAACTTACTTAGAGGTAAAGTTCTGATTGCATAACTGCCAAAACAGGCATTTAATTTCAGGGCCGTCGGAAGCAAATTCATATTGGATTATTGGGGGGGGGCTGAAAAGGGTGAGGCCATGCGAATTAGTGACCGCATTTATAGGGGGGTACCGGGGTATCCCCCCCGGAAATTTTTGAAATATAGAGCCTTGGAAACACCATTTCCTGCAATTTGAGCGAATGTTTTCAGCTCATTTTGCGGCAGGCATAGTTCAAATTTTACATAAAAATAAACAAGACGTAATTTGAGTGACTCTTGCAATGCCTAAGATTCATTAGTAACTATGGGGCTTTCCATTTACACGGTTAGACTGGCCAGTCCGGTTAAATGGAACACGATTCGTTTGAGACCTGGGATGGTCTGACTGGAAAATGTGGTCCTAATCAAAAGCAAGTCCATTCTGGCCGGACTGTCGGTCTAACGTTGTCAATTGGAAAGCGCCCTAAGATATCCAAGAAATCAAGAATATTTATATTGGAGTTAAGGATACTTAAAATCATGTTCAAATCCATGGCAATATCTAACAGATTTTTTCATCTTCAAAAGAATGTTGCAAAATGTTTTTAGCAAATTATTGGGGGGGGGGGGGGGGGGGGGGGGGGGGGCTGCCAAGTCCTCCCGCTTCCGACGGGCCTGAATTAATAATTACTTGTCTCCTTTACCTTACTTAAGTTAATTGTAAGATTCGATGCTTACATATTTGATGCTGTAAATTTGGCCTGTCAAGTTTTCGGTGCGTTTTTTTTCTCGATCAGTACCGCTAGCTAAGGCGCTAATAAATAGCACATAATCCTAACATACGAATACAACTTTATACAAGTGAAAATGACTTGACAACAAATAGTAAGGTAAGATGTTACCACCATAAATGGCTAAATTTACCGACCGCTCTCTTAAAAACCGACCAATATCAATATTTTATCAATTTACCGACCATTTTCGAAAAAAGTGGGGGGGTGTCGCACCCCCCACACCCCCCCGCTCGGTACGCCCCTGATTATGGTACTGGCATCTAGAAACCAGTAATTTCTTCGTTGATTCTAGTAACACGGACAAAGGAATGTTACTTTGTAACTAGTTACAAAATTTTTGGAGTTACTTTGTAACTGTAACTTAGTTAGTTTCTTTTCATTGTAACTTTTATCGGTAACTAGTTACTTTTCTAACGATGTAACTGTAACTAGTTACAAAAATTATGTACCTTTTACAGCACTGTTGGATTGATAACTCACCGAGATACTGTATCCTGGAAGCATTGTCTCTTCGAACATGTTTCTTTCATTAACCGGCTTGATAAAAATCGTAGAAACAAACTAGAAAAGAAAACACTCTTTACTTCAATGGCCCAAGCTCTCGCGATTGGGAAAAATAACTACAGTAGTTCGAACAGTACTGAAAGAAATTGAAAATGGTCAAGGTGACATTTCAGACAGACAGTCAGACATCTTACCTTTGTCCTCTCGTCGATTATATTGTCGAAGAAACACAAATATTGCGTTCATGTAATAGCTTAGCAATTAACAAATCTTGGAGGACTTAGATAAAGAACTAAAACCCAAGGATGGAAGGGATTTTTCTTGATTAAATGAAAGAGTTTGTTACATATTTCTTCCACCATATTGGTTCTTCTCCACGGACTTTAAATTTCCCGGGCAAATCCAGGGGTACGGCCATTTCCGAGTGTTTCCGATAACACGCGCGACTTGCACGATCAGGTTGTGCACGCGGGATCTCGACCAAAACACGCATTCTCGTCTCGCGCCGAGATTACTCTTGTTATTGACTTTAAAATTTTTAAAATTATTATTATCATCATCTTCATCAATATGATTATTATTATTGTGATTATTATTACCATAATCAGTTATATATTTAAACATACTAACTTATTTTAATATTGTAATTTAAGCTATAGGTCTCTAACGTAATTAACTCTAGCTGTGTTAGTGTTCCTGTACCGTTGCATATTTTTGTTTACTTTGTTAATCAACGGTGGCCGAAGTTACAGAAATATATTTGTTTATTGTGCGGGCGTGCGGGGCTTGTGCGGGCCATAAGCGACCTACGTGCGGGAAGGTGCGGGCCTTGTGCGTGCGGCGCCAACTCGTTCCCAGGGCATCTCTGAAATGTTGCGACAAGATGGCGGATAAACAACAAAATTCAGAAGCTTTTATACTACGCATTGATACCGTTTTTATGGCTGAATAAAAGTTCTTAAATTGGCATTCACCCTGTTTATTTTGGATCTTGGTAGAAGTGATCTTATTTTTCTTCGTCCGATCGCTCATCGAATCTCCGAAAACTTGAGAATACTCCGTTTATAGTCCGTATTAAAAACTTCAAATATCAATGAGTTCAGTTGGTTTTGACGGGTCCAGCGTCGGTAGACTCGAAGGATCGTCAGGTACTTCTGGAGGTCTAGTAGTTAGGAAAACAAGTGGGAAGGGTAGTTCTAAGACAGCAACTGCAGGAGGCAGCTTATTGGGTCTTCAAAAACTGGCTGAGCAAAAACGAAAGGAGAAGGAAGCTGAATTTCAGTCGAACACATCAAAAAAACAAAAACTAAATTCAGAGGAAGAGGACAAGAATGGAAACGAAAGGACTAGGCATTATCGTTTACAGAGGGTCGAGACACCATCACACCCTGGTGGAGTAAGTGAGGAGTATAAAGAAAAAAAGAAGAGAAGAGATGAACGGGACAGGGCTCAAAGGAAGGGTGGTGTTTACGCGGATACAAGAAAGAAAGAGAAGGAAGCGAAAGAAAAGGAATCGTCGAGAGGTGATAGAAGGGATAAGTATTCTGATCGAACTAGGATGAGTAAAGTAGGTAGAGATGATAGATCTTCTAGTGGTAGGAGTGAGAGTTCCAGGGAGTCTCACTCAACACGGGGACGATACAACTGGGAAGAGACACCCAGTAGCAGAAGAAAGGAGGACAGGGAAAGTACACCAAGTCGACCATCAAGAGGTTTGTGTTCCTATTTTAAAATAAAATTAAACAAAAATAAAAAAATATGTATGGAATAGACTGCACCTTTATAGTGGATACCACTCATTCACTGACCACCTGAGATGGTGTCTAGCAAAGGTGGTGGAACTTGGGGAGGGGGGGGGGGGGGCATGGTGGATAAGCTAGTGGAGGATTCATGGGGGTTGGGGTACAGAGTAAAATACTATTTAGGGAATTCAGGGTTCTGAGTATTAACCCTTTAAACTGAATTTAAACCTGTAAAGGGATAAAGGACTTGGGGGCTAATCGTCCTTACTCGCAGCCAGTGGCTGAACTAAAAAGGACGCACATCAACGTGGCTATGCTCCAGGCAGTTGTTATACAACACAGTTCAGACCACGGATCACAGCTGAGACATAGGTGTTGATTTTACAGAGGGGAAAAAACCAGAGAACCCAGTGAAAAACCCTCGAAGCACAGGAGAGATCAACTACAACTCTACTCACACGAGTTCCAAGCTCAACAACGGGGTCATTCCCAAGCGCTCACCCATTCAAATACTAACCCCATCTAACCAGCCTTAACTTTTTGGTGAGAAAAGAGATTTTATGAGGTAGAAATTGACATATTCATTGGGGAGCTATTTAATATTAATAGAACACCTGAGCTACCCTAACTGTACCCACCTACATTTATTTATAATTGCAACTCACTTTTCACCCAAAATCTTCGGAAGTTCAGTCCGAAGTTCACAAGTTCGTTGGGAAGTTCAAAGTTTCGTTTTGACTATGCATTCGATTGGCTGCTAGGAACCAAGCAACCAATAAAATGCAGCAGAGTTCAAAAGGAACTGCAAACTTCCAAACGAACTTCCGAAGATTTGGGTGAAAAGTGAGTTGCAAATGACTGTACAGTAAGCATTTACTGCTTACTGTACAGTCATTTGCAACTCACCTTTCAGTCATAAATTGCTTTTTAGATCTTAAAACACCATCTCGCAGTGCTTGGGATGAAGATGAAGACATGACACCATCAAGAAGGAACTGGGACGCACCATCCCCAGCCAGGTCAGATGTGTCAAGAAAAGATCGCAGTGAAAGAAGGTTGGCAAGTTTTGACTCCTTTAAATGCTTACAAGTACAGAATTAAATTGAAAACTTAACTTTACTTTTTAGGGGCACAAAGTATGTCTGTGTTATAAGAATTGGCTGGGCTTACAAACTTACTGAAAATTCAGTTACAATATTTTCTGGGCTATTAGTCGCACCATTGTACAGTATAAACCGCGGTGCCAGTTTTTCAGTAATTCTTCGGGAAAATCCTCAGTCTATCCTCGACACTGTCGAGTCGACAGCCCGTGAAATGTGCGCTTTGGGAATTGAAACGCATTAGGTATTCAGGATGAGTCATAGTTTGACAATAGGTGGCGTGATTTGCGGCAGAGAGAGTCCCGAAACTTCAGCAACAGAAGTTCAACAAAAAATCAGGCGACAAAACAGTGATAATCGGTTTTCGCGCGTCTAATACCGATAATATCGTAGATTTCGATATTTTCGGTAACATTTCGATATTTTCGGTATATCGATATTTTCAAATTTAAAATACCGAATAACCGATATTTGAAAAAAACCAATAATTATCGATATATCGATATACCGCAACAGCCTAAGCGTAACATCTTACAACGTAGCGTGATGTCATGGAACGTAATGTATCGTCTTGTAAATAGCGCACAAGCGTAACAACAAGTTATAACATGGCAAAACGTCTTAAAACATAGCGTAATGTCATAGAAATTTTGACAATTTTTTAGGCACCAGAAGAAAGTTGATGACACACCTGCTTTTACTCCAACGTATAAATACAATAGCTGGGCAAGTGAAAGGAAGAGCCTTGGTGCAACCCCTAGATTATCCAGAGGAAAAGGTACACTTCAGATAAGGTTGGGCGGTTTACCGTTTTTTTTCGGTTTAGCTTTTAGAAAAACCGGAAAACCGTCATCATTATTTATTACAGTGTTACAATGTATAATTTCGTTTAGTTCTTAAAATTGTTACTATTAAAGATGAGAAAAGCAAAATAAAATTAAAGTTAGCAAACGTTTTCGTTGAACGTTCGTTTTTTGTTCAATGTTTTGCCGTGATTTATGCAGTCATTTATAATTATACAGCCTAATTATGACGTCCAGCGCTATTAAAAATTTTAAATTGCGTTCCTTCAATTAGTTCAATACTGAAATTGCATTAGTTTCTGAAATTTTGAAAAACCGGTTTTATACGGTTTAACCGGTTTAGAGTCGGACGGTTTGGTGGTTTTTATTTTAATCAAAACCGCCCAAGCTTAACTTCAGACTCATTATAAACTACAGAGTTAGGATGGTACAGTATATATCAGTATATATATATATATATATGTAATATTTATAAACCGCGCAGGAGGGCTTTATCGGATATAAAACACGAGGCGATAGCCGAGTGTTTTAGAGCCGATAAAGCCCGTACTGCAAGGTTTTTAAATGGCTTCTAAAAAGAATCACTTCATACGTTCATTGGCTTAGTAATTTTGAAAATTAAGCTTATCTCAGCCGTTAAAAACCAGCGAGAAACTTAGAGCGAGTCTATATTACATATATAGATCCGATACGCTCATGATTTTTCTTTGTGTTTTCCTCATGAATTATTAATGAATTTTAGAAATATATATATATATAACCTTAACCACTTGCGTTTTGAATGGGGGTGCACGAATGTGGTGGGGTTCGCAGAGATGCTGTACTATCACAATTACCCTGCGAGTCAGAGCCCCTTTCCGACCTACGCAAGCTTCGGGGGAAATTGGGCTCTGCCAACAAACTCGATATAAGTGGATATAAACAGAATATGTCATTCACTGATGTATGTAATATCATGTATTGAATAGTTCGCTAATCTGCAACAGGTCAGAGGGGTGAAGAAGATACTGAAAAAGAAATGTCTGAGTCGGAAAGAAGAGAATGGGATGAAGAACAAAAGGTTCGCTCATAATTTATGCTTTGTAAAAATTAGGACAAGTAAATGTTCAGAATGTTTGTTTGAAAACAACAAAATCTAGATCCTGATATCACATAGAATATTGATGGATTAATGCAAATTGTTTAGCCCATTGCTATACCTAGGATGTCTGAGGATTCTAGACAGAGTAAAAACATGAAGGGGGCAATTTTGGCCAGCTCAGGTAGGAATAGGTTAAGTTAACTGTTTGATATTCTGGTATTCTTTTCACTACAGAGACTGGATCGAGCTTGGTACGATATGGACAGTGGTCAGGATGAAACTCACAATCCTTTTGCAAATGTCAGTGAAAAATATGTGCAACAGAAGGAAGAAGCTTTGACAAAGAAGCAAATTAAACGAATATCAGCTCAACAAAGACAAATTAACAAGGTACTGTAACATTCATATCTACATTACGTTACATTTCGTTACACTGCATTACATAATTACATTACATTAGGATTTGCATTGCATTGCATTGCATTACATTTGTACATTGCATTGTATTACGTTACAATACATTACATTGCATGACGTTACATTACATTGCACTACATTTCATTACATTACTTTACATCACATTACTTTACATGATTACATATTTACATTACGTTACATTGCATTACATTAGGTTGAGTTATATTGATTCCGTTGTTTTTATTAATCACTTCAGGACAATGAGAAATGGGAGACTAATCGAATGCTTACAAGTGGAGTTGTTCAGCGTTTGGAAGTCGATGATGATTTTGACGACGAGCAACAAAACCGAGTGCACCTTCTGGTACACAATATGGTACCACCTTTCTTGGATGGTAGAATAGTTTTTCACCAAACAACCAGAGCCAGTGATCCCAGTCAAGGTAGGAATAAGGAGGGATCAAGGTAGGAATAGGGAGGGAGGGAGGGAGGGAGGGAGGAGGGAGGGAGGGAGGGAGGGAGGGAGGGAGGGAGGGAGGGAGGGAGGGAGGGAGGGAGGGAGGGAGGGAGGGAGGGAGGGAGGGAGGGAGGAGGGAGGTGAGGGAGGGAGGGAGGGAGGGAGGGAGGGAGGGAGGAAGGAGGGAGGGAAGGAGGGAGGGAGGGAGGGAAGGAAGGAAGGAGGGAAGGAGGGAAGGGAGGGAGGGAAGGAGGGAAGGAGGGAAGGAGGGAAGGAGGGAAGGAGGGAAGGAAGGAAGGAAGGAAGGAAGGAAGGAAGGAAGGAAGGAAGGAAGGAAGGAAGGAAGGAAGGAAGGAAGGAAGGAAGGAAGGAAGGAAGGAAGGAAGGAAGGAAGGAAGGAAGGAAGGAAGGGAAAGAAGGGAAAGAAGGGAGAGCAGTCAAGAACATCAATACCACAAGAAATGATCACTTCTTTGAATGTTTGCATGGTGACATTAAATTGCTCTGATGAAGGCCTGAGTAAACAGATCGAAAGCCAAGCAATAAATACTAAACGTGGTGTTACCACAAATTCTCGCTTTTCGGCTTTTATTACCACAACAAGAAGTGGCTGCCCAAACGTCCGAGCCAGGGACTCTCGTTAGAAGCGTTCGACATTTAGCGATATGATATTCTTTATCATTTGATAAAGGACGGCTCTTCTGACATGGCTATCATAAGTCGCAAGGGTTGCTTGGCTGTCAGGAGGTTTCGAGAGGAAAAGGAAAGAAAGAAAGCTCAACATAAGGACTGGGAACTTGCTGGGACAAAACTTGGGAACCTTCTTGGCGTTGAAAAGAAGAAAGAGGTACTTAAATTGTTATATTTGATGACTTATAGCTGAGTGTACTATACCACACGACACTGTACTGGTCTGTACGGCACGACACTGTACTGGGCTGTATGGCACAACACTGTACTGGGCTGTACGGCACGACACTGTACTGGTCTGTACGGCACGGCACTGTAATGCATGGGCTGTACTGCACGACAGTGTACTGTACAGTGTACGGCACGACACTGTACTGTACGATACCACTGTACGGCACTGTACTGTACTATATGACTGCACTGTACAGTATACGGCACCACACTAGTACAGTACACTGTATGGCACCACATTGTACTGTACGCCATCACACGGTACACTGTACACCATACTGCAGTCTGCATGCAGGCTATATTCTGTACTGTGTGCAGATAACTTAATGGTAAATGCTGCGTACGATTTCTATCACTCGCTCATACTATATGTTCGCCTTATAATACGTCACATCATATTGAACATCACTATAGGATGACGATGGTAACCAGGGCGACGATTACAAGGAAAATCAAAGATTTGCAGAACATATGAAAGATAAAAGTGAAGGAAGCAGCGACTTTGCTACCCAGAAATCACTGAAGGAACAGAGGAATTTTCTCCCAATATTCGCAGTCAGACAAGAGGTGCGTTACTTAAGATAACAACATTTAGCAACACGGCACAGTAAAATACCCATACGTACATTAATATGACATTAGTGCCATTGAGTATGACTGATTAAGAGTGATACTGGTCTACATGCATTGACATCTGAATGGATTGAATCCAGATTCGTAACTTTAGAAATACGGGCGCAGCCCACTTGACCATCGCGCCAAGAACGTCTGGAAAATTGCGCCAAGTGACGTACTGAACTTTACTGCGCATCCCACAAGGTTCTTCAGACACGTTAGACCATATAGTTAGTTGCAACAATTATAGGGGTGGCTCGTTGGATGGTTTGAGGATGGGGGACCCCTTCCCCTACCCTGCGAGTCAGCCCCTTTCAGACCTACGCAGGCTTCGGGGGAAAGTGGCCTCTGCCAACAAACTCGATTTTCGCCCCAAGTTTGGGGCGAGCCAGTCAGGTTTTGAACTGGTCAAACACGTTCTAGTTTATGAGCAATCGCAAGCAGGAAAATAGCAACTAACGCGTTAGAGCCTGGGCCCAAAATAGTATCTTGGCAACGTTCACGCATACTCAAAAAGAAATATCGAATTTGTTGGCAGAGCCCACTTTCCCTGCGTAAGTCGCAAAGGGGCTATGGACTTGCAGGGTACCCTTCCCTGTGAGATTAAGGCATTATGTTGTAGGTTCTGGTGACTTCCAAGTTCCAAAGTCAAACTGCTTGGCATGTATGCTCAAGTGCCAATTTATCTCGCCATACCTTGTGGGCGGAGCCCTTAATTTCTAAACCGGGGTGCTGAAAATGTCAATCGGGGGTGCTGAAAAATATTAATTTGCATTAAAATATCTAAAGATATTCGCGGAGGGGCTAAATAATGAAACGACTTTTTTGTGTGATTTTTAGTTATTAAATGTCATTCGAGACAACCAAGTTGTGATTATCGTGGGCGAAACGGGATCAGGAAAGACCACTCAACTCACTCAGGTTTGTTAGTTTCGGATTGTAAAGTCTTTTCAGTTGTTGCTGTCCCCAAGCTGTCGTGAGAAAAATCCCAAAGAAAAAAGCTGAGTGGTAAATTGGAATGTGAATTATGTCAGGAAATAAACTGTAAACAGTGTATTCAATCTACTGAGTGTATGCATTTTGAGTATCTATGTGGCGTTTGCGTGTTTTGAGTATTTTATATGACGTTTTTTAACCTTTAGAGTCTGTAAAATCTTCCTCCAAAAGCCAGAAAATGGCATTTCAGCGACTCTCGATTTCAAAATTTCCCGGGGAGCATGCCCCCGGACCCCCTAAAAATTTATTTTGATTTCGGCTCCTCCCCCCTTTCAAAATCCTGGCTACGTCCCTGATGAACAATAACTTTTTAAGTTGCGTTCAAAAACGCAGAGTAGCGTTAACCTTTTCACCGCCGTGGTGGCCGTAATATAAAATACTAAAGATTTAAGATAACGCCAGACGATTTTACTCGTCCAAGGAAAAGGTCTGGCGGTGGAAGGGTTAAACTATGTCGGATTCTTCACCTGGCTGCGTTGGGAATTTATTTGTTGTTTCTTAATATTGCTTTCTTGTCCACTCAGTATCTCCATGAAGATGGTTATAGTAACTATGGTATGATTGGTTGTACTCAACCACGTCGTGTAGCCGCAATGTCCGTCGCAAAAAGAGTCAGTGAAGAGATGGGAGTGAGGCTTGGTGAAGATGTTGGTTATGCCATTCGTTTTGAAGATGTTACCAGTGAGGTATAGTGGCAAAAGAGCCATAATTCTATGCACCAAACAATATGCGCCTCGTATCAAGAGCTTTGCGCGGCAGATTAGGAAGGAAGGAAGGAAGGAAGGAAGGAAGGAAGGAAGGAAGGAAGGAAGGAAGGAAGGAAGGAAGGAAGGAAGGAAGGAAGGAAGGAAGGAAGGAAGGAAGGAAGGAAGGAAGGAAGGAAGGAAGGAAGGAAGGAAGGAAGGAAGGAAGGAAGGAAGGAAGGAAGGAAGGAAGGAAGGAAGGAAGGAAGGAAGGAAGGAAGGAAGGAAGGAAGGAAGGAAGGAAGGAAGGAAGGGAAGGGAAGGGAAGGGAAGGGAAGGGAAGGGAAGGAAGGAAGGGAAGGGAAGGGAAGGGAAGGGAAGGAAGGGAAGGAAGCAAGCAGGCGTCGGGCAACTACAAAGTACAGGCATTTTCACAATTAACCCCTATCTTCTCCAAATATAAGCAGTAAGCTCATATCACATAATATGAAAAAAATCCAGTATGTTAGCTCAGAATATTGATTTTCTAAACTTGTACTAATATTTTCCATTTGCTTTCAGTCGACCTTAGTGAAGTACATGACTGATGGCATCTTGCTACGAGAGTCTCTTAATGAGTCAGATTTGGATCGCTACAGTGCAGTCATTATGGACGAAGCTCACGAGCGATCATTGAGCACAGATGTCTTGTTTGGCCTGCTTCGAGAGGTGTGTAATGATGAGTCTAGTCTGAACCTGATATTAACTTTTTCACTCGCATTGTTATTGTGGAACAACTTATCTCTTTACTCTGATACCAGACGATTTTACTCGTCAAGGGGAGAAGTCTCGGAACGCCATGCACGACGAGTTCACACAGCTCAAAACGTTTAAATGAAGAACCACAAAAACAAGACTGTTACTGGAAAGAAGACAAGTCTCGCTATCGGTGTTGAATGTACTAGTCATTTTCTTACTGTAGGTAATTGGAAGAAGGAGAGACCTGAAACTGATAGTCACATCAGCAACAATGGACTCTGACAAGTTTGCTGCGTTTTTTGGAAACGCTCCTGTTTATAAGGTAACAGAATCGTCATCATCATCGGATATCATCACCATCAATATAATCACCAATATCATCATCAATATCATCATCAATATTATCATCATCATCATCAATATCATCATCATCAATATTATCATCATCAATATTATCATCATCAATATTATCATCATCATCATCAATATCATCATCATCATCATCAATATTATCATCATCATCAATATCATCATCAATATCATCATCAATATTATCATCATCATCAATATCATCATCATTATTATCATCATCATCATCATCATCATCATCAATATTATCATCATCATCAATATCATCATCATCAATATTATCATCATCATCAATATCATCATCAATATTATCATCAATATCATCATCAATATTATCATCATCAATATTATCATCATCATCAATATTATCATCATCAATATTATCAATATCATCAATATCATCATCATCATCAATATCATCATCATCATCAATATCATCATCATCAATATCATCAATATCATCATCAATATTCATCAATATCATCAATATCACCATGATCATCTTCGCCATTATTACCATCATCTTCGCCACTCGCCAATATTGCCATTATCTTTCTCACTCTTGCCATCACAATCAAAATTTTCACAATCATAATCATCTCATTATTGATTATTATATGTCTCGTTACAATCATTATTACAATCACCACCAGGCGTCTATGCCTGATGGTATCCAAATGCAATCTCGTGGCTATATGCGTCTTTTTTGTTGGTTGTGAATTATCAGTGGGTTTGACAATTTAAATTCTAAGTGATAAATAGGATGCAAATAAAATGTTCCTTTATCCTAACAAAAAGAAACCATGATAGAAAAGGATTGATCTTCTTATTTTAGATCCCTGGTCGAACTTTTCCTGTCGAGATATTCTTCAGTAAAAATGTGGTTGAGGATTATGTTGATGCGGCCGTAAAACAAGCACTGCAAATACATCTGACACCATCAAAAGGTCGGAATTATAAAATCGTGAAACATATGACTGAAGTGACTGACTGACTGACTGTCTGACTGTCTGTCTGTCTGTCTGTCTGTCTGTCTGGTTTGCCTTATCTGTCTTGTCTGGTCTGGTCTAGTCTTGGTCTTGGTCTTGGTCTTTGTCCTGTCTCGTCTCGTCTCGTCTCGTCTTGTCTGGTCTGTCTATCTGCCTGTTAATCAGTCTATCTGTGTGTCTGTTAACTCTTTCCTGTCCGAATTGGTCTTTCTAACGCCAGACGATTTTATTCACCTCTGGGGAAGCCCTCGGACAGGAATGAGTTAATCTATCTATCTATCTATCTGTCTGTCTGTCTGTCTGTCATATCAGTTCAACAAACAAACAAACAAACAAACAAGCTTGTCAAAAGTAAGGTGGATACAACGAACTAAAGATATATTTTCTACCCTAGGTGATCTTCTAATATTTATGCCTGGTCAAGAAGATATTGAAGTTACCTGTGCCTTAATAACTGGTAAGATTTCTATTTGTTTGTATTTTTTATTCAAGTTAGGTTATGGTATTTTCAAGGACATATTCTGTAACAGACAATACATGTTGTAATTATACTACTGCTCTGTTGCCTAATATGTTTAGAAATTCATGATAGTGTATTTTTGCTGTTTTACTTTAGAACGTCTCGACGAAGTTGATGATGCTCCTCTTCTCGCTATCCTACCAATTTATTCCCAGCTACCTTCAGACTTACAGGCAAAGATCTTTCAGAAGTCACCAGAAGGAGTAAGAAAGTGTATTGTGGCAACTAACATTGCCGAAACATCACTCACAGGTGCTAATCAAAAACATTCCAGGATAACTTGTCTAGTATATAGATTCGGTATTAGTTTCAATGAGGTGTCATTCAGAGTTAGAGGTGATCTCTCGGAGAAGTGGTCGCCCAGAGATGGTCGCTCAGAGAGGGTGGTCGCTCAGAGAGGGTGGTCGCTCAGAGAGGTGGTCGATCAGAAAGGTGGTCATTCACAGAGGTGGTCGCTCAAAGAGGTGGTAGGCTTAGTTTTCCGACGTGTTGTAAGCATGTTTTAACTTACATACTAATGAATGTTTTTTCCTGTGATTTTTAGTGGACGGAATTATATTTGTGATTGATTGTGGTTATTGTAAGCTGAAAGTATTCAACCCCAAAATTGGTATGGATGCCTTGCAAGTTTACCCTATTAGTCAGGTTGGTGCTACATTCGAAACCATTCGCGATATATTACGCCTTATGCAGACTTTCTCGCTGTATCGCTTTATCAGTACACGCATCATCGACACTGTGTAGAGGTGAGGGAAAAAGCGAGAGACTTGTAAACTTTGGAGACAAGGTGTCACCATTGGTCCCCAAAAAAATTCTAAGCTCCCAAAAATATTTTAAGTTGAAAAAAAAAAGAAAGATAGAATCAATATCCCATAAAATTTCATCAAGTTACAAAAAGTTTAAAAGTATAGCAACATAGCTATACCAAAATGTATGATTACGTTACCACTGATTACTTGTATACAAAACGATGGATATTCCAAATAAGATTTACACTTTAATATCAATGCTTTCAAAGCAGAATAGTCAAACATAATATTCTACACGTTTAATAAACAAATTAATATCTATATATCTCGAATTGCTTTATTTTAGGCAAACGCTAATCAGAGATCAGGAAGAGCTGGTAGAACAGGACCTGGGTGAGTTGCACTCGAACGTTGTATGTGGCAGATTGAATTTTTTCAAAAAGACCAAATAACTGGTATTTTTTTTAATCTTTTTTTTTCCGTTTTGTATTTTAGGCAGTGTTTTCGTTTGTACACAGAAAGTAATTATAAAAACGAGCTGTTGATCGCAACAGTACCCGAGATACAGCGAACTAATTTATCTAATGTCGTACTGCTGCTTAAATCTCTCGGAGTTCAAGATCTTCTGGAATTTCACTTCATGGACCCCCCACCGCAGGTAGGCTTTAACGTCCCCCCACCTCCCCCCTTTCCCACCTCCCCGCTCTCCCACCTCTGCCCCTCTCCGACTTCCGCCCCTTTCCCACCTCTGCCCTTTTCCCACCTCCTCGCTCTCCCACCTCTGCCCCTCTCCGACTTCCGCCCCTTTCCCACCTCTGCCCCTCTGCGACTTCCGCCCTTTTCCCACCTCTGCCCCTCCCCCACCTCCCATCCCTTTCCCTCCTTCCACCTCCCACCCAAAAAGTCGTGGCGTCAGTGAATTTCCGCTTTTATTTATATAATCATTTAATTGTTTTTCCTTTTAGGATAATATTCTTAACTCAATGTATCAATTGTGGATTCTTGGTTCTCTTGATAACACTGGTAACCTAACCCCACTTGGACGTCAAATGGTCGAGTTTCCATTAGACCCAGCTATGTCTAAAATGCTCATTGTATCTGTTGATATGGAGTGCAGTGAAGAAGTCCTGGTGAGTGAAAGACAATACTTTACAGCGTTTCCACCGCTGACCTATATGTAACTGGACTCGTCCAAAAAGGTCCCCTCCTCTAATGGTAGCGACCGTTGACCTTATTTTGCATATATGAGTGATATGTGTATTTGACTGTGGGCTCAGTCGCGCCCGCAGTCCAATCAATCCAGTTATAAATTCATTTATCCGAGAATAGTCAGCGGTTACTACTATGGGAGAAACCGCCATTTTGGATCGGTCACCTATGTCATTCATAAGTTATAAGGCATCCGCAGTCCAGTTATATATAGGTCAGTGACCATTTCTTCCCGCCATTTTGTTTTTGGCCGCCATCTTGGTCCAGATACAACTTTTACAAATGGTCCTGGGTATGAAATTGAGTTTCATTTTTTTTTCTCGGGATATTCCTTATTAGACCATCGTCTCCATGTTGTCTGTGCCAGCAATATTTTATCGACCGAAAGGAAGAGAGGAAGAAAGTGATGCTATAAGAGAGAAGTTTGCGGTTCCTGAAAGCGATCACCTGACGTACCTTCATGTATACCAACAATGGAAATCTAATGGGTGAGCAATATTTTATCTCTTCTCTTCTCTTCTCTTCTCCTCCCTTCCCTTCCAAATTTCAATTTATAAGCTGATTTCTTCCTTTGAGTTTTAACTTGCTCTTTCTGTACTTTCTTCTAGCTACTCTGGCCAGTGGTGTTCAGAACATTTTATTCACGTGAAGGCCATACGGAAGGTATAGTACCTTGTGTTGAAAGCATAACATACCGCGTATATTTGTTTGAAAACCTGGCTTTGAATACTCAGAAATCCTCCATAGTTGTTAAGCGACTTGTATTTCATAATCGAGTCATTTGTATAGCTTTAATTTTGAAGTTTGGGTTAGCCCCTTTAAATGCCTCAACAGAGCATTGCAATGAATTGCGCGCAAATCTGAAAGAGCGGCATCGCTTGAATCTTGTAGGCACTGATCTCTTTCCCAGTATTGTGGTTTCGCGGCGCGGAGTAAAGCTGGGCTAGTTCATATATCCTTCAAAAACACATGTACCTTTCAATGTTGAAAGTCGCACATGCGAAACGTGTGGATTATTGTAAAAAAATCTCTAGCAACCAGGGTAGTAAGACGCCAGCAGGTTTTGAAAGTGCATATCAGATGTCATGAAATTGTAAAAAAAAATTGTAAAAAGTGTTGTTGCTGAACCGTCGTTGACGACGAGATAATCCGCCATATACTAGATCTACTATAGAAGCATTGTTATATTAGTTACCCACGGTTTCTGTCCAATCCATAGTGTAACGGCATCTTGTTCCATGTAGGTTCGCGAAGTACGTGGTCAGCTCAAGGACATTATGGTTCAACATCGCTTGGCGCTACGTTCTTGTGGAAATGATTGGGATGTTATAAGAAAGTGTATATGCTCATCATACTTCCATCAAGCAGCTAGGATAAAGGTAAACGAGAGAAAAAGATTTAGAGATGCAACGATACCCTATCCAAAGCAATGTAAATGTCCCCCTCAGAACGTTTGTTTTGTGTTGTGATACTGTATATGTAACTAATTCTTCATATTCTTCAGGGTATTGGAGAGTATGTGAACATGCGCACAGGGATGCCTTGTCATTTGCATCCAACAAGTTCTCTGTTTGGTATGGGATTCACTCCAGACTACATTATATACCACGAGTTAGTGATGACGTCCAAGGTCAGTTCTGAAATAATAACTTCTTATTAAAGTGTTTATGAAACGAAAATTAAGTTTGTCTTATTTGAAAGAACTTTTGAAATGACAAAGTAAGATCTTTTGCTGTTTTTTGTTTCCTTGCTTCGTTTATGAGATATTTCAGTTTGTTTTATATGTGAAACTAACCAGTGACATCACAAGGTGCATAATGACTTACTGGGAAAGGTTATATATATTTTCTGTTATCAAACGGAATCACTTCAAAGCAATTATGTGTGCGTTTTTCCCTTACAACAACAGAAATATACATTTTCAACTGATTCCGTTTAGTAATAGCAAAGATATATAACCTTTCCCAGTAAGTCATTATGCACGTTGTGATGTCACTGGTTAGTTTCACATATAAAACAAACTGAAATATCTCATAAACGAAGCAAGGAAACGAAAAACAGCAAAAGATGTTACTTTGTCATTTCAAAAGTACTTTCAAATAAGACAAACTTAATTTTCGTTTCATAAACACTTTAAGTCTTCTTATATTCATTATTCATCGCTGGGGTAGCACCGGAGAACTGCAAAATGGGTTGGGTAAGCCAAATTTTTAGCAGTAAAATGTTGGTTAAATAAATTGGGTATATATATAAGGAGTAAAATAAATCAAATGACTATAGTTACATTCGTAATACTGAGACAGCATAAAGCACGAGTTTACTGGTCATGGACATGTGTGTGTTGATGAAAATATTAAATAATAGTAATATTAAACACTGAAGTCTAGAACATTGTACATCTGTATAACAGTAAAGTATAGTACAGGGGCAGTATGCATACAGTGCAATACAACTGTTTTAGTAGCTATTCCTCATAAGGAAAGGCTTTTCATAAGAGTACACTAAAGTACAGTAGAGTAGAGTGCAGTACAGTGCAGTACAGTACAGTAAAGTAAAGTACAGTACAGTACAGTACAGTACAGTGCAGTACAATGCAGTACAATGCAGTACAGTACAGTACAATACGTATATGGTGGTTAATCTTGTGCAAACGGGTGAAGGTACTACAATGCCATACATGAGTTGAATCAAACTACAGCATTCAGTAGAGGTTGGGTAGAAGAAAATTCCAGTATCTGAACGGTTGGGTCAAACGTTTTTCTTGGTTTCAAGTTATTTCTCCTTAATGTGTGTTATTGCAGGAATACATGCAGTGTGTAACGTCTGTGGATGGTTACTGGTTGGCTGAACTCGGTCCAATGTTCTACACCGTGAAGGAATCACTTAAGACGAGACATGTAAGTATTACCAGAAATTTTCCATAATTCTGTAAAATCTAAATGTTTTGGAAATTCAGGAAATTTCATTGCGTTCACTTTTCTCTGAAGTTTTTTTTTTAAAAATCTATTTTTAAACTCTTTTTTCCCCATTTTGTTTTAACAAATTTTCACTTCCCAGATTATAAACGTCTTGACGTTTTTTTTTCTTGCGTTAGGAAAAGCGTCTGGTAGCGAAAGAAAAACTGTTAGAAATGGAGGAAGAAATGGCTGAAGCTACTGCGCAACTCAAAGCACGAGAAGCGGAGAAAATAGAGAAGGTGTCGTCAGCTAGGTAAGCAGTCAATCAACCCAAACTACCAGTGGGGCTGCTCCAATGTTTGAAAACACTATAGTTTTGTCAGTTGCTGGCCAGCAGTCTGCCTGGTTTCCTGTGTGACTTTTGGCTGCCTGGCTCTCGCTGGCTGCCTGCCAGTCTATCTACCTTACTGCCTGCCTCTGGTTGGCTCCCTGCCTGCCTACTGGTCTCTCTACACGCGTAAAAATCTCGCAAGTTGTTACAGCATTGTTGCCTGAACAATGCTGTAACAACTTGTTGACATATGTGAACAACATTGATAAATGAACAACATTGTTCATTGTTTCAACAAGTTGTTACAGCTTGATGAAACAACAACCGTTGTTCACGCATGTTGTAACAACCGAAGAACGTGTTGATACATCAACCATGTTCACCATTGTTGTAACATTGTTGTTCATCGTTGTTATTTCGTCATGCTGTTACAACATGTTGTATCATGTGCGAACAACGTTGTTGGCTATAAAAATGTGCTGTTGGAACAACTTGTTCATGACTGTTGATTTGTCCGTGAACAAGTTGTTCGAACCATAAGTGAACAACTTGTTCACGGCGAGCAGCACAACATTGTTCACGGCGAGAAGCACAACATTGTTCACGCCTGTTGACAACCGTGAACAAGTTGTGCGTTTTTACGCGTGTACCTGGCTGGCAACCTTCCTGCCTCCTTGCCTGATTAATTGGGTACAGTTAGTTTTTAAGTTGTACTGTAATTTGGGTCATAATTTCTTGAAAGTGTCCATTGTAGTACATTTCTATTTTCTTATATATTTTTCTAGGTCTCAGATCGTTACACCTGGGTTAAAAAAGCCGGGGACACCACGCCGTACACCTGTTCGCTTCGGACTCTGACAGTACATTCAAATACGCTGCGATTCGCGCATGTCCAACGCCAAACATCACTGGCCATTCTAGACTGTGGTAGCTTCGTGTTTTTAATTAGACCAAGTTTGGAAAGGTCTTGGATCTAAATGAAAAGACGGTCAATTTTCCAGGCAGGATAATGATCTGTATTTAATATGTAATATATTGATAATAGAGAGAATTGTTTTGTAGAAGAATTTGCATTGTCTACGAATGAAATATATAGACTGTTATTTTACAAAAAAAAATTGTCTGTCTTTTAATGCTGTCATCTATATGGAATATACCGGGGAGTATATTTGCTGCGCTACAATCCTACTTGCATGTAGCTTATTGAAACTGCTAACACAAACCGACACTTCTAAACAGATTAGAGAGCCTATATTTTACACCTGTGAGTTGCGCGGAATCGATAGTAAGCGAAGTTTTTGACGCGACGTTTTTAGCGCTAAAAATAATCAAATTCATCAACATAACACAAGAAATGCAGCACAACTTCATAAGGCTTATAAAAGAACGAATTATGTAAAACATACTCTTTCTGGTATCTTTATACTTTGGACAGCACTCGAAAGTTAAACGTATAACAGCGACCTATATACATAGAATTATGCTGACAAATTTGCTGAAAATACGATCAGATAGCAGGAACACCATTTGTGCTTGATTTATGCGTTGTATTAATGTATTGTAATGTATTGTAATGTAGAATGTTCTAAAGATGCCCCCTCAGGCTTTTTGTCTTATAATCCATGATGTTACACAATCAACACGACTCAATCATACACTTAGCATCCTAACTCTAATATATATATATTTTTTATTTAATAAAATCTATCTTGCTCTACCTTCAAAAGTATCGAGCACTCTGTGGTCTATTGTAAACGACTACCCTTGTGGAAGTTTGAGCACTCTGGGCCCATGCGCACTTCACGCTATCTGAATGTATTTCACCGATGCTGTCCCACATGCAGCTGTCACCGACGATCGCATGTGTATAAGTAATTGGTGAAATTCATTCAGATTGTTCCAAGCTACACTGATGAGCTGTTGTACAGCGAAACACCGTGTCTGTAGATTGAACTATATATATATATATGGTAGATGTGCCAGTTTAGTGTAACCTAACGAACGTTTGGTAGACGTTTGTCTAACTCAAATACTCAGAAAATGTTTCAGAAAAAATGCTCTAACTATTAAAAAATTGAGCTACTGAGGCTCGGATGGAGATCTAAAGTTTAGCGGCAACAATTACAATATGTGGACCATGTTACCATATAAGGAAACATTCGTGGTTCGCCGTCGCCCAATCAAATTAAAATCGACACCTGTTGCACGACGGGGTTATTATGTGGTTAAATTTAATTTAAGCAAAGTTAACTGCCGATGTAGTTAGCCAGCGGACTACCCCTTACGATCTTGGGGAGTCCCAAGGTCTTGAGGAGGCCCAGGGGCGCACACGCACGGTTCCCATTTGGCGGGGCTTGTGTCTGTAGCGTTGCTGCTATCTTTGCTGGCTTTGCTTGCTAGCCTGTTGCTCAGCTCTCGTGTCTTTGTATTTTGGATTGTCGCTTGTTCTCCCCCCCCCCCCCCCCCCCCGCCCCCCCCCCCCCCCCCCCCCCCCCCCCCTCCCCCCCCCCCCCCCTCTTCCCCCACCCTTTTCAGGTAAGTAAAGTTATAGACTCGTGTTAACATAATACATATTCCACTGATTTCTCAGTGTGACACGTGCCGGGAGGTCTGCCTTGGCAGAGTTGTCATGGTGACCTCTTACTGCTTACAATCTTGTCCCGAAGTCGGGATTGCTCAATTGCTTGCTCCGAAGTCGGGATTGCTCAATTGCTTGCCCCGAACGTCGGGATTGCTCAATTGCTTGCCCCGAAGTCGGGATTGCTCAATTGCTTGCTATGTTGCTTTGCTCATTGCTTACGGCTAGATTACTTAGCCTTGGCCACCTATGGCACCAAACAGAGTTGAACTCAAGTGCCTGGTATATTCGGGTTGGTGCTGGTATTACTCTTGGAACAACATCGTTGTCTTATTTTTAAAAAAAATATTCAACTATATCCTATGAAGGAGGTCGTCGTTGACGTTCGCTTAAGCCTTTACCGAAGAGATTATACCAGCCTGGCGTTAGACAGAGTAAAATTAATAAGTTGCTAAATGCAACAAGTAAGTTAATGACCGAGAACCGAAGCATTAAGCCAAATTTCACAAGGTTTTGTCTTTATCTGTATATTTCCTGGGCTTTCTACAGATAAAGACCGTGCATTTATAATGAGCAATTGAATTGAATTCAGTTTGTGTGGGAGATAAAGACTTATGAATAAAGAAAACCGCGTGATATTTGAACTAATACCCAGTAAAGGGTCAAGGTCCCTGATCTTAACATGGAATAAAGACATTCCATGCGAGTCTTTTTAAACATAACATTAAACAAACATTTTGCGCCAGAAATTCTATCATATACATTCTATAAGGTAACGGCCAATTCAAATAAAGTTTTTTATAAAATTTAATACTATAATTATCAGTCAAAAATAGATTCAAAACCATTTTGTGTACTGTTATATATAAAATTCCTTGCTAATATACTATATAATTTTAAGAGGAGATTTTTTAGATTATCGAGAAACTGGCGCTCAAAAATACCGTGATCCTTTGCGAAAAAACAGTGAATTCTGTTCTTTTTTGGAACATGGCGGTGAACGCTGTAATTTGTTGGATTTTTTGCTTATTGATCTAATAAAAACTCACTCATTGTTACATGTAATACTTGAAAATGTTGTCTTCAATACAATTTCGTCCACTGGAAGTTGGTTGCAACATCTTCACACGGCGCTTTTAACGGCAACAACGTGCTTCATTAGATTTTATGGGGTTATGTTCGACAGCAGAAGGCACACAGGTAAGAATATTTCACTTATTTATTTGTGTTACTAGATGATTAGATTTCTTAAAAAAAATTATATGGGTAAGAACATATATTAGTAAGCTTTGTGTCGTACCTGCATCAGTTTGATATTAGTCGCACATAATTAACCTTTTCGCCCATTCAAGTGATAGACATGTGGTGTTGACTTTGAAAACCAAAATTTTGGTGGTTCCAACAATGTTTTGTTCAGATTCACTTTGAAATTGATGTTGATCTCAATAATGCTGTATTGTTTGTGAAGAAGGGTTGTCATATTCCAGAATAAGCCTGAATCAATGCATGTATTGAGGAGTTTTTTGACGATTAACGTTTATTTTTAGTCTTGAAACTTTGTTATTGTATGCCATAAATTCGTACCAACTAACCAAGTAGAGATATTCAGAAATATTAGATATTTTAACCTTAAAACTAATTGGCACACCGTGAACCTTATGGTACGTTACATTCGAACGGCGAGGTTTAAAACCATCGTTGTTTTAAAAAAAAATAAGCGGATGGTCCTCGCAATATTTTTTAAGTAAATATTACAGTTTTTGCATTTTCATCATTTTATTTTAAAATGGACACCTATTGCTTTCTTGGTTATAAAATATTTTAATTAATGACTAAACCTTTAAAGGTTTGCTTACTATGTAGTTTTAAAAGCAAGTATTAATAGAATGTCAGCCAAAATCTAATAGAAAATCCAGAAAAATAATTATCAGGGTTTTTTATAATGAAAAGTTGCCAGTTCTTGCCAAATGGGCCAAAAAATGTTTGTGGGCATTACTAAAATGTAAAAATAACTCTTAAATTGAATTGGCACACCACATGGTATACTTTATCTTCTAGTTTAATTACTACTCTCCAAAATAAAAATGATTTAAAGAAATTTTAGGTGGATGGTCCTCGCAGAATTTGAGCATTTTTGTACTCTTATCTGTTTTGTAGACTGTAATTTGATTAAGGTGGCAATGCGAGGTTTTATTTCTAAAGCAAAGATTATAGAAACATTGGAAAACATGTGCAGTAGATGAATGTCGTAGTAATCAATTCATACTACTGTAGTACTGTGCAAAGAAACATATATGTAAGGCTGCAGTGGTTATCAATAGGAAAGGTCTAAGAAATAAAGGGCATGTTTATATGAAGGCAATTAAGTGACTCGAGCTAAGCAAATTACTTTGAAAAGGTGAGATCTCAGCTGGTATAAGAATTAAGGTTTCCCAGCTTGCTGTTTAAATGAATATATAATTATAAACTATATATACGGTATATAATCAGATATAAGTTTAACTATTTTATGTAACTTATGGGACTGGGGATGGGTAACATGACTAAAAAAGCCTGGGCTTTAAAATGATTTTTTTTTATAAATTGTTCACTTCATTTAAATTCAATATATTAATTTGCTTTTTTAGATTTTTGTGGCTATGCCTAACTCTGACCAATATGTCCAAACTGCCAATATTTATGGAGTACGTATACAGTATACTGGCTGTAACTGGATTTGGGAGCTAGTCTTGTACAGTAATAATTAGTAATCGATCAGCATGTACATAAACTTGAAGTAATATGTGAAAAAAAAATTGTATCAGCTTTGTGATATTGGATTTTTGTGAGTGTACTTATTCAGCTTACACATTACTATTGTAAACATGTTTATCAATTATCAGCTATTGGAGTGGTGGTATTTGTTTTGCCCAGTTTATACCTAAACAAATTTGTTTCCCAGCTTCCCCCAACAACCAGAATGTTGAATCTGCCAACTTTTGTGCTTTTGTGGCTTGACCACAACTTACTGTCTATAGGGTCAGGGAAGGAGGGGAACACATCATATTGTAATGGTAGTAATGCACAAATCAGTGTTAAGCCCGAGGGGGGGGGGGAGGCTGTACAAAAGGTGGGGGATTTTTTTTAAATGAAGTGTTCAAAAGCACAACCCTGGGGCTGAGAATTATGATTTCCCATCTCCACCCTGGGGTCACGATTCAAGAGCAAATGTCGTAGGGTGGGGATACAGACATTTACCAAATCCCCCACCTTTGCCCAGCCTGCCCCCCCCCCCCCCCCCCCCCCTCGGGCTTAACACTGATTCGTGCATAAGAATCAAGGTGGGTCAATACAGTTTTGAAACATGGCCTGTTGATTTTCTATTAAATTATTTCTATACAATTCAAACATGCTTCTTTAATCATTTTTATACTACTGATGTAGTGCATGTACAAGTAAAATAATTATAAATAATATACAATTTATAAATTTCTTCTTATAGAATTATTAAATGTGCCCATTTTCTTCTTTTTAACTGGTGTTGCTAACTGTCTAGACACAAAAAAAATAAAGAACTTGTGTAAGCTTTTTAGTGTATAACAAACGCTTATTTTTTACTTTGGCAAGTTTATTTAAATTCTTGGGTTTTTCAAGATTACTCGACTATCTAGCAACTGCCAAGCACTAAGTTGTTTCGCGCTCTCTTTAGTCCACCCTGCCGTCTTCCCGTGTATGCAAAATGTAGCTTTGTCATCGCTGTTATTTCCTCACAGTCTGCTTTATGTTTAAAAACAACGTATATCGCTACTAGATAATGTTTTCCAATTTCACTTAACAAGTTCGCTGGCATGTCGGCAGCGTATGACAATGGTCAGCCTTCATAAATTATAGCCTTCGTAGAATTTTAAATAAGATGGCAACACGTTTTACACTAGAAATTTACATAACACACAAGAAGTACTTACCCTATCAGAGTTCTCTGTTTTCTGAGTATTTTGTTTTGTTTCTTCAAGGGAATTTTCCTCTGAATTTCCTAAAATATCTCCACTCCTTGAATACGGGGTTTTTAACCCCGGATATTTATCCCAATTGTATGGACAAAGCCTGGTTACAAAGTTTTGAGCGTTTTTGACGAAAATTTCTCGATAATCTAAAAAATCTCCTCTTAATCAGCAAAGGTATATTAAAGGAAATGCATCACATTCACAGATAACAACGTCGGCCCACTCACTTAGGAAACAAGAATTTTCATGTTTAGTACCCGAACTAAACGTTGGAGACAACGTCTTAAGAAAAGGAAAACAGTATGAGGAATCATTTTCATATCACTCTCGATAGAAGGAAAGACGCTCTTGATTTTCAGCTGAAAAATGATTTCCCTTGCTACCGTTATGTTTCTTTCTCACTTGCTTGTCAATAAACACGTAGCTGGAGAGGCATCGGGTAAGTTTAATCACATTAATGTTAATGTTAACGTTTTTTATTGTCACTCGGAACCGAAGAAGTGCTGTATAGTGTTCGGTATCTGACTATATATATTATATTTATAGTTACATAACGACAGGTTCATCTCTCGTAACTCTTGTCTCTTGTTCAATACGAAACTCTACGCTAGTGTAAAACGCAACTTTAAAGTCATTATGTCTATTTAAAGTCTATTTTGGCGCTGTAATTAATGCTTTATATAATATACTACTGCAATACCGTTCTATTAAACATATTAAGCCGTAATCAAACGAGAACGCAAGTCATCGCAAGTTGGCAGTCAGAATTTCTGTGGCGGTCGTTCGAACACCCAAATTAACAAAATAAAGGTTTCATGAGTGTTTTAAACAAGTTTTAACTTTGTCACGGTACATAATATTTTCGGGAAACTATTCAGAGCGGCTGGCTGAGATAGCGTGACTGCCAACTTGCGATGACTTGCGTTCTCGTTTGATTAGGGCTTTAGAGAGCTTTAAGCAAGTTAAGACGACGACGGCAATCTGAAGTGAAGTGAAGTTCAGTATCTCAGCTGAAACCACGAATCCATTTTACTTAAAGTATGTTTTTTGACATCCAAATGCTTTAGAGTTCTAAAAGGGGATTTTGTCGCATAGTTTGAAGTCAAACTTAACGAAAAGATTTCGCCGTTTCACGAGTTAACGTCGTCCTGAAGAGGTGAAAATGATCTGAATAACGTTGTATATAGAACGGGGACGGCGTTAGGATTCTGAGTCTTGGGACTAAAAATTGTTCATTTTCTTTGTTGTATGTTGAAAATTCTATTGTATTAAGGACGTCGTTGTTGACGTTCGCGTTGTATTTGCTTAAGCTCCCCTATATATATTATTATTATTATACGACGCGGGATAACTTTTGGACCTGTTTCAAATGTTTTTCGGTTCTTCCCGGTGAAAACCCCTCAAAGCACAGTACAGAACTAACCAACAACTCTACTCACATGGAAATAAGTTGGTTATCCATCCGAGCACTAACCCCATTCGACCGGGCTTCAGCGGTGAGATGCAGCGCGCTAACAGCTTGAGTTGTGCATGTCATGCATCTATGATGCCTCGATTTATATGCCTTCCCTTCTCTCAAAGCCAACCACCCCCCACCCCCACCCCCCTTCCCAAAGACAGTCTGTTTAAAACTACCATTTATACCGTACATTGCCAATCTGTCAGACTTTCAATACAATTTACGTATTATCTTTAAGGCTGTCCATCCATTATGAAAAACTTGGACAGTTCATGTTATCTGAAAGTTTCGAAAATCGCAACTTGGTACGACGCGAACGAGGACTGCAACACTTACGGTGGTCACTTGGCAATAGTGAGCAGCGCTCGCGTGAATAAATTTTTATTTAATACATTTATTAAACGCGATGCAAAACATGCACTCCACTGGATTGGTTTACATAAAGGTGGAAACGCGTGGCGCTTGCCCACTTTCAAAAAGGTGAAATATTTTAACTGGAATCCAGGTGAGCCTAACAACTATGGAGGTAACCAGGAGTGTGTAGCGATGTTGCGTAACAACAAATGGGGTGATATTTCATGCCATTATAAAGAGCCTTATATCTGCGAAGTGAAGAAAGGTATGTATAATTCGCTTCTTGGCCTTGCGATCCGAGAACTAAACTAGACTAACCTTATTTATACTGGATAACTCTATTTATATCAGTTATATATCTAAACTGTTATCCTCAGAGGTCCAGTAAGGGCCCACCCTCATTGGTCCAGTGTTACTACGGGAGGAAACCGGAGTACCCGGAGGAAACCTGTGTCAAACTGGAAGCACTCTTCTCACAAGTGTGGCCAAGGTGAATTTTTTTTAATCAGATAACTGCACCGTGCAGGAATCGAACGCGGCTCGCAGAGGTGAAAGGCACGTGCACTAACCACTGTCCTTGACAGTTAAACTCGTCTAGCGTTATAGACAAATTAGAAAGGTCTGGCGTTAGACAGAGTTCAAAATGCATGAAAACTATATACTTAGTCACTCATCCAACTATTAACCGACCTTTCATCTTACTGCGTCCACCAAAAGTATACAATATTTATATTCAACACAACACTTTTTTCTCTTTGTTCTTTTTACTAGCAACTTTAAAAGTGCAATTACGTTGTTTTATTGGAATACTTTGGGTCTAAATAACACACTGTAGATTGTATCTTCATATTATATCGGTTTGCTTTTGAAACTTTTTGTGGCTCATGACGTGACTTGCTTGACTTGGGTTTACCAAAAAAAACTTGTTACCAACTTTGCTGATTTGTTTCAACTGTTTTCAATAATGCCTAAAAGAGTTAAAATGCTTTCTCTATAGATACTGTTCTGAGATCCTTGCGTTCGTTGAAAAAGATGCTTAACGACCAGAGTCTAGATGCGAGAGGAAAAAATCGTACCGCTGCTTGGTTGCTGGTAGGAACGTATCACTTACCTGGACGGTCGTGTGCCGATATTAGGCAGCATTACAAAGGATACATGGTAAACGATGGAGAATACTGGGTTGAAATTGATAAAAAAGGATCAATGAAAGTTTACTGCGACATGACAACAAATGATGGTAAATAGATCTCAAACTCGTTAATAATTCACGAGATAATCAGCCATGCATGCGATTACAACAACAATTAGATACTCGAGTAAAACAGACTAAAATCGTTTTCCACCCCATACTATCAAAACGGCGCGAGTCTGAAGGACGAGTGCTATTTGAAGTCTTTGAAAAACCACTGCTCGTATATTGGCTTCGCTTCTTTCACTATTACTTGAAAAAGTTTACTCAAAGCACTAAGAATCATCTAGTTTTCTTGTATACACAAATCCATTGAGTACTGCCGAAAATATTGAACGTAGGAGTCTAACGTTTCGAGCGAAGCCCCTTCGTCACTTACCCCACTTAACCTCTAGGCTATTCCAGGTGTTTGTAAGCCACTTCTACCATAGAGATCATATAAATACTAGAGGGGGCATCCTATCTTAATTTCAGTCAACCGCGGGTAACCAATTGAAGGCCGCCATCTTGGATTTTTTTGGAGGCAAACATTATGTGCGTTGGTTGGCAAAGGACTGGGTCTAGTACATTTGCCAACCAATTGACTGAAATATCATAGGTAATGGCGGCTGCCATGTGGTTACCAAATTTTCCCGCCAATGCCCCCTCTAGTATTTATATGATCTCTATGACTTCTACACCAAACTGAAGTCAAAATCATATGCTTGTTGTTGTTATTAGGAGGCTGGACGCTAGTAACAAACCTTATACTTGACAGCCCGCGAGGTTTCAACTGGTCTCTCTCCACCGATTACCGAGACATCAGTGACTACAAAAGCAACCGAATTGGCCTCTCCGCATATGCTCTTAAAGTCCTCAGAGGTCAGATGGCCTTTAAACAAGTGAGGTTCTTCTGTCACAAGAAAATTCCGGGAAGTGTCTTCGATATTGCCACGGAGATCAATCCTTTGGGAGAAAATGTCATAGATTTTTTCACCACTCGTAGCGATGTTAGACCAAAAGCTTGTGGCTCTTTTGTACGCCTTTCTTCCGATACTTCCGACATGTCGCAAGATTGCAGCAACTGGGGAAGCCTAGGCAGAAACACATGGCACAGTTCAGGCTATCATACATGGTACCGACGAGAAGATCGCCTGTTCTTTTATCCAATAGATGGCAGGAGTTCCACAAAACACTGGTCTTGGCGTGTTTTTCATTCAGATAAGCATTTATGGTCTTGTGATCTAAAACATCCCCCAATGTCGGTAGGGGATTCTTGGAAAATTTTTGTTCGTTAAGACTGCATTTACACACTGCGATTACTCGGGTTCGTTTCTGGTTTAGCTCCACCGATCTATATATAACTGGACTGTGGGTGTCCTATTTACAGTAAGAAATAGAAAATGACCGCCTGTGTTTATATAGCCTGATGCAAACACGAGAGTGAGTAGAGTGAGTTGGGAGAATGTTAAAGTTTAATATATAATATATAAGTACTTTCAAATTCTCCCAAACTCAAAACAAAAACTCCCCAATTTTGCATCAGGTTACATAAACACAGGGCATCCATTTTCTATTTCTTTTATGAAATAAGGCTAAGAAATGTGCCGTGACGTCACAACCGTGTTTACATAGCCTGATATAAACACGGTAATTGACCAATCACAGAGTGCGTAAGACGCAACCTATTTTATAAATATCAATGACTGACAACGGGTGACCAATCCAAGATGGTGGCTTATGGGTTTCTCCCACAGTAGTAACCACTGACCAGTCTGACCTTTCAGTCTCACATAAATGAATTTCTAACAGAATTCTGAGAATTGATCGAACGTTACAAGGGCATTTCATTCAATATAAAAGTATTGGGACCCGCAGTGCAGTTATATACCAGTTTAGATCAGTATCCTCAACACATTTCTTGATAACTACTTAATTAACATGCACCTATAAACCATAAGTTGGCACAATCATCATTAATCGCAGTTGTGTAAATGTAAATTAACCTGCTTCTTTTAAATTCTTGTTGTAATTAATAATATTGTCCCGCATTGACTAGTGATTTTATGACTCACAGAAAACACTTGTTGTTTTACAGTATATGTTTACATGTAATCTGAACTTTTATCTTCATTTCTTACATATTAATTGTTTTGGTGTTAGTGTTTACAGAATTGTGAAATGTAATGTTAACTAGCAACCAAATAGCAATAAACAAAATATTCATGTGTGTAGTAATATAAGTGATTTATAATTACAAAAGATACACTACACATATATACATACGACTCATACAGTAAGTAATCGATACAGCATGAGCAGCCAAGCTGTATCTGATTTACAAGGCGAGCTGCTGTATCTTTCTTAAAATACAAATGCATCTAAGTAATCAAGTTCACCAACTATTTTGGGGATGTGGTCTATTTTAGCCGAGAAAATCGAAGCTAAAGTTCATGTAAATCAGGACGATGCTGTATCCGATTTACAACCATTGCTACGGTATTGATTTATTTTGTGTTTTCGTCATGAATTATTAATGAGTATTTTAATATCACTTTACCTACATCTCATATATGCAAAGGCTACCACTTAGGAGCACATATGGCTATGAGTTTGCCACCTTAGTTCTCCATCTAAAGCCTCAGTAGCTCAATGGTTAGAACATTTACCTGGTCATTAGAAGGCTGTATGTTCCACCCCTATTTGAAGCTCAGAAATATTGAATATATGTTATATTGCACAAAGCTCACAAGCATAAGCACTCGTAACACTCACAAGCTCTGGCATCAAACATGTAATACAGTATTATTAAAACAATCATGCCAAACATGAGACATCATTTTCCAAAATAAAACAGAAAAAAATCAATGAACAAAAGACATAGGATTTGTAGGATATTTCTGTTATGGTGTAAAAGTTGAAACAAAACATGAAAATTACAGTTAACCACTTGAAAGATTTGATCAGATAAATTTGTTTACATTTGAGATATTCATTCAATTAATGCTAGACATGCAGCCAATGGTAAATTGAGAATACCTAAACTGTCTACATCAATAGCTCAAAGAATTATTTTAGTTACCGTGGCGTAAAGGCTTGGAACAACTGACTAGCTTTAAGGACTCAACTTGAAGTAATTTAAAAAAATTTGTAATTGAATCATTACTTTAATTTTTTTTGTTTTCTTATGCAAATAGTATATTTATAGGTTTTTATTGTATAGTACATGTATATCTATAAGTGTAATTGAGGGCCTCATTAACAATTATGAGTTAGATTTATCCTCAATAAATATAGTTACAGTATTTTCTGCATGATAACCCACAGGTTATTTTGCTAGGAAACATAATTAGCATGGGTAATAGGGTGGTGCAGGTAATGTGTTGAATTCTTAAGATGATGTCATCACGAAGACCGGAGACCAAGGATTCTACTTTCATCTTGCGATGTTAGAGAGTGTTATCAAAATGCTAATTATTGCGGGTTATCCAATGGTGAGGGTAATACGCTGATTTATTTTTCCAAAAGGGTTATCGCCCAGAAAATACGGTATTCATTCATTCATTGAATACAATACCTATTTCTGAATAAAACTATATAATTCAATGCTTACCTTTTATAGCAATACAGATTAGAAGTTAGTTAATATGGCTAACCATCCTCATCCTCATCAAATGACAACAACTTGCTATTTTTAATGGGTTTTACTTTTACATTTGACTTCTGTTTTTTGCCTCCTTTCTTTACATCTTTTTCAGTGGATGGTCTTTTGATTGGCTTTTTAAAAACTGGTTTATCATTTTCAATGTCCCAACACTCTATAGAAGGAATTACAGTTAATAAATTTACATGTAAAAACTTTTAGTTAACTTCTCTCACCTAGCAAGCATGTGAAGTTTAGATACTCCAACGTAGGAAGTTATATGCACTTGTTATTGAATAACCAAATGAATATTTTTTTGTCAGTGAAAAGTTGAGCGTCAAATTCACAGCTGTATATAATTTCAAATTGATCACCTCTGACAAGTTATGTTTTTTGTCTGAATATCTTCATTTGTTTCTGTGTGTTTGTTTGTATTTGTTAGTTTGTGTTGTTTTTTTGTAGGTTTGTATTTGTTTATTTGTGTGTTTGTTTGTTTGTTTGTTTCTTTGTTTGTTTGTACATGTTTCATTGTGTGTATTATATGTCTGTGTGTTTGCATGTATGTCTGTGTGTTAGTTTGTGTGTGTGTTTGTTTGTTTGTTTGTCTGTAAATTTGTTTGTTTGTGTGTTTATTTGTGTTTGTTTGTTTGTTTGTTTGTTTGTTTGTTTCTGTGTGCCTGTTTGTGCATTTGGTTGTTTGTTTGTTTGTGTGTCTGTTTGTACATTTGGTTGTTTGTTTGTTTGTTTGTTTGTTTGTTTGTTTGCTGCGTGTTTGTTTGTACCTTTGTTTGTGTTTGTTTTTATATCTACCACTTATTTGGCCTAACATACCACTTTGTGTTGTTTTTTTGTAGGTTTGTATTTGTTTGTTTGTTTATTTGTTTATTTGTGTGTTTGTTTCTTTGTTTGTACATATGTTTTGTTGTGTGTATTATATATGTGTGTGTTTGCATGTATGTCTGTGTGTTAGTTTGTGTGTGTGTTTGTTTGTCTGTAAATTTGTTTGTTTATGTGTGTTTGTTTGTTTGTTTGTTTGTTTGTTTGTACATTTGGTTGTTTGTTTGTTTGTTTGTTTGTTTGCTGCGTGTTTGTTTGTTTGTACATTTGTTTGTGTTTATTTGTGTTTGTTTTTATATCTACCTAATTTATATCTATAACATACCACTTTTAAAAATTTTGTCCGAGAAAAGGTCACAAAAAATTCAATTTCTTAGTTTTGAGGAAAGTTTAGGGTCTCAAACGTTCAGTGGTACAGCTCTATCCTGAGACTCTGAGTCAAGTCAGTCAGGGCTAAAATGCAGTCTAGCTGCTTTATATTATATATTTTGTTTCTCAATACGGCACCTGGGCTACTGTTTTCCTTCTTGTGCACTTCAACTTCTTCTGCTGTCATATCACCTTCCTTCAGTACAACTACGACCGGTTGCTCGTCTTCCACTTGTCTGCTGCTCTCCTCTTCTTCTATGGTATTTTTACCCACAGAATTATCCACATCATCCGATAATTTATCGTTTATACTTGCAGGCTCTTTATATCCAACTCTCTCTTTGAATTTCTTTAAAAATGAAGGCACTTCGGGCTGAGTAAACTTGACATTTCTCTTGGAAGCCATATTGGAATGGCTACTAGATCCCAGTCTTTCTACGAATCTGCTCGGACTCCGTGGACAAGCTCCACGATCGGAAATCATAAGGAGCGTCTGCACGCAGGCTAAAATCATAGAAAATCGGCCACTTTCAGTCTCCTTCGCAGG
Source organism: Paragorgia papillata (assembly GCA_035771165.1). Taxonomy (NCBI): domain Eukaryota; kingdom Metazoa; phylum Cnidaria; class Anthozoa; order Scleralcyonacea; family Coralliidae; genus Paragorgia; species Paragorgia papillata. The sequence continues at coordinate 1,966,831 of JAWNZC010000025.1, read as the reverse complement.
CGTTCTTCGCGGGCCTCGATATTTTCGTCCCCCACTAAGGTCTGCTCAAACGAGCAACACATTCCGTTCCTTTTGTGCACATGGACCAATGAAATTACACCATTGTCGTGCTAAATAAAGCCGTCCTGGGCTGGTATTGTTATGTGTAATTTGTTTAGTCGAAAGCTAATATTTTGAAAACTTTAGCCTAGAACTTCACGAAATTTACGAAGAATACTGTTTTGACTATGTTCTTGCTGCCCATGCAAACAAATAAGCGTGAAAGTTAATGTGGAGCGTATAATATGAACGAGTTATCTGTCAATTACCAATTCGTTCCCAGTGTTTGGATTTTTGTTTGGGATGGATGATCTAAACCAATCAGAAACCTTCTTAGTATAGAGCCAAACTGCCGAAACGAAATACTGACGTTTCGAACAGAGCCCTTCAACATTGTCAACACTCCCCCCCCCCAAAAAAAAAAGTGTTAGGTGCAAATTAAAGGTGCCCTCCAGTCCGTTCTGCGCATGTACGAAACTAATATTTACATCTCTATTTACAAAAAATATACTGATACCTTATTCAAGATTGTAAGCTTTTCTTGCTTCCTCTTCATTACTTGTACCCAAAACAAAACATTTTCAGGAGAAATAGAAGAAATCCGAAGACATATCCTCGCCAACGGTTCACACTGAGCTAAGTACTTCATGTAATTATCTACGAATGTCATGTTTGAGGGAGAACGGACTGGACGGCACCTTTATAGATCTCGGACTACTTTTCTAGACTTAAAAGTTTTTGACGTGCAAATAAATATTAATGTCAAATTTATTGAATACAGTTCCATACAGACTGCCGTGTGATACATAAATTAATCATTTAGTATAACTTGTTATATATATATATATATATATATAGCTTTGCATAAATTTCATAATACCGTATATTAATATAAAATAAGTTTTCCGAAATTATCCATTCTAATAAATATAATTAACTATTTATTTATTTAAACTTATGACTTAGTTTCCTTTGATGATTTCTCCTTCGGCCTCTTGCTCTCTATCCTGTCTGTAGATTCCAAAAGAAGTGGCGAACTCGGTCGACTCGAAGTCGCAGTAACTGACTTCAGCGCCTGATCAAACAACGTTGCAAACTGACCAATTGAGCCGACGAGAGAGTCTTTCAACCACGGAATCAAAACAGTGTAATTCCCTTGCTGCTGCGACTCACGTTGTAACTCCAAGCTAAGAATCTCAACTCCACTTCTAATTAGCATTTTAACACCTTCTAGTGACGTCACAAATTCATACAAAACCTCGTCGCTCATTGGTCCTTTATTCGGAGTATTTTGATAAGCCTTGTCCAGGCGCCCTAAATCACGAAGAAATGCTTTGTAGCCACCAAACACGTTATAGTCCTCGTTATTTAACCTTCGGTTGATCGGTTCGTAGAGTTCCTTCATGCGATTCGAGCAGAATTCCTTGGATTTTCGTTTGTTTTCTCGTTCGTAATAAACGCGAAGTTCTAACAAGGCATTCTAGGGAAATATAATCAGAAGAGTGTAAAACTACTCTGAAAAAACAAGGATGCAAGCCACGAATTATAATAAATGTGTTTTGGACACACTTTGTGCTTTTATGAAATGAGAATATGTGGATCGACTCCTTGTGACAGACAGACAGACAGACAGACAGACAGACAGACAGACAGACAGACAGACAGACAGACAGACACAGGCAGGCAGGCAGACAGACAGACAGACAGACAGACAGACAGACAGACAGACAGACAGACAGACACACACACACACACACACAGACAGACAGACAGACAGACAGACAGACAGACAGACAGACAGACAGACAGACAGACAGACAGACAGACAGAAAAATGTATGGGTTTACCCCAACCATAAATTAATCCTATCACCCTAAAATTGCTAAGCCTTAAACATCCAGGGATGTACTTACAGTCAGTCTATTTTCCATTTCCTTGGTATTGGAAGCTTTTTGTAAAACTTTATGTTTCTGGAATCGTTTGATTGCTTCCTCGCGCAACTCCAGACATAATGTGTCTAGTTCTTCAGCCGACATGGGCGTCGTCAATCGTTTTTCCATCTTTGCTTTATATTCTGTAGTTATGCATTCTTTTTCTCGGATGAACTCGGCTTCAATGATGTGGTTAATAATACTCGGAATACTAGGCGTGCTGCCGCTGTTCAACGCATTCACATAACTGTCCGCCAGAGAATTTAAATCTAGAAACCATATAATGACAGGTGACATGTATTACAGGTGTAAACTGTACACTTCGTGTACTTTATATATAGTGTTACGGAATGCACACAGTCTACAGAAGTAAGTGGAGCAATACAATACTGTAGTTGCGTCATACCCATCCCGTGGGTATACCTTGTGCAGAGTATTTAAGGTTGATGTAACAGCATGTGGTGCTATTCGACGGTATCTTCAAATTCAAATAGTTAAATGGTATACTACACACCAGTTGTCAAATTACACGTCCGACTTACGTTATATACCTGTGTAACGTGCCGAGTTCCCCCCAAGAACACACCTTATGACTTTCAGTCAGAACTCTGTTTATTTCACATTTTCTAATTTCTTTTATATTTACATGTTGCCCTTGGTTGGCCATCCGTGTATCCATATATAGTAATGACTATATACGCATGCATCATGGCTATGGGAAGTTATGCATGGCTATGGGTAGTTATATGTCTACTGCATGTAACTATATACATACATATATGGGAACTAGTTCTACTTATAACTATTTTACACTACGGTCAACAATTAACACCGTTCTGACCTGAATATATGAGATGCCCACTTCCCACTTCCACTCCCCCAAAATATAAGCCTAAAACTGAAGAAGTAATTTGAAAAGTCATTTCGGAAGTTTACTCTATACCACATTACAAAGATGCGAGTAAATTCTACTTACGCTGTCCATGGATTTTGACATGATTGACAACTTTTACTGGCGATGAATTAAGTGTACATTTCACAAAACGATGTACTTCGTCGATAAATGCTGGCCGAAATTCGTCCTCAGGCAGCTCATCCAAATTACTTAATTTTTCTTCATCAATTACAGGTCTTAAAATGAAAACATTGTTGTAGTTCAGAAGTTGTTTGCTTTAAGTTTATTTCTATTTAGAAAAACAAGCTCATTTTAGCGAATACTCGATGTGTAGCACCTTCAAACGACCGTTAGGAGAAAACGTTTAAAAAAGAGCACATAGGTACGATAATTCATCATCCCATTTTTTTCTAATGGATTAACGATCTGATGAAGACACTAGCTCAGAGTGTCGAAACGTTAGGTCATGAACAGTAACTTTTTAAGCTAGCGTTCAAAAAACTTTAAAGCCAGAGTATAGCGTTAACACTTTGAGGCCTGGACCTCTCTCTGTGCTGAATAAAATCGTCTGGCGTTAGCCAGAATAAAATACTAAAGACTCGTCGTCAGGCTTCAATCTGTGTTAAAGGGATAGGTTTTAACACTTTGAGGCCTGGGCCTCTGCCTGCGCTGAATAAAATCGTCTGGCGTTAACGAGAATAAAATACTAAAGACTCGTCGTCAGGCTTCATGATCAGAGTGTTAAACTATGTCTGATTCTTCATCACCTGGCTGCGTTGGGAACTTATTTGTTAGATTAACGAGGGTCTACAATAGGCTTCTTAAATCCCGAATCCGGTTCGATATTTGCTACCCTTCCCGTATCCCGACAAGTTTAGTTAGCTGACCCAATCTCGACCAACGCCTTCGCTATTTAGAAAACCCGAGTTCCTTTTTCCAAATCACGACAGCGAAAAGTTCTAAGTCTCGTTTCCCGTCATTTTTTGAAATCCCAAATTTCGTCAATTTTTTCTCTTGTATCTCGTTTCTCGTTATCAAAGTTATCTCGTTATCAATTTTTTTATTTTTATATTGCTTTAATATCTAAATGAAATACAAATCCTACCTTTTTAAAGTAAAACATTTTCTCTCCGGAAAGAATTCCCGGATTTTCTTCCTTACTTCATTTCTCTGAACATTTCGAGCGCCGGGTTTGTCTTTCAGCGCATGCTCTAAGTATTCGTCCGCTGTGCACGGACAATGGTCGATTTGTAGGCTCAAGCTGAAGTCCCTTACGACCCAAATGAATGACGGGGAAAATCCATCATTATCGTCAGCGGGGTCGGTTTCAGACTCAGTATGCTCTTCAATTCTACTTATCTGGATGAACTCTATCATTTGAGTGACAAGGCTAGACGTGCAGTAAAACAGAAAATAGTATTACGAGATTACTTCAAAGACAGCGATACAGACAGCGAGACAGACCGCGAGACAGACAGACAGACAGACAGACCGCGAGACAGACAGACAGACAGACAGACAGACAGACAGACAGACAGACAGACAGACAGACAGACAGACAACGAGACAGACACACAAACAGACAAACAGACAAACAGACAGACAGACAGACAGACAGACAGACAAACAGACAAACAGACAAACAGACAGACAGACAGACAGACAGACAGACAAACAAACAAACAGACAAACAGACAAACAGACAAACAGACAGACAGACAGACAGACAGACAGACAGACAGACAAACAGACAAACAGACAAACAGACAAACAGACAGACAGACAGACAGACAGACAGACAGACAAACAGACAAACAGACAAACAGACAGACAGACAGACAGACAGACAGACAGACAGACAGACAGACACAGATACACCAGCAAAGTGATCACCTCAAATTCTGAATTGCGCTTTCATCAATAGCGTTCCAGCTGTTATATACAACACAGCTACTCAACAACACTGCCAATGCAAATACATGGACGTCCTGATTGATACCATCTTCCTTCTCAGTATCTCCAAGGCCCTCAGTATCCAGTACCACCAAACACAGTTCATTATTAAAAGGGTGATCACGACACCAGACCCAAATACCTTTGGTGTAGGCTTCTGTTGAACCACCAATGGCGAAACCAGAATGACCAAACAAACGGTTCATTAGAAAGGACTTCCCTATAGACAAAGGGAAAAATATCCAGCAAACTTTGCTGCACCACACTGCAGAATTTAGTTTACAGACATGCACGGTAAACGATAGTGTTCGTTATGTTTCATATATAAAATAAAGTGTTTTATTAATGTTTCTGAGTGCCACTAATAAAATCGTTAAACTGTATTAGGTGGCTGGCATAGACTAAAACATATTTCCCAAACACAATTTCAGAAACGTTTCGGCCGAAACTTGTTTCGCAAAACTTAGAACGTGCAGTGCTCAAATCAGGAAGACTTTGTATCTTTCAAGTTTAAACTTTTCAACATACACTAGAAACGTTTGTTTCCTTTTCTCAAATTTCATCTTCATGGACTTTTTCGCTGTTAAAGTTGACGGAAGTGACGTCTCTACGCAGGAATCTGTAAAGTGGTTTTTATAGACAAATTCCAGCGTAGACGTCGCTTCCGTCAACTTTAACAGAGAAAAAGTCCTTGAAGATGAAATTTGAGAAAAGATGTATTACAAATCTTCTCAGAAAGTTCCGAATATCCTGTCTCTCTATAGTGTCTTAAGGTTTACGCTTTCCAAGATTGACGTCGATCAAGACATTCTATATCAAAGTGGAAAAAGTGGTATACTACCGAGATTAGTTTTAATAACGACATACTGACGTTTCGATGAGCGGAGCCCTTCATCAGATTAAAAACAAAGAAGGCTCTGTTCGAAACGTCAATATTTCCGGTTATCAAAACTAATCATGACAGTTTTTTTACTGGAGCAGATGGATAGGACGCGTAAAGCCGTAAACCGAAAAACGTCTAAATGGCAATTTAGTTTGCTCTGATGGCATGTAAAGCATGTCGTTTTACCAGCGGGTCTATATAGCTGTCTAATCTATCGGGTGTGTTATGCAACCTACCGTTGTGACAGCAACCGTTGAGCTGTTGTATATAATCGTATTTAGAGGTTCCCAATCAAATCGGTACCTCAGTTCGTGTCCTTACACATTACCAAGGTGATTCATATAGACCTGACCCCAACAGAAACAGTTAACCTAACTCAGGAATTGCCATTGCTGCATACCCAACAAGGACTTATAACCCCTCACCTGTTCTGTACAATCCAGCAACGCTGATGACGACCAGCGGTTTGTCAATGCGGCTTAACATCTCTCGCGCAGATACATTCACAACAAGTTGACCGTTCGGTATACTTTGAATAAACGGCAGCGGCTCAGGTGTGTGTATCGTATAATGATCAGCGCCAAGAGGATTGCACCTTTCAGGCTGTAATAGATCCAGGTTGGTTTCTTGAGGGCCTAAGATGGCGTCCTTTTGATTGATATTCGGCTGAGGTGATTCTTGGCTTGACATAATGTGTACTTCCTATTCTTGTTTGTTTGTTTGTTTCCGCAGATTCTTCAAATCTCTTTTAAACAAGCGGTTAAACTTTTAACTTAGTCAGTTTCTGCCGAACCGTCTCGCTTTGATTTGTAATTTCATGGGAAAACAGCGGTTGTCCTGCGGTACCTTTCATGCATGGGTCCTCGCTCTTGCTCAAAATCCAATCCAAAAACACATTCGATTAACGAAGCGGAATCCCGTGCACATCTCTGTGAAAATGATTATAAGTTCTGTAACTATAAGTCACGCAACACATTTGTACATATTTAATCTACTATGCACGTATCAACATATTTATATATATATATATATAGTCAACATACAATGGAAAACGGAAATAATTCAAACGAACTGAGAAAGGTATTTCGTCCAGTACTAATTAAACTCTTTTTTGAAATAAAAATCAATAATCACTCTAATAATGACAATTATCGTCAAACCTAAATTAATGACGTCACACTAGGTCTTACGTAACACCTCGTGTGCAAGGTTTGCATGCCACTATGCGGTTTGTTCTTTATACAACGCCACTTAGGGCCTGTTCACATGAGACCGGGTTATCTCGCGGGGGTAGGGATAACTCGGGGGCTAGGGTCAAATTTAGCCCTGGTTCACATGATAAAACGCAACTACCGAGTTATCTCTGGCCCCCGAGATAACCCTAGCTTCATGTGAACGCTTCACCCCGAGTTATCCCGAGCAACAGCATAAATACGCATGCCTAAGTTGACCCTACCCCCCGAGATAACTCGGGTGAAAGCGTTCACATGGAGGTAGGGATAACTCGGGGGCTAGGGTTAGCCTATCGCTCCGACCGAGTTATCCCTATCCCCCGAGTTATCTCGGTCTCATGTGAACGGTTTACTTTTTTAACATGGAAATAAACTAACACCGAGTTATCTCGGGGGATAGGGATAACCCTACCCCCCGAGATAACTCGCCTCATGTGAACAGGCCCTTAGAGCATTTTCACGTCTTCAGGACGACGTCAACTCGCCAAAAGATGAGAAATGTTGCTTGAGATTGACTTCACTACAGACATTGCATTGAAGAACTACTGAATTGCCGAGAACCGTGCAAAACAAAAGAAAAACTGTACACAGCCAGTGCAAACTGTCGCAAAGACCTATATCGGAGGGATTCGCCAAAACAAACACATGATAACAGTCTTTTTGAGTTCCCGTGTGGAAGAAAGACAATCGCGCAACACGGCTTTACGATATAGTGGAATTCCAGAAGCTTTAGTACTGTATAAAATATCTCCGACTATAGTTTAATTCAGCATATTAATTTTAAAACATATGTAGTCACGTCTGGCAATATAATTGTGATAGTTTTTTCAGTTGTGGTACTAGGGTGGTGAAACAATAGATATAGTACACCAATATGGCCGCCATTTCATTGTTTCCTAATATGGCCGTCGTGACGTCAGAGCAAAGTCAAAGGTTAACTGCAATGATTATATGTGAGCCAGTGATAGTTTGTGAGTTGGGTTATTCATTGTATATATATATACCGTACAGCGTACGTATATATACGTTTGCGTACGTAGATATACGGAATAGAAGCTCGTACACAACCAGAATAGTTTATCGATACACACTACTCACTAGTCTGTTCAAGAGACAAGACTGAGACTGAAACATTTGTCTGCCGACTCTGCCGGATATATGATATATCCATCGATTATCTCTGAAAACAACACCAGTTAAACATTTATTGCACAAAAGCAGATCTCAATGACAAATACATACCTTTATAGAACTATCAGCTCGAAGATTTCTCAAGCCGTGTCGCTATAGTTAACCCTGTAACGAGATTCGTGGCAAGTCTAATGTTATTTCTCAACATCACTCAGCATCACTCGTTAATCACGGTTCTTTAGGATTCCCATGTTACGGACTTTGAACTCTGATGACGCAAAAATACACCGGTGGTGACCTTTAAACGTCGCAAAACTTCAGTCCTCGGATTCGGCTGAGTAAAGATTTGAACCGTAATATCCGATGCATCCTCACCTGGACCACTGGACGAGGTCGGAATATTTATCAGGGTAGATTATCATACATAAGGTATAATCATCGACATCGATTCGTTATATGGCAACAGCCAACTGAATACAAGATCTATAACACTAATATTAGTGTCTAACCGAAAACGAAGTGAACTGATGAAAGGCTCCGCTCAAAACGTCAGTTTTTCGTTACTAAAAACCTCGGCGGTTTACACCTAGACACTTGGCTCTCCAAACACTGGAGAGAGAAAGAGAGAGAGAGAGAGGGAGAGGGAGGGAGAGGGAGAGGGAGAGGGAGAGGGAGAGGGACCTAAAACATCGAGATTTTGCAAGAATCATATAAAGGCTGTAGCGCTGTGTCATCTTCAGTCATATCCTCAGTATAGGAATTAGGAAACGGAAGGAGTGGAGGACACGATTAAATTAAAGGGAAACAGGAAACGTCGCCGATTAGTAATGTTTAGATTAATTAAAATATCTAATTAATATTCTTGTAATGCGATAACATACATATACAGTAGCTAGAAAATAAAATTCCTTGTGTGCTGGTGTATTTTGTTGTTTATTCTGCCATTGTTTCCCCGTTCGCTTGAATAGTTCTTCGACTTCGGTATTATCAGTGTCCATGTGTGCAAAGTTTTATTAATTGAACATTCATGACGTATCTTCTCCAAACTAGAGCATATATATTTTAATTTCCTTCACCCCTCATTTCTTTGTTTACTTATTTACCAGTCCGTCCCGTTGGTGTTACCGTTGGCAAAAACAGCCAAAAAGAAAACTGTAAAAAACTGTGACAAATAAAAAAACTGTGACAAATTTCTTCACGGAATCATTAGTTGGCAACAATCCTTCAGTCTGGTCGTAAAAACCACTAATTGCTTTCCTGCTCTCTAAACATTTATTAAACCCCTGTATGAGCATATGTCGTCAAGAAATGTGTAAAACCTATATCCAGTTTCTATCCTCTCGTAACATCTCCCATATATTTAAGATTTCGTCCTGGGAAAACGGTATACTACCTCAACAGGGCCGTGTTGTCACATTCCAACCGAGATTCATAAGTATAACCTTATGCGTCAAGACGTAGGGGCTTTAAGATCTACGACGCGGCCTTAAAAACGTTAAAAAGAAATTTAAAAGAAGACATGGTAAAATGACTGCCGTATTTCATGTTAAAGCTTGTTTAATGACTTTCAAACGCTCCAGTTCTTGCTAAAACGGCTGTAGTGTCCGAGCTGAAGTCAACGTTAAGAAACAACTCTCGCGTCTCTCACACTTATCAGTGTGTTCGCGTCGTTCTGAAGACGTAAAAATGTTGAGAGTGTCGATGTTCACACAGAACGAGGACGGTATTGATATTATACTCTTGGGATTACAAATTACTCATTCAATTGGTTTTCATCTTATTACGTCGTTGTCTGCATATTAAACATGGCTGCCATGCCCATGATTATATTATTTTCCAGAATTAACAATTGTTTATGGCTATGGCAGTTGCCATACTAGTGTAAAGAGGTGTCTTACGAAGTTAGAATATTATTTTTTCCTTCTATGTTTAAAAGCCCCATTTCAGGCACAGGGAGCAGAGAAGTCAAATATGAGTTGTATTTACTGAACGTCTTACATTTGACAACTTATATGAATCAGTGCATGATGCTAACTTGCCAAGCCGTACGAGTTGAAAATCCAGCCAAGTCCAGGTTTGTGTATTGGTTCATAAGTTGTCAAAGGTAGCTAAGACGTTCCGTAAATATAACTCATATTTGACTTCTCTGCTCCCTGTGTTTCAGGCACTGCTTAGATGATATAAAGCTGAGATAAGAGATTTCTTAAATATAATTATTTGAGTCATGTCTTTATAATCCCATACATCTTCGAACTTCGCTATTTCAAATTCTGATACTCCCTAGATGCTTTTCAGAATAACTAGAATACAACCTGGTCACCTAAAAAAGATAACCTAAAACTCCTCACTTCTGAAGCACATATATGACAACTGAGCAGCTTCATCGTTTATATCACGCCACGTTCCGATGTACAATTTTAAGTGACATTTGTAATTGTAAACACAATTGTCACAAATGTCTGCATGCAGATAATATATCGTCAAACATGTATAGTCATAAATACCACACAATAAAACACCTACCGTGGTCTGACTTGTTAATCCAGAAGCCAAAGAGCAAATCAATCAAACGGTTTTTATCATTTTGACATAAGTAACGGTAGCATTGATTTGGATTTATCGAAGTGCTTCTAGATTTGTTTTGAAATCGAATACTCGGCTCTCTCAGCATGAATTATTGATGACCCCAAACCAGTCCAACGCGCAATTTTATGATCGTCGGTTGCCTGAACCGCTATCGAATGGGCGAAGAAAAAAATTTCCTAAAGAATTCTCTGGTCCAATACGGGTAGCTCAACGAATTTTCGTTCCCATCACATATTATTGAAAATTTTTGATAATCCACTGTATAACTTATAGTCTTAAAACGTTTTTCTTTCAATTCAATAAATACATGATGTTTTCCCTCACTAGAACGTTTTCACTTAGAACGTTCTTCTCTTCTCATTAAATTGTTAATAGAATGTTTTTTCTTAGAACCGTTTTCCATTAGAACGTTTTCTCTTTATAGATTAGAACGTTTAGTAATTCTATGACTATAGAACGTTTTTCCGGGATGCTAGAAAATTATAGAGCTATAAAATTATTTACTGTATCGCAAATTACTGTATCTGAAATGAGATATATTACTTTAACACAACGATTGGCGACACGGTTAAAGATAGCCTTTCGAGTTAAAAGTTATTGTTCACTCACAGGAAAAAAAACAGTATAATTAAGCACGTTGTGGAAAAGTTATCTATTAATGTCGTGCCCACGTATTTATAATTTACATGTAAAGTGGGAGGCTAGTTTACAATCACTCACAATCATGTTTGTTTTGAGAATATGCTACTCTTGTGTCTAACTTGTCGTCCATTCCGGCAGTAGACTGGCGGCAGTCTGTAAATGAACTGACACACGCCGCCGGCTCTTCGTCTTCGGGCTCAGCATTTGAATTTTGAAGAAATGGCGTGACATACGTAACACCACCACTTTTCTTTTCTTTCCAATCAAAGACAAGACGACACTGTTTCAGTTTGGTTTGAACAGGAAGCGATGCCGAACGCGAACGTGAGATTTTACCACAGTTCTTCAAACTGCCTTGGGAGGATGTTCTTCGTAGTTCGGCGGACAGTGGTCTGCAGTAGTTCAAAGGTTCAGGACTCCTGTACTGTGATTGCGTTCCTACAGCTGCAGCCATCATATTATCTAGTAGCTTCTTTTCACCTGCATTCGGCTTATGTCGTGATTTCTGCCAGTCGCTGTACGACATCCACGGTTCCCCCAGAGGTCGTGAGCTAAACGATGGAAGTCGAGGACCGTTAGCTTCCGAATGAACACCGTCAGAGTGCACCTTTCCGAAAGCATGTTGGGGGTTTGGACATTTCTCAACGGAAGGAGGATATGTGTGTAGGCCAGTGCAGGAAGGATATTTATGGCCTTCTTCATTATTTAGTCTAGAAACCAGATATGCTTCATTGCTGAAGTATTTACGATGGTGGGTTTTATCAGGCGAGTAACATGTAGGATCTTGTACGCTCTTTCCCAATAACAGCCAGTCAGATAGACCATGTTTTTCCCGTTCTGGACTATCTGTTCTCGGTATAGCTGGCGGATAAATTTTGCCTTGTTGAGAATAAACCTCATTTATTGGTTGTCGTTTCGAAGTCTCGTTTGAGTTCGCGACGCTATATTTCATTCCGTCCAGTAACTTTTTCTTTGATTCTTTGTGAATCATCTTCGCGGAATTTCTTGTGTTTGACGGGCTGGTGACATAACTGAACGCCGAGACAACGTGAAAAGGATCTTTTAAATCTTCCTGAGGAGGTGTTCTTGATCGGCTGTGAGTTAATCTGTAGGCAGATTCAGGGGCTCTACTTCTGTGACCAGTTTCTGCATTACGTTCTTCCATATCTTTGAAAGCTGCAAAGCTATGGATGGACTTAAAATCCGTCTATACCATTAGCATGTTCTTGCGGCTTTCGTCGAGAAAAGAGTTTTTGAGGAACTTACCAGTAAAAAAACTATATAACGACCAGACTAGTCTTGCCCAGGTTGAAAGAGATTGCGCCTGCACTGTGCAATGCGACGCTACATAGTAATTCCAAACAAAGATCCTTTCTCCCAAGCCCAATGTATTTTCGGCTTGCATGTTTTGGGAGAAATTCCATTAACAGGTAAACTGGCGGGTAACACGGCGAAACCCAACCACGGAGCAACCACAACCAAAACAATCGGCCCCTTAAAGTTGACATTATTTTTTTGTTACTTTGTAGCGATTTCTTAAAATCCTCCGTCTGAAAAAAAAGCTGGGGAAATTCTTTAAGTTTTCGGCTTTTAGGTTGTTTAGGCCAAAAACCGAAAGGCGTATCCAGGAAATTTGATTCGTCAAAGATTACGTAAACATGATACATAAAAAATATCCTTGATTGTCATCAATACATTTTGAAAATGTCGAAAAGATAGGTTTTATATATTGTTGCGTTTTTTTTAAATATACTGAAAAAAATATCAGTCCATAAAATTTCGAAAATATTTTTGTACTTTATTGTTTTTCCGAGCAATAGCTGCCACAAACCAAAATGGACATAATTCCCTATTTTTGTTATCACTAACACATAATTACAAAAGTCATCGTTTATATACAAAACACTGTGTACTTCATGGTTTGTCAGTTATTGAACTAGTAGAAACTGCAAATTATGAAAGATTTGAAAGGCTATATCCCGACATGGGACATCAAAAATCAAAAATCAAATATAAAATACATAAAGAAAATTCTTTAGATTCCCGGTCAGTCGGTCGGTACATTTGTACTTATAACAAAAACCCAAAAAATATGCTCACCCAGGTTTCAAAATGCGGTTGAGCCGCGGTGATGAGAATTTATGTAGCCTTATTTAAAAATTTGAATTTATTAGTAATTCTAAGTCGATTTCATTGCATGTCATTGAATTTAACAAAAACGCAAACAGAATACGTAATTAAAGATGATAAAAAAACTAACGTTTCGTCATTAACCATGTTTACTTATGACTTTTGATTTTATCATGGCTTTGTTACGAATTATTTGCTGGGCAATAATTTTTATAACAAGATTACGATTCCCGCCTGGTACCTCGATTGCTACGTAATTAAAGGTTGCATCATCAAATTAACAATGATTTCTGATTTTGATGTTGAAAGCCCAGTGAGTTAACAAACCGTTGCATTGAATTATTTTTACATCAAGTGTATTAATAATAAATATATTGAGGTTTGTAATAACAACCGATGTAAAAAGGAAATTCCGCTTTGTCGGAACACGCGTCCCAAACCATGAGAATGTGTGGCAAAATTCAAAAATTATCGCCCGGCTAATCACGGTATATAGAAACATGCGTTACATCTGGAGGCATAGCACATCAATGGCGCCCACGCACTATATATTAAATTGTAATGACGGTGGTCAATAACACCAGATGCCTATTATTATATTGTTTATACATACACGTTGCAGCTCAGTCGATTTCTTGTGGTCAAATTTATGTCTCTTGTTAAGAAACCCTTCCTTATAACACTGAGAATTGTATTTTTATGGAAGAGCCTGCCTTTTTGAGCATGTCCACAATAATCCGTTTTCAAATGAAAACGGAGACTTTTTGATACGATTAGGTTACAGTATATTGGAATTCAACGTTTTTAATAAAATAATAGTTTAAAATGCAACTTGTAACTGTACTAAAGTACATCAAACAACTGAACTTATTTAACGACCCGTCCCTTAGTGTGGACGGAAAACATTAATGTGGATCATGATCACCTCGAAATCAATATAATTGTCGCTATTCCATTCCATGCTATTCCATTCTATTCCACTCCATTCCATTCCATTATATTTCATTCCATTGTACTTCATTCCACTCCATGCCACTTCACTCCATTACATTACATTACATTACATTACATTGCATTTTACATTGCATTTTACATTGCATTTTACATTGCATTTTACATTGCATTTTACATTGCATTTTACATATACATTTTACATATACATTTTACATTTTACATTACATTACACTACACTACACCACACCACACCACACCACACCACACCACACCACACCACACCACATCGCATCACATCACATCACATCACATTACATTACATTACACATTACACATTACACATTACATTATACATTACATTACGCATTACATTACACATTACATTCCAATTCCATTACTTCGCAGCGCTGCATTTACACTGAATACTAATTACTTCCTATCTACCAACATTTATTCTGTGCCTCAGGCCCCCATCACCCTCATGTTTCTTGAAGGATAATAAAGCATTGTTATATCCTAATATCATTTCACTCTTCGGGCACTTCTTCGTTCATAACTTCAAAATGTTCCGGAGTTTATATCACAACGCCAACAACAAAATCTTTGGTGTGGTAAATCGTTTGGCAAGCTGGTTGTTTGTCCGGCAAAGGAGAGCTCTGAAACATACCGAAGTTGTTGTAAGCAGAGCTGGACAAGACACGTACCAACCAAGAACTATATACAGACGCCCCCTTGATGCCCTCGAGGCTCTCTCCAATGAATATCATAAAAGCGGTCTTAATTTTTCCTTCAGTTTGGCTTCGCTGAAGTCCACCATTCCTGTGCAAGAAGAAGCAGTTCGTCAATCTCTTGCCATGGTATCCCAACGTCAACCTATGCTCAGAGCTACTATAATGGAGTCACCAAATAGCAGCGTCAAATATTTCGAGAGCGTTGAGGGACGTTTTAAGATTGACTTTTGTGTTATGGATAGAGATATTGACGATAAAGCTGCGATTGCTGAAGAGTTGTTTGCAACAACCAAGTTTTATTCCACTGAAGGACCTCTCTGGAGAGCTGTCTTACTGCCAGGAAAATTTGATGCTTCCAGTAAGTTGTACTACAGTGCACTCGCCTTTATTTCTTCCCATTCTATTACAAATGCTGCAAGTTCAATTTCAGTTCTTCAACAAGTGCTTGGCTATCTTGAAGCTATCACAAATGGAACAGCACCCAAATTGAAGGACATTTCAAGTTTTCCTATGTATCCAAGTTCCTCCACTCTTCTGGCTCATAAACTGGCTAGGTTTAAGAGGTCAGCTTTATTCCCTGACTCTGCAAACAATTCATTGGATTCCAGTGTCTACACTTTTACTAACCCAGTCCTCTCAGAATTCCCTGCCATTGACAATACTGATCCTGCATTTGCTATACAGCCAACAACGAAAGTATTATGTCGGGTTATCCCAGCTGAGAAAACCACACAGTTGCTTAAGTGCTGTAGAAAACATGGCTGTACATTAACTGGTGCACTCCTAGCTGCTTGCCATTTCGCATTATGCAGTCTTCTGGAAACCAAACCATTACCTGGCCATCTCACCAGTGACATTACCTGCAGAACAGCAGTCACTCAAGATTATTTGTTCAGTCTACCAGCAGGCTATGCAGCAAAC
Organism: Paragorgia papillata; assembly: GCA_035771165.1. Lineage (NCBI taxonomy): Eukaryota > Metazoa > Cnidaria > Anthozoa > Scleralcyonacea > Coralliidae > Paragorgia > Paragorgia papillata. Next base: position 1,950,803 of record JAWNZC010000025.1, on the reverse strand, counting down.
CAATATGGATCACTAACTTATAATCTTCCTTTATCAACAGAAAACAGTGATTACTGGAAAGTTGCCAACTGGTGTAGCAAGAGTATTTATTCAGATATTAGTAATGGAAAACACCTCAAATTTATTTCTATGTTAGAAGATGAATGGGAGGCATTTTTTCATCATACACTAAATCAAGGAAATTTGAAATTAGCCAATCGTGAAAGTTCTGGCCACCGCCTTTCAAATGCTGGACAGTTCTTAATAGAAAATCATCCAAATAATGTCTTTCATTGTGAGAATGTGTTTGGGGGGACACCAATGCATCGACGAAGTGGAACATTTGGAAACTATTTGTTAAGTATAAATGGATCATTAAATTGGATGACGTGTTATGATGCCAGTATAAGTTCCACCGAAGTAGCTCAGAGCTATTCTGATTTTGCCTGGGCAATCTTAGAACATGAAATGCAGCTGCATGTGATGTGACACACAGACCACTTAGGTAACCAGAAAGATGTCATTTTATAAAATAACAAGGTTCTGGTGATGTCCCAATTTTTTGACAATTTCCTAAATACATGGATATACCAATTGGTCAATTTAACACTAGTATTCTCAATTGTGGATTATAATTCATGCAAAGATAGTTAATTTATTATGACTGACATTATATTTGGAGAGTTACATGTGTATAATAGTTTCATGTAATGTAACTTCAGAGGATTTCTTTTTGTGACAGCCAATATTTTGTGTACATATAACTTTTGTTTCATTAGATCCCTCAAAGATTAGAACACTAAAAATTAACACTAGATCTATTTAGAATAATTCCATTATGACTGACATTACATTAATAGAGTTTAATATATAGTTTTGTGTGGTAACAAAACTGTAATGCGACGCTACTGTGCAACGCGACGCTACATAGTAATTCCAAACAAAGATCCTTTCTCCCAAGCCCAATGTATTTTCGGCTTGCATGTTTTGGGAGAAATTCCATTAACAGGTAAACTGGCGGGTAACACGGCGAAACCCAACCACGGAGCAACCACAACCAAAACAATCGCTATTCCATTGTCGCTATTCCATTCCATGCTATTCCATTCCATTCTATTCCACTCCACTCCATTCCATTATATTTCATTCCATTGTACTTCACTCCACTCCATGCCACTTCACTCCATTACATTACATTACATTACATTACATTACATTACATTACATTACTGATTACATTACTGATTACATTACATTACATTACATTACATTACATTACATTACATTACATTACATTACATTACATTACATTACATTACATTACATTACAATTACAATTACAATTCCATTACTTGGCAGCGCTGCATTTACACTGAACGAGACATGGATTATTTTTTTATCGCTTCCGAAGTGTCAGTTTTATTAACCGCGGATCAATATTAAAGCAATCACTTTGAAATTGATCCTTCGGAAGCGATGAAAACATCGTACAGAGAACTCGGACAGATAGAAAAGCATAAACGAACCGGATTAGACAATAGAAAATTCAAAAGAACAAAAATAGTATAAAACTGACAAAAGGAACCAAAAAAAGTATAAAAGAACAAAGTTAATACTAGAAATAGAAAAGTAGCGAAAAGAAAGCAGATCTATAGACAGAACTTTAGATTTTAGGAAACACTGAAATGTAAACTGATATAACTGAATAAAGAGTATTAGAAATAAAAAAAAATTTAAAAAAAGTACTTCCTCATCATGTTTCTTGAAGAATAATAAAGCATTGTTATATCCTAATATCATTTCACTCTTCGGGCACTTCTTCGTTCTAGCAATCTAGCATAACTTCAAAATGTTCCGGAGTTTATATCACAACGCCAACAACAAAATCTTTGGTGTGGTAAATCGTTTGGCTAGCTGGTTGTTTGTTCGACCAAGGGGAGCTCTGAAACATACCGAAGTTGTTGTAAGCAGAGCTGGACAAGACACATACCAACCAAGAACTATATACAGACGCCCCCTTGATGCCGTCGAGACTCTTTCCAATGAATATCATAAAAGAGGTCTTAGTTTTTCCTTCATTTTGGCTTCGCTGAATTCCACCATTCCTGTGCAAGAAGAAGCAGTTCGTCAATCTCTTGCCATGGTATCCCAACGTCAACCTATACTCAGAGCTACAGTAATGGAGTCACCAAATAGCAGCGTGAAATATTTCGAGAGCGTTGAGGGACGTTTTAAGATTGACTTTTGTGTTATGGATAGAGATATTGACGATAAAGCTGCGATTGCTGAAGAGTTGTTTGCAACAACCAAGTTTTATTCCACTGAAGGACCTCTCTGGAGAGCTGTCTTACTGCCAGGAAAATTTGATGCTTCCAGTAAGTTGTACTACAGTGCACTCGCCTTTATTTTTTCCCATTCTATTACAAATGCTGCAAGTTCAATTTCAGTTCTTCAACAAGTGCTTGGCTATCTTGAAGCTATCACAAATGGAACAGCACCCAAATTGAAGGACATTTCAAGTTTTCCTATGTATCCAAGTTCCTCCACTCTTCTGGCTCATAAACTGGCTAGGTTTAAGAGGTCAGCTTTATTCCCTTACTCTGCAAACAATTCATTGGATTCCAGTGTCTACACTTTTACTAACCCAGTCCTCTCAGAATTCCCTGCCATTGACAATACTGAGCCTGCATTTGCTATACAGCCAGCAACGAAAGTATTATGTCGGGTTATCCCAGCTGAGAAAACCACACAGTTGCTTAAGTGCTGTAGAAAACATGGCTGTACATTAACTGGTGCACTCCTAGCTGCTTGCCATTTCGCATTATGCAGTCTTCTGGAAACCAAACCATTACCTGACCATCTCACCAGTGACATTATCTGCAGAACAGCAGTCACTCAAGATTATTTGTTCAGTCTACCAGCAGACTATGCAGCAAACCAATATGGATCACTAACTTATAATCTTACTTTATCAACAGAAAACAGTGATTTCTGGAAAGTTGCCAACTGGTGTAGCAAGAGTATTCATTCAGATATTAGTAATGGAAAACACCTCAAATTTATTTCTATGTTAGAAGATGAATGGGAGGCATTTTTTCATCATACACTAAATCAAGGAAATTTGAAATTAGCCAATCGTGAAAGTTCTGGCCACCGCCTTTCAAATGCTGGACAGTTCTTAATAGAAAATCATCCAAATAATGTCTTTCATTGTGAGAATGTGTTTGGGGGGACACCAATGCATCGACGAAGTGGAACATTTGGAAACTATTTATTAAGTATAAATGGATCATTAAATTGGATGACATGTTATGATGCCAGTATAAGTTCCACCGAAGTAGCTCAGAGCTATTCTGATTTTGCCTGGGCAATCTTAGAACATGAAATGCAGCTGCATGTGATGTGACACACAGACCACTTAGGTAACCAGAAAGATGTCATTTTATAAAATAACAAGGTTCTGGTGATGTCCCAATTTTCTGACAATTTCCTAAATACATGGATATACCAATTGGTCAATTTAACACTAGTATTCTCAATTGTGGATTATAATTCATGCAAAGATAGTTAATTCATTATGACTGACATTATATTTGGAGAGTTACATGTGTATAATAGTTTCATGTAATGTAACTTCAGAGGATTTCTTTTTGTGACAGCCAATATTTTGTGTACATATAACTTTTGTTTCATTAGATCCCTCAAAGATTAGAACACTAAAAATTAACACTAGATCTATTTAGAATAATTCCATTATGACTGACATTACATTAATAGAGTTTAATATATAGTTTTGTGTGGTAACAAAACTGTAATGCGACGCTACTGTGCAACGCGACGCTACATAGTAATTCCAAACAAAGATCCTTTCTCCCAAGCCCAATGTATTTTCGGCTTGCATGTTTTGGGAGAAATTCCATTAACAGGTAAACTGGCGGGTAACACGGCGAAACCCAACCACGGAGCAACCACAACCAAAACAATCGGCCCCTTAAAGTTGACATTATTTTTTTGTTACTTTGTAGCGATTTCTTAAAATCCTCCATCTGAAAAAAAAGCTGGGGAAATTCTTTAAGTTTTCGGCTTTTAGGTTGTTTAGGCCAAAAACCGAAAGGCGTATCCAGGAAATTTGATTCGTCAAAGATTACGTAAACATGATACATAAAAAATATCCTTGATTGTCATCAATACATTTTGAAAATGTCAGATAGGTTTTATATATTGTTGGGTTTTTTTTAAAAATATACTGAAAAAAATATCAGTCCATAAAATTTCGAAAATATTTTTGTACTTTGTTTTTCCGAGCAATACATAGCTGCCACAAACCAAAACGGACATAATTCCCTATTTTTGTTATCACTAACACATAATTACAAAAGTCATCGTTTATATACAAAACACTGTGTACTTCATGGTTTGTCAGTTATTGAACTAGTTGAAACTGCAAATTATGAAAGATTTGAAAGGCTATATCCCGACATGGGACATCAAAAATCAAAAATCAAATATAAAATACATAAAGAAAATTCTTTAGATTCCCGGTCAGTCGGTCGGTACATTTGTACTTATAACAAAAACCAAAAAAATATGCTCACCCGGGTTTCAAAATGCGGTTGAGCCGCGATGATGAGAATTTATGTAGCCTTATTTAAAAATTTGAATTTATTAGTAATTCTAAGTCGATTTCATTGCATGTCATTGAATTACATGTCATTGAATTTAACAAAAACGCAAACAGAATACGTAATTAAAGATGATAAAAAATTATTTTTAATAAGGAACTAACGTTTCGTCACTAACCATGTTTACCTATGACTTTTGATTTTATCATGGCTTTGTTACGAATTATTTGCTGGGCAATAATTTTTATAACAAGACTACGATTCCCGCCTGGTACCTCGATTGCTACGCAATTAAAGGTTGCATCATCAAATTAACAATGATTTCTGATTTTGATGTTGAAAGCCCAGTGAGTTAACAAACCGTTGCATTGAATTATTTTTACATCAAGTGTATTAATAATAAATATATTGAGGTTTGTAATAACAACCGATGTAAAAAGGAAATTCCGGTTTGGTGGAACACGCGTCCCAAACCATGAGAATGTGTGGCAAAATTCAAAAATTATCGCCCGGCTAATCACGGTATATAGAAACATGCGTTACATCTGGAGGCATAGCACATCAATGGCGCCCACGCACTATATATTAAATTGTAATGACGGTGGTCAATAACACCAGATGCCTATTATTATATTGTTTATACATACACGTACCCTGGGTGCCAGAGGTTTTTCGACGCTCGTGGGGGATAACGGGGACGCACGAGGAAGCCAGGCGGTAAAGTGGGAGGGGCCAACCCGGAAGGCGAGCGCGATAAACCTCTGGAACACCGAGCCGTGTTTTACTGTTTTGATTTGAAATTTGAAACCGCCGTTCCCGAGGGCCGTACGGGTAATGATATTTTAATAATCCAGAGTCAAGTCTATTTTGTATTTCTCAAATAAGTAATAATGCTATCGTCTCGACAGTCTTCTATACATTAGACCACTAAAAATTGCTCAAATTTAATAAAACTGGTTTGATTTTAGTTCGGGCGAAGTGACGCTGCCCGATATTCACTATAAACTTTGAAATCCGCCGTCTGTTACTTGTCATGCAGACACTCAGACAGTTATAACTTCCAAACTATGCATTGTTGAACGATAACTTGTACGTATGTTGTTATAAATTTCATAAGCTTCCCTTTGATGTATGGCTTATGTTTCTGGGTTATATGGAACTTTTTCAAATGTCCAAAATGTTCACTCAATAATAAATAAATATTTATTTACTTAACGTCTCGCATGAAGTCGGTTATAGAATTTCAGATATTTAATTATATTAAACACAGGAACTTGAACGACTTGAACTACACTTCAAATGAAAGCTTATAGATTTCTAACAACATACGTACAGGATATATTTCAACGATGCTATCTTGTTGGTTGTTATATATATTTTCAATGACGAAGACGTCTCGTCGCTGAACGCTTTGATGCTCGTTGAGTTCGTAACGAGTCAAGACTTTTCCCACGCAATCAAAAAAATCCTCACTAGAGAGCAAAGGCATTCCCAAAAAAGTGAGTTGTATATCAACGTGAAGCGAAAGTATAGGCTCCAAAACAGAGAGAGAATATATATACAAGGAAATCACTGCTGATGACTGCACCTTCTAGACGGTGTTGAATATTACACTCAGAGGTGTACGATAGCCAATGAAACTTATTATTAAAAAAAAAGTCCTTCGCTTGACCAATCAACGTCTTACGTCCAGATTTTGGAACGTACTGACCCAGACAACCTTTTCATTGGCTCGGCGCGATCAGAGAAACGGCTCGGTGTTCCAGAGGTTCTTCCCGCTCGCCTTGCAAATTTACCGCCTGGTGTCCTCCCTTATCCCCATTGTCCCTACGAGCGTGGAAGAACCTCTGGCACCCAGGGTAACATACACGTTGCAGCTCAGTCGATTTCTTGTGGTCAAATTTATGTCTCTTGTTAAGAAACCCTTCCTTATAACACTGATAATTGTATTTTTATGGAAGAGCCTGCCTTTTTGAGCATGTCCACAATAATCTGTTTTCAAACGAAAACGGAGACTTTTTGATACGATTAGGCCATTCGTCCACATTAATCTATCCGGCGTCTTCGGTGACCGAAAACGGAGCTTTTCGAAAACGCTCTCCAGAGTGGAGAAGAGGGACACCTGGGGAACTTGTTGGGCGTTAGAGGAAAATCCCTATTTTCCTCTAACGCCCAACAAGTTCCCCACGTGTGCCTCTTCTCCAGGCCCCCTCTAAAGCCTCTGTGGAGGAGAGAGCTCCAGAGTGACTTTACTATCACAAATAAAACAAAATTAAACTTACAGTATATCGTAATTCAAAGTTTTTAATAAAATAATAGTTTAAAATGCAACTTGTAACTGTACTAAAGTACATCAAACAACTGAACTTATATAATGACCCGTTTTGAAGTTTTCCGGGCTTGACAAGTTTTTCCTTGACAAGTTTTATTTGTTCGTGTGTACGACACAAATTGACAAGTTTTTCCTTGACAAGGAGCCTTGTTCAAAAGCTGGTCACGCCAGCTTTTGAACAAGGAAAATTGTTCGTGTGTATAGTCGTCAAGGAAAACTTGACAAGATAGATCATCTCCTAAGCTTATTACGCGACCATTGCCGTCAAGGAAAACTTGTCCAACCGTACACACGAGCAATTATAAATTGTCAAGGAAAATTTTTTTGGGGAAAATTGTTCATCGTACACACGAGCAAGGAAAGCTTCCAAGGAACTTGTCAAGGAAAACTTGGTCGTCTGTGCGGGGCTTTAGTGTGGACGGAAAAATTTAATGTGGATCATGATCACCTCGAAATCAATATAATTGTCGCTATTCCATTCCATGCTATTCCATTCCATTCCACTCCATTCCATTATATTTCATTCCATTGTACTTCACTCCACTCCATGCCACTTCACTCCATTCCATTACATTCCATTACATTCCATTACTGATTACATTACTGATTCCATTCCATTCCATTCCATTCCATTCCATTCCATTCCATTCCAATTCCAATTCCATTACTTGGCAGCGCTGCATTTACACTGAATACTAATTACTACTCAAATCAGTAGAGCGAGACATGGATTATTTTTTTATGGCTTCCGAAGTGTCAGTTTTATTAACCGCGGATCAATATTAAAGCAATCACGAGGTGTATTCTCATACACCTCGTGATTGCTTTGAAATTGATCCTTCGGAAGCGATGAAAACATCGTCTATGTCTCGCTCTACTGATTTGAGAGGCAACAGAGAACTCGGACAGATAGAAAAGCATAAACGAACCGGATTAGACAATAGAAAATTCAAAAGAACAAAAATAGTATAAAACTGACAAAAGGAACCAAAAAAAGTATAAAAGAACAAAGTTAATACTAGAAATAGAGAAGTAGCGAAAAGAAAGCAGATCTATAGACAGAACTTTAGATTTTAGGAAACAGGAAATACTGAAATGTAAACTGATATAACTGAATAAAGAGTATTAGAAATAAAAAAAAATTAAAAAAAAGTACTTCGTCATCACCCTCATGTTTCTTGAAGAATAATAAAGCATTGTTATATCCTAATATCATTCTTCGGGCACTTCTTCGTTCTAGCAATCTAGCATAACTTCAAAATGTTCCGGAGTTTATATCACAACGCCAACAACAAAATCTTTGGTGTGGTAAATCGTTTGGCTAGCTGGTTGTTTGTTCGACCAAGGGGATCTCTGAAACATACCGAAGTTGTTGTAAGCAGAGCTGGACAAGACACATACCAACCAAGAACTATATACAGACGCCCCCTTGATGCCGTCGAGACTCTTTCCAATGAATATCATAAAAGAGGTCTTAATTTTTCCTTCATTTTGGCTTCGCTGAAGTCCACCATTCCTGTGCAAGAAGAAGCAGTTCGTCAATCTCTTGCCATGGTATCCCGACGTCAACCTATGCTCAGAGCTACTGTAATGGAGTCACCAAATAGCAGCGTGAAATATTTCGAGAGCGTTGAGGGACGTTTTAAGATTGACTTTTGTGTTATGGATAGAGATATTGACGATAAAGCTGCGATTGCTGAAGAGTTGTTTGCAACAACCAAGTTTTATTCCACTGAAGGACCTCTCTGGAGAGCTGTCTTACTGCCAGGAAAATTTGATGCTTCCAGTAAGTTGTACTACAGTGCACTCGCCTTTATTTCTTCCCATTCTATTACAAATGCTGCAAGTTTAATTTCAGCTCTTCAACAAGTGCTTGGCTATCTTGAAGTTATCACAAATGGAACAGCACCCAAATTGAAGGACATTTCAAGTTTTCCTATGTATCCAAGTTCCTCCACTCTTCTGGCTCATAAACTGGCTAGGTTTAAGAGGTCAGCTTCATTCCCTGCCTCTGCAAACAATTCATTGGATTCCAGTGCCTACACTTTTACCAACCCAGTCCTCTCGGAATTCCCTGCCATTGACAATACTGATTCTGCATTTGCTATACAGCCAGCAACAAAAGTATTATGTCGGGTTATCCCAGCTGAGAAAACCACACAGTTGCTTAAGTGCTGTAGAAAACATGGCTGTACATTAACTGGTGCACTCCTAGCTGCTTGCCATTTCGCATTATGCAGTCTTCTGAAAACCAAACCATTACCTAACCATCTCACCAGTGACATTACCTGCATAACAGCAGTCACTCAAGATTATTTGTTCAGTCTACCAGCAGACTATGCAGCAAACCAATATGGATCACTAACTTATAATCTTACTTTATCAACAGAAAACAGTGATTTCTGGAAAGTTGCCAACTGGTGTAGCAAGAGTATTTATTCAGATATTAGTAATGGAAAACACCTCAAATTTATTTCTATGTTAGAAGATGAATGGGAGGCATTTTTTCATCATACACTAAATCAAGGAAATTTGAAATTAGCCAATCGTGAAAGTTCTGGCCACTGCCTTTCAAATGCTGGACAGTTCTTAATAGAAAATCATCCAAATAATGTCTTTCATTGTGAGAATGTGTTTGGGGGGACACCAATGCATCGACGAAGTGGAACATTTGGAAACTATTTATTAAGTATAAATGGATCATTAAATTGGACGACATGTTATGATGCCAGTATAAGTTCCACCGAAGTAGCTCAGAGCTATTCTGATTTTGCCTGGGCAATCTTAGAACATGAAATGCAGCTGCATGTGATGTGACACACAGACCACTTAGGTAACCAGAAAGATGTCATTTTATAAAATAACAAGGTTCTGGTGATGTCCCAATTTTCTGACAATTTCCTAAATACATGGATACTTAAGCATAGTCAATCGAGATAATGGTCTGGAAACTCGGCAAACTTCAAAGTGCCTATAATGAGCTGTGATCTTATGTTGAACCGTACCTTACACCGTGCACATCCTTTGTTTTAGGTTTATTAATATTTAAATAGCACAGTTGAGTGATTGAACTGAAACGTTGCTATTGGACAATTCGTTCATTATACTAAAATACAATGGGTTCAGTGACCGTGCACCGTGCACAAAAATGCATAAAGGCAAACAAAAAGATAGACCAAAGACTTTAGCTGAGTTTCCAGACCATTATCTCGATTGACTATGATTTAAGACTTACCGGTAGTATTCTCAATTGTGGATTATAATTCATGCAAAGATAGTTAATTCATTATGACTGACATTGGTCATGGAGAGTTACATGTATAATAGTTTCATGTAATAATGTAACTTCAGATGATTTCTTTTTGTAACAGCCAATATTTTGTGTACATGTAACTTTTGTTTCATTAGATCCCTCAAAGATTAGAACACTAAAAATTAACACTAGATCTATTTAGAATAATTCCATTATGACTGACATTACATTAATAGAGTTCAATAGCTTTCTGTGGTACTGTATTTTCAGGGAATCTTTTCTCATAACAGTAATTTTTTTGTGTACATATAACATTTGTTTCATTAGATCCTACAAAGAACACTAAAAAAATGGTAGAAAGTTCCAGCATATTAAAGCATTTGATCCTGGAGTGTGGCTGAGGTTATTAAAAACAAGACGCCTTCTCAGGCATTCACTCGGGCTACTGATTTTTGCAACTGGCCATGGCGTAACCTGCACACATCTAGAGAACCATTACCTGAGGAACAGTGTGCGACTGATTGCGCAGTTCGAAATTATGACAGCACACACACTGAAACTATCATAATTGAATGGGGTCTTCTATATATTGCCTTACATGAAGTACATGCATCGTCCATTAAACATTTGTGCAAACAATCCCGTGTACTACTCAAATCAGTAGAGCGAGACATAGACGATGTTTTCATCGCTTCCGAAGCGACAGTTTCGTTAACCACAGATCAATTTCAAAGCAATCACGAGGTGTATTCTTATGTACCACGTGATAGCTTGTTTACGAGTTAACAATGGGATTCAATGGGATGTTTATCACGTGGTACATGAGAATACACCTCGTGATTGCTTTAATATTGATCCGCGGTTAATAAAACTGACACTTCGGAAGCGATAAAAAAATCATCCATGTCTCGCTCTACTGATTTCAGTAGTATTAGTGCTAAAATACAGCCCATCGGCCGTTACTGTCGTAGCAAGAGAAGCGTTCCTAAAATATTGTTGCAATATATTCCTCAAGTTGAACAATTCATTTGATAAGATTTGTTGACAACTTCCTCTTTTGAATTCTGTTTTGAATTTGATTGGTGTTTGGCAAATAACCCTGTTTCTTATTGGTTGTTTAAAGACCAGAAACCAATCAAACTAAAAACAGGAAGTCAGCAATAATTTTTATCAAATGAATTGGTCAAACATAGCAAATGAATTGCAAAAATATTTTAGGAACGCTTCTATGACAGTAATACTTTCACATACAAACTGTGGGTTTTCAAACTGTGTACTTTTCAGTACACAAAACCTATGGTGCTGGATTCGGCAGATTCCAGCGATCATTTCGATATAGAAATCATTAAAATCGTACTATTAGACAATATTTAAACATGTTTTGAACTACACATTATAAAATAACATGTATACTACGCGAGCCCTGATTGGTCAATTGCCGTGTTTGGATCAGAGTATCCAAACACGGAAAATTCCCGCCAAAACGATTTTTTGAAAATGTCGGACAGTATATCATATTCACTTGTGATTATTTTATAAAAGAAATACCAAATGGTTTTTTCCGTGTTTGGAGACTCTTATCCAAACACTTGGGAAATTGCTCGACTTTCGAAAAGCTAAAAACACTCGCCTACGGCTCGTGTTTTGTTACGCTTTTCTCCAGTCTCGCAATTTCCCGCGTGTTTGGATCAGAGTATCCAAACACGGAAAACCATTTGGTATTTCTTTATTTCCAAATGTAATAAGACGCGTACATGATATCTCGACGACTAGACATTATTCGGTGCTTATTTATTTGCGTTTTGTAGTTGTTGGAGCAAGCAGCAGAAATCTTCTTTGTGTTTCTCTCGTAATGTCTCAATCAATTCCAAGCGTGACCACCCCCCCCCCGGGCATTTGACGGGCATTCGACGATTCACCTAATTTATAGTGCGCAAATTCCATACATATATGTTCCCATAAATCACTAAATGTAATTACATGATTATAAAAATCTTATAAATAAATATAAAACTAATAGAAACAGTCCAACAGTTACATTAAATTAAATTAAAATACATATTAGGAAATAACTAAATATATATCACTGATGGAAAGCTTTCTTAAAAAAGTAAGTTTTAAGCTTTGATTTAAAACAATCTACTGAACTTGCACTCCTAATTTCTATCGGAAGCACGTTCCATAACTTTGGAGCAGCGCAGGCAAAAGCACGGTCACCAAGCGTAACTTTAGTTTTAAATCTAGGATAACTAATTCCTAAGATTATAACGCGATGGAGATTTATACATAATTAATGAGGTTAAATATGAAGGTGATAATCATTAAGAACCTTAAAAGTAATCAGTAACACTTTAAAATCAATTCTGTATTTGACTGGAAGCCAGTGCAAATTCATCAACAATGGCGTAATGTGACAGAATTTGCTTTCATTACAGATTAATGTGAATCTGGAAGTCTGGTAGGCCATATAAGAGACTATTACAATAATCAATCCTGCTTGTAATGAATGCGTGGATAAGTGTTTCAGTGCAGTGTTTAGGAAGATACTTTCGAATACGTCTGATGTTATATAAGTAATAAATTAAAAGAAGAACTGCATGTCTTTGTGATGTGCGTTTCCATAGTCAACATGGAATCGAACCAAGAGCCCAGGTTCTTTGCAACAGGAACCGGAGAAATATTAGAATTACCCACTCGTAGGCTACCAATGTCAACTTTTGCCAGTTGTTGCGACGTGCCTATAATCAGGAACTCAGTCTTGTTATCATTCGGCATTAGCTTACCGTTTAGCATCCATAATCGAATGTCTTTTGTACAATTTTCCATATTACTAAGCGCAGTGGTTTGGTTTGTTTTGTCGTAAGGACTAAAAGAGAGGTAGATCTGACTATCATCTGCATAACATATATTGTAAACAATAGTGGTCCTAAACAGGATCCTTGCGGTACGCCACATTCCAAGTCAAACCTCTTGGGAAATGTTTCATTGATCAATATATGCTGAGATCTCCCTGATAAATAGGAAGAAATCCAAGATAGGACTTTGCCTCGCACACCAAATGAAGACTGAAGTCTATGAAGTAAAATGTCATGGTCAACAGTATCAAAAGCAGAACTTAAATCTAGTAAAACCAGGAGCGTAACGTGTTGCTTATCCATATTCATTAAAATATCATTTTTTACCTTCAACAAGGCAGTCTCGGTATACTATGGTGCTGGCAATACTCTGACTGGAACTCAGGGAACACTGAGAAGATTGAGAGACATATAATTTTGCAGTTGCTTAGCAGCCACAGTTTCTGTTAACTTTGAGATATACTGTAGATTACTTATAGGTCTAAAATGCTTGAAGACAAGGTCCAATATATCCTTTTTGAGCAGCGGTCGCACGAAAGCGGATTTCCATGCCACAGGGAAATAACCATTGTCCAGTGATAAGTTAATCATTTTTGTGATCGACGGTAGAAGCACATCCAAACAATCAATTAGCAACCTAGTCGGGATGGGATCAAGAGCACAAGTTTTCCTGTTAGAATCTAAGATACATGAGCTCTCTTACATCACTCTCGGACAAAAGGTGGAATTCCGAGAATGATGTATCACTCACCGAATCAGTAGGAATGCTTTCATTAGGTTGATAGTCCTGATCATTGAACACTGATCTAATATCACAGATTTTTTTAATCAGTAAAAAATGACCCCATGTCGTTGGCAAGCTTTTGATCATTAGCATATGGTGGTAGGGAAGAACTCTTAGTTAGATTAAGAAGAGACTTGCTTGCTTTAAACAGTTTTTTCTGATCAGTGCTATTCTCCTCGATAAAATTACTATAGTACTTCTGACGTGCCTTATTCATTAGGAATGTAACAAAGTTCCTCTTAGCCTTGAAGGAAGCGAGATCACATGATCGATGCGATCCGTCCCGTCCCGCTTTCCATGTAAACATTGAGTGTCGCAACTGTCAGTTTCACGCGGGCGATCTTCATTAAAACTATTAGTCTTAGTCTTATTAGAGTTACAAAATTTATCGTATACCCGAAAAATTACATATGGTTACATCTTATGAAGAGTGAATAACAAAGAAAAGATAACACAATTACATGCAGAGTAAATAGTTTAGAAAATACAAATTGTATTTCATTGTGTTTACGACTTGTAGTCTGCCTGGAACGGAAAACCAAGGAGCGCACCGGGAAATCTCCCGGGAAATTCCCCGGTATCCCGGTGGGCCAGTCCGCCTCTGTTAAAATGACCACGTCTTCGGAAGTATATAATTTCCTTTGACAAGGTCAACACTCACTCAATAATTAATGACTCGGAAGGAGGTAACTGTATAAAAGTACTAATTTGAAGATCGCAAAGTCATTCAGTGAACATAACGCTCTACTTTGAAGTACTCGAGAAGATATCAGCAAAACTTTCTAACATCGACTATGAACGGTGTTATATTTGTCATCTATGCATGGTGCGTAGTGCAAGTTTCCAGCTCGATAGAAAAGCACAAGGTATAGTGTTAGCTATTTGCGCACCTTATGCACGCGTATTATGCCTTTGCGCGTATAGTAATGTATACATCATATATACTTGCTCCCCTTTCCTTCCTGTGTATACAGTGTGTGCTTTTAATCTTTGTTTCTCCAATTCTGTGTTAAATTTCGCTGTTTTAATCAGTAGAAGTAACTGGATTTTTTTATTTGACCCACAGACTAACGAAGGAATAGGATTTTCAGCGGTGAATTTCAAAGAAGGTATACGTCCATGCATGTATAGTTAATAACGTACAAACGAAAACTGTACATTATACAGTTTTCCGAAAAAATAAAATCAGTTGCCTGTTTGTAGAGTCTTTTTAACCTAGTTTCATCATCTCACAGCGTGGCTAACCGTTTCAAAGTGTGGTATTTGGGTGGCAGACAAACTCGGGCTGCACACGGTTTCGTCGAAGATATTATAAAAACAAAATCATATTTCTTAAAGTCTACAATAACATTGTTTAATGTAATGGTTTCACTTAAAGATTAAGCGAATAAGCTCCATGTAAGAAAGCCAGAAAACATTGCAAAACACACTTATTCAAGTCTTGTCAGACAACGTTTAGTTCTGATTTAGGGCCTGTTAAATGTTTATATGGAGCCGAGTTACCCGGCTAGGCGAGTTACCCAGCAAGCCGAGTTGAAAAAAGATTGGTTTTACATTCCATGAGTATATAGTTTCCGATTGTCTTCATAAGTGGCGCGTGCGCTGTTGTGACGAATTCAACTCGGGTAGATTTCATCCCGGCATGCCAAGATCTGAGTTTGTCTCATATCTATAAACACTCTAGTGCCGGGATAGCATTGCATTTCTATACATGGCGGGTAACTCGGTTTCCCGAGTAACTCGGCTAGCCGGGTAACTCGGCTCCATATAAACAGGCCCTAAATCAGAACTAAACGGTGCCATATAAACCTGAAGGCTATCTGCCGAAACGGAATTACACATTACAAACCCTATTGCATAGTTTATATATGTAAACGCAAAGCCTATTATATTTAGGCTATATACCTGCACGCAAAGCATATTCGTAGGCGCAAAGCCTATAATCTCTAAACGCAAAGCTAATATCTATATAACGCAAAGCCTATAATAATATCTATAGACGCAAAGCCTATAATAATATCTATAGACGCAAAGCCTATTCGTAAATCTTAACGCAAGGTCTATATCTGTAACTAACGTAATCGTAAATGCAAAGCCTATATCTGTAAACGCAAAGCCTATATACCTATAAACCCAAAGCCTATACTGTAAACGCAAAGCCTATAAACTGTGAACGCAAAGTCTATATTCTGCCACGCAATTAAAGCCTATAATCTGTAAACGCAAAGCCTATATGTTATCTTTATCCTATCTGCATGTAAATGGAAGTCTATCTGTAAATGGGAAGTCTATCTGTAAATGGGAAGTCTAGCTATCTGTAAATGGGAAGTATATACTGTAATTAAATGAACAGGGAAGTCAGTCCGTCTGTCCGTGCTCTGCGGTTGGTGGCACTGCGTGATTTTCGGCCAATTAAAAGAACAATTAGGTATTTCACTACTACGATATGGATTTCGTGGCAGCACAATGTGAGGTGTTCAGTGATAACACAGTGATTAGCACAATTGCATTTCACGTCGACTGGGACTCGGATTTTTTTCTGACCAGTGTTGTTTATATCGAATTGAAATTCCAGTTTGACTCTATCACACAATTCTCAATCACGAGGTCTTTCACTTATTCATAATAGTATTGAATTATCTTACCAATGCGTGGCAATCTTGGGTGGAGTGGGCGATCTCGGGTAGAGTGGGCAATCTTGGGTGGAGTGGGCAATCTCGGGTGGAGTGGGCAATCTCGGGTAGAGTGGGCAATCTTGGGTGGAGTGGGCAATCTCGGGTGGAGTGGGCAAATCGTGGGTGGAGTGGCTAATGCGTCGTTCACATCATCACATCTGCATTCCGCGAATCCGCGCATTACATGATTAGACTAGAACTCTGTCAAGATTCGAAAACACTTCATCCAAAGGTAAAGCTATTCAAACAAGGAGAAAGCCGTTATTCCTAGGCAAAGGAGAAAGCCGTTAATAGGCAAAGAATACGTATATGTTATTTGATATACTGCGGTGGCCCTTTGTTGTGTACTTGTGTCTTTCCTCAAGTCAAACTTCCTAGGTACTGACTTGTCAACACGGCATTTTTTTGTGTCTGACAGTAATACATTCGTCTATTCTGTCTTCATGGACAAACCGGCTTGTCAGCAACATTACTGATCAACTATACTCGTGAATTCACCAATACCGTCGGAAAACACCTCAACCCAACTCGATCAAAGCTGACGCCCAAAAGAAAGAACTCGAAAAAATCGAGCACGCAACATGCCTTATAGTTTCGCAAGGCCTGACGGGATGATGCAATAATGCAATTTTGTGGAACCCTCAAAATAAAATTAAAATTAAAAAACGGAAAAAAAAACGAAACCTAGACTCGGCCTACCACGGGTATAGCCCAAGTAATAAACATAATCACATTTCCCCACAATGCCATATCATATCATACCATACCATACCACACCATTCACATCACATCACATTATATCATGCATATCATATTACTATAAAAAATTGAAACGCATCGCATCAACAATCATTAGTGTAGATATCAAGCGGCTTTGCTAGTTGCTAGAGTTGTTTTTGTTGTTGTCGTTTCTAATTTGAATAACTATATTAATTTCAAGGCGTTTCTGGTCTTCAAATACTTTCAAGAAATAGAAGAGATGGTTTAAAAAAGAAGAAAAGTTACTTATTTTTTGACAATAGAAGTGATCGACAGGTTGAGGTAAGAAAATACGTAAAAAGTGAGTAAATGTAATTAAAATATAGCTTTATATAAAGATACACAGCGGTTTTTTACACGATAATAAATAACAGACAAATACACAAACAAACAAACAAACAAACAAACAAACAAACAAACAAACAAACAAACGAACGAACGAACGAACAAACGAACGAACGAACGAACGAACGAACGAATGAATGAATAAACCGCTAACTGATAACACCCAAACCAGCACGGAACCAATTACAAGAAATGTATTATTTTTATATTTTCGTAATTATGTACAGTATAATGAATGCACCAGCTCATCCAAGCCCTTTCAATTCCTTCATCATATAGTTATGGTGGACGGATAAGTTGACTGGCCAGAATGAAAGATATACCGTACGTATACTCTGGCCTGGAGCAACTCACGAGATGTTCTCCTATACTACTCATCATTGGACAGCTATAGAGAAATACACTAAAAAACGTTTACTGATTAACAATGAGACAGTGTTCTCGCCGCAATCGAATGAACCCAAAAATAGAACTATTCTTATTATACGGCGTCCAGGTATGTGTGTTAAAAATGCCAATATATTTTGTTTTACACTTGTATTTCATTAATTGAAACTGAAACTTTATTTATAGAGGGTTAAAAACACCGTTAGCAGAAGCTAATCTTACCCAGGGCCCTCAAAACGGATTACAGATCCTATCCCGCT
This sequence comes from Paragorgia papillata, assembly GCA_035771165.1. Classification (NCBI taxonomy): domain Eukaryota; kingdom Metazoa; phylum Cnidaria; class Anthozoa; order Scleralcyonacea; family Coralliidae; genus Paragorgia; species Paragorgia papillata. The sequence goes on along the minus strand of JAWNZC010000025.1, from coordinate 1,932,552 downwards.
TCGTTCGTTCGTTCGTTCCTATCCCCCTTCCTTCCTTTCCCTTCCCTTTCTTTCTTTCCTTCCTTCCTTCCTTCCTTCCTTCCTTCCTTCCTTCCTTCCTTCCTTCCTTCCTTCCTTCCTTCCTTTCCTTCCTTTCCTTCCTTTCTCACACACAAAACAGCATTGTTGAGCGATTGAACCCAAACGTTTGTATATTGTCGATAAAAACGTAGAGTGCTGCGTAGGCCGTGTTTTGAACAGAGCAAACTGAAAGTGAAAAGGTGATAAACTGCTGATATTTTTAGTAACGAACTGAAGACGTTTCGAGCGGAGCCCTTCATCAGAGTAAAATGTTTCTATTGTCTGATTGCTAATTCATCAAAGTGGCTATGTGTCACTCTATCTTTAGCAATTCTTACAGGAACAAAATTGTTCTAATTTAATTGGTTTTATATTATATAAAAACATATAAAAGAGATACTAGAAACCTGCATACACAGAAGTACGGACGGTCAAAATTAAAGCGATATTGCATGAAAGGGATTGCAAATGTGACAGTCGAGAAACCAATAAAACTTTTATTTCAAATTTTCAAATTTTGAAGTAAATTTACTTAAGTCTGTTTTATTTGAAAGAACTTTCCTTGCTTCGTTGCGGTCGAGATACTTCATGTAGGCTGTTTGATACGGAAATTCAGTAGACGTCACATGTGCATAATGAATTATCGGAAAAAGTTGAATGCCAACTTTTTATATATATAAATAACTTCGCTATTGCCTCGCATTAATATTTCTTACATTAAGATAGGGTCTAAACAGTGGCGGATCCAGGGGGGTTATGGGGTTGTACCCCCCCTTGGCCAATTACATATGTATTCTTTGAACGGTATATTATATTATATAATATATAAATTGTGTTTAGTGTATAATATAGCGTATAAAAATCACTATTTCTGATCCTAATATTGTCCCCAAAATGCAGGAAATAGCATTTCAGGGTATCAGAAATCAAAAATTTTCCGGGGGAGCATATCCCCGGACCCCCTAGAGATGTCAACCCCCTCTTTCAAAAAATCCTGGATCCGCCCCTGCTAAAGTATAAAAAACGTTGACCTCAGTTGCTCGATTTTTAGATCAAAGTCAAATTCGCGAAAAGTTTATCGAAACTATGGTGGTAGTTGATAGATCTGTCATCGCGTTCCACGGAAGCAAGGAAGATGTTACAAGATATGTTTTAACTTTATTGAGAATGGTGAGTGAAGCAATGATTTTTGTACGATCTTTATAGACATCAAATAAATTCAATTCAAATCTATTCAACTTCAAATGAGTTCAATTCAATTAATATTAAGTTAATTCAATTCAGCTCAATTAAATTCAATTAAACTTCAAATGAGTTCAATTCAATTCATTCAATTAATATTAAGTTAATTCAATTCAATTAATTCAATTAATATTAAGTTAATTCAATTCATTCAATTAATTCAATTAATGTTAAGTTAATTCAATTCAATTCAATTCCGCTCAATTTAATTCAATTCAACTTCAAATGAGTTCAATTCAATTAAAATTAAGTTAATTCAATTCAATTCAATTCAACTTCAAATAAGTTCAATTCAATTCAATTATATCAATTCGATCGAATTCTGAATTCGATTCAATTCAGTTATTATTCATCAATTTAGATTGTATTTCCAAGCTTCAATCCAATCAAAACTAATTCAATTCAATGATATAATCTAGTTCATTCTTAAACGAGTTATAGTTTTAGTAAACAGAAGAAGAACATAACAACATTAATTTTGAGTTTGTTCTTTCTAGTCAACAAAAATACTTCAACACCAATCACTGACGAAACTTGGTGTAAAATTGACTCAAGTACTTTCCAAGTTAGTTTTACTAAACGAAAAGGTAAGTTAACGCGGTAAACCTAACGCGGTTATTATTAAACATCCTGATGAGTTATCGATCAGAGGCCATATATCTTTTTATGAAGTCATAAGGGCTAGTTTATATGCACATAAAACACTCCTGCTCGTTTATTAAACAGTTCTTCTCAAACTCATTAATAATTCATGAGCCAAAAACAAAGGAAATCATGCAGTACCGAGACGGTGGTTTGGATATCGGAGGAAGAAATTACATAAATTAAGCCAACTTTCGCCTCGATTTTCTCTTAAAATACTGATCTGTTTGAGAAGCTATATCATACACTCGGAAGAGTGTTTCATCAGGATTCCAAACACCTCGAAATTTGTTAAAAAACCTCGGCTTCGCCTCGGTTTTCAACAAAAGTCTCGGTGTTTGGATATCCTGATGAAACACTCCTCCTCGTGTATGATATATTACTTAAAAAACTCATTAATAATTCATGAGGAAAACACAAAGAAAAATCATAACCGTATCGTGGTTTTATATCTGATAAAATTTTCTCCTGATTTACATAAACTTTAGCTTTGATTTTCTCGCCTTAGACAACGTTATTTTTCAAAATTACTACGCCAACGAACTTACCAAATGGTGATCGTTTTTTAAGCCATTCAAAACACTCGCAGAACGTGTTTTAAATAGTACTTAAAACAATTTAAAAGGGTCTGTCATTTAGGAAAAAGGTCTATATATGTACTATTTACAGAATGAGTCGCCATTCGGTATCGGATTCTGTAAATTACTTCTAAAACGACCTATTTGGTAAGTTCATTGACCGTAGTAATTTTTCTGAAAAAAACGACTAAAGCGGGTTTTCCACTTGCGAATGTTTTCGCGCGAATCGACATTTCTATTGTAAATATTGAATAGATTTCTAATTAGTTCCAGCCGAGAGCTCATAAGACAAAAGAAAAATTCGATTCGCGCGAAAAAATTCGCAAAACCGGCTTAAGTCGAGAAAATCAAAGCTAAAGTTGATGTAAATCAAGAGGAATCTATATCACATATATAATTTCTTAATTTAAGAAATATTTTCTTAAAACAAGCTTTTTTCTTGCACGTTATAGTAGTGTTTTCAGCTTGAGATGGTAACGTTTTTTCTCAGAGTTTTTCTCTGAGTTTAACTTACGACAGCTTGTACAGAAAAAATATACAAAAAAATATTTTTTCTTCTTGAATTAAGAATTTCATTTTTTTGCAGTACAGCGGTTGATGTATAGCAGGATTTTCTCTTCTGCTTTCAATTTGACGTCATATCGTAATTTTTGACTTGTCTGCATGCTTCTGTTCTAGAATGAACCAAACATTGCTTCCAAAGACGGTAAGACGGCATTTATTTCTGCGTGTGAGTTCATGACTGAACACGAAAGCAGAGGCTCCGACATATTTGATCAAAAAATATTTCTAACAAAGTAAGTAATCTAGCTGTGGTTAAAGGTGACGTACAGTCCGTTCTGCGCATGACCGCAATGTGGTCCCCAAAACACGGCATTCGTAGATAATTACATGAAGTACTCAGCTCAATGTAAACCGTTAGGAACAACATGGCAGAAAACCAAGCGATTCGGCGAGGATATCTCCTCGGATTTCTTCTATTTCTCCTGAAAATGTTTTGTTTTGGGTACAAGTAATGAATGGGAACCAAGAAAAGCTTACAATCTTGAATAAGGTGTTAGTATTGTTTTTGTAAATAAAGATGTAAACATTAGTTTCGTACATGCGCAGAACGGACTGTACATCACCTTTAAAGTGCATATAACGCGTGTGGGATTTAACATATTTGTAATCCATGGATTCTCCTGAGAAAAATTGTAATATATCTTGTCAGGCGAAAATTTCTTCTTCATACTTTTTTACTGTTAAAGTTGATGAAGTGATGTCATAGCGGGCATCTGCAAAGAGGTTTTCATGTAGACAGACACCCGCTATGATGTCACTTATGTCGTTAACTTTAAGTAAAGAAGTCTATGAAGATGAAATTTTTGCCTGACAAGATATATTACAATTTTTCTCATGATAATCCATAGATTACAAATATGTTAAATCCCCACAGGCATTATACGCACTTTAAATATATCATTTCACGCAATCCCATTTTCTTATCTAAAATACTATGCATACATTTACATTTAATATGCATGTTATGAGTTAAAATTATTTACCTAAACTAAAACTCTGCCTTTTTAGGAACACATTTAGCAATGCAGGTAAGTAATTATTGCTGATTAAAATATCCATCAATAGTTTGGAAGCATGTACGAAGTTTGTTTCGTTTTGCAACCTGTCTCCCTTCTTTCTTCTTCCCCAATTCCATCTTTCCTTCCTTCGTTTCTCTCTGCTTTCATTCCTTCATTTCTGTGAACTTTCTTCCTTCATTCATTCATTCCTTCCTTCCTTCCTTCCTTCCTTCCTTCCTTCCTTCCTTCCTTCCTTCCTTCCTTCCTTCCTTCGTTCGTTCGTTCGTTCGTTCGTTCGTTCGTTCGTTCGTTCGTTCGTTCGTTCGTTCGTTCGTTCGTTCGTTCGTTCGTTCGTTCGTTCGTTCGTTCGTTCGTTCGTTCGTTCGTTCGTTCCTTATCTAAGTATAATATTATATAATTAATTAATTATATTAATTAATATAATATATAATATTAATGCAGTTATATCCCTTGCCACAAACTAGGCTTTTCATACCATTATGGAATGTGCAAAAGTAACAGCAATTGTGCTTTAATTTATAACAACGGCTTCACCTCAGCGATCTACATAGCACACGAAACAGGACACTTGTAAGTATTAGAAATAAATTGATTAAAAATATATTTCATCGTTTGACTGTAATGCTCTGTTGTTGTTGTTGTTAATTGTGTTGTTGTTATTGTTAATTGTGTTGTTGGTGTGGTTGTTGTTAATTGTGTTGTTGTTGTTGTTAATTGTCTTGTTGTTAATTGTGTTGTTGTTGTTGTTGGGTTGTTGTTGGGTTGTTGTTGGGTTGTTGTTGGTTGTTGTTAATTGTGTTGTTGTTGTGGTGGTGTTGTTGTTGTTGTTAATTGTGTTGTTGTTAATTGGGTTGTTAATTGTGTTGTTGTTAATTGTGTTGTTAAATGTGTTGTTGTTGTGTTGTTGTTAATTGTGTTGTTGTTAATTGTGTTGTTGTTAATTGTGTTGTTGTTAATTGTGTTGTTGGGTTGTTGTCGGGTTAATTGTGTTGTTGTTGTGTTATTGTTGTGTTGTTGTGCTGCTGTTCTGTAGTTTGTTGTGTTGTTGTTTGTTCTTGGGTTGTTGTGCTGTTGTTCCGTTGCAGTTTTGTTGTTGTTGTTGTTGTTGTTGTTGTTGTGTTCTTGCTGTTGTTGTTATGTTGTTCTTCTTGTTGTTGCTTGCTGTTGTGTTGTGTTATGTTGTGTTATGTTGACCACATAGAATGATTATTAACACATGCGTATAATTTAGACTTGGTATGGACGACCAGAAATTACCTAGAGAAAATCCCTTCGTTATGTCAAGTCGAATATATGGACATTTTAATAACCACGACTGGTGTAGATACAGTCAAATTGCTCTGCTGAAGAACATCAGGTAAGACTGAAGAAGGTGCTACCGATATAAGTGAATGGCCTAGTTTCAATTGATGAAGGCTCCGCTGTAAACGTCAGTATTTCGAAAACTATTCTCGGCAGTTGACCACTTTTTCACTTTGTTCTATCTAAAACACTGCTTACGCAGCACTCTACATTTTTTAATTTGAACTATGTCACGTATAAACTTACCGTTTAACGCTTTCAGTACCAAGCACGTACTTTAGTATTTTACTCTGGCTAACGCCGATGGCAAATCACTCCAAGAAATCTCGTACAAAAAATCCGCAAAAATTCCAAAACAAATCCCGCAAAATTCAAAAAAATTTCGCAAAATATCCGAAAAAAATCCAAAAAAAATTCAAAAAAATCCGGGAAAAAATTGTCCCCAAAATCTTAAAAAAATCCCACGAGATTTTGAAAGTCCAAAAATATTTGTGTGCAAAGAAAAGAAATACAATATTAAAAATCAATCAAAGTTAATTACGTTGACTTGAATTTGTCCACGAATTTTTTGAAATTTGGTTCAACTTTCAAGTTCCTGCGGTGCCGCCGACATACGAATTTTTTATGGAAACATCTGACGCCGACATGCCAGCGAGACAGCCTTCTCTTTAAGAACATGTGATCAGTGTTATAACCAATCGAAGTATGGGTAGGAGGCGCGATAAATAATGTCAGCATTTTTTCAAGCCACGTGCCGGCAACGCCGCCGAGCTACTCGCCAACCAGACGCAGACACCGCAGTCACATTCTCAACTTTGCCGGCGATGACCGCGGTCGGCAGAACGCCGGCATACCGGCGGCTCGTGCGGCCACATGTATATGGAAACCAGGCTTACTCTTTGCCTACCGTATCCGGTTCGCTTTCGAACGAAGAAGACCTTAGCAGGGGCGTAGGACGGAGAGGAAAACGGGGCATGTGCCCCCTCCCCCCGCAACTTTGTCATGAAGTGCCCTTTTTACAACAGAAAAGTGTCCTTTTTATGATAAAACATGTGTTTCAAGTGTCCTTTTGAAGTCCTACACCCTGAACAAAGTGTCCTTTTGAAGCTATGCCCTCCAAGATCAACTTACTTCCTATACTTCCTATACGCCACTGGACTTTAATATTTTACTGTCTAACGCCAGACAATTTTACTCGTCAATTTTAAACTATTTTAATTTCTTAACTATAGAGATATGTCTTGTCTGAATAACAAACCTTCAATGCACGACAAAGATTTCCCATTTGTGCACAAGTATCCTGGAGTCCACTTCAGCATCCTTAAGCAGTGCCAGCTTACATATAAGAAGAACTATACACCTTGGCCCTACTCAGTAAGTATGCCGTGTAACATACAAACTATATATATATATATATATATATATATATATATATATATATATATCAAAACCTCATTAATAATTCATGAGGAAAATTCAAAAGAAATTAAGGTTTAATCAATGTCTGTTTACCCCGATACAGAACTGATATCAATGTCTGTAAATGTGATACAGAACTGTTTAACAAAACATCAGTTCTGTATCACATTTACAGACACTGATATCAGTTCTGTATCACATTTACAGACACTGATCATATCAGTTCTGTAGCAAGTGTACACAGACACTTCGCATTCAACTATCTTGAGTAAGGTACGCTGGTAGCGTCCTCATACAAGATGAAGATGCAAACAGTTGTTGAAGAATGATTTGAACGGCTATTTATGGCACGTCACTTAGAATATAAAATGTGGGACTAATACTAAATCAAAGCGCATGCTCACATCAGTAATTTAATAATCGTAGCCTATTAAACCTTACCTCGAAGGTTTATCAGCTCTTAACATGATGTATTTTTAGCTAACTTAATAGACGTTTTAGAAGTCATTTACAGAATTCGTGTCCGTTCCCCGATACAGATCGGCTGCTCATGCTGTATCTATTACATATATCTTTGTTATTTTTCTGCTTCAGGTAGATCAGTGCAAACAGCTTGAGTGTAAGAAGCCGACTAAACCGCCGTATACACCATCATTTCAATTTGACGGTTCACGACCATTGGATGGGTCTGAATGTGGAACCAATAAGGTGAAAATGAATTAAACTGTTTTATAAAATAAGTCAGTAAAACAACTCGACAAAACGACAAGTGTGCGACAAAGTCGTTTATTGAGAAGAGAAAATGGGAAAATCATGAAGAGAGTACTAGTAGAGTTTATGTCAATAGCGGTGAAAGATTTACAGCAATGGGAGGGCCTGCCCGCAGGCTAACGGAGGCCCGCAAAGAATGCCTGCGAAGGAGGCCACCTGTAAATGGGCCAGGAAAAGGGTCGAGGTTAAAAGGGATGACACAAAAGGACCCCATCCAGTCCTTTCGCGGTTTTTCCAAAATATGTCGTCAAATTTGTTTTTTCCAAATTTGTCGTCAAGCTTCAGTGAGTCTCAAGATTTTAGCAATCTTTTTGATAACCTAACCACAACATAAACCCTAAGCTTTTGGAAAAAAACATATTTGACGACATATTTTGCAAAAGCCACGAAAGGACTGGACGGGTCCCTTTGATTCATCCATTTTAGCCGAAACCCCGGGAGAAAAGATCGAGAGGACTACAGAAGAGATTTCTATGAGGATTAAGCCCAAGAAGCGGTCAAAAACAGCCTCATTATTATTTCTTTCTTGTGTTCAATTTTCTAGTGGTGTTTATCTGGTGTTTGTCAAACGAGAACGGAGCCAATTTGGCTGTCCGCGGCAATTGATGGAAACTGGGGCGAGTGGAAAGCCTGGAAATCGTGTTCGAGAACATGCGGCTCTGGGATCAGTACAAGAGAACGGGAATGCAATAACCCGCTGTACGTAAAAATCGTAGTCACTAACTAACTAATAACACCAGTACTTATCAGACGCTCGGCACCAGTACTTAAATACCCGAAGTAACCTTGGTTTGCCACCTGAGCTTAGTAGCTCAACGGTTAGACCGTGTTGAGTAGTTCTCTCAAGGTCTGCCACCTGAGCCTCAGCTCAATGGTTAGAGTGTGTATCTAGTTCTCACAAGGTCTGCCATGCACCTGAGCCTCAGTAGCTCAATGGCTAGAGCGTGTGACTAGTTCTTACAAGGTCTGCCACCTGAGGCTCAGTAGCTCAATGGTTAGAGTTTGTGACTAGTTCTCACAAGGTTTGCCACCTGAGCCTCAGTAGCTCAATGGTTAGAGAGTGTGACTAATTCTCACAAGGTCTGCCACCTGAGCCTCAGTAGCTCAATGGTTAGAGAGTGTGACTAGTTCTCACAAGGTCTGCCACCTGAGCCTCAGTAGCTCAATGGTTAGAGAGTGTGACTAATTCTCACAAGGTCTGTCACCTGAGCCTCAGTAGCTCAATGGTTAGAGAGTGTGACTAATTCTCACAAGGTCTGCCACCTGAGCCTCAGTAGCTCAATGGTTAGAGAGTGTGTCTATAGTTGTCACAAGGTCTGTCCCTGAGCCTCAGTAGCTCAATGGTTAGAGAATGTGACTAATTCTCACAAGGTCTGCCACCTGAGCCTCAGTAGCTCAATGGTTAGAGAGTGTGTCTATAGTTGTCACAAGGTCTGCCACCTGAGCCTCAGTAGCTCAATGGTTAGAGAGTGTGACTAGTTCTCACAAGGTTTGCCACCTGAGCCTCAGTAGCTCAATGGTTAGAGAGTGTGACTAGTTCTCACAAGGTCTTCCAACTGAGCCTCAGCAGCTCAATGGTTAGAGAGTGTGACTAGTTCTCACAAGGTCTGCCACCTGAGCCTCAGCAGCTCAATGGTTAGAGTGTGTAACTAGTTTTCACAAGGTCTTCCAACTGAGCCTCAGCAGCTCAATGGCTAGAGCGTGTGACTATAGTTCCTACAAGGTCTGCCATCTGAAGTTCAGTAGCTCAATGGCTAGAGCGTGTAACTAGTTTTCACAAGGTCTGCCATCTGAAGCTCAGTAGCTCAGTAGCTCAATGCCAATGGTTAGAACATGTGACTAGTTCTCACAAGGTCTGCCACCTGAGCCTCAGCAGCTCAATGGTTAGAGAGTGTAACTAGTTTTCACAAGGTCTTCCAACTGAGCCTCAGCAGCTCAATGGCTAGAGCGTGTGACTATAGTTCCTACAAGGTCTGTCATCTGAAACTCAGTAGCTCAATGGTTAGAGCGTGAATAGAGTAGAACCTTTAAAATTTAGCTAAACTGTTGAGCATTCGGAATATATCATTACATGCATGATGTTAATTCTAGGCATAAGACTTGTTGAAGCATTATATAGGCCTATAACGTAAATATGCTTGTCTATGTTTAGGCCTCGCTACGGCGGGAATGCTTGTGTTGGTATAGCAACTGAAGTACGAGTCTGCAATACTGGGAAGGTAAGAACGTTCTCGTCAATAAACACATGTACAACACCCCTTTTTTGAAAAGGGACATCTGGCAGAGATATCTTGAGCGTGTAATCTTATTTGATATCAGGCTTACATACATATACATGTACATGTACAGAAACATACATAAACGTTATTTAACACGGTACATATCGCTTGAATGTTTCACAGGCGGGAGGCATTCCCAAAGATGTTTTGTCTTCGTGCGTTTATTGTTCTTATAAATTGTTTTACAGAAATGTCCAGGTAAACCTCTAAAACATGAGGTACTGTGCTCGGAAATGGGAGCGAAAACCGATAGAAAACGACAGTGGGGCATATACGACGAGGCCAAAGGTTAGGAAAAGTACATCGTTAAGAAAGGCGCCATTTAAGATGTTTGTCTGATTAATCATTTAGATATTGTGATCCATCCATTTACTCACCCATCTATTCATCATTCCATCTGTCCATCCATCCTTCATTCATAACATGTCATTCATTCACTCACTCACTCACTCCATCCCATCCCATGTCATGATGACATCATCATGCCATGTCATCATGACATCATCTTTACACCTGGGGCGTGTGATAAAGCTGGCTCACATGTTCAGACAACGCGTAAGTTCTATAATTAAAGAGTTCGTTTACTTGTGGTAAACATACAGACGAAAACTCTTCAGCTATGTCGTTTTTGTCTTATTTCCCCCCTAATCTTTAGATACTCGTGACCAATGTTCCGTGAGATGCACTACCACTGACAAGTCGCAGAGAATACTACTTGATGTACCCATCCACGACGGAACCCGTTGCTATGACAAAACCTCAGCTGGCGTTTGCTATCGAGGAAAATGCACGGTAACCTTTGTTTACGCTAACCTTTGTTTACGCTTGCGAAATAAGTGCCAATACCGTCGAACGTAATACACAGCATTTTTGGTTAATTTTCCCGCTAAAGAATAAGTTGCATACAAAAATACTTAACTCCTGATCGCCTGAATCCATCCAATCAGATTGGGCGATTCAAAATATCTCGAGTCTGATTGGAGAAATTTGGGCAACCGGGGTGATCAGGCTTAATGTTCAATATTATCTTTTGTATTTCTCGCTATTGCTTCAAAATTTAAGAACTCGGCAAGCGTATTTTATTATCCGTAATGCTTTAATAAAATTAAAGCACGTGTATTAAAGCATGACTGAGCGGAAATAATTATATATCGTATTATGAACCATTGTATATTGATAGAACAAAGTGAAAAAGTCGTAAACTGCTGAGATTAGTTTTAATAACGAAAATTTACGCGACTATTTTCTGTTTCTGCTTTTGTTATCACGTTTTATTATATAAAATAGAGTGTTTTATTGATTTTTCCACCACTAATAAAAGTGATAATCTCACATGTGCGTATTATTTATGATAATCGCACATGTGACGATTATCGCTGAATCAGCATTATAGTTTAATGCAATTTTTGCAAGGCAATAGGACAATTTTTTTATATAATAAACAGAACAATACATGGATGCTTGGAAATATGTCACTCATTCGCTTCGCTCACTCGTGAGATATCCTGGTCAACACTCGAAATAAATTTCATATTTCCGCACATCCATGTATTATTCTCTATATAAGTGTTGTGCACACGCAAGCTCGAATTTCTGGTTTGTTCAATTTAGAAAGTCGGTTGCGATGACGTCATCAGTTCTGGTAAGAAGTACGACAAGTGCAAGGTTTGTGGCGGAGATGGAAGTTCGTGCAAAGGTAACACGATTACAAAAGATAATTCTCAAGGTAGAATAGTTCCCACATTCTAATAGTCATTTTTCAATCAATATTAACATCAGCATACATCATCACTATCGTCATCATCAATATCATTATGATCATCATGATGATCATCATGATGATCATCATCATCACTATCGTCATCATCATTACCATCACCATCATCATGATCATCGCCATCATCATGATCATCAACATCATTATCATCATCGCATCACCATGATCATCAACATTATCGTCATCATCAACATCATCATCAATTAACATATCACCATCATCATCGACATCACCATCATCAACATTATCGTCGTCATCAACATCATCAATTAACATAACATCATGATCATCAACACCATCATCATCAACATATCATAATCATCATCAACATATATATGTAACACATATAACCATATATATGATAACATATATGACATATATATAAACTTTCAAAAAGTTGTGTTAAGACCGCTCACACACTCACACAGTAGTTAGCAAAGTACTTGTGAGTTCCCTAACTCAACTTTATTTGTCTTCCCAGGTAAAAGTGTTCTGGACTGTGACTTTAACAATGATTTGTGCCAGTGGAATATCGTGAAAAACCATGTCAATGATTTAGGTTGGTCAAGGAAGGAAGACCAAGGTGTGAATTATTATAGTCTTTCTATAACAGTGATTCCCAGAAAGAGTTAATCACTGATCCAAACGAATTCGTTTTTCGATTTGTTTTATCAGGACATTACTTGTACATGGAAACATCAAGCTCACAGCTCGAGAAGAAATTCAAGGCAAGAATTGTGAGCCCTGAAGTGAGTGCCTCGGTAGCCTGTCTGTCGTTTGACTATCGAATGAATGGGGATAAGATTGGTAGACTCAGAGTAATGCTGAGCAAATCAGGGAAAATTTTAGAAAAGAAATGGTTAAAAAAAGGGTCGCAAGGCGATGATATGTGGAGGAAAGCTGATATAAACATCAAAAGAAACAGTCCTTACAAGGTACTTGCATCTCATGTACTGTTCAAACAATTTTTTAAATTCCAATCTCGATTGAGGTTAGTGTACAGACAGACAGACAGACAGACAGACAGACAGACAGACAGACAGACAGACAGACAGACAGACAGACAGACAGGCAGGCAGACAGGCAGACAGACAGACAGACAGACAGACAGACAGACAGACAGACAGACAGACAGACAGACAGACAGACAGACAGACAAGCAATAACAATTCATTGGTCTCGAGCAATATAAAAAAGATCAATTGAATACTTATTCGCATTTTGCGCATACAAATAGGACTCGTAGAAGCGCACTATATGTTGAATATGCAGTTCCTTACAGATCCTTCCGTTTCATTATTACAGGTTGTTATCGAGGCCGTTGTTAAAAACCGCCAGCATGGTGACGTAGCGATTGACAACATTCAGTTTCATCGACAGAAGTGTTCGTCAGTCAAGGTAAGAAAAACCACTTTACCTTTAAACTAGGTGATGTTTACTAGACGAATTAAAAATAATTTAGTGGGGTTAACGCACGTGCCTGTTACCTAAAGGATAAAGGACTGGGGGCTAATCATCCTTACTTGCAGCCAGCGGCTGAATTGCGAAGGACGCAGATCAACGTGGCCGTGTCGAGGCATATCAAAGGCGCTCCAAGCAGCCGCCAACGACACAGTTCAGACCACGGATCAAAGCTAAGATGTTAGGTGTTGATTTTTGGAGGGAGGAAAACCGGAGAACCCGAGGGAAAAACCCTCGAAGCACAGGAGAGATCAACTACAACTCTACTCACATGAATCCAAGCCCGACAACGGGGTCATTCCCAAGCGGTCGCCCATCCAAGTACTAACCCCGTCTAACCGGGCTTAACTTTTTGGTGAGAGGCAGCACACGCCACCCGTGCTCCCCAGCTTACCATCTTTTCACTTTGCTCTATTCAAAATCCAAAACACTGCCTACGCAGCACTCTGCCTCTTTACACTTTATATTATTGACTTACTTTTTTTATTAACTTTAGAGGGAAATATAAACGTACGCGAAGAAAACACAAGATTCACAATCCATTATAACGACGGCATTTATTGTTTAGTTTAACCCTTTGACTCCTAAGCACGCGTGGAGACGCATTTTTAAGATATAGACCGCGGGCGATCTTTAAAATCACAATAACAATCTTCACTGACCACGTATTTTCGCGTGTCCTACATAATATATCCACCAACTTTTAAAATACAATGTATTATAAGGGGTAATGTTTAATCACATCTTTAATATGTGACGGGATATGGGAATTTAATATATTGATTTCGTGTAAATAAAATGAAATAAAAAATAATAATAAATAAATAAATAAAAGTTTTGTAAACATTTAAGCATGTGTATACTTGTTTGGGTAGTATTGACAAAATTAACACTGCTGCCAATAAACGTTTTGCGCCTGTGCGATGGAAGTTTACGATACTAGAACATGGAAGTTTACGATACTAGATTGCACCTTCTTGTTCGTCTAATTTTTCCGCCATATTTGATTTCAAGTCAGCAAATGCTTGATATCCTACAATATCCCTAGTATCCTCTTCAACGGATCCATTATTTTCCTATAATCTTCACTAATTTTATCGTATGAACCCACATGTACCACAGCGCTCCTTCGTTTCTCCGTTCATCTCGCGCCAGCCTCGCTTGGTCTCGCGTGCATTGATGACGTTTCCACGCAAGATATTCGTTCTACGCATGCGTAGCTAATCCAGGTCAGCCTGGATTAGGTTCCAGTCGACAGCCGCAATTTCCGATCGTGAAGCGAACCCAAAACATTTTTCTGCGAGCGGCAAGCAAAGGGCCTGGGTATGAGGTTGAAAGCGGTCTATTGCAGAAGCAACCCCATTCCAGTGAGCTCTATATATAACTGGAGTGATACTTGTTCCCAGAGCCCGCGATCCTTTTGGGCCGGAAGTACGTATAGTTCCAGTCTTCTACGAGGTCTGGTCAAGTCTGATCCAGTCAAAAGACCGCGTAGGAGACTGGAACTATACGTACTTTAGGCCTACATGTCCGCCATGTTTGACTTCAATCTTTGCCCGGTCAATGACCAGCAGATATCACTCCAGTTATATATAGAGCTCACTGGGTGGCCCAAAACATTATTCTGCGAGCGGCGAGCAAAGGCCCTGGGTACGAGCTTGAAGTATCCCATTCTTGTCCCCAGAGCCATTTGAAAAGCTCTTCCGCGCGCCAGCTTGGAAGAGACTCTGGCCTCTGGAGACGGGAGAACATCTAAAGCCGGTTTTCCACTAGGCGATTTTTTTCGCGCGTTTCTTTTGTCCGAATTCAATAGATTTCTGATTAGTTCCAGCTCACTCAAAGCTCATGAGACAAAAGAAAAAGTCGCTTCGCGCGAAAAACGTCGCCTAGTGGAAAACCGGTTTAACGAGGTAGCGCACTTTATATCGATCACGGCCTACACTCAGTTTCAGCTGTTCACCCACGGGTAGGCTTTGACTCAAAATCGATTTCGGATCAAATCAACAAGAATACCGACAATGTGAATCAAAGGCTACAAAATAACGCTAAGAAACTGACGGATAAAAGATGCATAGACGAATGACATTATGCACTGAAACGTTATATAAAGAAGTGTTTGTGACTATAGAGGCTGTTCATATGAGGCGGGCAAGCTCGGTTACCAAGCTGATTTTATGTCACCAAAATCTTATTACGACTATTTGAGAAATGCAGAATGATATAACAAAGCAAAAGTGGCTTCGTCTTTCTGTAAGCATAACACACAGGGTATTCTAATTCTTTTTTGCGGTCATAAAAAGATTTTCGTGACAAAAATCAGCCCCCGGTAACCGGGCTAGCTCGCCTCATATGAACAGCCTAGCTCTTAGCGGAATTAGAATAACACAAGAAACACAAGTAAATAATAAAAAAATAAGTACTCTACGCCAGGTGCATTGCTTAAGTGAAAACGGTTTATAAAACATTAATGATAATAATTCATGAGGAAAATTCAAAAGAAATTAAAGTTTAATCAGTGTCTTTATATGTGATAAAGATACCTCCTGATTTACAAAAACTTTAGCTTTGATTTTCTCGGCTTGGACAAGGTTATCTTTCAAACTTACTACGCCAATGAACTTACCAAGTGGTTCGTTTTTGAAGCCGTTCAATAAACTCGCAGTTCGTGTTTTATCAGATATAAAAACACTCGGCTTCGCCTCTGATAAAACACTCCTGCTCGTTTATTAAACAGTACATAAACATGTAAAAGAAAAAGTGAAAAGGTGGCAAACTGAATGCCAAGATGATAACGAAATATCGACGTTTTCGACGCTTCATCACATTTTACACTGATGAAGGGGCTCCGCTCAAAATTTAAACGTCAGTCATTTCGTTATCAAAACTAATCTCGGCACTTTTCACTTTGCTCTATCTAAAACACTGCCTACGCAGCACTCGACTTTTTTACACTAGGATAAACATAAAAACTGCTTGAGTAATGATCTATTTAACGTCGTAAACACAGGATGTGGTCGCCCAATCATCCGAGCCAGAGGCTCATGTTAAAAGTGCACGACATAAGCTAAGACCCAAGTGTTGATTTTACGGAGGGAGGAAAACCGCAGAACCATGCGAAAAACCCTCGGAGCACAGAAGAGACCAACTAAACTCTACTCACATGAAATTCAAGTTCGAGAACGGGGCTATTCCCAGACGGACACCCATCCAAGTACTAACCCCGTCCAACTGGGCTTAACTACAGCGGTGAGAGGCAGCGCCCTAAAGCTTAGTGCTTTAGCTTTTAAAAGAACCGGATATAATATTAAAATCGAAATATAGTAAGGTTAGATATACTGCCGAAACAGAGAACGTTTCGAGCTTGTGCCATCTCGCCCATTTCTGGTGGCAATGACAGCCGCAAAAGACAAGAAAAGCGTCTCATTTTTAAAATTGGAACCATTCATCCTCATTCTGGTCACATGATTATCTTTCTAATGTTCTGATATAAGCTCGTTGTTTGTTTACACTCTTTACGTTTCTGTCTGACGAAGGGCCTTCGCTCGAAACGTTAGACTCCTACGTTCTTTGTTTCGGCAGTATATCTAACCTTACTATATTTCGAACATTCATTTCTACTAACGATGTATGATGACAGCTCAGTTCTAAAAACATAGGAGGCGCAAAAAAAAAAAGAATAGACATTGATTAGTCTGTCGAAGAGTGTTAATTGAAAGCTTCCATAGTTGATAAAGCCAGAATACAAATTAGATATTATGTTAATATCTATAAAGCGACGTCAACGTTATAATATGTTTACAAGTGAATTTAACCGCAGAATGGTTTCGTATAACCTCAAATTATTCGATTAGAAGGAACTATACAGTACAGTTTCCCATTTTAAAAGTGTTCAGGGAAAAAAATAGCGTCCTTTTTACATACTTTGTTTGAATTTATCATTTGAATGGGTTCGACGAAATTACAGCCATTGTAAATTAATTATGCATCAATTCGACTGGTCCGCATATTTAACAACGCAATATCTGTGTTTATATCTTTCATTATCCTAACAACGACTCATTCATGTACGACCGTCTCAACAAGAAAATCTGAAACAACGAAAACCATTTTTGACAAAAATAAAGGTAATGTGTGACAGAGTAGTACAGGAGCGAAGCATATGACTGATATTCGAGAATAAACAATTTCTCATAAACTATTATTTAATTTTGACATTATCAAAACTTCATCCGTGCTTATTGTATGTATATACGTATGTCTGAATTGGGAGAACCCATACTACCTTCTCCGATTTTCGGAGTAAATTTGTAATGTGATATATAGTATATATTTAATAGTGATAGTATATATTTAATAATAGCAGTCTACTGTTTTTATATTACATGTATATATATATATATATATATATATATATATATATATATATATATATATATAAGAGATGAGTGCTTTGTACTCCCTTTAGTTGAAATAATATAAATGTTTTAAAATATATAGGTGCGTTGCTTGTTGATCGTACAATACAATGTGTTATCGTTAATTCAATGTATGTCCTTAATATTAGGTTGCGACAAAGAAAATAGTAAATATTGCGACAGTAAAAGAAGACTGTGGGTGTATTTTTCTCCAGACTGTAGTCCCAGGAAAGATTTAGATAACACAATGTCAAATGGCGAGACCTGTTTATCAACTCGCCCTAAAGGCAAATCAGAAACATCCGAAGAAGCTAAACGACGCAACAGCAAGAAAAACAAAGAAAGATCTTTGTCGGAGAAATGTCACTATCCGTTCATTACGAAAGTACAAGTTAGGATCAAGCCGAGTGAAATTGAGAGCGAGTGTGATACCACCAGCCATTGTGCGAGATCAGCCAATAACGGATCGTATTTACGATCACGGAGCCTGACGATGAACGAGACCTCGGCAGGATCATCGTCTGCGAGTATAAGTAGTTACTATGAGTGTCGATCAGATCCAGGTGTTCAGTTTTGCCAGGAATCGGCTGACGAGAAGAGGCGAAGAAGAAGAAAAATGCTCGGGAAACTAGCTTCAGCGCCTTACGTAGAAAAAGAAAGCCAGGAGCAAGACGATCTGTTATACCGACCTCGTTTTAAGACAGAAGACTGCGGCGTACAGCTGCTTCTTGTTAGAGAACTCACAGATCATTTGAATTCCGTTTCGAGAAACACACGGACGGCCAAACGGCAAAATTGTCAAAGGTCACCGGTGTTTCATGCCAGGGCGACTAAAGGCGAAAGAAGATTTGGCATTCGAAGATAAATACTGTAAAATATCTTATATATATAAATAATAAAGACACATGAAATAAAATGAAAAAATATGCGGTTTGAAGAAACCCCTATTATTTGAAAGAACTTTTGAAGTTATGTAAAATTAAAGATTGCTATAGGGCAGCCTGCGTCACAGACGCTCGCGGGCGGAAAAGGCGCCAGGCTATGACGTAGGCTAAAGTCTTGTAACGTAGCGGAACGTTTCATAGCTATAGGGTTCCCCCGAATTTAGCGTGCCAGCTGTATGATGACGTGACCACTACCTAAGATGGCTGCCACTAATAAAGTTCATAAGCTTTTATAGATTGAAAACAGACAAAAAGAGTTACTTAAAAGAAGATTTAAACGAATGACACAAGAAGTACTCAATAAGGTTTAAGACGGTAATTTCTTGCATTTGTTTCTGCTACTGAGCTATAAAACTTTTAAATTACGTTGTTTTCTTCACTGCCGACAACGAAGAAAGTTCACGATAATATAAACTGAAAAACAGAGTATAAAATCTACGAAGAATTCAATTCCAACTCTCAATTGTACCTTTTATAGTAATCTTAATGCCTTAACAATATCTCGTGTTGTGTACTTGCCATCTTTTGACTGTATTTGTTGTTAAACAGTGAAAACTAAACGAACTGGCATCTGTTGTTTGCTTTACGGCTTTTCCGACTCCCCCGGCACAGAGTACTTAATCTAAAATATATTCAAAAATAGGCACGCTTGGGCGTACATGTATCTACTGCGTCAGACTGCTCGGACTGACTCGGGATGTGATCGGAAAAACCTTCTGAAATTTGATTGGTCCCGAAGAATATTTTATTGTTACTTAACTAACATCGGAAAACCTTGCATGCCGACCTAGTATCTATACTCGCATGCGCAGTAGATACAAAAACCGAGATATGCAAAAAAATAGTTTGCAATGAAGTTTGCAATAATTATTGTGGAACAGCCAACTCAGTTGGAGAATAATGATATTAGGTGTTATTACTCCGACTAACGAACAATACCGGGTGAGTAGAGAATTCAGTGCATGGGATTCGAACCCGTGACGGGGTGAGATGAGATAAGATGAGTAATACCATGATCGCCTCGGATTCTTTTGTTCTCCGAGGGAATGTAAACTTCGTATTTCCCTCATTGCTCATGCAAGAGGGAAATTTTTTTCTTTGTCTTCTAATTTTCCCGTGCATGTTGATGAGGGAAAATTAGAAGACAAAGAAATCCTTTGTCTTCTTCTAAATTTCCCGCTTGCATATATTTTCCCTCATCAACATGCACGGGAAAATTAGATGCAACTTCTCTGATCAACCGTGTAAATTTCCTGTCGGTAAGATTCTCAAAGTTTTCCTCGGCGATCATAATATTACAAACTAATAACATGACTTTTCGGGAAATTAGCGATTAAATTTCCCCTTTGCCTCGGCTGCGGGAAACTTAATCGCTAATTTCCCTCAAGTCATGTTATTACTTATAAATATAAGATGACTTAGATGAGACGGGATTTGTTTGATATGTGAATATACATTCCACCGCATGTTTGTTTGTTTCAACTTTATTTAAAAGAAGGTACAGTTGAAGCTCTCGTAAGCGACCACCCTCGGGAACTGTAAAAAGTGGTCGCAACTAGAACTGGTCGTTTACGAGAATTCGTTCTCGTATGCGACCACCCACTGAAATGGCTGAAGTTGGTCGCTTACGAGAGATTGGACCAGAAAAATACTGCAGCGTTTCTATTCTGGCAACCAGCCAGAAACAGCAATACTCAATCATTGTTATGCATTTTATAATCACATTTATTTACTGTATTAAAAGTTATCAAATTGCTTTTTAGCGCAGTGTTGACTGATTGCAAAGGGTTTTTCAAGGGTGGTCGCTTACAAGAGCTTAAAAACAAAGAAAAAGCTCAGTTTGTGAATCTGAAAGGTGGTCGCGGTCGCTTACGGGAGTGGTCGCTTACGAGAGCTTTTGGTAACAGAGTTTAATAGGGAATTTAAACGGGGTTTCGTAAGGGTGGTCGCAACTAGAGCTGGTCGCTTACGGGAGTGGTCGCAAGGAGAGCTTCGACTGTATAAACATCTTTACATATTGTATTCTACCAGATGGCCTTCATTAGTTAAAATTCAATAAATAATTAAATAATTAAGTGACACATGTTGCAGGTTAGTTTAAATTTACAGTTTATGCAGGCAAAGTCCTCCAAGTGTGCCTGGCTTCATTAGTTTATTCTAGAAAATATTTTTTAGTTCATTTTTCAAAGTTGAAATGCTAATATTGCTAGTGTCCTTAAGCGGTTAGGGAGCGAATTAAATAACAAAGCTCCATTATACGAGATTTTTGTTTTACCAAGCTCACTAGAGACTTTTGGAACTTTCAGATCTGTCAGTGACGCTCTTGTGCTAACACTATGTGCTTCACCGACAAACTGAAATAAGTTACACAGGTTTGATGGAGCTTTATTTTTTAATACAGTGAATACTAATATAAGTTTTGTTAGTTTAATTAGATTATGTAGTGGAATCCATCCAAGCTTTTTAAAGGGCATATGACTCGAAAATTAAGTTTGTCTTATTGAAAAGAACATTTACAATGTTAAAATAACATATTTTGCAGTTTTTGGTTTCCTTGCTTCGTTTTTGAGATATTCCAGTTTGTTTGATATGCAAATGACACAACTTTCTACGTCACATGTGCATAATGAGTATTATGAGTTACCGAGAAAAGGTTACATATCTTTGCTATTGTGAAACGAAATCACTTGGAATTCTACAAGTTTGGTGGTGTGGATAGAAACACGCACATGCTTCCTTTGAGTTAAGCCCATGTTTTCATAATATCAAAGATATGTAACCTTTTCTGATAACTCATTATGCACATGTGACGTAAAAAGTTGTGTCATTTGCATATCAAACAAGCTGGAATATCTCAAAAACGAAGCAAGGAAACCAAAAACTGCAAAAGATGTTATCTTATCATTTTAAATGTTCTTTTCAATAAGACAAACTTAATTTTCGAGTCATATGCCCTTTAAATAGTTCAACTGATGATTCATCAGTAGATGCCTCCAGTATAGTACGTGCTGATCTCTTTTGGAGTTTCAGACTGTGTCACACTGTATAAAGCCTTAAACGACTTTTTGGGAAATCAGAAATATCACTGAGCTTGTCCAACAATTCAGTAGCTTGGTATATAAGATAAATATAACAGATATATTTTATAGACAAAACTAAATTACAGACCGTACTATAAATTAAGACCGTATTAAATAATAAATATCAAAACAACAGTAAATCACTTCAAGCCACTTCCGTTCATCATCATAGAGTAGGCTCGTCGTGTTCGACGGTATACACGCCACCAATTGTCTCCACATCTGTCTATCTTGAGCCGTTCTCTTGCATCCTGCATAGCTCATCTCAAAATTCGTTTCCTCGTTGCCAACTTCACCTTTCTTGATGTTTAGTATGTCCCTCATTTTAATAAACACAGATCTCGCAATTTCAATTCTTCTCCGAATTTCGCCATCACATCTTCCCGATTCCTCCACCTGATGACCAAGATACACAAACGTATCCACTTGACTAACAGGTTTTCCTTCGACGTTCAGATTCATAATTGGTACTTCTTTTGATCGGGTTATTACCATTCATACTGGTTACCCTCATCATTCACCTTATTCAGTGTCTCTTGCAGGTTCACTTCCAGGTCCATTTCCATTATGTTGCTTATTTTTCTTCGCCAGCAAAGACGTAGAGATACGAACAGATATATTTAACAGTTATACCATGAGCTCGAGTTGTATATGAGCTCATAGCCAACGAGGCGCTTCGCCAAGTTGGCTATTAGTTCGTATACAACGAGAGCGAATGGTATAACTGTTTTATTATATAGCCAAGCACTGTACAAGAGACAAAATTACAGCGAAATGTTTGAAACAACAAACTTCCGGCATAGGTAACTAATACTTCCGCCATGCGTAATGATGCATTCACATACAGTTTCTCGCTGAGCTGTTCGGTAAACAGCTTCGAAATATTGTATAAATGTTGCTCGAGAGGCAAAAAATGTGTTAAGCAGAACAACAAAAAAGATTAAAAGGTACCTTTATGAAGTCAAAAGGTGGGTCAGTTGTTTATATTAGCGTTGCTGTCGTGAAAAAGGTTTTGATTTCATGCAAAAATGAAACTGAAACACCTTCGGCAGTGAAACTAAATTACTTAGTTGGTTGTTTTAGAAAAAGAACATGCTTTTTACTACTCCAAATGCTTATCTAAATAAAAAAAGTCCCTTTACTGGTAATCTCCTACGAAATGTGTGTTGTAAGCTTGATTTTAACCGGGAGTTTCTTTGTTTGGCAACAAATTAATATCAACCCGTTAATTTAGTTGGGTTTTTGAAGTAAAAAGACGTAATTTTTAGGTGAATTTTACCATTTAACATTTAAATTGTGTATTTGTTAATGTATTTTTACACAATGTTGTTTTTTTATACATTGGTTTGAGGGTGTTGATGTTTTTCTGTATAAAAATCCGTCAATTTCAACTCTTTTCGGCAGTTTACAAAAACATGCCGCCATCTTGTTTTTCCTCTACTAGTAGGATATGAGCTGATAGCCTGGTAGTAGGGAACCAATCAGATTACGCAAAAGCTCATATCCGATAGCATGCTATATAATAAACATATATATATATATATAGTATATATGATTGATTCATTTACGGGTCCAGCGTTCTCAACCAATTGGTTAGTCTGACATTCTTTATAAAACGACTTTTCGTCTTCCTTTTGAAAACTCGAAGAAATTTTGAACGACGCTATAAAATGAAGATATGAAAAAGATATAAGTTTATTTACATAACATTGCTTCTCGGATTCATATTTAATAATTCATGAGAATTTCAGTCACACAACTCCACTTTCACAACACACAACTTTCATAATAACGACTAATTTGAATATTCTTTTATGTGCATCTTAACCCTTTAACAGTTATAACCCTTTTTTGTCCCTTCTTATATATTTTACTCTGGCTAACGCCAGACGATTTTACTTGTCCGACTGGCTTATTGCAAGTCTAGAGGGGCTCAAACACTTGAACTCATTTTTGAAATAGTATACATCACTCCCTCTTGTATTTGTGACAAACACTGCACTTGAATGCATGTGTTTGTATATATAAAAACCTAATATCTATATATAATTAATGCCTAATATCTATATCTCATAATATCATTATGTTACAAATGTTTCAATACGCAATCTTCAGAGTCAGAGAGCTAATCTAAAAATTGCGTCTGTGCACGACAAGCTGTCTATGTTGCATTTAGCAATAACAATGGATCGTATTTATCTATTCATAGTTTCATACCATTGTAAGGGATCATTACAAGCAAGCTTGCGGCAATTAGAGCATCGAAGTAATGGAAAGCGGAAATTTCTGAAATTCTCCACACACTGTTATTGTACACTACATGCATATTTCGAAGATATTATAGGTGTATCAATTCTACTAATGTGACTTTTTCTAAGACAAACGCCCTGAAACTAAGGCCTCGTTTACACGGAAACGTTTCTTTGCGTTTTTGTATTGTTTCATGTAATGAGCAGATTGTTCGCGATTCCTTTGAGAACAGTACTGAACAAGCCAAAAACGTAGAAAAAACGTTTCCGTGTCGACGCGGCCTATAAAAATGGCTATGAACCGTTACTTACATTCTCATTTTTTGCCTCTGGACGTCGATGAAGAATTCCGCCGGCAACCGACCAACCATGACAGGATCTGACGATGAAAACCACGCACACCAAACTAATGAAAACCAAAGTAAACTTTTCCATAGCTTCTCTGCGACCACAGAACGTCTGTATCTAAAATCCCAGCTGTTGTGCCTTTTGTACTTCTTGTTATCTCAGGACGATCAAAATCGAAATTCTTGTTTTTTTTAATTCTTCCGTTTCATATATCTTCAGACATAATATTTGTTTCATAAACTAGGGGGGGGGGGCATGCCCCGGAAATTTTTGAAATATAGGGTCTCCTTTGAAAAATAGGATTTCCTTCTTTATCGCTAAGAGATTTTTAACAACAAAAATCAGAACAATAAGAACAGCGAAAACGAACACCGGAACCCAACGTTAACATGAACGATCGCTGATCAGTTGAGCCAGTTACGGCCCTGCGCTAAAAAACAACTTACGTTCTTTTTTCGACAGAGGCCGCGGAACCGGGGGGGCACTGGGGGCAGATGTCCCCCCCCCCCACTTTTTCCAAAATTGGAAAATGTGCCCTTTGAGTGACTGTGCCGTTGCCCGAGGGGTGACGTAAAAGAGTTATTTATAAAATATGATATAAGCAAGCTATTAAATTAAAGGTATAATGTAAGTTTCCAGCACATTGGCGCTACTTGAAGTATTCCATTTCTAAAAGAAATGCCGCTGACCAAGAAATAATGTTAAAAACAAAATGGAAGTTACAAATGGAAGTTAGTTTAAGGTGGCTCCATACAGTTTCTTGAGAAATGGAAAATACAAGTTTGAGAGTCTAAAACACGTGATTAAACGATTCGGGAAAAGAATAAAGCTAAATGTTATACATATTAAACAGTCTGACAATAAAAAACTGTTACCAAATAAATAGCAACAGTTGTTGCTATGGCAACAACGACTGTTGCTATGGCAACAATGACGTTTCAAAATGACTGCCAAGTACCCTTCAAACTAGTTTAATTCGAAAAAAACTTTGGTGACCCCAAATTTTTTTTTCATTAAAACTTTTCTTGAAGTATGAATAATCAATAGGCCGATTTAAAAAAAATTCTGTAGAACGAAATTTTTTAAAAATGATTTTTCCGGGGAAAAAAATTATTCGTTTTACAGAATTTTTTTTAAATCGGCCCATTGATTACTCATACTTCAAGAAAAGTTTTAATGAAAAAAAAATTGGGGGTCACCAAAGTTTTTTTCGAATTAAATTAGTTTGAAGGGAAATTGGCAGTCATTTTGAAACGTCATTGTTGCCATAGCTTCACCTTCACCATCACCGTCATCAGCATCAACACCATCACCATTACCATCACCATTACCACCACCATTACCACCATCATCACCATCACCACCAACACCATCACTATCACCACCATCATCATTGATGTTATATGCGATTATTTCTTTACATGGACCGGGATATGCCCCTTGATTGACAAAGGTTGGGAACCCCTGCTATAAACTTTGCAAAATGAAATCAACATGATTAATAACTGTAATTCATAATTAATTTCAAAACTTTCCTGAATGTTCAGCCATCTGTTCTTCAGCAGTTTGCTTCGCCTGATCAAAAACAGTTCGTATTGTGTCCATAGAATCTTGTTTTATTTCCAGAATGTGATCGCAAGCACCAAGGAACAGTCTAGCTGGGAGTAGGCCAAAAGGAAAAAAAAGGAAATTTTCCGAAAAAAAATTTCCAACCAAACACAAAAAAACACATTGAAAATCATAAAGTTTTACGCTGTAAGTAATAGATCAAACACGAGTTTGAGCGTTTCATCAGGGGTTCCAGGAGGGGGATAGCCCCGAGGTTGTTTTCGAGCGTTTGGAGTCCCCTGATGAAACACGATAAACGAGTGTTTGATCTTTCTTCTCAAACGAGTATTCGCATTGCGATTTGCGATGTTTTCTTCGTTCATTTTAATTTACAGATTGCACATTAAGAAATGTGATCCAGTTCACCAGCAAGTTTCCTACACATACATAAGTTTTCTGGAAACACCACGAAAAATATTTATTTGCTAAGCTTTCGGCCATTTAGCAAATAAATATTTTACGTGGTGTTTCCAGAAAACTTCTCTATATTACATTATCGCCATTCTTTGTAAATATGTAATTAATAGTGTAGTTTACCCAATAACGTTTTTACAAAAAGGACCACAATAATGCTAAAAGCAAACCAAATACTTCATAGCCATTCAAATCATCAGCTGCATGGTCAAAAATGTTCAGCCCTGATATGATAAACATCGTTCATCAAGCAAGCGAGCATCTGTACTAACTTGCAAAATTTAAAACAAATTATGTCAACACTTACTGTTGTGTATTTTGTCAGAAATCTGGGCTTCCAATTTTTTTGCAGAATTCTCACCGATTTTTAACTGAAAGATAAAATATATTGAACACTCCATGCACTTCGTATAGGTAATAGCATGGTTTCGAGTGCAATTTGGGAAAAAACATGCACGAGTGAGTTTTTCAAATACTGTCAAAATAGAGTCCGAAGGATGAGTGCTATTTGAAGTATCTGAAAAACTCACGAGTGCATGTTTTTCCAAATTGCACGAGAAACCATGCTATTACTTATTAATAATATACATGAAAAAATGTTCAAAACAACTGTACTAACATTTTAACGTACGTGTTTAGCCGTCCACTCCTCGCATATTTATTTGTTAAAAAACGCTTCGCTTCTTTTACTACTGTACTTGAAAAAGTTTACTCGAGGTATAAAGAAGCTTCTGGTCTTCTTGTAGGTACTTCACTTGGTAATATTAAAGCATAACTAGCTTCAAATTTGAACAAATTATCCCCAAAACCGCCGAATCTTGGCCGCCATCTTTGTTTGTTTTGTGTCGGGGAAAATCCGCTGTACAATCAATTTGATTGGTTCTTAGTGATAACAGATTTTTGCACTGTGATTACAGATTTTTGCACTGTGATTACAGATTTTTGCACTGTGATAACACAATTCTGCACTGTTGTTTGGGATTAACTGCACTGGAATCAGCCAATCACAGTCGAGATATTTTTTCATGTATATTATTAAGAGAGTTATATGCATCTCGAAGTCGCAAGAGGGAGAAAAAATCCCATTACTAACTACTTAATAACCGAGTGAGGTCTTTACGGTAAAATATTAAACCGAGGTCTTGCTGTATTGATCGAGCGATAGCGAGGTTAATACGCTCAAGACCGAGGTTTAATATTTTACCGTAAAGACCGAACGGTCGAGGTTATTAAGTAGTTTATTATATAGCACTTTTTATTTCAAAATCAATCTTGTATTTCTTGGTCTTCGCTTCCTTTAACTTCGTCAAAACACCGAACTAGCGTTATTTTTTTCTGATGTTTTCTCGTCTGGATACTAGAATTTACTTTTATAATGTTCATCGTCGTCTATTTCATCTATTTTCGCCGTTTTTTGGCAATAAAAGTTTCTTATTATGATTTTTTGTTTGTTTCCAATCGTAGGGCATTAACAATTTTCATAATGCCCGTGGGCATTACGGAGAAATCTCGCCCCGTCAGCAACCAATCACAGCGCGCGATTTTACCGGAAGTAATCCGTGCCATATAATAAAATGCAGTGTTGCTTTTGCAGAAGAAAACGAAAGAAAATGAGAAACGAAAGAAAATGTAAGAAGGAAAATAAAACAGAAAAATAACGAAAGGAAAGGAAAGAAAAAGAAAGGAAAGGAACGAAAAAGAAAATAAAAAAAGAAAAACAGAAAGAGAAACAAAAGATAAAATAAACAACAGAGAAAAGAAACAAAAGAGAAAATAAACAACAGAAAAAGGGGGAAATAAAGAGTGCATATCTAGTTACTAATTTGGCTATATACCTGATTTTGGTAATAAATTGTCAGATGCTGGGTCAAGTCTTGTTGGTGGAGTGCAATAATTGGACCTAAGAGTTCCAAGTCGTTCGGAGTAATCAAAGTGGCAATATGACAAATGGTTGCTGAAATCTAAACAACAAACAAAACAGAAGCAACCTCAGATAGAAACTAGAAATAATTACGATCTCAACTTTCCAAGTCTAGAATTCTATTTCTAAAATTCAAACATTTTCAGCATTTCAAAAACCGTGGGAACCCTGCGCAAATTTTCTCAGTTTTTGCTGTACGAGCTGACCTAAGTTGCTAATACTCAGAAATACTCTAGTTAACAAATAGATACCATTTCGCCGTTGTCTGTTCAGTTATGGATGCACAGAT
This sequence comes from Paragorgia papillata, assembly GCA_035771165.1. Lineage (NCBI taxonomy): Eukaryota > Metazoa > Cnidaria > Anthozoa > Scleralcyonacea > Coralliidae > Paragorgia > Paragorgia papillata. The sequence goes on along the minus strand of JAWNZC010000025.1, from coordinate 1,904,170 downwards.
GACGTCACAACGCAGTCGAGTGGGTCACTGATGTTCTTACCACGTTGTGACGCCCTCTGTGCATCTACAACTGAACAGACAACAAAAACAATGAATCTATTTGTTTTATACAATACAAAAATTTAAAAGGTTTTTATCGAAACTCTTGCCGGATTTTGGGGCATGAAGAAGGAAAAAAGCAAGTCAGCTGACGTGATCTGACGTGACCATGTGTCTGTCCTGTAATAGATCATGGCCAACAACCAATGAAAACGCGCATATCAACCAGGGTATTGTATAAACAAGACTCGAACACGCAACCATCTTTCTACTGAAGTACACTTACCTGGTCCCTCAAGGTATCGCGGTATTTAAATTCTGAAAAATCTGAAATATTCTTTGTACCAGATAACGTCTCCGTGAGACAAGACCAAACTTTGGCGAATTGTTTTTCGTCGCCATAGCAACAACGCGAAACAGGAACAGCCAGAGCGTTGACCGCGTTGATGCGAACCTATAGGAAAAACAAAAAACCTATTCAAACATTTAAAGTTTTGCATGGCGATGTAATTCAGAATATAATTTGCGAAGACAACATAAACTTAATTTACTGGACAACTTTAAAAACTTTAACTTTTCAGTTACGTCCGTTTCTACTACTAACTTCAAAAACAATGATTTTGTATATAATTAAGAATATTTTATTATTATTTAGTCAATGACGGAATTAGTTTAGGCTTTAAGTTTAGGTTTTAGATTATATTTTTAATGTACTTATAACAATACGACCCTGTAAAATAAATCGATACAAGTATCGCGAGACACACGCTCTTTATAGACTTAGATATACGCGGATAAAGTTACAAGTCAAGAGATAAAAATTCTGCAGCTTTGTTATTAGACTATACTATGTAGAGTTTTCACCCAACAAATTGAGATGAAAAATAAGACAAATGAGACGCAAAAATTGATCCAAAAAATAGTCCAAAAAATGATCCAAAAAATAGTCCAGTCCATGTTTTACCCTATGCCGACCCCACAAGCTGTAAGCTTAAAACTTTATACCGTATTCAAATAAAGGCAATCAATCAATCAATCAATCAATCAATCAATCAATCAAGCAATGTATTTTCAGAATTTATGACGGATGTCACAGAACTGTCGAAACGTGGAAAAAATCACACGACGTGTGCGCCTACAAATATTTGCGTCCCCGCCGACAAACGCAAAGCAGCGGTTAGTAGCAATTACGTCAGAACCTTTGAAATTCGGTTAAAAAAGCGGTTTAGCAATTACGTCAGAACCTTAGAAAAAATTGTTACATCATTCTCTCACGTTAGACGAAATGACGTTACACTGCGAAATTATAATTACAGTTGAAGCGTTCTTTATTAGAAATTAAAAAAACAACTAATAAATGTTTTCATTAAAGTTACCTTAAAATTCTTACAGTTGTTGACTACAGAAAGTAACGCATCAAACATTTCAATCTACAAATATGCAACAACGGAATACAGATTATTACAGATAGAATCATATAAATGAAGTAAGCCAGAAAGAAAAATGAAATGAAACAGAGCGGTAATAAAAGTCGGATGGGATGAGAGAAACATAGAAATAAAAATAAAGGATTGCCAGAAAAATTTGAGGAAAATGACATAAAAATGCTAACACATTAACAGAACAGAAAACTTACTGACGCCACAGTTCGACCAGTCGGTAAAGCGTTGTTACTAAATACATTACCAGCAGCGTAACAAGAATTCCATCTGGTCTGAAAATGAAAAGGAAGACAACATTTTGAAACTTTTACGCTTTGAGTAAATGCCATCGATCATCAGAAATATTCGTTTGTAACAATCATGTATTCTGTATTAGAAAAGTCAATATATAGCATTTCTTACTTTCATTTGTCCAATCAAAATGCATTTTGTCAAAACGTTATAAATGTTTTCGACTGCCTCCGAGAAAATTTGCTTTTCTACAAAAACATAAATGCGTCATTCATTCATTCATTCATTCAATCCTTCCTTTTTCCCTCCTTCCTTCCGTCCGTCCGTCCGTCCGTCCGTCCGTCCGTCCGTCCTTCCTTCCTTCCTTCCTTCCTTCCTTCCTTCCTTCCTTCCTTCCTTCCTTCATTCCGTCCGTCCTTCCTTCTCTCCTTCCTTCCTTCCTTCCTTCTCTCCTTCTCTCCTTCTCTCCTTCCTTCCTTCCTTCCTTCCTTCCTTCCTTCCTTCCTTCCTTCCTTCCTGCCTTCCTTCCTTCCTTCCTTCCTTCCTTCCTTCCTTCCTTCCTTCCTTCCTTCCTTCCTTCCTTCCTTCCTTCCTTCCTTCCTTCCTTCCTTCCCTCACTCCTTTCTTCGATTGATTTATTATGAATGATTTATTATGGTTACCAACGTGAGCTTGACTAAGATACTTTGCAAAATTTCCGAGCGTCCTAACAATATTACACTTCACCTAAAAAAGCAAAAACCAGAAAAGAATAGATACTTAAAACGAAGGAATAAATTAACCAAAAAACATATACACGGCTTTAAAAAAGCGTACTTTTTCATTGTCTTCACTAGCCTTCAATGAAACGTTTATCAAGCGTAACAAAAGCATCTCTGAGAAATCGTCGACAAACGACGAGTCTTCTGAATTTCTAAAAAACAAGACAGTTTATTAATATTACAAATTCTAAAGAAGTCAACAAGCTGTTCATATTCCTTTCAAATCCAGTGAATAATGCAGCTTTACTGCTACACACTTGTAATGGTGTATGATGGCGTAAATTTCCTGAGAAAGAAACTTCGAGAGTTAGAAATCAAATTACTCATTAGTATGCGATAAACGGTGTGATAAGTGGTCATGACACTCTTTTCTATTCAAAAGAATGTTATAACCATTTAATACACTGTGTACAGACTAACGGTTACAGTTGAATAAATTATCTAACGCGTCTGATCAGAACAACGAAAGGTTGGTGTGTCATGAGATAATATTTGTTCATTACGAAATTATCCCTATGATTGGTTAATGATCAAGCGGCTTGTTCCATGTACAGTACAGTAGTATAGCGCAAGCTATTGTCATACTCACTTGTTCATTACAAAAGCATCACTAAGATTAGCTAATGACCAAGCAGCTCGCATCCTCACTAACAATGTGGAGTCATTGAGACCGTTAACAACCGCATTAGCAGTATCAGTGACAAAAATAGCGTCTTCTCTGAGGAACGGATACACAATGTAGACACCCAAAGCTCGAATCGACGCCGCCTAAAAAACACGGAGAATAATAAGTTAATATTATTATGAAATCTGAACGAGCATATTCGTTTCCAAGGCCTCCTAACCTCACCTCACCTTACCTTACCGTACCTCACCTTACCTCACCTCACCTTACCTTACCTCACCTCACCTCACCTCACCTTACCTCACCTCACCTCACTTTACCTTACCTCACCTCACCCCACCCCACCTCACCACACCCCACCTATAGCTCAGTTCAGCTCACATCACATCATCTAACCTCACCTTACCTTAACGTAACTGTCTTCGTCGTTGGCCAGTCCCAACAACATTGTGATTACCAATATTTGTTTATCTAACTAAAATACACAAAGCATGCAACAAAATTAATTGAAACGCGCAATAAAGACTAGTATTTCTTCAACTATGCCTCTACAGCTTGAACACTAAACCTAAACTATTGAAAAACAAAACCTGTTTAAACCGATTTTCCCGCGCTTAAAAGCATGTCTGATTATTTTGAAATTTTTGTCCTAAAAGTTTTGTCCGAATTAAAAGCGTCAGAAATTTTTGGTTTTCAATGGTTATTGTATACAGTGATACTATATAATTCATAAAAATTGAGAGAGATTCAAAGCAAATAGATTTACCGGTAAATTTTCTAAAACGTTGGCACCAATATCAGAGAGACAATCACAGGCCGCAGCTTTGCACTTGTTGTTTAATGGGTCCTTGGACTGCAAGATTTTTACCACTTCTCCGTTGAGTAATTTCAACCAATACTGACGAACCTAAGCACAAAAACAAAAACAACACCACAAACACAAGTCTTGCTACCTTATCTCGCTATCCTTGGCGCGTTCTCTCGCTACTTTTAGTGCGTTTTATCATTACACTTAGCGCGTTTTCTCGCTATTCCATTAACGCGTTTTACAGTGATGGATTACAGGGGGGTGCGGGGGGGGGGCGCACCTGGCCCTTGGCCAAGGGGGTGCAGGGGGGTGCCAATTACTCAATTAGTGCCTTGCTGTAGTGGGATGCGACGTGGATTTCATTGAAAATGTCAATCACATGTCTAGCTTCCTTGTGATATCCCTAATAAAATTCATAATAAAACGTCCACTTTATCCCTAAATTTATTTGACACCTTCCAGGTTTGATAAAATGCGCTATTGAAAACACGATTTAAAACTTTTAAATGTTTCTTCAAAGTACCGTCAGAATGCAGGAAATGCTATTTCAGAGATCAGTTTTTAGATCCGCCCCTGCAGAACCCCCCCCCCCCCCCCTCCCCTACCAGATCAAGCTGGATCCATCACTGCCGTTTTATCGCTACAGAACTGCGCCATGAGAGATACCAATAACGCACGAAATTTATATTCTATAGAAAGAAAACGTGAATACAAAAACAAAATGTTCCGACTACCTCAAAACAGATGGTATAACAATAGTTCTTAAGGTGGTATTGGACAAAAAAAGTTTTTTTCTTTAATATTGGTTTATCTAAAGATATCTTGGCAGAAATATATAGGATATGTTTCCCTGATGTTAAAAAGCTAAGTAAGACATGCGTTGTTACCATGGTATCCAAGCAACAACCCCCTAGTGAGCAAAATATAGCACTTGCGGTGAACAAGATTCTATGAGAACTAACGGTCTGACAAACACTAAACAAAGGTTAATGTAAAGCACACACACAGATCTATGCTGTAAACCTCAAAAAAAGTACAAAATTATAAATATTTTCGATAAAAATGTTATTTTTTTGAAAAGATGGCTGATTTTTATTCATAAGGCTACAAAACAAGAACTTTTTAACAATGAATAACATTCATTATGCAATATATTTGAGGTTTGCAACATAGATCCGTTCATATTACACAGCCTCTAAAAAAGTTTAAAGCATTACATCAAATATTGAATGCGCTAGCGTGTTTGGCGTCCAGGTACTATTACCAAATTAGGCAACTGAGAAAATCGTGTTTAGAAATTTGAAACCACCATGCTGGCTGAAAACACAATTACGGCAAAATGCATTTAAAGTTTACAGTTAAAAACAATGTTCAAATTATTACCCAAATTTGTCCCTATGTCAACATAATCTAATTGTTTTCCATTAAAAAGCCCCAGCTTTACATGGGACTCGGTTCATATTTAAAGTTGTCTGCCCACTGTCTGGTTTCTTCTCTGAGAGGATAGTTGTACAAACGTGTATAAATAAACCATTTTGTTTCGACGTTGGGTTATTTCACTGGTCTGTGTCAATTGTTCGTGACTATTTTAGATTCCTATATCTATACTTTAGATGCATATTTTTTACGCGAAAAGTATCATCCGTAACCTATTGGGTTTGTTGTTTACAGTTTGGTCTGAATAATATTATTTGTTGGCGAGACGGAAAGGAATGTGGAACGTTTCTTCCTCGGCTTCGAGTACTGCTTATTGTTTACTTTCAGTGGATAGTTTTTGTTTGGGGATGTTGCAAATGTTTAGAGGACTAGATGTATAGTTTAATATGTGTGTCAGAAAGTGTACAGAAAAGGTAAACCAGCGTTAGATATTTATCAGTTGTTGTGAAAATTCTGATGCCGTGTGAAAATTATGGTGCCGTCTGAAACTGACTCGTCTTAATTTATACGGCTTCTGACCGGTTTGGAAAGCGTCTTTTCAAACCGTTTCTGTGACATTAGTGAAGATTATTTTTATCTAAGAATGTTACTGACAGTCTGGCGATCATTTTGACAGTAACTTTGCTCAAGAAAAACACTTTAATATATGCCAGTATAAGTACTCTGCAATAAAAATGGCATGAGCCGTAGCCCAATGTAAATAACAAGGGGAATTACACCGTACTCAAACAGCAAGTACAAAAGGGAAACCGAAATATAACCTAAGCGAGAGATTATATAGTCAGACTTATATTTCTAAGTTTTAAAAATTCCTTGTCTTCGACACTTATCAAGCTAGGGCCAAATTTGTGTTTTACAACATGGCGGACGCTCCTAGTTTCCTGTCGTGACAGCCTCCCCCATTAGCTTGAAGCCAGAGGATCTGTAAGTTCTTCTACAAGATCAGGAGATCGGTATCATTGGTCTTTATAATGTCCTCACCAGCTAGAACACGACAATGTGGAAACTGAGAAGTACTCGGAAGCAGTGCCATGAGAGCCATGAAACACATCCACTCGTTGTAAAAACTCTCTCGCTAATCAACCGTTAACGAAAATATTCAAATAGACCCGCCCGCGATGAAAAAAACATGTTTAGAAAAGGATATACGTCATGAAAGGAATTGTATAGCTTCTTTTTTTAAAGTTAGATAGAAGGGGGTAAATAGAGGCACGGCAATTAGCGTAAAACGGGGAAAAAATCTGCTCTGCGTTGCGATGAAAACGGACACCATTTTCATTACCTCGCTATAAAGAACGTATCGTTGGCGTTAAATTAGTGAAAATACTCAGGAAATACACTTGCCCGTGGAAAGTTAGATAGTTGAGGATGTCTATTTCACAAAAACAAGAAATTCCAAATTTCGAATTTTTTTTGTCCAATACCCCCTTAAGTATAGGGCAATCAAACAAGGAGAAGTGGGGTATTGGCCATTTCAGAATTGCGCTAGAGACCAGGGAATAGCAAGGTTGACAATGCATCATGGAACTGTTTTGGCGGACGGGTTCTTTGTTCACGTCCCCCAAAACAGCCCCATGATGCATTGTCAACCTGGCTATCCCCAGGTCTCTAGCGCAATTCTGAAATGGCTTATAATTGGAAGCTTGGGTGAGAACTTCGCACATCAATAGTTCACTAACCATGTTCCTTTGGTCCTCGTTGTCTTCTGTGTGAACAATTTGGTACATCATTCGGCCAAGTTCCTGAAGAAGCTAGATAAGAAAAGGGAAGAACAAAAATCGCAAATTTTTGACCGATGCCCCTGAGACTGAAAGAGACGTATCGTTTAGAATGGGTTTTCAAGCTTTTCTTAATGTGATCCAAAATGTGCTAGCAAGCTGTTTCGTTCATATTGAAGCAGCGAGAAAATAAAATCATAGCACACAATTATCAGAAAATTCTTTGCAATCCAACATCACATTGGTGGCGACCCAATCTCGCTCCCAGAGCCCACGTTCCCCTTACCCAGCGGGCGGGAAACGAGAGGCTCTGGGATAATCCGTTCACGCCATCACAGGATTCTTGTTATCCGGAAGAAGAGTTATATAGAGTTCACTGTGTTCATCAGCCAATGAAATATCGATGTGAAACGGATTATCCCAGAGTCTCTCGTTTCCCGGGTGGGGAACGTGGGCTCTGGGAACAAGATTAGTGGCGACAATAATATAATATGAACGAGTTTTCTTATTGGCTATAAGTAACCAATCACATTGTCGATTACCAATTCGTTCCCATGCTCGTTACCGATTAGGGTTATGGTTTTTGTTTAGACCTGTTAGGTAATCTAAACCAATCAGAACCCTTAGTTAGTATAGGGCATAAGTAGTGGCCGACGCACCCTAAGTATACACACGCAAAAACGCACACTCTGTGTCAGACCTGATGCAGAATGATGTCAGATCTGTTCAGAAAAATGTAGCGACCCCTGATACAGCCTGTTGCAGTATCAGCTATGATACACCTATGATATCATATCTGTATCATACCTGCAGCTACCATAGACTGTTCAGAACAGATTCTGTCAAACTGTATCAGCCTGACACGGTCCGTGCTGTATATAACAGACTGAACAGGTATGTTGTCTACGGAGCTGTCGCAGTCTGTTAGAAATTCTAACAAACTGTTTATACATCAGCGCTGGTACATTCTGTAGCTGTCAGGCTGTATCAATGGTCGCTACATTTCTCTGAACAAATCTGATATCAGGGCTGATCAGACTGTGCGTTTTTAGGTGTGTAGGTCACGACCCTGCATTTGAGTAACCAATTAAGATTGACCTACAATCGAAATATAGTAAGGTTAGATATACTGCCGAAACAGAGAACGTAGGAATCTAACGTTTCGAGCGAAGGCCCTTCGTCAGAGAGAAACGTAAAGAGTGTAAACAAACATGGACTTCGCTGGAAACGTTAGATTCCTACGTTCTCTGTTTCGGCAGTATATCTAACCTTACTATATTTCGATTGTTGTTTCTACACTGCCTACGCAGCACGCTACTTTTATTTCACTAAGATGGACCTACCTTGGTCGCATTAACTCCAATTACTGGGTTGGCTTCTTTGAGACACTCATGAGCCATGTCACCTAGTTGTAATACCATTGGCCTACAAAACGTGTGTCACAAGGTTAGGCAACCAATCAGCGTGCTTCATTTTGCATAACGTATTCAGCCATACTAGAAGTGTCGTTATTTCTATCTTATTCCATTTTTACAACTCACCTCAGCAGGTCAAAGTAGTTTCGAGTAAAAACTATCAACAAGTGTAGGGCCTCAGAACGGAGAACACATGCTACGTCATCAGAAACAGCGTTCTTGGAGACTGGGTTTGAACATCTGAGAATTTGAAAACATTCCTGCACAAGCCAAAGAAATGACTGTTCGGAAGGTTCCGTCGCCGTTTCCGATTCCACATCATCGGATTTCATCGTATGTCTCCCGACAGTTTCCGGCTGGGTTGTCAAGTTTTGAGTGGAACATAGTCTTGCGTCTTGCATACAGTTTATGACTTCACTCATCGGAGCGTTCACAGTAAGTACGGCTCCAAAGCATACCAAGATAGACTGCTTTAGAACCAGATCTGAAAAAATCGAATAAAACTAAAAAGCTACACTTCAATTATTTTTAGAGGTGAGCCGATGTTAAAAAAAAGCCAATTGCCGATACCGATTGTTAAGAGCCGATATTTCCCCACCATCGGCCGATTAATCGGCAAAACCGATGTTTCATACCTGATGCTCAGTGCTCCCGTTTTGTCGTATTATTCATCTCAAGTTTCGCAATGAGAGGAAGTCATCAAGCCAATTATCGTATTTTGAGCGCAACAAAACAAACAGAAAACAGTCAAGTAGTCAGCAGTGTTTCCTTTATTTAAAATATTTTTGTATCAACAACTCAACAAGCGCAAAAATGCCAAACAAGGTAAAGAACTGTATACGATACGCCGTACCACAGACGCTCGCTCCCCGATTTTGACGGGAGGGTTGCGGCTGTACACAGGCTATGATAAACGAGGACGAGAGAGCAGAAATACGAGGACGAGAGTCACGAGACAGCCGATCCAACGGTGAAAAAAGTGAGAAAAACTAGCCGTTAATCGGCTCTGCCGATGTTTGGCCGATGATCGGCTCACCTCTAATTATTTTTTCACATTAACAATTTCACTGTCACTAGGTGGCTCGAGGTTAAAAGGGATGACTCAGCAGGATCCGTCCAGTCCTTTCGCGGTTTCTTCAAAATATGTCGTCAAATTTGTTTTTTCCAAATTTGTCGTCGAGCTTCAGTGAGTCTCGATCTGTCGGAAACTAACCTCTTTCTGCCAGTAGTGGTCGAATTGTTTCAACAACTTTCGACAGCAATCCATGCTGCAGTTTGTGATAAGGACAGTTGAGAACTAACATCGCCATACACTAGAAAATAATAACAGAAGTATTAACTCTTAGGCTACCAGAGCTTTCCCTAATTGATGAGTAAAATGGTCTGGTGCTACTGTTAGTCAGAGTAAAATACTAAAACATTACTAATACATAACATTACCTTGACCAGTAGCACTTGCGTAGATGATGATGTCTCAGTTGGAATGACGTCCAAGAGACGATGCAGTTCGTGAATAGTAGAGCCAAGACGAGAGGAGAATGACGTAAAAGGACGAGGAGTAGACATCGGGTGCTGTTCACTAAGGGGGGAAATCAGATTGAGTCAGGGAGCTTGAACAATACGTTCAGTAGAGATGACTGCAAGGTTATATATATATATTTCTAAAATTCATTAATAATTCATGAGGAAAACACAAAGAAAAATCATGAGCGTATCGGATCTATATATGTGATATAGACTCGCTCTAAGTTTCTCGCTGGTTTTTAACGGCTGAGATAAGCTTAATTTTCAAAATTACTACGCCAATGAACGTATGAAGTGATTCTTTTTAGAAGTCATTTAAAAACCTTGCAGTACGGGCTTTATCGGCTCTAAAACACTCGGCTATCGCCTCGTGTTTTATATCCGATAAAGCCCTCCTGCGCGGTTTATAAATAGTACATACAATAAGCAGAAGCTGGCAGGTATTTTGGACATCACTGTTCTATTATGTCAACGTTACTTCTAACAGTGATGAACTTACCAACCTGTCGTCAGCTGCAGCTAGAAATGGTTTAGAACAGTCTAAAAGATCCATTAACACGGATGTTGCCTCACCACGATTCTAGAAAGAAGGAAACCGTTAGAGTTTATACGGTTACTGCATGGATAATGATGATGATGATGATGATGATGATGACGATGACGATGATGATGATGATGATGATGATCATGATGATGATGATTACCTTGAAGTTTGGGTCACTTTGAATGATGGTAAATAACGACCACGTTAAAGCACCACTGCCATCAGAAATAAAACTGGACCAGAAACCAAACAAGTCTTTTTTATCAGAATTCTGAAATTATCAGAATTCGTAATTAATTCATGTAACAAAAACGTTGCGAGGTGTGTGACACAATGCTATTTCTCTTGCAACTTCAAAATTGCGTAGTACGGTAACACGGCCTAAGACCCCGGTCTCGAATTCGTCTTATTTCGCCGTGTAAACAGGCGGAACCGTACTAATTCGAGACCGGTTCCGAATTTGTCTTCCGTGTAAACAGGCGGAACCGTACTAATTCGAGACCGGTTCCGAATTTGTCTTCCGTGTAAACAGGCGAAACCGTACTACTTCGAGACCCGTTCCGAATTTGTCTTCCGTGTAAACAGGCGAAACCGTACTAATTCGAGACCGGTTCCGAATTTGTCTTCCGTGTAAACAGGCGGAACCGTACTAATTCGAGAACGGTTCCGAATTTGTCTTCCATGTAAACAGGCGGAACCGTACTAATTCGAGAACGGTTCCGAATTTGTCTTCCGTGTAAACAGGCGGAACCGTACTGATTCGAGACCGGTTCCGAATTTGTCTTCCGTGTAAACAGGCGAAACCGTACTACTTCGAGACCGGTTCCCAATTTGTCTTCCGTGTAAACAAGCGGAACCGTACTAATTCGAGACCGGTTCCCAATTTGTCTTCCGTGTAAACAGGCGGAACCGTACTAATTCGAGAACGGTTCCTAATTTGTCTTCCGTGTAAACAGGTGGAACCGTACTAATTTGACAACGGCTCCGAATTTGTCTTCCGTGTAAACAGGCGGAACCGTACTAATTCGACAACGGCTCCGAATTTGTCTGGTACCGTGTATATGTAAACGGGGTCTAAACTACGCGTGTCCATTTGTGCACTTCGACAGATCTTTATTCACTCATTTTATACCTTAATGACAGTTTGTAAACAAACCAACGAAGAGTTTCGTACTTTAGCGGTTGCTGACCTAAAAAAGAAGCGAGACTTTTAGAAAATCAGCATAAAACACGACACCATAAATTTTAATATCATTAATAATTCTAAGGAAAAACAAAAGAAATAGCTGCTTAATTAGTAGTGATAAATCGGATACAGAATCGTCCTCGTTTACATAAACTTTAATAAAGGACAAAAGCTCAGCTACAATAAATCCTTAAAATGCGTGGAGCCAAGATTAGATAGTGAGTAGCTAAACAAGATTTCAAAAACTCATTAATTCACGAGGAAAACACAAAGGAAATCAGTACCATGTCCGTGGTTTTATGGGTCATTACCTACTTATACTAAGAAGGCTTCTGATTGGTTTAGATAACCTAACCCAACACCTTCCCCTAATCAGTAAGGAGCATGGAAACGAATTGATAATCGACAATGTGATTGGTTACTTATAGCCAATCAGAAAACTCGTTCATATTAGGTAAGTCTTTACTGGGTTTTATACCTGCATGATAAAACGTATTGACGTCAGAAAGAATAATAATGAACATACAATTTTATATAAAGAATACTAATGAACATACAATATTTTATATAGACGAAATGGGAGTTTCAACTGCGCATACAATCTGAGTCGGGATAAAACATAGTTCATTTATAATTCAGCCCAAGGTGTATCCGCAAATTATTTTCTGAATTACATAAACTTTACCTAACCTTTACCCAGCTTAAATAGCGTGAATATCTAACCGTATATATATATAGCGGGTGTAAAAATACTTGAATGCTCAAGACGGTTTGTATTCCAAACAACTCTGAAATTTTCCCGCCAAAACGTACAGGTCCAAGAAAAAGGCAACTGACCAGCGAATTCCGAGCATGGTTTTATGGTTTTGCGTATACAGTAGACGGAAAACGAACTGATTATGTTAAAAGATCAAACTGGTTATTTTTAACGCTTACAACTTGTTTCTCATACCAAACACGTTATTTCTAACAGCGAACTATTTATTTTAAATACCAAACTCTTTATTTACAATACCTAAGCCGCCGAGCTTGTCCACTTTCAGAATCCGAAAACTCCGATTCTGAACTTGATGGACGCGTCCAAGCAGTGTATTCGACGTCGCTAGGTACCAGGTCTCGCTCGGCTGCTCTTTCGCACCTTGATTGAGCTGTCTTAGTAACTACGGCGGTACCAGTCTTCTCTTCTTCACCCCCAGGCCTCTGCAGACACCGTGACTCTTCAGTTATCTTACACGACTCGCCACCTTGGTAGGCACGATCATGATGTACTCTAGGAACTACATCGTCGCCAAATTTTTCTTCATTTTTATCGTCTTTTTGCCGTTTGCCGCGTTTCTGTCGCGACTTTTTTTTCAAAGCTCCTCGACCAGGAAACGCTCTTTCTTTAACAGGACTTAGTGAGAGTTTGAGAATGGAAAGGTCGTCTGGTTCCATATCTGAAAATTAAGGCAATGTTTAAACAGCAATAAAGCAGAAACGAAAAACTAGGTTAACTAATAGATAGCATTTCGAATGATTATTGTGGGACAGTGAACTCGGGTGGAGAATAAGATTAAGGTGTTACTCCGAGTGACGAACCATACCAGACAAGTAGAGAAAACTCCACGGCTGGGATTCGAACCCGCGACCTTCGGTTTACTAGTCCGATGCTCTACCAACCGAGCTACAGATCAAGTTGGGAGCTGAAGGTCGAATGATAGTACTTAGGCTATTATGAAGATTATTGTCTAGATATTGAAGAAACTAGTCTGTTTCGAAATATCAAATAGCCTATAAGTACTATCATTCGACCTGACCTGGGGCTCAGTTGGTAGAGTATCGGACTAGTAAACCGAAGGTCGCGGGTTCGAATCCCAGCCGGGCCAACTAGAGTTTTCTCTACTTATATAATCCGGTACGGTTCGCCACTCGGAGTAACACATTAATATTAATTATTATATAAAATAGAGTGTTTTATTGATTTTTCCGCCACTATTAAAAGTGATAATCTCACATGTGCGATTATTTATGATAATCGCACGTGTGACGATTATCGCTGAATCAGTATTATAGTTTAATGCAATTTTTGCAAGGCAATAGGACAATTTTTTTATATAATAAACAGAACAATACATGGATGCTTGGAAATATGAAATTTATTTCTCGTGTTGACCAGGATATGTCACTCGTTCGCTTCGCTCACTCGTGAGATATCCTGGTCAACACTCGAAATAAATTTCATATTTCCGCACATCCATGTATTATTTTCTATGTCCGGTATGGTTCGTCACTCAGAGTAACACATTATTATTAATAATTATATGGTATATAGTTAATAGAAAATAAACATGGTTTCATGGAAGCTCAACAAAAGTCATTGTTTTATGTTTTTGTTCAGGTTTATGGAAATTTGTGCACTTTCAGGGTTACTGAACATATTGTGTTTTCTGTATAATAAACCAATCATCCAATTAATAGATCGTTTGCAATCACGTGACGTCAGGCGCCATCTTGGTTGATTTTTCAATTGCTCAACCGTCCAATTAGAAAGAACTCTTTAAAATAATGACGAATATCCATATCTCACGTTGTTCCTGAGGTATTAAGATTTGCTTGGTATGCAAATTTAACCCCTTGACGACACATGCGCACAGTCAGGGCCGCCGAGAGACATTTTGGGTCTCTGGCCAAAAAATATTTGTGGGCCCCTACCTGGCCACTTCAGGTTTGTCTTATTTTATCAAACCATAAAGACGACCCATGGTAGTCAATTGAAAAGGCTATGGAGCCCCTGACGGTAATGACAAAGTCATAAAAGGCTCAATGGCACTGGCAAAGTCGTACAAGAGCCACCATGACAGTGACAAATCCATTAGAGACCCAATGCAATATAATGATCTACACTAAAACTTCAGTTATTATTATAGAACTGAATTATCGTTCAACAGTTCAGATAATGTATTCTTTTGCTTCGTTTTGTTAAAGGGTTTATGAAACGAAAGTTAAGTTTGTCCTATTTGAAAGTACGTTTGAAATGACAAAGTAACATCTTTTGCTGTTTTTTGTTTCCTCGCTTCGTTTTTGAGATATTTCAGTTTGTTTTATATGTGAAACTAGCCAGTGACATCACAACGTGCATAATGACTTACTGAGAAAGGTTATATATCTTTGCTATAATCAGACGGAATCACTTCAAAGCAATTATATGTGTGTGTGTGTTTTCCCTTACAACAACAATAATATACATTTTCAACTGATCCCGTTTAGTAAATAGCAAAGATATAGAACTTTTCCCAGTAAGTCATTATGCACGTTGTGATGTCACTGGTTAGTTTCACATATCAAACAAACTCAACATCTCAACGAATATCTCAAAAACGAAGAAAGGAAACAAAAAACAGCAAAAGATGTTACTTTGTCATTTCAGAAGTACTTTCAAATAAGACAAACTTAATTTTCGTTTCATAAGCACTTTAAAAGCGGGCCCCTTCTGACCATGGGGCCCCTGGTTATATAAAGACCAGGCTGACTGACCCCCTTTCTCGTCAGGCACAGTGACTAATCATATACAACCACACCACAGTTTATACCTGACGAGGAATCTCGAGTAGTTGAAGCAGACGCACGGTTTGGAAAAGTGAGCTCGTAGCCTGGGAAACCATAAAATATGTAATTCTAAAAATAAACCAAAAAACAAAGCTTTAAATTTGTGCCGAAATGAAATGCCTTCAGAAAATGTGACGTCACAATTATGCTGAATTTCTTAAAGTGATTAGGAAGTGAAAAACTATTCAGATCAGCATCACAGGAGCAAAATTTCAAGCAAATTTTCTGCATAGTCTTTGAGCTATAAACTCTCAAAGTTTGCCATGGTATTAAGAAATTAATCACTCGGTTAGAGTGCTTGATGATATCCAGGAGGACAACTACGCATATTAACAATGTATTTCAACATTAATAATCCAATGGCATACGTCATCAACACCGCTGCCAAACGTTTGAGCATGCGTGAATTCGCTAGAGTAAACATTGCAAGAGAAGTGGGAACTAGCCGTGGCGACAACAACCAGACAGTGAAGACTAAGTATTTTGTTTTAAAAAAAGGGTAAAGAAAATTACGAAGAGGTAAATTCAGAATATGTTACAATATTGACAGAGAAGCCATGCACAAATTACCTACATTATCTTTTTGGTAGTATGCTTATAATTTTAACTTTCGTGTCGGACTCTCGGACCAGTCTAAATATTTCAGTGTTTTCCCGCTCTTTTTTTCAGGACGAGCTCGGACGTCGCGCATGCGCTAAACGTTTGGCAGCGGTGTTTACGTCATCCGCCCTATATATTCGTTCCCAGTCTTTCCTTATTTTGTAACATCAGGAAGGCAACTTTGGCATTTAATATCTCGAGAAGTACATGCCACATTTATTTCATTTATTTAGAAATTGGTTATTTAAAATATGAGCTTCAAATTTGTTTTACACGAAATTTTGACTGCACAGACACTTTAAAATAGCCTGGTAAAAGGTTAAGTAAACGTCAGTGACATTTGACCGTCGATTATCGTTGATGCTTTCCGAAGTACAGAAGTTAGAGTGCTATAAAGCACGGACGTACTACACTTACCTTTACTGTCAACAATAACTGTCCAAGATGGCGTTTAAGAAGAGGCTTGACACTGGGTAAAATATCTTGAATGGCTTTTAATGAAGTATTAATTAACTAAAAATTACCAGAAAAAGACGAAATAAAATCACCAAGCTAGTGGGGTTACAGATTTCAGACCGATCATCTTTTTCAAAGTACTGCTTAAAAATGTACACACCCCTTACTCGAACTATACTGCGCTTACTTTACAATGCTCTATTTTGATAACATCTTTTCTCGGAGGAGTTTGTAAGACATTCAAAATTGTCAGCAGACCAATTTCACCATAACGTTCAGAAACAAAGGAACCGTGTAAATCTCTAATCAAAAAGAGAGAGTTTGTAAGAGTATGTAAAGTTTTAGGACATAACATATTGATCGGACCTCACGTTTCAGCGCGCGGTTCGGAAGTCCGTTGCCAATTAGTTCCAAATCCGGATGTTGATTTTGAAGTTCAGCTTTGCGCTATTATTTGAGACCCCCGTATCCAAATACACGTATCCAAATTGAAACGGTCACCAAAAATGGAACTTTTCGAAAACGCTGTTTCTTGTTCCCGTGGTGGACGCGGATTTTTTTTACAGATGGGTAGCGTGCCCTGTTAGCCAGCGCTGCCTCTCGCCAAAAAGTTAAGCCCTGTTAGACGGGGTTAGTACTTGGATGGGTGACCGCTTGGGAATGGCCCCGTTGTCGAGCTTGGAACTCATGTGAGTAGAGTTGTGAGTTGATCTCTCCTGTGCTTCCAGAGTGTTTCGGCGGGTTCTCCAGTTTTCTTCCCTCCGTAAAATCAACAACTACATCTTAGCTGTGATCCGAGGTCTAAACTGTGTCGTATGGCGGCTGTCTGGAGCGCCTTTGATATGCTTCGACACGGCCACGTTGATCTGCGTCTTTCCCAATTCAGCCGCTGGCTGCAAGTAAGGACGATTACCCAACAGTCCTTTAAAAAAGGGTTACGTTTTCAAACGAAAACTGATACGAGCTAACTACGCAGTTGGTAATTTGAAATTGCAGAATGATTTAAGACGGTTTTCCACTAGGCGATTTTTTCCGCGCGAAGCGACTTTCTTTTGTTCGAATTCAATAGATTTCTGATTAGTTCCAGCTCACTGGGCTGATAAGACAAAAGAAAAAGTCGCTTCGCGCGAAAAAAGTCGCCTAGTGGAAAGCCGGCTTAAGTGTAATTCTCCCAAAGAAATGGTACTAAGAGAAAGTCTGATCGATCTCCGATTTTCCGTAAAGGCGAAAAATTGGAAAACGTAATTTGAAACTTGGCAACAAATTTCCGAACCGTGTGCTGAAAAGTGAGCTGAAACCGACAATAATACAAACGTATGAAAAGTTAGGTAAAGATTTTTACTTAATACAGAGGTTTCCAATGCATGTAATTGCAGTTTTTTGGGTCTCGTTGTCAGCATTTTTGCGATCAGTAAACTGAAGAAGAAGGCCAGTTGGTTCAACTCCTAATAGATCCTGGTAAAACTACAAAAATAAAAACAAGTGATCTCACAATTTAATTTTTTTCCAGCATGCAATTGTCAAACCGGCCAAACCCCAACATAAACCTTAACCCTAGGGGGTTTACAAATACTGTATAGTAAGTAGACTGTCAGATAGCAAAGAGTAAAAACCAACAGTGACCAGATACAAGATACCACCAGATACAGATAGTAGATTGTCAGATACCACTATATGTAGTAAACTGCCAGACACCAGATAGTAGACTGTCAGACACCAGATACCACCACATACTTAGACTGCCAGATAGTAGACTGTCAGACACCAGATACCCTTAAACTGTCAGACACCAGATACAGATAGTAGATTGTCAGATACCACTATATGTAGTAAACTGCCAGACACCAGATAGTAGACTGTCAGACACCAGATACCACCACATACTTAGACTGCCAGATAGTAGACTGTCAGACACCAGATAGTAGACTGTCAGACACCAGATACCCTTAAACTGTCAGACACCAGATAGTAGACTGTACACTGTCAGATACCACTATATGTAGTAAACTGTCAGACACCAGATAGTAGACTGTCAGACACCAGATACCACCACATACTTAAACTGTCAGACACCAGATACCACCACATACTTAAACTGTCAGACACCAGATAGTACCATATACTTAGACTGTCAGACACCAGATAGTAGACTGTACACTGTCAGATACCACTATGTGTAGTAAACTGTCAGACACCAGATAGTAGACTGTCAGACACCAGATACCACCACATACTTAAACTGTCAGACATCAGATAGTAGACAGTAGACTGTCAGATACCAGATAGTACTGTAGACTGTCAGATACCATCAGATAGTACTGTAAGCACCAGATAGTAAACTGTTAGATACCAGATAGTACTGTAAGCACCAGATAGTAAACTGTCAGATACCAGATAGTAGACTACCAGACACCAGATAATAAACTGACAGATACCAGATACCTGTAGTAGCTATATAGACTGCTGGATACCAAATACATGTACTGGATTGTTATAATCCTATTTTACTATGCTACATACCCATTCTATTATTTTTCTCTCTAGCCATTGTATATTAATCTAAGTATAGGTACACGTAAATATGATCATGTTTCGGTGAAGCAAACAATTTATACTGTTTTATGGTCATAGCATTTAAATATAAAGCTGTACCTTGGCACATCTCCCTCCATTTTCATAAAGCAACTCTCCCAACACCTTTAAATGATCATAAACTGAAATACTTGGACATGATCGAGCAGAAGTCGTAACATGTTCTATTAGATTGTTCAATGTTCTATCATCTAAAATAACTTTTTGCTTCACTAAAATCTTTTCCACCAGTTGAAAGAATTTTGAAAGAAGAAAGCCATTAGTCTTGTTGATGGGAATTATTGAGCATCCTTTATTAAAGAAATCCAAGATATCCTAAAAAGGGAGGGACCAGGTCAACATTTTTAATAAACATTATCAAATCATTAATAATTCATGAAGAAGATTCAAAATAAATGAATGTTTAATCAGCATCTTTAACTACGGATAAAACATTGATTAATAAAACATCTAGGTTTTATCAAAGTTAATAGGCACTAGCGCCTCAAATTGAGCTTTTTCTGAATGTAAATGATCTTATCTCACCTTTCCTACGACTCTTAAACAAAGTGTCCATCATTTACACTTAGAATTTGATAAGTAAGTTACAAATTCGCATCCGATCTTTATGGGCATCTACAATGGCTTGCCTTCGGCTCGCCATTGTAAATGCCCATAAAGATTGGTCACTCATATTTTAACTATCACTTGTACATCATCTCACCTCACCTCCCCCTACTGAAATGCATTGCTCTGCAAGCTATCTAAATAATGTATGCACAGTATACACACCAATATTGCAGGTATCAACACAGCCACCAAAAGGGGAGAGTGAGGGCAGGGGGGGATTGCCCCAGTCTTGGAGCTGGCAGGCAGAAAGTGTAGGGCCCCAGGAGCCCCAAATTGATATTTTGTCCTGGGCCACACAATACCTCTCAGTGGCTCTGGTCTCAAAACCACTCTCAGTCACAACATAACATGGTCTTGGTCTCAAGCATTTGAGGTTGTAAGATTTTCTGGTCTCAAACATCAAGATGAAAAAAAAAAGGTTTGTCATTAATTTACAATTTCTTCCTTTCTCTTTTTCCCCAATTGGATATATTTTAACCCATTTGCTGCCTAAGCTGGCGAAGGGCTCTCCTTTTGACAAATAAAATCTGGCATTAGACAAAGAATTTCGTTTAGAATTTCGTTTCCTTGCTTCATTCTTGAGATATTCTGGTTTGTTTGATATGCAAATGTCATACTTATGACATCACACTGGATAATGACTTTTTGAAATAGCATCAATTTTAGGATAAAGCACTCTCAAAGAAAATCATACTTCTCTAAAAAGTCATTATGCAGTGTGATGTCATAAATATGTCATTTGCATATCAAACAAACCTGAATATCTCAAGAATGAAGCAAGGAAACGAAATTCTACGAAAGATGTTACGTTGTCATTTTAAGTGTTCTTTCAAAAAACGCAATCATAAAAAACTGGGGTGAAATTTCGCTGCATTGGCACTTTAAACATAGTTTACTTCAAGCAAGTTAATGAAGTTATTCACTTTTATTCTCCATAACTGGGCAACAATTTACTTCTACGTGTTTCAATTAAATTCCTATATTTTTTGCTTTTCATTTTCTTCTGATATTTCTACTGCTAATTTGTATATTTTAATGACATTTAGAAACATATTAAAACATAACTTACATTTTGGTCTCCAACGAGATTTGCGTTGTATTCCTCGGCATTCAGTTGGTCCAAAATAACGTTGACATCAGTACGGCTTTTCTGCTCGGAAATACTTCGGAATGATAAAAATTTCTCAAAATTTTCTTTCCATTTCTTTTTGTCTCCTCCCGCCATGATTAGAAGGTCATCGCTAAAAGGGATCACTCAAAAGGACTCTCCCCAGTCTTTCCGCGGCTTTTCCAAACTATGCACGTCAAATATGATGTTTTTCCAAAAAGCGAGAGGGTAAACTTGATTTCTGACTAGGGTTAGAGTTTTTGTTGTGATCAAGTTATCCAGAAAATTTTTAAAATTTTGAGACTCACTGAAGCTTCACAACAAATTTGGAAAAGCTTTAATAAGCGAATTTCAGGGTATTGCGCGCGCATCATTTTGCAAAGGAATATAATTGGGCGGTCTCTTGGCGGGCTCCCCAGAAAGTAAGTAATGGCAAACAGACTTGCTAGCCAACAACAGCAGAATAACAGTGTTAAACATCCAGCAACTGTATCTATACTTTATTTATTTTAAACAGTATGTTTACTGTCTTTGAGTGGAGTTTGCCAGTTTTTTTGAAAAATGATGCGCGCGCAACACCCTGACTGATTCGTCTATTAGAAATTTGAGGTTGATGTTTCATGCATATGTATCGGTCACTAAATGAAGTTCACAGTCTTCCCTGATGTCCTCAAGTATAAAGTATGTATACCAACATATTTTAATTTTTATAAATTTTATTTTAATATAATAATATTGCATTTTTATTTACCTTTATTGTAACACAAAACGGACCCGACACAACACAACCGACAACAAATAACGTATTGTATGTATGTATGTATATTCTTATTATACTAGGTATTAAATTTTGGTGAAGGAAAATTGCGAGTGTAGAATATATACATTATAAGACCAAACCGGGACCAGTTGCGAAAAATGCAACATCAAGGCCTTCCGGTAGGAATTATTTGGTATTTCACTCGATTAAACTGGATATACTTAATAGAATAGTATTGTATGAATTGACAGTGTAAATAGTACAACTTTAATTATTTTAATTCTATTATAGGACCTAGATAAAAATTACGTTTGTAATTCTAGTTAACCTGCTTAAAAAGTAGTAACGTGTTATTTTGGAAAAGCCGCAGAAAACCGCGCGGGGGGTCTTTTCGAGTGATCCCGTTTAGTGATAATCTTGATTATTAGAAATCTGCCCCATTTACGAGAAGTTGAGAATGCAGTCAATGCATGTCAGCAAATGTTCCACAAAAAATAGAAAGAAAGATGGAGACAGCTTGAAGCATGGTGTTGATGTTGTTGTGTATTGTTTGATTAAAGTACAGAAAATGGTAAGGATTTCAAACTGATTCACTGTAAGGAACAATACAGGTTGTGCTAAACGTAGTATATGTAATGCAAGATTGGAAATTTGCGATAGTGTAACACAATCCGTCCCGATGTGAAATTCGCGATAATTCGCTCATTTGAAATTAAATATGGACTTTGTTCGACTTGTGTATCCTTAGAACCACATGCGAGTGGTACGAGCATAAAGCTAGGCGATTAATTTATCATTGGAGATATGCGCAACTACAGTATTGATTTCTGACTTTTGTATAATATAATATATGGTAATTTTAGTTTGTGCATGATGGACGCAAAATCTGTTATCGTAGAGTTTATTAAATAATTTATATTAATATATTAAAAAAGGACGATCGTCAAATGTTCGTCAAGTTTAAAGTGGGAGATGTTACGGAAAGCAGAAAAAGGTTCGTATTTCAGGTTTGATCACAGTCTGGGACTCAGAAACATTTGATTAGTAAATGAGATTTGTGAAAGCGATCGTAATATTAAAATTTGTTTACTCATCTTCTGTTTACATTGTATAATTATTCTTATTATATGGCTTTGTAATATCCTGATTGGTCAACGCACGGTCCGTAAAAATGCGTATCTGGACCACGGTCTGTCTTTTTCCGTATCCGGACCGCTGTCCCGGATGTTGATTTTGCTCGTGTGAATTTCTAAGGTTTTCACACTAAGTTTGATACAATAATTATCGAAAAACTTGAAATAGCCATATAATAAACGCTTTATTAACCTTGTTTACTCGGTCTGTATGGGAAAATATCAGACCTCGTTCTTTTTTGTACGAACCTCGCCTGCGGCTAATACATGTATATTTAATACCAAAACCGATGATGCACCACATATGGCCCCCACAAAAACATGATTTCCATCCAAAACATTGATGAATCCATCTGCATCCAGTTCTAATGTCAATATACAAATTGTTGCTAGAGTTTAATGTTTAAAGATGCATTATTCAAAGGGGGAAAGACACACCTGGATAGCCCACACCTTTGGGTGTGTCCCTGAGGGGCTGCCTTTGGGTGTGCCCCTGAGAGATGTTTAGTATCTCTGCCCATAGAGTCTGAAGCTTTGCCTCCTCTGAGATCTTGGCAAAAAGAGTGCAACTTTACAGTCTAGACATTCGGTATCTAGTAGCCCTGCAGCAAAGTCAAAGAATAACACAGTTTTCTGCTTACATTTTTCATAGTGTCTTTTTTTTTCTTTTTGCAGAGTGTGTTTGGTGTCCAATTTATCCTCACACTTATTGTGGCATGTATTCTACAGAAGTGGTCTCCTTACATGTCACTTGCAACATGGATACTATGCAATGGGTATAAATTTGAGAAACCTTATAATTACATTGTGTTTTGTTTAGCCAGTTGCTAATACTTTGGACTGCTTGCATGTTGTAGGTTGCTACGATATATGTACCCAACAAACCAAGAATTAAAAGAACTTATTGGTAAACCACAACATATCAAAGCAAAAGGAAGACGCTCTGACTCAAGGTACATGTATTTATAACATAGATGTAATACGTAATACAATGGCATTTCTGATTGGCCACCATGGCAGCATGCTCCATAACTCGATGGAGCCATAACTCAATGGAGCATGGCAATTTCAAACGTAATGAGAAACTCATTTTTAATCAGCAAAATAAATATTGTTTTCCATTGTTTTATGTCTGATTCTCTGTTATAAAAGAAATGGTTCATGGTTTGGCGTGCTCCATTGAGTTATAGATGCACTTTGGAAGTTGGAGAGCACTTAAAAATCTAGAGTTGTTCTTGGCTATGCCTCGACCAACTCTTATGCTTTTTTCATGCTTTCCATACTTCCCGCGTGCATCCATAACCTGATGGAGCATGCCAAACCATGAACCATTTCTTAAATCAAATTAATTTAAAGATTGACAACAGTTCTCCCTTTGACAAGTAAAATCGTCTGGCATGGGAACGTACTGTACATTTTTTGGCTGGCAAGTTCAAGCAGGAATGGGATAAAATATTTAGTGTCTCAACTTGGAGATTGAAGTTATGTGTATGGTGATTACTGTCTTTTCTGTACCCATGAGGTAAAAAGTTTTTTGATTCATTAATTTTTCTTATAATTTTCTGTTACAGAAAAACTACATCAACTGATGAAACTGTTAATATATTCAAACACACTGAATCTTTCACAGTTCCTTGTAGCATCAAAATTGAACTGAAAACAGCAAAGGTAATGCATACAGGGGCTAGCTTGCTATTTGTGACGGAAAAGTGAGAAAAATGGTTTTCCCAGTGGGGGCTAAGTGTTTTCATTAGGAAACCACCCCCTCTAGTGGTACCATCACCGTCTTTGAATGAATCTTGACATCATCTTGTTTTATGTTTAGATTGAAGAAACTGACTTGTTATTTCAATTCTACTACACCGAGTACAAGTGGCTGGTGGATTTTGCTTTCAGTGCATTCATATTCAATGTCATTGTTGAACTTATTTTATTTCTATTCCCATCATTACTTAGAAATGATATTAGTTTAACTCCTGTGTGGAACTTTTTAGTGATATTTTTTTCATTGTATCCTTTCACAATTGGAACAAAAAAGTAAAGCAGCATTGACAGTTGGATTGACAGGATTGGATGGGTGGTTGCATGGTTGGTTGGTTGGTTGGTTGGATAGTTGGTTGGGTGATTGGTTGGTTGGATAGTTGGTTGGGTGATTGGTTGGTTGGATAGTTGGTTGGGTGATTGGTTGGTTGGTTGATTGCATGGTTGGTTGCTTGTTTGGATGGTTGGATATGGATGGTTGGTTGCATGGTTGGTTGGTTGCTTGCTTGCTTGCTTGGATGGTTGGATATGGAGAGTTGGTTGGTTGGTTGCATGGTTGCTTGCTTGCTTGCTTGGCTGGTTGGATATGGATAGTTGGTTGATTGGTTGGTTGCATGGTTGCTTGCTTGCTTGGTTGCTTGCTTGCTTGGATGGTTGGATATGGATCAGGTTGGTTGGTTGGTTGCATGGTTGGTTGGTTGGTTGCTTACTTGGTTGGTTGGGTATGGATAGTTGGTTGGTTGGATATGGATAGTTGGTTGGTTGGTTGCATGGTTGGTTGCTTGCTTGCTTGCTTGTGTGGATGGTTGGATAGTTGGTTGGTTGGTTGGTTGGTTGGTTGGTTGGTTGGTTGGTTGGTTGGTTGGTTGGTTGGTTGCATGCTTGGTTGCTTGCTTGGTTGGATATGGTTGGTTGGTTGGTTTCTTGCTGGCTTGCTTGCTTGGATGGTTGGATATTTTGTTGTATGGTTGGTCTTGGATAGTTAGTTGGATAGTTGGTTGGATGGTTGCTCGTTTGGTTTGATGGTGGGTTGTTTAGTTGAATGGTGAACTGGAGAATTCAGATTTGAAATTTGAGAAATGGAGCATGCATCGCAGTCAATCAGAAGCAGCGTTATATTAACTCTATATTTATATAAAAGGAATTTGTTAAAGAAACACAGGCATTTGTAGATAGCTTGCCCAATCCCCCCCCCTGACTACAGTACTTTAAAGCAATGGATGCAATAATTACAGTAATGAAGAGTAATTAACATAATTCTACCTTGACTTGTTCCGCGTATCAGAAAAGTTCTCTACTCTCTGACTTCAGCTTACTGGGTAGGTGATGATTCTGGTGAGAAGTCCGTTTGTATTACATTTGGTGTATTCTTCTTTGTACTTGCCATGGCTATACTGGTCGTTGACGAATCTATCCTAGAATTTAATCTCGACACAGGTAAAGAAATGACGATTATGCTCTAAAATTAAATAATAACAATGGTTTAAGCATTTTAATAGGAACTTAATTTAAGATTTACGAGTCAACCTCAACGACGATGTCCTTTAAACAAAAGAATATTCTTGAAAAACAAAGAAAATCCCGAGGCTGAGAGTAATTTCAACACGGTCCAACACCGTCCTTGTTCTTTGTACAACGCCAAAGAGCATTTTCACGTCTTCAGGACGACGTCAACTCGGTGAACTCGCCAAAAGATGAGAACTGTTGCTTAAGATTGACTTCAATACAGACATTGAATAATTTTAGAAGTACTGGGGCGTTTTTGGAAGTCACTAAAGTAGCTTCAAGTATCAAGTATAATAGTCAGTTAACCGTGACTTTCTTAAATTACAGTATATGTCGCTTTCTAACCGCCGTCGTCCTGTCGTCGTCCTAGCATCATAAAGTTCTTAACTCATTCCTGTCCGAAGGCTTCCCCCAGAGGTGAATAAAATCGTCTGGCGGTTAGCCAGAATAAAATACCAAAGACCTATTCGGACAGGAAAGACGCTTGTGAAATGAGTGGCAGTACTGTTGAACATAATACAAAACATTTTTAGTTAGTTTCCTCGTTAAAAGTTTACCTTAAGAAATGGTAATATTCCAAGCTGTGCAATTCCTCGACATGGCTTCGGAATTTCGAAAACTCGGCAAGCGTAATGAAATTAAAGCACGTGTATTAAAGCATGACTGAACGTAGCCTGGTCCCCTGGCCCAATCAAAGAATATGGGCCAGGTAACCACTAAAGACTTCTGCTTTCCCATTGGTTAAAATTTCGCGCGTTTTTAGTGGCTATGAGTAAAACTGCAATCGTCATAAGTGGATTTAGCCCTGATGACGCGAGAATGAGATTAGTGGTTACCTGGCCCTTATTTCTTTTGAAATTGGGCCAGGGTACCAGGCTAGACTGAACGTAGCCTGGTACCCTGGCCCAATCAGAGAATATGGGCCAGGTAACCACTAAAGGCTTCTGCTTTCCTATTGGTTGACATTTCGCGCGTTTTTAGTGGCTATGAGTAAAACTGCAATCGTCATAAGTGGATTTAGCCCTGATGACGCGAGAATGAAATTAGTGGTTACCTGGCCCTTATTTCTTTTGAAATTGGGCCAGGGTACCAGGCTAGACTGAACGTTGCCATGACGTAACGGGGTGTCACGTGGTGCAAATTACCCAATCAGAACTCGTAAAATGCGTGTTCTTTGCGTGTCCTTGGGTTGACGTCATTTATGGTGAATATATAGTAAACCCAAATAGTGAACAACTCTAGCCGTAGAAAAAGGCATCAAGATGAAACTTTAGTTATCAGAAAGCTTTTGCCTATCAGAAAGTGACTAAGATTTTAAATATATAAAAAACTCAAACATGAGATAGACACTTTAATCTTAAGAGCCGTGAAGGGCTTCGCTGGAAACGTCAGTTTTTCCTTACTAAAAATCTCAACAGTTTACCACTTTTTCACTTTGCTCTGTTCAAAACACTTCCTATGGAGCACTCTACTTTTTTACACTTTAATTTTTATATGGCAATCGTAGACTTAAAGCTTTTTTCGTTTCGTATCATATTTGTAGGATATGAATTGTTTTCTGAGGAGGCAGTTTTGTTCTTAAAGAAACAAGGCATTTCCAAAGAGTAAGTTATATTAAGCCTGACGTGTTCTCATTTTTTTTTTTTGTCTTTTCATGTTTTCAAGGCTTATATACAGCGTGCTATGAGCGCACCGAACTAATTAATTAATTGTTGCGGTCTTGGCACGCTTATAGAACGCTGTCCGATTTATACATGAAAATTTTTGAGCGAACCAAATATATTACAACGCTAAAATTAAATCATGGATTATAATAAATTATATTCAGTCATCGCTTATTTAGGTACGGTGTTGGCTCGATCGTATAAATCATCAGCGTGCTTCACCGTGCTAAGTGCGTTCCGCACGCCTTTCGACGAGCGAGCCGCGAGCCGCACGGTTAAAGGTGCTGTTACACAATGCGATTTTTCTTGCAACTTGCAACAAATCACTGAATGTTGCAAGTTGCATAAAAAATCGCACCGTGTAACACCCCGTAGCAACTTGCGATTTTGTTATTTTTGCCGTGTTGCAAGTTGCAAGAAAAGTTGGATGGCTTCTACTTTTTGCTGCAACTTGCGATTTTTTTTTCACGGGTAAATTTGTTGCAAGTTGCAAGAAAAATCGCATCGTGTAACAGCACCTTAAGAGCGGACCTAATTCAAAGAGCGAGCCAAATTGATTTATACATCGTGTGCTATGACCGAACCAATTAGGCAAATAATTAGTTCGGTCCGCTCGTAGCACGTTGTATAAATCAGGCCTAACCATGCATGCATGCTACTGTATACTACAAAATATCCGTGATTATTTTACTTAGGAGAGCTAGTTACGGTTATTAACCTGTTTTTATTTTGAGGACCTTTTTTTTCCATTTAGTGGTGCTCCAGCTCCAGTTTGGGTGTTCAAGTTAATCCTTGCTATAATGTCTGCATTTATTGGAGCGTTCTTGGGTTTCCCTGGCATGAGAATGTCCAATATGTTTGTCGACTCACTTTTTACGTTACGTTCGCGACGACTTCTGATGTAAGTCTGAGATGCTCCGTGCATATGTACTCTTATAAAGGCACGTTTGACGTCATTTGAACACGAAAGAAGTTGAGTAGAGGCACGAGGCGATAGCCGAGTTCCTTTACACTTCTTTCGTTTTCAAATGACGTCAAATGTTCCTTTATAAGAGTACATTTGCACAGGAGCGGTATGTTTTATTTGTTTTATAAAATAACAAGGGGGAAAACAAGCTAAAAGTGAGGTAGTTGTGGAACTTGGCGGGCTTTTCCGGCCAGCTGACGCCATTCTACGCCATCTTACGCCATTTTATGTCATTCATTATAAAATGCACGGAGCCCAGGTAATCACAGCGTGCGTAGAGGGCACCTTACTATATATATACTGCCCAAACTCAAAATCAATGTCTGACAGATCTAAGATGGCGGTTTATACCGATTTGTGACAACTGTACTAAAAATCGTTCTATTTTGTTTCTTCGCAGGTTTTTTCTATACTTCAATTTCTTTGCTCCTCTCTTTCTCGTTTTGCTCTGGATAAGACCGCTGACCAGAGAGCCCTTGACTGGCAAACAAGGGGGACATATAACGTATGTAACGCCTGTATTCTAAAAGCTCACTCACACTCAATGAGTGGCCCCTCACACTCAATAAGTGCAACTCAACACTCATTGAGTCTCCACTCACCCTCACTGAGTATGAGACTACACTCACTCTCTAACCATTCAATTGAATGGTTGGATATTGAGTGTAGTCTCGTACTCAGTGAGGGTGAGTGGCGATTCATTGAGTGTTCAGTTCAGTGCACTCATTGAGTGTGGGGGAGGATTCATTGAGTGTGAGTGAGCTTTTAAAATACAGGCGTAAAAGCATAGACAGTCGAGAAACGAGGGACTGGAGACGACGAAGTTTTTATCAGATATAGAAACCTACACGGTACTGATTTGCTTTGTGTTTTCGGAAATTTATTTTCTTCTTGTTGTTGTTGTTTTTTTTAGTATGAGTGACGCTGCGTTTGATAACATGCGCATCGCCGCCATCTTGTTGTGTTGTTTACTACGCCTTCTGTTTACAAGAATTCATCTCCAGTCCTTCCTGGACATGGCCAAACAGAGAGTCTTGAAGATGAAAAAGGAAGCTGGCAGGATCAGTAACATAAGTCTTCAAAGAAATGTTAGTAAAATATTTGGTAACAGTACGTTAGTAGTGTTTTCAGCTTGAGTTGGTAAAGTTTTTTCGTATGTTTTTGCTGAACAAGCTGTCGTAAGTTAAACTCAGAGAAAACTCTGAGCTCCAGACGGGACTCGAACCCACAACCTTCCGAATGCCAACCGGACGCTCATAAAACATACGGGGGGGGGGGATTTGGTAATGTTGGCGACCTTACCATATCTGCTTCAGTGAACTACAGTGTCTGCAATCCACAAGAATCTTTGCTTCATTACGAGGCTAGAAAGGCTCGTTTAGATGCATATAAAATAATATTTAAAATGGTGGCCATTGTGAAAGAGGTGTATTCGAGAATTTCTTTTTTTTTTGTTACTTATGGTGATATTTTTTATGTTTTTTTTTAGATAGCCAGAGTATTCTATTATTTATGTGCTGCGTCACTGCAGTATCTTGCCCCGATATTTCTTTTGTTTTTCCTAGCTCTTACCTTAAGAACAACAGGTATGTACTATCTACCACTGACATTAACACTGACACCAACACACTAACGCACTAACACCGACACGAACACCGACACGAACACTAACACCGACACGAACACACTAACACCCCTAAACACCAACACACTGACACCAACCACCAACACACTGACACCCAGTCCTTTATCCTTTACCAACACACTAATACCAACATAACACCAACACACTAACACAAACACTGATACCAACACCCTAAAGCACTAACACACCAACACACTAACACTGACACATGCACCCTAACACAAACACTGATACCAACACCCTAAAGCACTAACACACCAACACACTAACACTGACACATGCACCCTAAAGCACGAACACACTAACGCACTAACACACTAACACCAACTCTGACACCAACACTGACACCAACACACTAACACACCAACACACTAATACCAACACTGACACCAACACACTGACACCAACACTAACACACCAACACTGACACCAACACTAACACCAACACCAACACACTAATACCAACACTGACACCAACACTAACACCAACACCAACACACTAATACCAACACTGACACCAACACTAACACACCAACACACTAATACCAACACTGACACCAACACTAACACCAACTCTAACACCAACACCAACACCAACACTGACACCAACACACTAACACACTGACACTAACACACTAACACACTGACACTAACACACTGACACCAACACTAACACACAGTTTTAAACTTAGAACCATACTGTTACATGTATGACATGACCATAAAAGTTTTTGACAGTGCTCGACCTAAAATCTAAATGGCAGGTTTTGTTCGAACATTTTGTCCAGGCAATTTTTAACCATTATTATTTCAGGCTCTACGTTTTCTGGAACTTGTAAATGTAATCCAGAAGAGAAACCACATTTTAACTTTCTTTTTTTAAGGCACGACAGATTGGGAGTCCACTAATGCTTTAATGAAACGCTTGCAAAAGTCTTGGTTAGTTTCCAACATCACGGTGACGACTGCGCAGAATCTGCGTCACGTGTTTGTCCCAGAATTCATGCGTGCTATTGTGTCGTACTTCACGTGGTGGACCTGTATGGCAATGTTTACTACTTCAGCCTTCGGTGTTGTCTACCTTCAGGTGTTTAACGCCTGAATACAAGAACGATGTTGTAACACAACGTTTAGGGTCGAAGACAAAATACAATTCCGTATTTACTCGATTAAGCGCCTCGCTGGATTAAGCACCGCATACGAGAGCAAGGGAGGGTGTTTTAGGAAAACTTAAAACTCTTCTTAACTTAAGAGCCCCATCGAATATAAACGCCGTCTTCGTATAAGCGCCGCATCTGAAACTCTAAAAAATTTACAACAGCCAAACCGGATGTTCTTTCCTGCGCGACCTTGCAATATTGACAGCAACGTTGCAATGTTGACTTGTAAACGGTACACGGCGACTCCTTGGCAAGTTTCGCATTTTAAATATCGAATTTCACATAACATGAAGTTTATTTAGAGTTAATTCTGACTTTCAATGGAACTTCATATTGTGTGAAGTTCAGTATTGCGAATTTTTAGCAATTTGCCAGCAGAGTTGGAAAAAGTATTCAACCTTCCTCCGCATGGGTTTTTAAGTTTAGATAATCTTCCTCAAAATATATAGCGAGAATTTTGTGTTTTGCAACGTTCATAAATACTGCGTGACTTTTACAGTACCTTGGTTTTCTAGGTTTTCCTAGGTAAGCTTTGGCATACTACAATAGCTACTAATAACTGACCGCTGCTGACTGATAGCCTGCCAACTACCCTCGACTGCTGCGAAGATACAGACATCACAGCAGACATCAGCGTACATGTCTCACACATGTAACTGCTGCCACTACCAGTGCTGCATAATTGTTGGTTAGCCAATGTTTTGCTGCAAATCGCATTTCTTCTCGACACCTTGCTTGATCAATTGTAACTTTCTCAGATTACCGAATGTGTTGTTTCACGTATTTTCACTTTAAACCTTCCTCACTAAAGTAAACCTTCCTCCGGGTGGTACCCGCATAC
Source organism: Paragorgia papillata (assembly GCA_035771165.1). Taxonomy (NCBI): domain Eukaryota; kingdom Metazoa; phylum Cnidaria; class Anthozoa; order Scleralcyonacea; family Coralliidae; genus Paragorgia; species Paragorgia papillata. Next base: position 1,872,053 of record JAWNZC010000025.1, on the reverse strand, counting down.
CCGCAGCTTTTTTCCAACTCTGCTTGCCAAGAAGTCGCCGTTTACCGTCTGCAACTCGACATTGCAATGTTGCTGTCAATGTTGCAAGGTCGCGCGGTAAAGAACATCCGGTTTGACTGTAAAAGCGACGCGGCGCTTAATCGAGTAAATACGGTACGTCGAATCTTATTATTGAATCAAGAAAAACGAATACCATCTTCCACCGACGTTGAAACGGTCAGACATATCGTGTTGTCACAATGGTAAATGGTAATAATTTGTTTTTATCGCATATTTGAGTTGATCAAGGATCGACTGGACATGGCACAGAAAAGATGACGCCTATTTTAAGGAATTTGTATTTACTGTAGACTATTGTGCGCCACTTTCGTGTTGAACTCACTGACAGAGTATAAAGCGATCCAAGATAGCGGTATGTGAGTTCCTTCGGCTGTTCATTCAAGGCCAAGGGTTTGTTACTCCGAGACATAAATTGACCGCTGACCCTCTTTTGAGCAGACTGAGTAGAGTGTTGGCGTAACTGAGCCCGCAGTTAAATTAAGGTAAAATAAGGTCAGCGGTTGCTATCATGAGAACAAGGTTCCATCGTGTCCGATATTTCCGGTCATCTTGTCCGGTCACTTTTGGACCAAGCCCGCAGTCCACTTGAGACCGAGCTAAAGTCAAACGCTGAAGTGAAATTCAGTGTGCTAAATACGTGAAAAACTCCATCAGATTGATCCCGCGCTTTTGTTGATTCTTCAACAAACTTTTATTGATAACAACTTTGTTTGTAGTAACTTGAAAAGGATTCTTAGAACGATATTGTGAATATATTGATATTAGAAGAGACAAGGTCTAAGCTAAAAACCGTACATTGTATTGAATTTTGTTTTTAGGGGCTTTTTACTTTTTTTTGTCCGTCATTCTTCCGAACTACTTTTACTCGTCAGGGAGAGACGTTTTGCCCAAATGAAATACGAGCAGGTCCAGGAATTTCGGTAATTAATGCTTTAATAGTGAAATGAAACTCCTTTAGAAACACAGGATACGGTATATATTGTGTAGAAGCCAACAGTAATAATTACAACACAAAATTCCATTTTCTGTCAACGAAAATGGCAAACTGGTTAATGACCACACTAGGTGTTCAACAGATTTTTATTTATTGATACCTTGAAAATAAATGCTGTAACTTGTCGGTTATTGCGATAATTTCACGGGGAGAATGCCCCCGGACCCCCCTACTAGACCGCCTATCGGGGACCGTAGCCCCTGTGTCGGGGGAATTCCGGCACCACCCCTGTTTGCTTGGTGAAATTTATTTAGATTGACTGCGGATACACCATGTACGGTAGCTTAAGGGGATGAAAGAGGAGAGGAGAGGAGAGGGGAGAAGAGTAGATATGAGAAGAGAAGATCTGAGATGAGAAGACAAGAGAAAAGAAAAGACGAAATATTAGAGAAGATACGATACGATGTAGGATATAAGATCAGATAAGACTGAGATAAGATCATAGCTGGAAACTACTAAAAAATACGGCGAGACCTTCAGATTGGAGAAAAAAACAGTAACAATTTAAATGAATACTGTGACTTTGTAAATATTCTCTGAAGACCGTGCACGTTCAGCAACGAAACGTAGAGATTCTATTACATATTTTATATTATATTCAAATGTGTTATCGTGAATGGCTTTACTCCGTATTTTATGCTAGGCATTGATATTCTTAACGAAAAAACAATACTAATTAGGGGCTGATTATATGAGCCGAGCTAGCCCGGTTAATGGGGCTCACGCGATTGATTAGAATCTGTGGTTTTGAAACTCGCATAAACTAAATGTACAAAGAAGAATTGGTTTAGTTTAGACGTAAACGAATCCTAACGTTGATTAAAATCTCTTTCTGTGGCCGAGGAAAGAATTCCGTGACAAGAGTCAGCCCGGTAGCTCATGTAATCAGCACCTTAAGATTAAATATTACAATAACTACTTCTACTATGTATATATAATCTATATTATATATATCGTATACTAATATAATTACAATAAATTAAACCGACCTTGTTACAAGAATGTCTGATAATTCAGTGGAACACTGTATTCGAGACTTGAAAAGTTTAAAATCATAAACATTCGTTTCCGAATTGTTTATACAATTACGCTACCAAGTTATAGAAAATCCAAAATATACAGCAACTAACCAAGTTTTGGCTAGATATATATATTAAAGGAACAACGTCAGCATTGATTGTATTGTATAATCACAGAAGATATGAATTTTATGTAAAGGCCATTTTTCTCGATTATGTTTTTAATTAATATGATTCAATTTTTGGCTTTTCATCTTGTTTATCCCTCCGCCGGCTGCATAGAAATCACACTATCATTCAACTTGAAGGTGTCAGGGATTACTATAACTTCTTTTTTGTTGTGACAGTTGTACCATTCTTTAAAGGCATCCTGCACATGTTTATTATTCTGCCCTGGTTTTGCATAAACTCGTATGTAGCATTCGTGAAACTTCTGTATCATGTTGCTTACTGGCTTCTGTTGTTGACCCAATTTGCTCAATTCGCATACGTCCTTCATCGGATTTTCACCTTCCTTGCCATGGTGAAAATAAGCAAAGGAAATAAACAGATCACCCTCTGACACTTTCTCCTCGCCATTGGATTTAGCCGCTATTTCTTTGGCAAATTTTTGTTTGTCCATCTTCCGGTCAGCTTTCCAGCTGCAAGGATCTTTTAATTCAGCTTGTCCGCAAAATTTGTACAGATTGCGTTGCTGAATGTTCTGAAGAAGCTCTTTTGCTTCTTTTTTACTGCCACCAGTTGCCTGCTTGGATTGGCTGCCTGACGCCTCTAGATCTTTTGATTGGCTGCCTTCCTGTACAGGTAGGCCGCCTGACGCCTTTTCTGATTGACTGCCTTCCTCTTCAAGCTCTAGGATTTGGTAGAAGATATGGTCAGTCAGCTTAGTATAGCGCCTCATCGATTCATCATCTTCATTTAACAACCAATCGTCCTTGATCAGATTGGAAATCTTGAGCTCCGTGTCGACTTTTAAAATAGCCTCTGACAGCATATCTTCAATGCCGGCTATCGTTTTGTGTCGGTAAACTCTGCGGTAGAGGGACCAACGGGCATAGAAAAGGTCGTGAAGGTTTAAATAATCTTTATCACGGACATGTATCCGCAACTCGCTTTTATCGTCTTCCTTAAGTTTCTTTATGCGGATGTTTAGAAGATAACGTCGCCAGTCGAAGTTACTTTTAACGCCAACGTTTTGGCAGTCACGAGATATATAATCAAATTTGTTGCAGTCGATACGAGTGCGCTTGTTAGAGACGATTTCGTAGAGAAACGACTTTTGGCTTCCTTCAAATAAGCACCCTTCCTTGGCATCCTTCGAGTCTTCACCACGTATCAGATCTTTTATAAACCGCTGCCAGTCTTTGTCTCCGTCCGATCCTGGATTCAACTTCTTATCTAAAGCCTTCTTTAGCTTTGGGTTTTCTTTAAGCATGAAATCAAACATCTTGCACGATGCATCCCGTGCCCAGTTGATAGTGCGACCGCTTGCGTTTGCGTTGACGGAACTTGACGTCTGTGCGCGCGAATCCATCAACTTCGGGACCAACACGTTGTGAAAAAAGTGGGAGAACGGTCCGTAACCGAGATCTCGGCATAGAGCGGCTATCCGTAGACACAGAGATTCATAATCAGTGATCAGTTCTGGCTGCGTAGCTGATCGCAGACTGTTTATCATCTCGCTACAGATGTAAGACGAGCCGATACAGTGTTCGAATCGGTTGTGGGAAGCACCCGGATATACCCAGTAACAAACACCAAGTTGTTTGATATCTCGGAGTCGCTGAAACTGAGGGGTGTCGATGATCTTTACCAGAAGTGGATCTAACTGAATGGAACCGTGTACAGAATCATTGAAGATTAGGCGAGGCTCTGCTGCTGTGGCCATTGCTGTTTATACAATGCCGGGACCTATATAAAAGAGTTGGTTACATAAATAAAAATAGGCACGCTTGGGCGTACATGAATCTACTGGCGACAGACTGTTCGGACTGACTCGGAATGTGATCAGAAAAACTTTCTGAAATTTGATTGGTCTGGAAGAATATTCTATTGTTAATCAACTAACATCGGAAAACCTTGCATGCCGACATAGTATACTCGCATGCGCAGTAGATGTCACGAAGTTTTGTTTAACAAGTTGAAGCCTGAAGACGAGTCTTTAGTATTTTATTCTGGCTAACGCCAGACGATTTTATTCAGCACAGGGAGAGGTCCAGGCCTCAAAGTGTTAACAAAATAGGGGTCATCCTTGGTTTAAACGGTGTTGTGTATATACTACATACAATTTTTCGTGGACTATTTAGCAATTTTGCTGTGACGCAAGGTGCGAGACATACCTAGCAATTGCCAAGTCTCCATGCATCCACCATTTTTGTTGCAGCATGCAAGTGGTTGCGCGTAGTAAATCGAGCTCTACTTTTTAGCTATTAGTGCTGCAATGGATTATTCACCCATTGCACAGTGTAACCAGTGAGCTCTATATATGTATAACTGAAGTGATATCAATTTGGGCTCGTCGATTGAAGCCAAACATTGCGGATATATGTAGGCTTGAAGTACATATTGTTAGTCCTCTGCGCGGTCTGATGGGACATCGGTCTAATTTGGTCAAAAGACCACGTAAGAGACTAAAGCAATATGTATATTCATCAGGCCCACATACTTGGCTTCAATCTTTGCCTGCGGTCGGTGACCAGCATATATATATCACTCCAGTTATTATATAGAACTTATACTGAGTGTAACACCCCTAGATCTTGTGAGACTTGTAAACTTGTCTCGCAAATAAAAACATTTTGTAATCCGTTCCAGTCATTTGCGACTTCGGTCACCTTTGTGAGACAAGTTGTAAGAACCATGTTCCAATCACAAAATAAAATTAATATTTTGTTTCCGCGTTGCACCTGTTCAGTAGACATGATTAATAATTCAAGAGTATTAATTGTCGGCTATCCTGTACGCCGTTGATAATACCATATTTTTCTTGAAACTGTGTTAAATGTTAAGTTTCTTTGAAACTGTTCACATGTACAAAATGTATATATATATAGTAATACGTCTTTATAATCGAATGGCATGGCTTTGATGTATCAAATAAGATCAAAACCAAACTTACTAGCAAAGTAAGACAAAGGCAGGCACTTTGTTTCGTTCAAATGATTTCTTCCGTCGACTCGTGTTTCAGGCTTTTTCGTGAACTTTCCTAGAAATCTTGGGTTTGACGTCTTTTCTGATCTAGAAAAGATAGTAGAAATCCACATGCGATCGTAAACAAGTTATAAAATGGGCATATAGAATGATCATCTATATACGATATATATATATATACTCGTGTATTTGGTAAGCCCTACAAAGATATCAAATCAACTTACTGTTGAGTTAGCTGGTGAGCTACTTCAAATGGTCACGCGGTACTACAAAACAAAGAAGAATTTCTTGAAACGCAAAGTCAACCTTGGCAGTTTTGCCTTTCTCGAAGGCCTCTTTCTCGAAGGCCTCAGATAACAATGATTACACGTGGTGATTTAATTTGGCTGCCACTATGTAAATTGCATACATTTGATTGGTCAAAAGAACAGGTGCAAAGGAAAGGAAAAATAACTTAATTTGCGGATGGCATGTGGCAGATAGCCTGTGCACATCCAGAAAATACCGCCCGGCGAGCGAGCGAGAAGAGGCGGCGGTTTACTCAGGCTATCTTGAAACATGTCTCGCACAGGTTTCACGAAAAATTACATCGTGTAACAGCGGCTTCAGTAACTCTTACAATAACCCGGCCTACTGCTTGTATGTTAACCTAACCCACTCATGCAAAACGGTTTTGAAAATTTGCAATTTGTAAGTCTATATGCACAGGGGCCGTGTGTGTGTGTGTGTGTGTGTGTGTGTTGTGTGTGTGTGTGTGGGGGGGGGGCTAAAAGGAATGGGGGCTTTCGCGGCGCGAATATGTTTTAGGGCGGTCCGGGGGCGTGATTCCCCGGGAAATTTTTGAATTGCTAAAGCTCTAAAACGTTATTTCCTGCATTTTGAAGGACGTTTTAACAAAAAATTATGAAGACAAACCACAATTTTTAGTCTATCTATATTTTTAGCATATATATTACTACAAAATGTATGCAATCGATACGAGTGCGCTGGGATGGCCCTCAACACCGTAAATCGATAGCCAAATATTTCAAAGCTTTTATTTCTTTGCCTGGGCTAAAAAGTAGGGGGGGGGGGCTAAAGCCCCCCTGCCCCTCCCCCTCCGCGGCCCCTGATGCATAGTCTATGTTAACACTTTGAAGCCTGGAGCCCTGGACCTCTCCCTGGGCTGAATAAAATCGTCTGGCGTTAGCCAGAATAAACCTTCGTCGTCAGGCTTCAAGGTGTTAAGAATGTTATTTTACTCAGTTGACCAGAAAGTAAGATTTTTAGTCGGCATGACAACAAATTAATGATTAATCAACCAAGAAGACAGATTATACTACGGACTTGATCCGTTGTTTTCGGAACCACGAGAGAGACTAATCTGCAAGTGAATATACTTTTTCTCTATTAACACAGCATTAGATTAGTAATTATCAGCCACACGGAAGTTATGTCACCTATAATCTCCCCTATCGCAGAAGCTACACTATAAGTAAATGCTTTATCAAAATGACAAGCATGCCAGTTTACGGTTTACCTTTAAAAAATGTTGCGGCCAAAGCACGAAGCTTTCAGTTGACGACAAAAAATCGCTGAATTCCTGGAATGAACGGAATTTGTTCCAAGAATCATCCAAAACGATTTGAGAAAGTACGGCCGATTTCCTTCAATATAGCGTGCCTGTTTTGGGCGAATGTTTCTCCCAATGCAGTTTGGTCGCTAATGAGCGGGAAATACACAAACATTAATTGTTTTTAGAATTCTGGTCTGCCCAAACACGTTCACCGGAAGAAGTGTGTGACGTGCTTACTAATTATAGAAATTGTTGATGTGGATTATTCGAGCTATTACAGTATTGTGAAAGAACTGAAAGAACTTCATTGGTTACCTGTTGCTGAAAGGATTGACTTTAAAATTGTACTGTTAACTTTCAAGGCTATTAATAATATAGCTCCGAAGTACTTACAGGAACTTTTAATTCCATATGAAACAACTAGACCATTACGTTCTTCCAATAAACAACTCCTAGTCGTACCTAAATATAATATAAAATCATATGGTCTGCGAGCTTTTTCAGTTATTGCACCAACGCTTTGGAACAACATCCCAGAAGACATTAGATGTATTACATCATTAGGCATTTTTAAGACAACAGTTAAGACATTTCTCTTTAATCAAGCTTTTGTTGACCCTTAGTTAATAATCTTTAACTTTACTTATTGTAATAGATTCTAATATTTATATAATTTACTTAGGTCTTCTATTTATGTAAAGCGCTATTGGATACCTCTTAGAAATAGCGCTATATAAATGTATATTATTATTATTATTATTGCTCAGAGCCTCTCAAATATTTACATGCGGAAAGTCGAAATCAAACTCGAAGTGATAATTTCCCAATCACCTGCGAGATCCTCTTGTGCTATTGGAATTCGAATGACTGAAACGTTGGTATACACGGACTGACGGGCAAGTATGACATATGTAATTGTGATAATGCGTATCGTCGGTATTCTTACTGGCGAGACGAGACATGTCATGCATATATATATCACTCGTTGAATAATATACTCTTCACTATTAACCCTACAGCATTAGATTAGTAATTATCAGCCACATGGAAGTTATGTCACCTCCTATAATCTCCCCTATCGCAGAAGCTACACTATAAGTAAATGCTTTATCAAAATGACACGCATGCCAGTTTACGGTTTACCTTTAAAAAATGTTGCGGCCAAAGCACGAAGCTTTCAGTTGACGACAAAAAATCGCTGAATTCCTGGAATGAACGGAATTTGTTCCAAGAATCATCCAAAACGATTTGAGAAAGTACGGCTGATTTCCTTCAATATAGCGTGCCTGTTTTGGGCGAATGTTTCTCCCAATGCAGTCTGGTCGCTAATGAGCGGGAAATACACAAACATTAATTGTTTTTAGAATTCTGGTCTGCCCAAACACGTTCACTGGAAGAAGTGTAGTGACGTGCTTACTAATTATAGAAATTGTTGATGTGAATTCTTCGAGCTATTACAGTATTGCTCAGAGTTTCAGAAATATTTACATGCGGAAAGTCGAAATCAAAATCGAAGTGATAACTTCCCTATTGGAATTCGAATGGCTGAAACGTTGGTATACACGGGCATGCAAGTATGACGTATGTAATTGTGTTAATGCGTATCAGTCGTCGGTCTTACTGGCGAGACGAGACATGCATATACATTGTCTCGCTCGTTGAATTAACTCTAGTTTCAAAAGTAGTAAATTCCTTATTCCTGCCCGTTTTATAATATGCGTGCCTGACCATCAAAGGTTTAATCAGATATTATATATATATATGAAGACCAATCTCTTCCAAAAAGCTGGTTCTGCAATTTAGTATCGGGCTATGATATGAATGTACGTTCTGCGATCGGCTTATAAAATCCTGTAAAGAGCAGCAAGTAATATTAGCGGTTAAGGTAGAACTTAGGCTGTACGTTTACAAGCACAAATAAGGCAGAATCTTTTTTAAATCAGTTTAAACATAAAATAGATGTACAGTATAAAAATGAAATCATACAAATATGGTTGGCGGCAAAATACTGTAGAATTCCTGGAACGACCAAATCCTTGGATTTCTTCCAAGAATTATCTATAAAGATGATTTGACTGAAAGTGCACCAACATCAACCATGCAGCTTTCTTTAAACGTAAGATGCTTTTCTTTTGGTAAATGTGTTTTTCATTGCAGCTTGTTATTCTATAGGCCTGTCCAAACATGTTTGGTGAAAGTGTGATCGAGTGCTTACTCCCCACTGTGAAAATCTCAGACGCATTATAAAGAATCAGTCCACGTCGACATTCCAGGGGGGAAATCTGCTTCGTTTTACAGCTATTGCAAGAAACTTTTTTTGTTAAACACACCAAACATATATGTTGTGACTTACAATTATAAAACTTCAACCAAATCAGGCGACAGTGCTTCAATCTTTAGTGTTTACAGTATGTGTTTGGCGCCATCACGCGAACACGCCTTCCTAACTTCAGTTTAATTAAATTTAAGCGGACTTTTTCTCTGAATGTCAACTTATCAGTTCGTTTCCTAATTTCAAAAACTGCTTGTGAATATTGAATATTGAATATTGAAGACTACAGCTGAGCCGGATCTCTCGTATATAAGCGACAACAGTTCGGGGATGTCGTATAACTCATGTAGAGCCGGTCGCTTACGAAAGTTTAAAAAACAAATAAAAAGTATATAGTTCGTAATTTTGAAAGGGACAAAGATGGTCGTTGTGACAGCTGGTCGCTTAAGCAAGTGGTCGCAAGGAGAACTTCAACTGTTGTATTTTGAATTTAAGACTTAGTTCGTACACTTATGCGCAAAACATTTGTTACACACATCATGTAAATAATTATAGGACTTATATATAGGCAAGAGTGTTCGTGCGTCTTATATTGCGTTCACTATAGTTCATATCATTCTTACGATACATCAAAGCTAACGAAACACGGCTATATAGATCTAAACCATGATTGACAGGAACATCGCGATCTTACAAATGACATGCGGCTATTTCACTTTTGATAAAACTTACCGGGATAAACAGCCTACAATCTTCCGTCTATAACCTTCACCTTGTCGCCGATGAACTCGCTACCAACCAGGACACCAAATTCAAAAGTTTTGATTCTATATATATAGATTACAGACTATATACAGCCAAGGCTTTCCGTGAAAAAGTGCATTAAGGCCCGTTTACACGACAAGCATTTTAGGTACGGCACTCGCGGTTGCAGGGGCGCAACTAGGGGGGGGGTTGGGGGGTTGCAACCCCTGCCCTTTTTAACCCCTGCCCTTTTTGTGAGACCTCTAATACTAGGTTAGACATTAGATAAACAGATAATTAATCGTGTTGTAGCACGCAATACAATTCTCCGCAATAATGCGAGACCAAAATAAACATTTCCGCAACTGAAAATACGAGAAAAGCGTCCTAAAAATGCAGGAAATGCCGTTTCAGAGACCTAAAATTCAAAAAATTCCGGGGGGGCATGCCCCCGGACCCCCCTAGAATCTCTGCTTCCCACACCACTGCCTTCTAGTCCCAAATTGTTTAGAATACTGAACGACTTTGCCCTTTTTTTGCGTTCAACCCCTGCCCTCGAAATTTTCTAGTTGCGCCCCTGGGTTGTGCATGTGGATGCTTCATCAACGCTGACTTGTTAACAATAAATGTAGGAAGAACAAAGAACAAAGAAGTTGGCATTTGTCTAAACGTGCTTTTAGGAATTGACAGGTCACAGCAGGTGTCCAAACTGAGAAACGATTTGCACAATTAAAAATAAAGGTATATAAAAAGCATTCCTTTTCAAATACATTTTTCTCCAGTCTGAACATGTAACTTTTAACGAATAATTAAAGTGACTATATATCATGGTTGGGGATTTTATATATTTACGATATTTGATTATTTGGAACATTCTGAGAAGATTTGTAATATATCTTCCTTTTCTAAAATTTCATCGTCATGGAAATTTTCGCTCGGTTAAAGTTGACGAAAGTGACGTCTAAGCAGGAATCTGTAAAGTGGTTTTCATATAGACAAATTCTTGCGTAGACGTCACTTCCATTAAATTTAACAGCGAAAAAGTCAATGAAGATGAAATTTTATAAAAGGAAGATATATTACAAATCTTCTCAGAAGGTTCCAAAATATCCTAAATATGTAAAATCCCCAACCATGATATGAAATATTCGGAAGCACGAGAGACTAACTAAAACCACCGGTTCTACTCATGCGAGTTTTTCAATAAGCCCGAGAATTAATACGGGGTCATTCACATGACGTCGCTCAGCGCGGTGAGAGGCAACGTGTAAACACGCCAACAACCCAGCCGTGCCAACATGCAACTGTACTCCAATCTGCAAATGAATATACTCTTTCACTATTAAACCCACAGTAGTAATAACCACAAGGAAGTTATGTCACCTATAATCTCCTCTATCGCAGAAGCTACACTATAAGTAAATACTTTATCAACATGACACGCATGCCAGTTTACCTTCAAAAATGTTGCGGCCAAAGCACGAAGCTTTCAGTTGACGACAAAAAAATCGCTGAATTCCTTGAATGAACGGAATTTGTTTGTTCCGAGAATCATCCAAAACGATTTGAGAAGGTACGGATTTCCTTCAATAGTGTGCCTGTTTTGGGAGAATGTTTCTCCTCTTCTGAGCAGGAAATACACAAACATTGTTTTTAGAATTCTGGTCTGCACAAACACGTTCATCGGAAGCAGTGTAGTGACGTGTTTACTAATTATAGAAATTGTTGATGTGAATTCTTCGAGCTGTTACAGTATTGCTAAGAGCCTCAGAAATATTTACATGCGGAAAGTCGAAATCGAACTCATAACTTTCCAATCACCCACGAGATCCTCTTGTGCTATTGGAATTCGGATGCCTGAAACGTTGGTGTATTTCGGATGCAATTTTGTTATAGTCCATTTTTCTGGCTTTCTGATTGGGCGAGCGGTTCTCGCGTGGCGTTCCGAAAATCGTGATGTTTCCCGCGTAACCCATAGGGAAAATATATAAAAACCGGAAGTAGATGGTCAGGTTCAGTTTGTCTTTGTTTTCTCCAGTTTTCCTTCATTCAAAACAATGTCTGAATGTTTTGTCATTTAACACTTGATATATAACAAAATATATATTTCTTTACTTAAACTACCATTTGCATGACTGAAAGTGCTATCTGCCCACAAACAGTAATATTTTAAACATAAATTTGTATTTATACTCAAAAGAAAGATGAACCTTTAGTATCAAATGAATCTACTGAGGAATCTTCACTAGACGTTTGCAAGTTACTCAAGCCAAATTGACAATCAACATTGCAATGTTGCAGTGCGGTATTGCTAAGTAGCATGCAAGAGAACATCCGGTTTGACTGTGGTATTGTCTCACTCGTTGAATTAACTCTAGTTTCAAAACTGGTAAATTTCTGCCCGTTTTATAACTATATGCGTGCCTGACCATCGAATATTTAATCAAATATTATATATATGAAGACCAATCTCTTCCAAAGAGCTGGTTCTGCGATTTTGTCACGCTAATATGAATGTACGTTCTACCACTAAATCAGTGTCTTTTCTCAAAATTACGATCGGCTTATAGAATCCTATAGTAATATTAGCGGTTAAGGTAGAACCACGGGCACGGGTATCAAGAACTTAGGCTGCTGTTCAACTTACGTTTCCAAGCACAAATAAGGCAGAATCTTTTTAAAATCAGTTTAAACATGAAATAGATGTACAGTATAAAGATGAAATGATACAACTATGGTTGGCGGGAAAATACTGTAGAATTCCTGGAATGACCAAACATTTCTTCCACCAAGACCAACCAGCTTTTCTTCTGGTAATTTTTTTTTTTCATTGCAGCTCGGTCGCTATGAGCGCGAAATACACAAACATTATTTTTTTTTATTCTGTTGTATGGGCCTGTCCAAACACATGTCGGCTGGAATTTACTCCCCGCCACTGTGAAAATTTCAGACGCTGCATAAAGAATAAGTCCACGACATTCCAGAGAAAAAACCTGCTTCGTTTAACAGCTACTGCGAGAAACTTTTTTTGTTAAATACACCAAACATATGTCGTGACTTACAAATATAAATCTTCAACCAGATGTATCAGCCTAAACGCTTTTAATCGCAGGTGACAGATAACTATTAAAAAGCTTCAATGTTTAGTGTTTACAATATGTGTTTGGCGCCATCACGCGAACACGCCTTCCTAACTTCAGTTTAATTAAATTTAAGCGGACTTTTTCTCTGAATGTCAACTTATCAGTTCGTTTCCTAATTTCAAAAACTGCTTGTGAATATTGAAGACTACAGCTGAGCCGGAGCTCTCGTATATATATAAGCGACAACAGTTCGGGGATGTCGCTTACGAAAGTTTAAAAAACAAAGAAAAATTATATAGTTCGTAATTTTCGAAGGGACAAAGATGGTCGTTGTGCATGAGAGCTGGTCCCTTAAGCAAGTGGTCGCAAGGAGAACTTTAACTATATATGTATTTTGAATAAAACTTACCGGGATAAACGGCCTAAAATCTTCCGCCTATAACCTTCACCTTGTCGCCGATGAACTCGCTACCAACCAGGACACCAAATTCAAAAGTTTTGATTCTATATAGATTACAGACTATATACAGCCACGGCTTTCTGAAAAAGTGCACTAAGTCTATTTCACCATGGCTCGCGGTTGTGTATAGATGCTTCTTCAACGCTGGTTTGTTAGCAATAAATGTAGGAAGAACAAAGAAGTTGGTATTTGTCTAAACATGCTTTTAGGATTTGACAGGTCACAGCAGGATGTCCAAACTCAATTTGCGCAATTAAGTACAAAAATAAATGTATATAAAAAGCATTCCTTTTTAAATAATTTTTTCTCCACGTGTAACTTTTAACGAATAATAAAAGAAACTACAAAGAGTTCGTATATGTCTAAACATGCTTTTAGGAATTGACAGCTAGGTCATACCCTGCGAGCAGAGCCTTCTTTTCCTTATTTCTTCGCTGAGAGAGAGGAAGGTTACAATCTCGAACCCAGTCCCAATCAGAGCAGAAAACAAAACGAGAACCGGTTAAACGGGTTTTAAACGGGTTACTTCGTCCTAAATCTTGGACGAAGCCAAACACGAATACAGCAGAGCCTTCTTTTCTTCCTCTCTCTCTCTCTACAAGAAATAAGGAAAAGAAGGCTCTGCTCGCAGGGTACTAGGTCACAGCAAGATGTCCAAACTAAGAAACAATTTGCGCAATTAAGTATAACAATAAATGTATATAAGAAGTATTCCTTTTAAATAAATTTTTCTCCAGCCTATATAAACATGTAACTTCTAACGAGTAATTTTCGTCACAGAAATCAACTACTACATCACATTTCACTCTGCATGATGAAGGGCTTCGCTCCAAACGTCAGTTTTCCCTTACCAAAAACCTTAGCAGTTTACCACATTTTCACTTTGCTCCATCTAAAACACTGCCTGTACGCAACACTCTACTTTTTCGCACTCTTAAATTCTTAAGTAATGGCGAAAAATTTATAGAACTGTTCAGACGCGAAATAGAGAAACGGTATTTTTTTTGTTATTCTATATGGGCCTGTTCAAACATGTCTAGTGGAAGTGTGATCGAGTGTTTACTCCAAACTGCGGACTCCCACACGTTTCGCTTTATAAAGAATCAGTCCACGACATTCCAGGGGGAAAACCTGCTTCGTTTTACAGCTACTGCGAGAAACGTTTTTTATTAAATACACCAAACATATGTCGTGACATACAAATATAAAACTTCAACCAAATGTATCAGCCTAAACGCTTTTAATCGCAGATGACAGATAACTATTAAAAAGCTTCAATGTTTGGTGTTTACAATATGTGTTTTGGCGCCATCACGCGAACACGCCTTCCTAACTTCAGTTTAATTAAATTTAAGCGGACTTTTTCTCTGAATGTCAACTTATCAGTTCGTTTCCTAATTTCAAAAACTTCTTGTGAATATTGAAGACTACAGCTGAGCCGGAGCTCTCGTATATATATAAGCGACAACAGTTCGGGGGGGGGGGCAAATGTGTAGTTGGGGGGGGCAGGGGCCCCCCTTGGCTACGCCACTAACTGTACACCATGCATGGACATTTTAATTGCTGAGCTGGAGGTCTTCAGAGCTGAAGACGAAAGCTCAGCAATTAAAATGTTCAATTATATACATGGTGTATCCGCAATCAATCAATTAATCTACATCTTGAAAATGTTGTGATTTGGGTGCACTATTTATGCTACGCTATGTGGCGTAATTTACTTTACGATTTTGAACTCGCGGAGAGAAGAGAAAGAGAAGAGGAAGAAAAGAAGAGAGGAGAGGAGAAGAGAAAATTGGAGAAGAGAAGATACAATACTGTGTAACAGAGGCCAGTGCTGTGCCCTCCCCCGGTTCCGCGGCCTCTGCTGTGTAAGATATAAGATCAGATAAGACTTGGAGATAAGATGAGATAGCTAGAAATAACTTTATTTAAACACGGTGAGACATTCAGAATGTAAAAAATACAAACTTATAAGTAATATAGTTAGGCTACAACAATACTAATTTGGATTCACTATCAGGGGCGCCGGAGCGACGGGGGCAGCCGCCCTCAGCGCGGGGGCAACCAATTGCCCTTTCTCGTAAGAGGAATGTTTTCTACAGGAATTGCCATTTGTATTATTGTATTAAATTACTTTTTGTATTAATACCTCAAAATCTCAAATGACTCACAAGCTAACTTATTACTGCAGACCACACAGAGGGAGCAAACTAATTTTGCCTTGGATTAGCTGTGTCCAACCTCGTTCTCAGGGCGTTTTTGAAATTTAGAGGGTGGGAAAAAGCCCTGGCATTGGCTAGTCACAGCACTCAAAAATACTGGGCGTAATAAATTAGCAATTTAGTACGTTTAGTATGCAAAAATCATTCTGAGTAATGGCACGTGGGAGAAGTTCATTGTAATGGCAGTCCTATTTGTCCCGTTGACGGTCTCGTTGAAGCTATTTGATCATAACTGGCACAAAACTATGCATAAATATGTTTCACGAGGAATGTTTAAGAAAAGCAACCAACCATTGAAAATACCGAATCCAACAGTCGACGCCAGAACCTTTTCCCACCTTACCAATTTCAAAAACGCCCTGCATGAGAACGAGGTTGAGCTATGTCTTGTGCCCAGGCCTTTTTCACTTGGCGGGTGTTTTCTGATTCATTAAAGTTGCCATGTTTTCTTAAAATGTAGCATCAATGTTGAATTTTATTTTTCAATACACTGTCATTCATTATATTATACCGTTATGCTTTTTGGTTATTTTATGTTATACAGCAAAATTGGCGAACATTATTTACCACGTGCAAAAATTAATGCTGATAAAAAGTGCCCTTTTTATATGGCTGCCCCCGCCGCCTTACTAGCTTCCGGCGCCCCTGTTTACTATTACAATAATTACTTCAACGATGTATATATAATCTATATTATATATTTCATATACTAATATAACTGCTAATAAATTAGACCGACCTTGTTTTACAAGAATATCTGATAATTAAGTGGAACACTGTATTCGAGACTTGAAAAGTTTAATATCATAAATATTAATTTGTTTTCGAATGGTTCATGCATGGTTTACGGTACCATGTCATTAAAGAAAATCAAAAACAGGACTAGCGAACCATGTTTCAATTAAATATTAAAAAGGGAACAACGTCATAGCTCAAAATCACATTATTTGATTGTATTGTAATAACGGAAGATGCAAATTTCATGTAAAAGCTATTTTTCTCGATTATGCATGTTCTTAAATTAATCCAATTTTTGGCTTTAATCTTGTTTGTTGGATTCCTGTGTAGATGCCGAACTATCATTCAACTTGAGAAAGAGTTGTAATTTATCTGAGTTAGAATCGCACCATTCCTGAAAGGCTTTCTGCACATTTCTTTCTTGTCCTGGTAATTTGGCATAAACTCGTATGTAGCATTCATGAAATACTCCTTCTTTTGGAGAACACACATGTTGTTGACGCGTTTTGGTGAAGAAATGCACGTCGTCTATCGGATTTTTATCTTCCTTGCCAAAGTGAAAATAAGCAAAGTATATAAACACATTATCCTTTGATACTTTCCCCTCGCCATTAGATTTAGCGGCTATTTCTTCAGCAAATGCTTTATTGTTCCTGTCAGCTTTCCCAATGGAAGGATCTTTTAATTTAGCTTGTCCGCAAAATTTGTACAGCTTGCGTTGCTGAATGTTCTGAAGAAACTCTATTGCTTCTTTTAATTGACTGCGTTCCTTTGCACTGCTACCAGTTGCCTGCTGTGGTTGCTCTTCAAGCTCAAGGATTTGGTAGAAGATGCGATCAGTCAGTTTAGTATAACGCCTCATCGATTCATCATCTCCATTCAGTAACCCGTCGTCCTTGATCAAATTGGAAATCTTGAGCTTCCAGTCAACTTTTAAAATAGCCTCTGACAGCATATCTTCAATGCCGGCTATCGTTTTGTGTCGGTAAACACTGTGGTAGAGGAACCAGCGGGTATAGAAAAGGTTGCTAAGACTAAAATAGTCCTTATCACGGGTGTGTATCTGCAACTCCGCGCCGGCGCTGTCCCAGACTTTCTTTATGCAGATGTTTAGAAGATAACGTCGCCAGTCGAAGTTACTTTTAAGGCCAACGTTATGGCAGTCACGGGAGATATAATCAAATTTGTTGCAGTCGATACGAGTGCGCTTGTTAGAGACGATTTCGTAGAGAAACGACTTTTTTAAGTTATCGCTTCCTTCAAATGAACACTTTTCCTCGACATCCTTCGAGTCTTTACCACGTATCAGATCTTTTATAAACCCCTGCCAGTCTTTGCCTCCGTCCGATCCTCGATTCAACTTCTCACCTAAAGCCGTCTTTAACGTTGGGTTTTCTTTGAGCATGAAATCAAACATCTTGCACGATGCATCCCGTGCCCAGTTGATAGTGCGACCGCTTGCGTTTGCGTTGACGGAACTTGACGTCTGTGCGCGCGAATCCATCAACTTCGGGACCAACACGTTGTGAAAAAAGTGGGAGAACGGTCCGTAACCGAGATCTCGGCATAGAGCGGCTATCCGTAGACACAGAGATTCATAATCAGTGATCAGTTCTGGCTGCGTAGCTGATCGCAGACTGTTTATCATCTCGCTACAGATGTAAGACGAGCCGATACAGTGTTCGAATCGGTTGTGGGAAGCACCCGGATATACCCAGTAACAAACACCAAGTTGTTTGATATCTCGGAGTCGCTGAAACTGAGGGGTGTCGATGATCTTTACCAGAAGTGGATGTAACTCAATGGAACCGTGTACAGAATCATTGAAGATTAGGCGAGGCTCTGCTGCTGTGGCCATTGCTGTTTATACAATGCCGGGACCTATATAAAAGAGTTGGTTCCATAAATAAAAATAGGCACGCTTGGGCGTACATGAATCTACTGGCGACAGACTGTTCGGACTGACTCGGAATGTGATCAGAAAAACTTTCTGAAATTTGATTGGTCTGGAAGAATATTCTATTGTTAATCAACTAACATCGGAAAACCTTGCATGCCGACATAGTATACTCGCATGCGTAGTAGATTTCACGAAGTTTTGTTTAACACGTTGAAGCCTGAAGACGAGTCTTTAGTATTTTATTCTGGCTAACGCCAGACGATTTTATTCAGCACAGGGAGAGGTCCAGGCCTCAAAGTGTTAACAAAATAGGGGTCATCCTTGTTGAACTGTGTTGTGTATGTACTACATACAATTTTTCGTAGACTATTTAGCAATTTTGCCGTGACGCAAGGTGCGAGACATACCCAGCAATTGCCAAGTCTCCATGCATGCACCATTTTTGTTGCAGCATGCAAGTGGTTGCGCGAAGTAGAATCGAGCTCTTCGTTTTAGCTATTGCGGCAACGGATTATTCCGCCCCATTGCTAGCCTGCGTAGCAGGCGTTACTGGATGAGGGGACTGGGGAGAGGACTTCTAAGCCCTCTCCCCAGTCCCCTCATCCAGTAACACCTGCTACGCAGGCTACCCCATTGCCAGCACAGTGTAACCAGCGACGTATTGTTAGTCCTCTGCGCGGTCTGATGGGACATCGGTCTAATTTGGTCAAAAGACCACGTAAGAGACTAAAGCAATATGTATATTCATCAGGCCCACATACTTGGCTTCAATCTTTGCCTGCGGTCGGTGACCAGCATATATATCACTCCAGTTATTATATAGAACTTATACTGAGTGTAACACCCCATCTTGTGAGACTTGTAAACTTGTCTCGCAAATAAAAACATTTTGCAATCCGTTCCAGTCATTTGCGACTTCGGTCACCTTTGTGAGACAAGTTGTAAGAACCATGTTCCAATCACAAAATAAAATTAATATTTTGTTTCCGCGTTGCACCTGTTCAGTAGACATGATTAATAATTCAAGAGTATTAATTGTCGGCTATCCTGTACGCCGTTGATAATACCATATTTTTCTTGAAACTGTGTTAAATGTTAAGTTTCTTTGAAACTGTTCACATGTACAAAATATATATATATATAGTAATACGTCTTTATAATCGAATGGCATGGCTTTGATGTATCAAATAAGATCAAAACCAAACTTACTAGCAAAGTAAGACAAAGGCAGGCACTTTGTTTCGTTCAAATAATGGATTTCTTCCGTCGACTCGTGTTTCAGGCTTTTTCGTGAACTTTCCTAGAAATCTTGGGTTTGACGTCTTTTCTGATCTAGAAAAGATAGTAGAAATCCACATGCGATCGTAAACAAGTTATAAAATGGGCATACAGAATGATCACCTATACGATATATATATATATACTCGTGTATTTGGTAAGCCCTACAAAGATATCAAATCAACTTACTGTTGAGTTAGCTGGTGAGCTACTTCAAATGATCACGCGGTACTACAAAACAAAAAAGAATTTCTTGAAACGCAAAGTCTACCTTGGCAGTTTTGCCTTTCTCGAAGGCCTCTTGAAAAAAACAATATTAAATCGTGTCTGCTTGATACTTTCAATATATATACCGACAGATAACAATGATTACACGTGGTGATTTGGCTGCCACTATGTAAATTGCATACATTTGATTGGTCAAAGAACAGGTGCAAAGGAAAGGGAGAATAACTTAATTTGCGGATGGCATGTGGCAGATAGCCTGTGCACAAAAAAAACTTGAAACGGGCGGCCTGGGACTGATTCTGCTCCATTTTTCTAGAAAATTTAAAGATTGAAGTTTTGCATGGTGAAATGTTGTTTAGATTGACTGCGGATACACCATGTTTAATTGAACATTTTAATTGCTGAACTGTCGTCCTTGAAACTCAGGACGAAGAGAAGAGAAGAGAAGAGAAGAGAAGAGAAGAGAAGAGAAGAGAAGAGAAGAGAAGAGAAGAGAAGAGAAGAGAAGAGAAGAGAAGAGAAGAGAAGAGAAGAGAAGAGAAGAGAAGAGAAGAGAAGAGAAGAGAAGAGAAGAGAAGAGAAGAGAAGAGAAGAGAAGAGAAGAGAAGAGAAAATTGGAGAAGAGAAGATATACAATACTGTGTAAGATATGCCAAACACATTGTATATAGCTATAAAAAAGATGCGGAACAACCCGTAAGAAGCGTTTATACTAGTGAGAAAGGTTCAACGTGACAACCTGTTATGTACCTAATAGTCATAAAACAATTTAGAATATGGGAAAGTTAGAATTGACCAAGCAGCCGATCGAGTGTGGAGGACAAAGATACTGAGTTGCAGCAAAACATTCGGTAATCAACAAATGCGCAGCACTAGCAGTAGCAGTAGCACTGTTGCGGCCAAAGCACGAAGCTTTCAGTTGACGACAAAAAAATCGCTGAATTCCTTGAATGAACGGAATTTGTTTCGAGAATCATCCGAGACGATTTGAGAAAGTACTGATTTCTTTGAATATGGCGTGCATGTTTTCAGTGGGCAAATGTTTCTCCCAATGCAGTTTGGTCGCTAATGAGCAGGAAATACACAAACATTAAGTTTTTAGGAAAGTCGAAATCGAACTCATAACCTTCCATTCCGTGAGACCTGCTATTGGAATTCGGATGGCTGAAATGCGGGTATAGCTTCGAAGATGGGTATAAAGATGAAATCATATAAATATGGTTGGTGGCAAAAATACTATAAGAATTCCTGGAATGAACGAAATTTGTTCCAAGAATTACCCGAAAACTACGATTTGAGAAAGTACGTCAAGACCACCAGCTTTCTTCAAAAGTATATAAATAAGATGCTTTCGGCAAATGTTTTCCCCATTGCAGCTCGGTTGCAAATGAGCGCGAAATACAAACAATTATTTTCTTGTTATTTTGGCGGCCTGTTTAAACGTGTCTACAGGGAGAGTAATTGTGTGTTTACGATACCCACTGCGGGAATCTCAGACGTTGCGCTTTTATAAGGAATTCCACGACATTCCAGGAAAAACCTGTATTATATTTTAGTCTTATAGCTATAGTTTTGTTTAAATTTTGGTTATAAGTAATTTAGTTTACTATATACTGTAAGATGTATTCTATTGTTGTCTTGGTCGTTTGTTTCAGTGGAACTTAAAAAAAAAATTACGTCCTGTTGTCTTGCCATCAATCGTATGATTGTTAAGCTAATAAAAAAAAAGCAAAAAAAAAGCACGACAACATTGGCTAAACAACAAATGCGCAACACTGGCAGTATAGCTAGCAGCAGTCACGGTGAGACACATGCATGAAGCCTGTCTCTTTGCAGCAGTCGAAACTGGTATAAATGGCAGCAGACTAGCAGCATGCAGTGACTAGTATTCATTCCGTAGTAGTATGGAAAAACGCTGCGTGTACTAAGGCAAAGCTAGAAAGCCAAAGTAAATACCACAGTGTTAATAAATGTTGAAAAAGTTCCCGCAATTTTAAGGAAGGTTGTGAAAACTTGAAATCCTATCCGGAGAAAAGATGAAAATCTTTTTTACTTTACATGTTTATGTCTAAATTTATCCAGTTCCCACTAGAATCACAAGACAGGCTGTTGATAACATCAAAAACAACATAGATTTAAAATAAACATATAAAATAAAATCAAGAGAAGGTTGCTGGCTACAATGTTTACATGACGAAAAACTAACTTAAAGACTAAATAAAACATACAGCACTGATAATAATTAAACTAAACGATTATACACGAACAGAAAGGAAAAACTACGGACTATATAACTATACAATTATTTTATATCAATAAGGCAAAACTAAAGAGCAATTCGAAAGCTAAGATTTAGTCACATTATACTTACTCAGAGCAGGTGAGCAAACAAAACCGTAAATCGAGATCCTGCCCGAGGCAGAGGCAAAAATAATGAATCTCACCATACTGTTAAGTTTGTCTTGCCCAAATGCACCAAGATACAATCATAATTTAAATATTCACAGCAGCTTAACAAACTAATATACATTACAGGATTAATAAAGCATAACCTAAAATTAAAATGTCACTGATACACAATTTGTGCAGGTGCAGAGATATTTACTAGCGTCACTTTTATTAAAATACAACCACAATACATTTTCTTGTGGCCTATCAGTTTCTAATTCAAAATCAATCACAATACATACAACACATACACGAACTAAAATTATGTTTCCTAATTCGGATCCTCCTCTAACATGTGTGGCACCGGATATCCAAAGTCCTTAAATAATCAAAAAGTCAAATAAAAAACCTAAGATTGACTATTTATTTATTAAGCTTTTAGCTTCGCTTGTTCTCGGAATTATATATATGGTGCACACTGCAAATTCCCAAAAACTTGTTTTAAGAAAAAAATCACTTGTTTTAAGATTTTCTTGTCCCGTTTGCAAGATAATAATCTTACTGCGGTTTCTTGACAAGATATTTTGTCTTAAAACAAGTTTAAATATCTTAAAACAAGAAATAAAATCTTAAAAGAAGAAAAATTATCTTGACAAGAATTGGAGGTTTTGCAGTGCATATTCCTATTAATTCACAATTACTAAAATTATTTAAACTCTCTTTCAAGGTTCCGTCGACAGATCTTCTTCGTTGGCGTTGGCGCTGTCAACTTGTCCTTCGAGCCTTGACTGCCCTTTAAATGCGGGGTGAAATACCCACCAATCGGATCCCCCTCTAACATGTGTGGCACCGGGTATTCATTATTTCGGCACCAGGCTTTGAAACACCTCTGGACAGCCTCGGTGTGATCTCGCGACTTGGCGTACACGCGAATGTATCGCTCGTGGAATTTCTGTGGTAGGAGTTGACTTATCAGTTGCTTTGATAACGTGAGAGGCTGATTGGACTTGTTGAAGAATACTACTGAGTCTATTGGGTCTCTGCCTTTCATTCCAAAATTGATATCAACTATAGACACGAACACCTATACAGCCAAAGAAGACACATAAATAATATTTTTAGAAAACTCATCAAACCACACAACTATACCCACCCGACACTGTTAACACATTACCATCCAACTAACCAACCAACCAAGAACCAACCAAACATGAAACATCCGACCAACCAACCAACTAACTAACTAACTACATGACCGTACTGATCAATCGACTGACCGACCGACCGACCAACCTACCAACTATTCTACCGACCTGTAACCAAAGCTCACCATTCAACCAACCAACTCACTGACCAACAAATCAACGAACTAACCCACTGACCAACAAACTCACCAATCAGCGAACTAAAACAAACAAAAAAAGAAACAACACCTGGTCTTCTTTTAAGGATCCGTTTGAACTTAACGCCGCCATTTCCTTGGCAATCTTGCTTTCGCTCGGACGCATTTGATGAGGATCAAGCTGTTGCGTCTCCCCGCAAAACTTGTACAGCTCGCGACGCTGAATTCTCAGAAGCAGTTCTTGCGCCTTCTTGAGATCAAGCAGTGCTTGCGCCTCCTTGACGTTCCGGTCATCGCTGTCATTTCTCAGAAGCAGTGCTTGCGCCTCCTCGACATCATGGTCGTCGCTTTCAATTCTTAGAATATCGTAAATGATACTATCCGTTAACTTCCAATAACGACTCATGTCCGAGATTGAGTCGGATATCCCCAACTTTTCATCGACCTTGAGCAGTGCTTCGGTGAGCAAGTGCTCAATAACGGCCTGCGTCTTGTGTTGGTAAACTCGATGATGCAGCGACCAGCGGGTATGAAAGAGTTCGTAGAGATTAAACACCTCTTTCTCGCGAACGCATATTTGTAACTGATCGTCAACGAGGATGATGCGAACATTGTGAAAGTAACGTCGACAATCGAAATTGCTGTTCACGCCGACATTCAAACAATCACGCGCAAAGTAATCGAACTTATCGCAATCGATGCCATTCCGTTTGTTTGACACAATTTCGTAGAGAAACCATTTGGGTTTCTTGGACAAACGGCACTCTCTTGTGACGGTATCCTTTCGGGGATCTTTACCATGAATTAGCTCTTTAATGAAAGCTCTCTCTTCCTTGCCCAACTTACACGTTTCAAACGCGTCTTTCAGGCCCGGGTTGTTGTCGATCATGAAGTCAAATAACTCGCAAGAAGCGTCTTCGTGTTGCCATTTCGGGTCGGCCGATTTCGCGCGCGGGATGTAAATCTTGTCGAAAAAGTGCGAAAACGGACCGTGCCCGAGGTCGTGGCATAAACCGGCTATCCTAACACAGAGACTCTCCTTTTCCGTGATGTCTATCTCGCCATGATGCAACTCGCGAAGCGTGTCGATCATTTCCCCACACAAATACGCTGTTCCAAGGCAATGCTCGAATCTGTTATGAGACGCGCCCGGAAAGACCCAATAACATATCCCCAGTTGCTTGACATCTTTGAGTCGTTGGAAGTGAGGTGTGTTAATGATCTTAACCAGGAGCGGGTGAAATTTAATAAAGCCGTGAACAGGATCATTGAAGATCTTTGAAGGAGAGTCCATTTTCTGTAAACGTCCTGCAACATGCATGTCAAAAAATAAATGAAGAAACTCACCAAGGACGTATATATATATACTATTAGGGTCAAAGTTGACCCCGTTTCACATGATAAAACGCAACTACTGAGTTGTCCCTGGCTCGGCCCCCGAGATAACCCTAACGTCAACAATTAAACGCACGCATATGGCACGTGAAGAACAATGTACGCATACGTAATTATACGAAAGTTGACCCCCGAGATAACTCGAGTGAAAGCGTTCACATGGGGTTCACTCTGGCCCTAGGGTTGCCCTATCGCTCAGACCGAGTTATCCCTACATCCCCTCCCCCCGGAGTTATCTCGGTCTCATGTGAACGGTTTACTTTTTTGACATGGAAATAAACTAACACCGAGATATCTCGGGGGATAAGGATAACCCTACCCCCCGAGATAACTCGCCTCATGTGAACAGGCCCTGAGACCCCGTTTACACTAGAGGAAACGTTTCCAGAATCCGAAGGAATCCGAAGCGTGTTCGTACCGGATTCGTTTTGCCGTGTATACACGCAACAAAATGAATCCGGTGTTACAGCGGAGTCCCCCCGGATAGTCGGCTTTAATTAGATTCCGGTGGATAAGTGTCCCCCACATGTAAGTGAAAGACAAAAGCCCAAATTTGTGAAGAATTCTTTTTTATCCTTTTTATTTGACAAAATCAGTTTTAAAGTTCAGTTTCTCAACAAAGACATTAGGTCTGTTTATCGCAAAAAAACAAGCAAACACGGCTTAAATATACAGTCGCGAACAGCTCGTTTTTAAAGTTTCAAGGGTTTCGAGCAGAGCCTTTCATCAGAATAATATAAACGTCTGAATAAAAAGCCGATAACTATATGGCTCCGCTTGAAACGCAACGTTAGTTCACCACCTTTTCGCTTATGAATTTCTCAACAAACCGCGATTCAAAATTCAGTATTATGAATATTGATTTTAACTTCCTTCGTGGCTTACATTAAGTTTCTTTTTTTTAAAAAGGTATAAATTAATCCATACTTTTCACATTTCTATCAAAGAACTAATACTGAAGTTATCTCGACTATTTTTTGGGGGGAGACAGAATCCGCTAGCAGATAGTGTCGGGGGGGGGGGGGGGGCAGTTACAGCGGGGGACAATATTTCCTGGGACACCTGAGCAAACACTTCCCTGCCATTGGTCACATATCCGGAGATTTTGAATCCGGAAAAAAAGGGAAAACTTTGTATATTCGAATACTTTTTAATCCAAGACAATACGTAGTGTGAACGGTTATTCCGATAAATCCGAATAATACTAACTCGCTATACGAAGTGAATCCGGAACTACATTTACCAATTCAGAAACTTTTCTCTACTGCAAACGCTTGATCAGAGCGCCGATGCGTTAATTCAGAGACCTTGCATGCATGGGTTTAATTCCTGGAAAATAACATATTTACCCGTCTGCATCGGTCTACATATATTACTCAAATGCGAGAAAAGAGTCTGAAAAATAATCTTCGATAAATCGAGAAAAGCTAATACAAAGAGTGGAAGCTTCGTCAGTTTCAACTTACTGTTGATCATCGTTGTATTCTATAAAGGGCGAAATTAAAGAGCAAAAAGGAATATTGCATGCTAATGGACGAACGATAATAATAATGCTAAACAACAAATTGATCGGTACGGAACGTGTATATGTATACTACCATTTTATCAAAAAAAATGATATTTTTGTAAATACTCGCTCGGAACTGCAAGTGAACATATAGAGAATAATGCATGGATGCGTGGAAATATGAAATTTATTTTGAGTATTGACTAGGATATCTCACGAAATTTCCCCACAAAAATAGAGCAGTAAACTCTAATACGTTTCACGATAATCGACACATGTGAGATTATCATAAATAATCACATGTGAGATTATAGTTTTTATTAGTGGCGGAAACATCAATAAAACACTCTATTTTTTATAATAAAATTCAGTATTAATGTATACGACACGAGATCAGACTGATCATATTTCAGCCTTTCATGCATGGTGTATTCTAAGGATTTTGGGTGAAGGAAAATTCTCCCTCGCAGCCGCTCTTACAGTAATGTCGTCGCCGATTTGTCTGCCTTTGGGTGCGCAGAATCTATTACGACCTCGCGGAATCTATATCACAAGCCGGTGCACAAGCTTCTCTTTGTAAAAACATGATGTAAACTTTAACAACATGACATGCATTTACCTTTAAAAATGTTGCGGCCAAAGCACGAAGCTTTCAGTTGACGACAAAAAATCAGTGTTTAATTACCCCCCACTGTGAAAATATCAGACGCATTATAAAGAATCAGTCCACGTCGACATTCCAGGGGGGGGAATCTGCTTCGTTTTACAGCTATTGCAAGAAACTTTTTTTGTTAAACACACCAAACATATATGTTGTGACTTACAATTATAAAACTTCAACCAAATCAGGCGACAGAGCTTCAATGTACAGTATGTGTTTGGCGCCATCACGCGAACACGCCTTCCTAACTTCAGCGGACTTTTTCTCTGAATGTCAACTTATCACTTCGTTTCCTAATTTCAAAAACTGCTTGTGAATATTGAATATTGAATATCTACAGCTGAGCCGGAGCTCTCGCGTATATAAGCGACAACAGTTCGGGGATGTCGTATAACTCATGTAGAGCCGGTCGCTTACGAAAGTTTAAAAAACAAAGAAAAAGTATATAGTTCGTAATTTTGAAAGGGACAAAGATGGTCGTTGTGACAGCTGGTCGCTTAAGCAAGTGGGCGCAAGGAGAACTTCAACTGTTGTATTTTGAATTTAAGACTTAGTTCGTACACTTATGCGCAAAACATTTGTTGCACACATCAGAAAGTAAATAATTATAGGACTTATATATAGGCAAGAGTGTTCGTGCGTCTTATATTGCGTTCACTATAGTTCATATCATTCTTACGATACATCAAAGCTAACGAAACACGGCTATATATCTAAACCATGATTGACAGGAACATCGCGATCTTACAAATGACATGCGGCTATTTCACTTTTGATAAAACTTACCGGGATAAACGGCCTACAATCTTCCGCCTATAACCTTCACCTTGTCGTCGATGAACTCGCTACCAACCAGGACACCAAATTCAAAAGTTTTGATTCTATATATATAGATTACAGACTATATACAGCCACGGCTTTCCGTGAAAAAGTGCATTAAGGCCCGTTTACACGACAAGCATTTTAAGTACGGCACTCGCGGTTGTGCATGTGGATGCTTCTTCAACGCTGACTTGTTAACAATAAATGTAGGAAGAACAAAGAACAAAGAAGTTGGCATTTGTCTAAACGTGCTTTTAGGAATTAACAGGTCACAGCAGGTGTCCAAACTGAGAAACGATTTGCACAATTAAAAATAAAGGTAATATAAAAAGCATCCTTTTCAAATACATTTTTCTCCAGTCTGAAGATGTAACTTTTAACGAATAATTAAAGTGCCTATATATCATGGTTGGGGATTTTATATATTTACGATATTTGATTATTTGGAACCTTCTGAGAAGATTTGTAATATATCTTCCTTTTCTAAAATTTCATCGTCATGGAAATTTTCGCTCGGTTAAAGTTGACAAAAGTGACGTCTAAGCAGGAATCTGTAAAGTGATTTTCATATAGACAAATTCCTGCGTAGACGTCACTTCCGTTAAATTTAACAGCGACAAAGTCAATGAAGATGAAATTTTATAAAAGGAAGATATATTACAAATCTTCTCAGAAGGTTCCAAATATCCTAAATATGTAAAATCCCCAACCATGATATGAAATATTCGGAAGCACGAGAGACTAACTAAAACCACCGGTCCTACTCACGCGAGTTTTTCAATAAGCCCGAGAATTAATACGGAGTCATTCACATGACGTCGCTCAGCGCGGTGAGAGGCAACGTGTAAACACGCCAACAACCCAGCCGTGCCAACAACTGTACTCCAATCTGCAAGTGAATATACTCTTTCACTATTAACCCCACAGTGGTAATTATCAGCCACAAGGAAGTTATGTCACCTATATATAATCTCCTCTATCGCAGAAGCTACACTATAAGTAAATATTTTATCAACATGACACGCATGCCAGTTTACCTTCAAAAATGTTGCGGCCAAAGCACGAAGCTTTCAGTTGACGACAAAAAAATCGCTGAATTCCTTGAATGAACGGAATTTGTTTGTTCCGAGAATCATCCAAAGCGATTTGAGAAGGTACGGATTTCCTTCAATATAGTGTGCCTGTTTTGGGAGAATGTTTCTCCTCTTCTGAGCAGGAAATACACAAACATTGTTTTTAGAATTCTGGTCTGCCCAAACACGTTCACCGGAAGAAGTGTAGTGACGTGTTTACTAATCATAGAAATTGTTGATGTGAATTCTTCGAGCTATTACGTACAGTATTGCTCAGACTCAGAAATATTTACATGCGGAAAGTCGAAATCGAACTCATAACTTTCCCATCACCCACGAGATCCTCTTGTGCTATTGGAATTCGGATGGCTGAAACGTTGGTATATTTCGGATGCAATTTTGTTATAGTCCATTTTTCTGGCTTTCTGATTGGGCGAGCGGTTCTCGCGTGGCGGTCCGAAAATCGTGATGTTTCCCGCGTAACCCATAGGGAAAAATATAAAAACCGGAAGTAGATGGTCAGGTTCAGTTTGTCTTTGTTTTCTCCAGTTTTCCTTCATTCAAAACAATGTCTGAATGTTTTGTCATTTAACACTTGATATATAACAAAATATATATTTCTTTACTTAAACTACCATTTGCATGACTGAAAGTGCTATCTGCCCACCAACAGTAATATTTTAAACATAAATTTGTATTTATACTCAAAAGAAAGATGAACCTTTAGTATCAAATGAATCTGAGGAATCTTCACTAGACGTTCGCAAGTTACTCAAGCCAAATTGACAATCAACATTGCAATGTTGCAGTGCGATATGGCTAAGTAACATGCAAGAGAACATCCGGTTTGACTGTGGTATTGTCTCACTCGTTGAATTAACTCTAGTTTCAAAACTAGTAAATTTCTGCCCGTTTTATAATATATGCGTGCCTGACCATCGAATATTTAATCAAATATTATATATATGAAGACCAATCTCTTCCAAAGAGCTGGTTCTGCGATTTTGTCACGCTAATATGAATGTACGTTCTACCACTAAATCGGTGTCTTTTCTCAAAATTACGATCGGCTTATAGAATCCTATAGTAATATTAGCGGTTAAGGTAGAACCACGGGCACGCGTATCAAGAACTTAGGCTGCTGTTCAACTTACGTTTCCAAGCACAAATAAGGCAGAATCTTTATAAAATCAGTTTAAACATGAAATAGATGTACAGTATAAAGATGAAATGATACAACTATGGTTGGCGGGAAAATACTGTAGAATTCTGGTAATTTTTTTTTTCATTGCAGCTCGGTCGCTATGAGCGCGAAATACACAAACATTTTTTTTTTTATTCTGTTGTATGGGCCTGTCCAAACACATGTCGGCTGGAATTTACTCCCCGCCACTGTGAAAATTTCAGACGCTGCATAAAGAATAAGTCTACGACATTCCAGAGAAAAAAACTGCTTCGTTTTACAGCTACTGCGAGAAACTTTTTTTGTTAAATACACCAAACATATGTCGTGACATACAAATATAAAACTTCAACCAGATGTATCAGCCTAAACGCTTTTAATCGCAGGTGACAGATAACTATTAAAAAGCTTCAATGTTTGGTGTTTACAATATGTGTTTTGGCGCCATCACGCGAACACGCCTTCCTAACTTCAGTTTAATTAAATTTAAGCGGACTTTTTCTCTGAATGTCAACTTATCAGTTCGTTTCCTAATTTCAAAAACTGCTTGTGAATATTGAAGACTACAGCTGAGCCGGAGCTCTCGTATATATATAAGCGACAACAGTTCGGGGATGTCGCTTACGAAAGTTTAAAAAACAAAGAAAAATTATATATAGTTCGTAATTTTCAAAGGGACAAAGATGGTCGTTGTGCATGAGAGCTGGTCGCTTAAGCAAGTGGTCGCAAGGAGAACTTGAACTATATATGTATTTTGAATAAAACTTACCGGGATAAACGGCCTAAAATCTTCCGCCTATAACCTTCACCTTGTCGCCGATGAACTCGCTACCAACCAGGACACCAAATTCAAAAGTTTTGAGTCTATATAGATTACAGACTATATACAGCCACGGCTTTCTGAAAAAGTGCACTAAGTCTATTTCACCATGGCTCGCGGTTGTGTATAGATGCTTCGTCAACGCTGGTTTGTTAGCAATAAATGTAGGAAGAACAAAGAAGTTGGTATTTGTCTAAACATGCTTTTAGGATTTGACAGGTCACAGCAGGATGTCCAAACTCAATTTTCGCAATTAAGTATAAAAATAAATGTATATTAAAAGCATTCCTTTTTAAATAATTTTATCTCCACGTGCAACTATTAACGAATAATGAAAGAAAGTACAAAGAGTTCGTATGCGCAATTAAGTTAACAATAAATGTATATAAGAAGTATTCCTTTTTAAATAAATTTTTCTCCAGTCTATATAAACATGTAACTTTTAACGAGTAATTTTCGTCACAAAAATCAACTACTACATCACATTTCACTCTGCATGATGAAGGGCTTCGCTCCAAACGTCAGCTTCCCTTACCAAAAACCTCAGCAGTTTAACACATTTTCACTAGTTGCTCTAAGCACTCTCCTTTTTTTGCACTCTTAATTAAATTCTTAAATAGTGGCGAAGGTACTTGTAGGTTTACCTTCACCAAGGTTCTGCAGAAGAGAGCTAATAATTTGACATTAAAAAAAAAGTCCGCGGTTTAAAATTACATTATGCACCTATCAATGTCTTCCCCCAACGGGGGGGGGGGGGGGGGGGGTGTGCGGGCAAACAGGGGCTATTGACAACAAAGTATTGCCGTACAGGGGATATTTGGTTCTTTTGACAGTGTTACCCCCGGGGTTGGGGGTTTTGACATTCTTTAAGCGCTACTGTACAATGCGGCCGACGCGGAGTCCAATGCCGATCAAAATTAGAAGGTTAGAATATTCTCTATATCCATGCGTTAAACACACCATCTGCTTCTGTAGTTTAATATTTTACAGTGCAACACAGATAATAGTTTATGTTTTTGTTTTGCAAGTTAAAGATGAAAAATGGTTACATGATCATACAGTATTCATCCACAGTTTAATAACTACAATGTAAACACAGTAAAACACATAAATGATTTATGTAGTTAAGCGTAGTACACTGTGTAACTGACTCGTACCCATGCAGTCATCTCTATAAATTTGAGGTTTCCGATGCCTGATGGGAATAATATGTAGGTGTGGGACCGTTGAAATTTCCCAACCTCAATTTCCCGTTGCTCACGCAAAATCCCCCCATATTAATTTAACTGCCTCGTACCCAGGCACAATTAAAAACCGGAGCGCGCCTCTTCCCATCAGCCCCTTCGCGCGACACCCTCCCTCCCCAAAAGACGATACAATTAATAACCTGATTCAAATGCTGTAAGTTATAAAGCTAGTCCTAAATAGAAAACTATACTTTGTCGCCATTTTCACCAGGTTCTTCTTCAGCATCAAGATAGTATAAAAATTTGTTCAACATCTGTTCAGGAACTGAGGAAGGCAGTAAAAGAGTTATTTGGTTTTGATTCAACAACCTTTCTTCTTCAAAAATATGATACGCAGTTTGCAGAGTTAATTGATGTAGATGACTATAAACTATTCAGTTTTGCCATGACCAGTCCATGGGGATATTTGACTAGCATTGACAATTCCTGTACCTCTAAAGTGGGGATTATTGACAAACCATTTTTGAAAATGTCAATAGCCCCTGGATATGCCCGCACTCCCCCCGTTGGTGGAAAACATTGATAGGTCCATTATTATTAAAACTGAAGTTAAGGCGTGTTCCGCCTGATGGCGCCAAACACATTGTAGCTATAAAAAAGATGCGCGTATGCAAGAACAACCCGTAAGAAGCGTTTACAGCTAGTGAGAAAGATTCAAAGTGAAAACCTGTTCTGTACCTAATATTCATATGAAACAATTCAGAATCTGAGAATTGACCAAGCAGCCGATCGAGGGTGGAGGACGAAGATACTGAGTTGGAGCAATCGACTTTCGAAAAGCTAAAAACACTCGCCTGTTACGCTTTTCTCCAGTCTCGCAATTTCCCGCGTGTTTGGATCATTCATCCAAACACGGAAAGCCATTTGGTATTTCTTTAATGAAATACTTGGTGTACATTAGTTATTTTGGCTTCGGTAATTTGTCGTCAGTTGTCGTTTTATTCTGTGTTTTGATTGGCTCCGAAGGCATTCTCTACTCGCGCATGCGCACTGGATACAAAAACCCCGCTACTTATAACTGTTGAAAAGGGTCCCGCAATTTTGAGGAAGGTTAAGAAAACTTGAAATCCTATTCGGAGAAAGGATGCCAAATCTTTTCCAACCCTACATGTTAGAAGCACAAGACAAGCAGTTGATAATATCAAAAGCAACGTAGATTTAAAATAAACATATAATATCAAATCCGAAAAAAAATAAAAAATTCTCAACAATTCAGAAGTCACTCTCAAATTCCGCAAATAAATCCAAATAATCAAAAAGTCAAATCAAAAACCTAAGATTGACATCTCAGTTAATATCACGGTTCTTGGAATTATATATATGGTACATATTCCTATTAATTCACAATTGCTATAATTATTTAAACTCTTTTTCAAGGTTCCGTCGACTGATCTTCCTCGTTGGCGTTGGCGTTGGCGTTGGCGCTGTCAACTTGTCCTTCGAGCCTTGACTGCCCTTAAATGCCGGGGAGAAATACCCGGTCGGATCCCCCTCTAACATGTGTGGCACCGGGTATTCATTCTTTCGGCACCAGGCTTCGAAACACCTCTGGACAGCCTCGGTGTCATCTCGCGACTTGGCGTACACCCGAAGGTATCGCTCGTGGAATTTCTGTGGTAGGAGTTGACTTACCTGTTGCTTTCGTACCTTGAGAGGTTGATAGGACTTGTTGAAGAATACTACTGAGTCGATTGGGTCTCTGTGTTGCATTCCAAAATGGATATCAACTATAGATACTAACACCTACAGCCAAAGAAGACAATCATATTTTAGGAAACTCGTCAAAGGCGTTTTCTCAGTTAGCTAGTCTATTGCTGGGTTGCAGTCGACGTCGTGGACCAAACCACCCAACCACCCAACCACCCGCCCAACAAACCAACTGTCAACTGATCAACCAACCGACAGACCAACCGACTCATTAACCAACCAACCAACCGACCATCTCAACAACTAACTGACCAGTGAACTAACTCACCAACTGACTAACCAACCAACCAACCAACCAACCAATCAAATAAATAAATAATTAACCAATTACTACCCAGGCACTGACCCACCCAAAAGAGCAATTGCAGTTCAGTACCAACCAACCAACCAACCTACCTACCAACCCATCTCCTGGGGCACAGCAGAATAAAGGTAATCAGGAACCAAAGTCAGTTCCAACCAACCACCAACCCACCGACCAAACAACCAACCCATCCGATCGACCAACCAACCAACCCATCCCATCCCATCGACCAACCAACCCATCCGACCAACCAACCCATTCGACCGACCAACCAACCAACCAACCAACCAACCAACCAACCCATCCGACCGACCAACCAACACAACCAACACAACCAACCAACCAATCAACCAAAACAAACAAAAATAGCCAACAATAAAACAAACAAATAAAACGAACTAACACCTGACTTTCGTCTAAGGATCCGTTTGAATTTAACGCCATTTCCTTGGCGATCTCGCTTTCGCTTGGACACTTTTCATCAGAATCTGCAAGCTGTTGCGTCTGCCCGCAAAACTTGTACAGCTCGCGACGCTGAATTCTCAGAAGCAGTGCTTGCGCCTCCTTGACGTCACAGTCGTCGCTCTCATTTCTCAGAATATCGTAAATGATACTATCCGTTAACTTCCAATAACGACTCATGTCCAAGATTGAGTCGGATATCCGTAGCCTTTGATCGACCTTGAGCAGTGCTTCGGCGAGCAAGTGCTCAATAACGGCGTGCGTCTTGTGTTGGTAAACTCGATGATGCAGCGACCAGCGGGTATGAAAGAGTTCGTAGAGATTAAACACCTCTTTCTCGCGGACGCATATTTGTAACTGATTGTCAACGGGGATGACGCGAATATTCTGAAAGTAACGTCGACAATCGAAATTGCTGTTCACGCCTACATTCAAACAATCCCGCGCAAAGTAATCGAACTTATCGCAATCGATGCCATTCCGTTTGTTTGACACAATTTCGTAGAGAAACCATTTGGGTTTCCCAGACAAACCACACGTTCTTTCGACGGTATCCGTTTGGGGATCTTTACCATGAATTAGCTCTTTAATGAAAGCTCTCTCCTCCTTGAGCAACCCATAGCTTTCAAAAGCCTCGTTCAGGCCCGGGTTGTTTTCAATCATGAAGTCAAATAACGCGCAAGAACCGTCTTCGTGTTTCCATTCCGATTCCGGTTTCGCAAGCGGGATGTAAACCCCGTCGAAAAAGTGCGAAAACGGACCGTGCCCGAGGTCGTGGCATAAACCGGCTATCCTAACACAGAGACTCTCGTTTTCCGTGATGTCTATCTCGCCACGATGCAACTCGCGAAGCGTGTCGATCATTTTCCCACACAAATACGCTGTTCCAAGGCAATGCTCGAATCTGTTATGAGACGCGCCTGGAAAGACCCAATAACATACACCCAGTTGCTTGACATCTTTGAGTCGTTGGAATTGAGGAGTGTCAATGACCTTAACCAGGAGAGGGTGAAATTCAATAAAACCATGAACGGGATCATTGAAGATTTGAGTTCTGGGATCTTCTATAGTTGTCAACGAACCGTTTATTTTTTTGGGACTATTGGAGGGACTGTCGAAGTCTTCAAAAGGGCGTTCCCCTGAGTTGAGCAGGTTTGAAGGAGAGTCCATCTTCTGTAAACATCCTGTAACATACATGTCAAGAAATAAATAAAGAACTGAATATATATATATATATGAACTTACAGAGAGCAGATGCGTTGATTTGGACACCTTGGGTTCGATTCCCGGTTGGAACAGCCAGATTTTTCATATTACACGGCCCATATATATAAATGACTGACAAATAGTGACTGATGCAAAATGGCAGTTTATGGGAACACCACTGTCAAACGTTTTGCGCATGCCCGACGTTCGAGCTCGTCCTCGGAAAAAGAGCGGGAAAACACTGAAATATTTGGACTGGTCCGAGAGTCCGACACAAAAGTTAAAATTATAAGCATACTACCAAAAAGATAAGGTAGGTAATTTGTGCATGGCTTCTTTGTCAATATTGTAACATATTCTGAAATGACCCCTTCGTAATTTTCCTTACCCTTTTTTTAAAACACAAATGAATAGCCGAGTCTTACTTAGTCTTCCCTATCTGGTTGTTGTTGCCATGGCTAGTTCCCACTTGTCTTGCAATGTTTACTCTTGCAAATTCACGCATGCGCAAACGTTTGGCAGCGGTGTTGTTTATGGGTGCTTTCTCTAATAGTAGTAACTGCGGACTTTATTTTTTGAATGAATTTATAACTGCATGTTTTGAACAGACTGTGGGCGTGATTGAGCCCACAGTTAAATACAGGGAAGAATGAGGTCAGCAGTCACTACCATGAAAAAAGGTACCATATTCCCCAAATCTCCACTTTTGAGACAGACCCATTTTTTGGCCCATTTTCACAGTTATATTTATGTTATGTAGATAATTTACAGAGTCAATAAGTTATTAAGTTTTGACATTGCATTATCACAACTGCTTCTGGATGTATATACAGTGTAGACCACTTTCATGATAGCGACTAATTTGAATATTCTTTTATGTGCATTTTAATAAGCCTTTCTGGCATCGTTTGTGTGTCCGTAATTCAAAAGAATCCTTGCTTTATAACGAGGCCAAAAAAGGCTCATTTAGATGCACATATTGGCAATAAAAATTAAGTTTGTTTCATTTGAAAGAACTCGTGAAATTGTAATAGAAGATCCTTTACAATTTTTTCATATCTTTCTGCGTTTTCAAGATATTTCAATTTGTTTGATATGTAAATGAGATGGTCTCTAACGTCAGGAGTGGGGTAAAATATTTTCATACAGAGCAAAATCACTTACATATCTAACATGAAATGTTCAGCGTCGTAAGGAGTTTTTATGTGCACAGTTTCAAATGATTTCGCTGAACAAACTTAGAGATATAACTGGTTTCACTACATGTGAAAATATTTTACCCCACACCTGACATCAGAGACCATCTCATTTACATATCAAACAAATTGAAATATCTTGAAAACAAAGAAAGATATGAAAAAATTGTAAAGGATCTTCTATTACAATTTTATGAGTTCTTTCAAATTGGACAAACTTAATTTTTGTTGCCAATGTCCTATAAAGTGTCGGCCATTATGAAAGTGGTCTATATTCTTACATTTTCAAATTTCCCTTCACCAAAAATCCCTACAACATGCAGTTTAATTGAGTGAAATGCCAAATATTACTTGTAATGTAATGAAGTCACTCAAATCTAGCAGCAAGTGGGGCACATGCCACAGGACCCTGAGCTCCTGTGGGATCCCACTCAAAATATTTGGAATGCCCAAAAAATAATTAGAGACCACAAAATGCAATGGAATATAATATTGAAGAAGGGCGAGAAACCCTTTTATTTTACAGAATCTTAATATATATTGCATTACATTTCTATGTACAGTACAACAATCTCGATTTTACCATAATTTTAACTTCACGAAGTGCCTATCTCACGTTTGGGGATTTTACATATTCGTAATATTTGGGTCTTCCTGAGCAAAATCATAATATATCTTGTCAGCCAAAAATTTCATCTTCATGGACTTTTTTGCTGTCAAAGTTACTGGATGTGATGTCATAAGAGGCATTTTTGTGGCAAGTAACAAAAGAAAACTGGTTTGGAATGCCTCTTGTGACATCACATCCAGCAACTTTGACAGCGAAAAACTCCATGAAGATGAAATTTTTGGCTGACAATATACTAGAAATTACTATCGCAAGTGAAGTGCTGCCTCAAATGGGACAAAAACCTTTAGCCTACTCCACAAGCAAATCTGTGCAGTCTGTGGCCAATGTGACACCCCCCTTGCTCACTCCACCCAAGATTGCCCACTCCACCCAAATATTACAAATATATAAAATCCCCAAACGTGAGATAGGCACTTTAAGCAACAAAATAATTTTCTTATATTAAAGCCATTTAACAAATAGATTCCATTTTTCCATTGTCTGTTCAGTTATAGATGCACAGATGACGTCACAACGTGGTAAGAACAAAAAAGTGGCCCACGAGATGTAGTCGAGTGGGTCACTGATGTTCTCACCACGTTGTCACGTCTTCTGTGCATCTATAACTGAACAGACAGCAAAAAAATGGAATCTATTTGTTTTATACAATAAAAGAGTTAAAAAAACAATTTTTGATAAGATTCATTGAATTTCCCGCCAAACTTCCGGGGCATTGAAAAAGATGAAGCACGCCATCTGACGTGATCCATGATCTATACAAAACAAGCAATATGATTGGTTTGTGACATTGGAGTGGTGATTTTCATTGGTTCACAGCTATCAGAACAAGTTGTGACGAAATCCGTGCATCTGTCCAGTAATAAATCATGGCTCTCGACCAATGAAAACGTGCAAAACATTTAGCTTATTGTATAAATAGCCACAGACGATGATGAGTAATAACCCGCCAACCACTTCATGGTGTTGGGGGCCCCCACCGGAGATAAGACCCTGGGTACGAGGATCTAACCCTATAAATGCCCTGAACAAGAACTTTCCAAATCACAAACTCTATTTTTCGAATCCAAGGACTTTCAAAGAGTGAAACCTGCAAACAGGTTACGCTATGCAATCTGTAATTTTAGCTTTGCCATTCAGTGTTTAAATACGTAGCTAGAATCTGAGTCAACAAATATATAAAGCTTTTGACCCTCAACACAGACTAAAAATTTTACTAATTTTGCATTATTTCTAGTCTACCTTACATGCAAAATAGACGTACCTCTCCTGTGGAAGTTTAGTTATCTAAGACGCCCTTGCGGCCTTGCCAAAATCAAATATGAACAACTTCCGTTTTCCTCCGCCATCGATCTTTTTCAATGAAGGTATCTAACTCGGGGGGGCTTATGTATCGGCGCATGCGCAGTTACCGCGAATAGAGACTTAGCTTTTTTGAAAGCAACGAAGGGTCTTTGTGAATCTGTGTTGAAGTACACCAAACGGCACTTAGAAAAATTTCGAGAGATTTCTCATTTCATACTATTATAAGGAACGCTTGGCTTTGTGCTTCGAGCATTTCGAAGGTATCCCACAGTAAGCTTGTAGGTTTGTGAGTTTCAGAGGCATTATTGTGTAATTTATTATTTTTTTCAATCAACGTGATCTTCCTCGGCAGATACAGGAAAGCGCCGTGGTCGACCAGAGCCTC
The DNA here is from genome assembly GCA_035771165.1 of Paragorgia papillata. Classification (NCBI taxonomy): domain Eukaryota; kingdom Metazoa; phylum Cnidaria; class Anthozoa; order Scleralcyonacea; family Coralliidae; genus Paragorgia; species Paragorgia papillata. The sequence continues at coordinate 1,832,719 of JAWNZC010000025.1, read as the reverse complement.
TTGGTTGGGTTTTATTAAATCGTGGAAGTAAACGCTGTCTGAGAGCGACACACCATTCCTAAAGGTACGTACAGTATTCTAGTGCTAGCCTGCGAACTAGAAACGGATCGTGAACCCTTGGGCTTTATCTGAGGATTGGACAAATGTCCATTTTAGGACGATTTTCGTGCCGGCTATCTCGCCTTCATGTAGCCATTCTCTTATTTTTTAGTTGGAGAAGAAAGGCACTGGTTCGTCAATCGAAATGGCAGAGAAAGAAGGTAGGCGAAAAAAGCTGGGTTATTATTAATTCGTGTGAAAGTTACGAGGAGAGAAAAATCCTAAACCCCCGTTTGTTGTTTTCAAAGGAATCATTCTTATCTCTTTCGTAAATAGTCTAACAATTTAAGACGATTTCGGTTGCAAACCCCCTCAACTTGATACAAGCAAAAATACCCGGCGAATCCAAAATTAAACGTGAAGTACGTCAAACTCTGATTCTTTTGAACCGTTTTTGCTTAAAGAGTTGCGAGGAAGGTTGAAGTATTTGAAGTATGCAAGCAGTACCATTTCGCAGAGGAAAACGTACATTGTCCTTTATATTCAGACGTGAGAGAAATCTTTGATAGTCGGCTGATTCGAAGGCAATGAACGGCTGACGTATGTACCCGACTTACTGGTATTTCTGGCACGAAAACAAAACATTTCTTCGTTACAAGTTAGAAATTACTCGTGTACCATTCGCCAGCTGTTTTTTCTTCGCTCTTCTCTCTAGATTTTGTCTTTGTCAAACATTTGAGCACACTGCACCGTACTTTACCACATGCAGGCCGCCATATCGCAATCCTTGCCAATATTATTTTCATTCTTGCTCACTTTACCCCACCCCCCCACGGGCAGGGTCAATTGTTCTGGCTGGCTAGTCAAGGTCAAATTGGGGACTCAAAAAAGTGTATTCTCAAAATCCCATGGGGTTTTTGAGAGATTTTTGTATTCTTTTTGAAATTATTGGGGATTTTTTGACATCTTTGTGAATTTTTTGATATTTTTTGATTTTTAAAGTTGTACAAGATTTTTGAGAGAGTCATCCCTCAGTTTAAGACCAAACCAGAAGCAATTGCCAAAATACAAAATTGAGCATTTAGTCTTGGGCATATATAATATTAACAAATAAATTCCCAATGCAGCCAGGTGAAGAATCAGACATAAAAGTTTTTTTGAATTTAGCTTACTGTTCATGACCCAACATTTTGACACTCCAATCCACAGGGAGCCCGTCTTGGCAGCGCGTGGGCACCCTGTGGCGGACTCGAAAGACGTGCGGGGACTGTGGCAGGGGATTTAAAAAAACGAAAAACGGGTACCGGAAGCGGGGAAAAAGGCAGAAAAAAGGGGGGGGAGGGAGAGGAAAAAATATAAGGGATGAAACACCAAACGTTCAACGTGGAATGTGTTCCGCAAGTAGCCAGGACATCTCGTATCGTCGGGAGCCACCGTTAGAATACTGAAACCGACTGAAACTCAGAGTCATATGAATGTGCAATAAGTCAATAATCCTGACACTTCCCGCTTTATCCGAAAAGCTTATCGTAGGATTTCATAGCTATCCGAAGTATTAACGATGATGTAGTGTCCTAGCTACTTGCGGAACACATCTCCCAAAAATACGATATGTAATTTAGCTGCAAAATCATGGCTAAAAGTTGAGATTTTGCATCATTTTGATCATATTTTGATAAATGAATCATTATCACAACTACTTCGCTCAATTGTTATTATTACAATTTTAATACCTACAGGCGCTTAAAACGATGTTCAAAACAAGGAAGAATTTTGTGTTTCATCCCTTTATTATTTTCCTTTACACAGCACGACCGAGTGTGCCACAGTCCCCCGTGCGTCTTTTGAGTCCGCCACAGATGCCCACGTGCTGCCAAGATGGGCTCCCTGTGTCCAATCTAGTGTCTTCATCAGGGGTGATCGTTGTGAAGAGAGGTCCCATATTTGTACTCCCATAGAACCATTGATAACGTTAAGCTACGTTCAAGAAAATTCTAAACGTTCTAAACTGTAATGTCATATAAAATTTTAATGACCAATGTCTGATGTTTTTCCATACAGACCGAATAAACAAGGTTAATAAATAATTTATTATATGGCTATTTCATATTTTGTGATACTTATTTTACCAAAATTAGTGTGAAAACCTTAGAAATTTACAAAAGCAAAATCAGATATACATTTTTAAGAACCAGGTATTGATCAATCAAAACTTAGGATATTCCAAAGCATATGATAGTTTAATTTATTTGCCTCTAGGACAACCAGAAAAAAAGAAACTAAAGTTGGATCGATCAAACCTGAATTTAAGTGTGAGTTTTTTTGTGTTTTTTTTGTGATAAATTACAACTTGTCTTTAATTTTTGTGAAACCATTTGCTTTGACTGTTACTTACAAATTTGTTTGCCTCTTGGTCTTTCTAGCTCTCCAAGCCAACCAATTTAAGGTGAGATGAAGGTTGTTGAAGAGGAATTTAAGGGTGGATCGATCAATTGGTCAATTCAGTAATTTAGTAATTTTTCTATAATTATAATGGCCAGCCATAATTAAGACAAAACACTTTGTGGAAATGGTGCATAAATTTACAAGTGTATTATTAAAGTTTAATTTGCATGACAGAATAATTAATTGTATGACTAACTTTGTTTTTTTAATACTGTTGGACATTTGTCATTTAAATGGTCTGTTAATATTTGTTTTATTTCCAGCAATGGATTGATAACTGAAACAATACTCAGTCCAGAAAATGTTGAAAAGAAGAAGCATGATGCAATAAAGTCTCATTTGAAATTGAAGCCCCTTTCAAAAAGCGTCAAGAAAGAAATTAAGTCTCCAGTGAAAACTGTATGCATATTTATAATACAGTATATAATAATATGATTACTAATTACTATGGCATAGAAAGTATTGTATAGTACTTTAGTTTACATTTGAGTTAGAATTTTTTGTTGATGAGTGTTTCTATTTAAAGTGGCTATATCATGGTTGGGGATTTTACATATTTAGGATATTTGGAATCTTCTGAGAAGATTTGTAATATATCTTCTTTTCCTAAAATTGCATCTTCATGGATTTTTTTGCCATTAAAGTTGAAGGAAGTGACGTCAAAAGAGGAATCTGTAAAGTGGTTTTCATATAGACAAATTCCTCTTTCGACGTCACTTCCGTCAACTTAATGGCAAAAAATCCGTGAAGATGAAATTTTCACCTGAGAAGATATATTACAAATCTTCTCAGAATGTTCCAATTAGTATAAATATGTAAAGTCCCTGAGGATGACATAGGCACATAATTGGTTTATTAATTATTAAGAACAAGTTGTGTCATAAATTTTGTAATTTTCCTCTTCTGTTTTTTTAGTCCCAATTATCCACAAAGCGTCCTCTGCCAGATGGCAGTGGTGATGATGATGATAATATGCCACTGGTAAGGTCTTACTTGAACAAAAACAATCTAAGCTACTGTATTTAGTGCATTACAGTATATACAATAAGTTGAGTAGTCAGGCCTCAAATTATACTTTTTGCATCCAAAGACAAAAATGTCCTCCGATAATGAGTTTCCATGAGGCTATCCAAGGACATTTTTCTCTCGGCTAGGACAAAACTGTTATCCTATACAGTTAGGACATGACTAAATCCATGATAAAGAGTGACTAACATTCACATGATATTATGTCATTTATGTGCTATAGTATTTAAGTTAGTAGTGACTGGTGTATAGATATAGGACTGTCTTCTTCGCTTGGACATGCAGATCACTTCACTCTAACACTGAACAATGTCCTCTGCATATTTTAATGTCAATGCACAATCATGGCCGCCAGTGTTTGAACATGTGGTTAGCACAGTTGTGCCTGCATTTCCAGCCTGAATTTCCGGGCTGATCCCGCAATGGCCGCCAAAACATTTACACACTGATAATTCAATCATTGGCTGGGATATTCTATTGCCGAACATTTTCTTATGATCATACGTTTGATCGATCAGGAATATTTAAAAACTCAAAACTCCATCGGCGGACAAAAGTGTCCTACATATTATGGGGAAAACATCCCTATCGGTGGCCAAATGACGATTATCGGAGGACATGTCCTCAATGTCCTCGATGAAATTCAAGGCTTGGTAGTCCGTAGTGTCTAGAAACTGTTCCATAACCCTAAATCAAGATTTAGATGAGAAAATTCATGGCTACGTGGAATCACCATACCCATCAAAGGGACAACCCTTACCAAGCCAGGTTAGCAATGGGTTAAAATCACCTGATATGAACAATATTTCTGTACATTTTGAATGATGATTGTGGGATGTAGTGAACTCGGGTGGAGAATAATATTAAGATGTTACTCTGAGTGATGAAGACTGTTGTCTAGATATTGAAGAAACTAGTCTGTTTTGAAATATCAAATAGCCTAAGTACTATCATTCGACCTTCAGCTCCCAACTTGACCTGTAGCTCAGTTGGTAGAGCATTGGACTAGTAAACCGAAGGTCGTGGGTTTAAGTCCCATTCGAGCCAAGTAGAGTTTTCTCTACTTGTCCAGTATGGTTCATCACTCGGAGTAACACCTTAATATTATTTCTGTACATTATTGTTATACTCCTAGTTTAGTGTATTGTGTTATAAATTAATTTGTTGTATTTGTTAATATTTATCTTAGGGTGAAAGGTTGAAGACAAAGTAAGTTATCTAAATTGACATTTTACTTTCAGTGTTTAGGCTAGCTGCTTCAGGTGGCATGGATTTGAATTGAAAATTTGTTATAGTTGCTGAGCACTGCTGATGTTGTTGATGTTGATGTTGGTGTTGTGGTTGTTACTGTTGGTGTTGCTGCTGTTGTTGTTGTTAGTCATATTGCTTCTGTTGTTGTTACTTAGCTGACATTGGTGTTGCCCACTGTTGTTGTTAAAATAGCTGTTGTATTTGTTGCTGGTGTTGGTGTTGGTGGTGTTGTTGTTGTTGTTGCTGCTGCAGTTGTTGGTGTTGTTTTTCTTGCTGCTGCTGCTGTTGTTGTTGTTGTTGGTGGTGTTGTTGTTGCTGCTGCTGCAGTTGTTGTTTTTCTTGCTGTTGCTGGTGGTGGTGTTGATGTTGTTGCTGCTGCTGCAGTTGTTGGTGTTGTTGTTTTTCTTGCTGCTGTTGGTGGTGGTGTTGTTGCTGCTGCTGCAATTGTTGGTGGTGTTTTTTCTTGCTGCTGCTGGTGGTGGTGGTGTTGTTACTGCTTCTGCTGCTGCTGCTGTTGTTGTTGTTGTGGTTGCTGTTGTTTTTGCCATTGCTGTTGTTTTGCCATTGCTGCTGCTTCCGTATTCAAATGAAGTTTTAAATCTCGGAGACGAGACTTACACATTATTTGTACATTTTCCTCTTTGTGTCCAACAATTTACCCTTAGCAAACACTTGTCCCAATTTTTGTAGACTCTCCTCGTCAACTCACAGCCATGCCAAAACACACTCAACTAATGGCGAATCTGCGAAACAAAAATCGGACCGTCCGACTAGCGGGGTTATAAATAACGTCGTAAAGGAGAAAAAATCCGAAAAACATTCCCACAAACATTCACCGAGCCACAATGCAGTAAAGAAGGTAAGAACGGAAGGCACAACGCCAGGATCACCCAAAGCAAAAGATGACGGAGTGAAGAAAATCAAAACTGACAGTGGTTCACTAAGGTCCCCGAAAGTTGAAGGAGCGAAGAAGATGAAAACCGACAGTGATTCATTGTATTCTCCTAAAGTTGAAGGTCTGAAGAAAGTTAAAACTGATAGTGATTCGTCGTTCTCCTCTAAAGAGGACAGATTGAAAAAGGTCAAAACCGACAGTGGTTTACCAGCGTCTCCAAAAGTCGAAGCTGGAGCGAAGAAGGTTAAAACTGACAGTGATTCGCCATTGTCTTCTAAAGCTGAAGGTGTAAAGAAAGTCAAAACTGATACCGGTTCACCGATGTCTTCTAAAGTTCACGGAGTGAAAAAGGTCAAAACCGAAAGTGGGGTATCGTTGACTCCAAAAGTCGAAGGAGCGAAGAAGATAAAAACTGTTAGTGATTCGCCATTGTCTCCAAAAGTTGAAGGAGTGAGGAAAGTCAAAACTGAAAGCGGTACCTCTTCTAAAGTAGAAGGATCAAAAAAGGTCAAAACTAACAGTAGTTCACTATCGTCGCCAAAAGTCGAAGGAACGAAGAAATCTAAAACTGAAAATACTTCATTATTGTCCCCTAAAGTTGAAGGTGTAAAGAAGGTTAAAAATGATTCTGGTTCACCGTCGTCTTCTAAAGTTGAAGGCGTTAAGAAAATCAAATCTGAAAGCGGTTTACCAGCTTCTCCCAAAGTTGGAGAAGCAAAGAAGGTCAGATCTGAAAGCGGTTTACCAGTTTCCCCGAAAGTTGGGGAAGCGAAGAAGATCAAATCTGAAAGCGGTTTATCAGTGTCCCCTAAAGTTGAAGGAGTTAAGAAGATCAAATCGGAAAGTGATTTGTCAGCTTCTTCCAAACCAAAAAGTGTAAAAGACAAGGTGAAGACATCGACGGATGATAGTGAAGACGATGTACCATTGGTGAGTATACCATTACTGAGTTTAAACGTTTTTGTATACAATGTATATAGAGTGTCCACTATAGGCTTCTTAAATCCTGAACCGCGCTTGATATTTCCTTCGCTTCCCGTATCTTGACAACAGAGTTGGAAAAAGTATTCAACCTTCCTCCGGATGGGTTTTTAAGTTTAGATAACCTTCCTCAAAATATATAGCGAGAATTTTTTGTGTTTTGCAACGTTCATAACTACTGCGTGACTTTTGCAGTACCTTGGTTTTCTAGGTTTTCCTAGGTAAGCTTTGGCATACTAAAGTAAACCTTCCTCCGGGTGGTACCCGCATACCCGCAGCTTTTTTCCAACTCTGCTTGACAAGTTTGGTTACCTGATGCAATCTCGTCCATGCAACGTCTTCGTTATTTAGAAATCCCGAATTCCTTCGAACAATCTTCTTATTTTCCGAGTCACGACAGCAAAAATTTCTAGATTGCGTTTCCCGCCATTTTTAAAAAAACCAGATAAAATAATCGTTACCCCGCATTCTGGTAAACCTATTGCACGTGGACCCTCTGTATATAGCAAAGTGAAAAGGTGATGACAATCTACCTCGCACCTTTAATTGCAATGCATTATATGTATTTGTTTATTTTGCATGTTTGTTTGTTTGTTTGTTTAAGCAAATAATTGTTTAGAAGGGCGAATTTCTAGTAAAGGTGAAGTAATACGAGCAACAAATTGCTGCAACATTGTTGCGTTGCAAGTTGAATAGCGTTGTTGCACGTATTACCACCCACCTTAAACATTGTCACGCAACAAGATTTTGTTGTTGCAAGTTGAATCAGCATGTTGCAGCAAGTAGAACTGGAGTCTACTTGTTTCAACAATTTTTTTCAAGTTGAAGAAAAGTGTTGCCTGTATTACCTCACCTTAACACCACGTTTATTATTATTATTATTATTTATTGATGCGCTCTCGATCTGTCGCCTCAGGTCTTCAATCTTCACCAGGCCTTTATTAGAGCGCTTCTATATTACAATTTGTCACCATGCAAACCATTAAACTGAAAAATAATTTTAATTTTAATTTTTAAGTATAGCAATTTATCTAATACATTTTTCTTGTGTTTTACATTTCTATTCTGCTTGCTGTATCAAGGCCGCCAGGTGAGTGGCCCAAGTTTCGTCATTTACTGTTTAATAAATTATTATTATCCATCATTATATAATTATATAATTATCTTTAATTATCTTATTATTTAATTATCTTATAATTATCTTTTCATTATATAATTATCCATCCATCCAGTCACCCATGCACCCACCTACCCAACCAACCAACCATCCATCCATTTACTTATTCATATATTAGATAAATTGGCATTCATATATGCCAAAATCACTTGCCCTCCCGTGTCACTTAACTGTGTCGGCATTAAAATTACCCCCCCCCTCCCCCTCAATCCCAATGTTGTCCTAGTCGAGACATGTGCACTAACAACCAAGCGCTGCAATCCTGGTCAAAATCACTCGGAAACTTTGCATTAAATAACATCTGCCACCCCCCATTCAATGTTGATAAAAATTTGCACTGAAATTAACTTCTTTTTACGCGTCTGTCTGAGTGAAATTTTTGCCAGGATTATGGCTATAATGCTTCACTAACTAAATGACAACATTAAAACGGGGGGGAAGGGGGCAGCAATGGATTACGCAGTGTTTTGTGTGTTTCGTGCCAACAATTTTGGCAACGATTGTAGTATAAAAAAACGGTCAATTCTTGAATAAGCCGCGGCTTATTTTGGACTAGCTTCAACCCTGGGCTTATTTTAGTCGCGGCTTATTGATTACATGACCGTTTATACGAGCTGTTAGCGACTTATTTTGCCCATGGCTTATTTTGCCACGGGTGAGCACGGGTGGCGTGTGCTATAGCCCCGTTCTCGGGGTGGGGACTCATGTGAGTAGAGTTTAGTTGGTCTCTCCTGTGCTTCGAGGGGTTTTCGCCGGGTTTTCCGGTTTTCCTCCCTCCGTAAAGTCAACACCTATAGGTCTTAGCTGTAAATGGAGGACCCCACGAGCTCTGCTGAAAAACTTATCCTCCTTAAATAAAGAACAATAATAATAATAATAATAAAAGACACTATTGATTGTGTTCTTAACAATCCGCTTTTATTTTCAGAGCTAAATTGAAAAAGGAGGATGATGACGATGATCTACCATTGGTGAGTACAAGTATATCTATAACAACATTTTGATACAGTATAGAAATTGATAGTTAATATCAATATTAAAATACCCCATTTTCTGTTTGAAGCGTATTGTGTTTGTAATATTTTACCGTAGCGGAATGCACAATAGTCAACCAAAAATAATTACAGAGTAGAGTTTGGATGATGTAATTCTAAGTATTACTTACATTTATTAGCAATGATTCATCTAATTCGTTGTTGTTTTTTCTTTACATTTTTATTGCTTTTGCTGGATCAAGGCTGCCAGGTGAGTGGCGCAAACTCCACGTTTTTGCTGTTTAGTAATAAATTGTGTACATCATAATTCTTTTATCAGGAACACTAATAAAATCATACGACGAAAGATCAAACTTTTTAATAATGGTCTTAAAAAACTCATTAATAATAATTCATGAGGAAAACACAAAGGAAATCAGTACCATGTCCGTGGTTTTATCATCTGATAAATCCCGAGAACGAGGGATGTATGCTATATAAAGACCCGAGGACGCGCAGCGTCCGAGGGCTTTATATCGCATACATCCCGACGTTCGAGGGATTTATCTGACTTAATTTATTATTGAGTCGGTTTTCCAACAAAGTTTTGTCTATTTTTTCCACCTTGGACAAAGATTTTCCTTGTTTTTTTCTTCATTTCGTATCTAATTATTATTCAAGGTCTTTATGCGATATAAAGACCTCGGAAGAACAAAGAATAAATATTACATAATGATTTTATCTATAACAGTCGCAATGTGACTTCATTTGATTTTGGCCCCCCAAATAAATTTGCTTCGTATATTTTGAGTGCGAAGTCTGTACGGCAAAGTGTTTGCCTGTTAAAAACCGAAGATAGATGCTTTCCCGTACAGACCGAGATATTTTTGGTTTATTTTTCTAAAGTTTTGAACGCTATTTTCATCTGTGAACGCTGTGTTCGTGTGGCTTCTTGTTTACACCAGTTCAGCTTTCATTTGCCGTGTTTTTAGATAAACCGCTTTAAAGAGAACCCGCACTAATGTTCCAACACATTTTATTGTTCAGAATATTTGAATAAAGATACCTTAGTTCTCTTTTATTTGTATTCAAATCAACTCAGAAATTTTCCCGCCAAAACCTACCAGTCCAAGAAAAAAAGTGTATTGACCGGTCGGTCAATGTCGTAGAATCCCGACCGCTGCGAACCAATAAGCTTGCATCGTTTTGCGTACGGACCGGAGAACGAGCCCAGTCGTATTATAATTCGCGTTTCTATTTTTAGAGTTAAAGTGAAAAAGGAATCTGGATCAAGCAAGAAATTGAAATCTAAGGATAGAAAGCGGAAGACATCTGATGGTGATTCCGACGACTATAAACCATTGGTAAGCGCAGTTTATATTTTCATCAACTGCAAAAAGAGAGAAAAATGGGATATGTAGGAAATTTCAAGATTTGTGATAATGTTACCCTTTTACGAGAGGGATTGTTGTATAGACCTTTTTAATAAGTGCAAAGTACGTCATTTCCGCCATTCACGTCTTTTTCAGCTTTTTGAACTCTATTGAAAATATACAAAAGCTAAGACAATTGACCATTTTCCAAACGAGTTGAAGACTGGTGACGGGTTAGGAACGCTAGGAAACTTGAGATTGTTTGGAGGGACAAATTTCATGTTTGGTAGCGTAAGCTCAATGAAACTGTCCCTCGAAACGATCCCAAGAACACCAGTGCTCAATGCTCTTTACCAGTCTTCAATTCTTTGGGAAATGGCCCAATCTCGTTCCCAGAGCCCACGTTCCCCTTACCCAGCGGGCGGGAAACGAGAGGCTCTGGGATAATCCGTTCACGCCATCACAGGATTCTTGTTATCCGGAAGAAGAGTTATATAGAGTTCACTGTGTTCATCAGCCAATGAAATATTGATGTGAAACGGATTATCCCAGAGTCTCTCGTTTCCCGGGTGGGGAACGTGGGCTCTGGGAACGAGATTGGAAATGGCCAATAAACGAAATTGAAAAGACTTCAAAAGAAAAATTACGTCCTAGGGTGAAAATAACGTGTTCTATACTCATTAAAAGGGTCTATACCATCCCATTTTCTGAAGTTAGGTCTTTTCTTTGTTTGTCGATTTTCAGGCAAAAACTAAGAAAAGATCCGATGCTAGTGGAAAAAGAATCAAAAAGGAAAAAACGAAGGATAAGGGGAAAGGAGTAAAGAAAGAAAAAGAAACTGGAAAAGAGAAGAAAGAGGTAAAAGAGGTTCTTTTCCTTGCGGCCATGTTTGTCAGCCTTTCTTGTCCATAACAGGAAAACTTAAGCCTTATTATTAATGTACTATCCAAGGGTTTTCTTGTCCTGGGTTTACATGATCAACTCAACTTAATCGATGTTGAGCGTAAGTCGGTATATGTCTAAGCACTTGAGCTTAAAGGGCAATAGCACTAAAAATTAAGTTTGTCTAATTTGAAAGAACTCATAACATTGTAATAGAACATCCTTTACAACTTTTTCGTATCTCTCTTCGTTTTCAAGATATTTCAATTTGTTTGATATGTAAATGAGATGGTCTCTGACGTCAGGTGTGGGGTAAAATATTTTCACATGTAGCAAAACCAGTTATATCTCTAAGTTTGTTCAGCGAAATCATTTGAAACTGTGCACATAAAAACTCCTTACGACGCTGAACATTTCATGTTAGATATGTAAGTGATTTTGCTCTGAATGAAAATATTTTACCCCACTCCTGACGTCAGAGACCATCTCATTTACATATCAAACAAATTGAAATATCTTGAAAACGCAGAAAGATACGAAAAAGTTGTAAAGGATCTTCTATTACAATTTTATGAGTTCTTTCAAATTAGACAAACTTAATTTTTAATGCCAATCCCCTTTAAGCCTAGTTCTCACCGTTGTCGTAGTAATCGTATGAATCAGGGACATTTCTATCCCCGATTGTCGGCGATTCTCATGACAGCCACGTTCACACTTGTGAGTGACTTGTCGTAAGAATCGTAAGAGTTGGTTTCGTCCCAGACGAGTGGTTTAAGTCTTTTTCAGTGTTCACACATGTCGTAACCAGAGTTGGAAAAAAGCTGCGGGTATGCGGGTACCACCCGGAGGAAGGTTTACTTTAGTGAGGAAGGCTTAAAGTGAAAACACGTGAAACAACACATTCGGTAATCTAAGAAAGTTACAATTGATCAAGCAAGGTGTCGAGAAGAAATGCGATTTGCAACAAAACATTGGCTAACCAACCATTATGCAGCACTGGCAGTGGCAGCAGTTACATGTGTGAGACATGTACGCTGATGTCTGCTGTGATGTCTGTATCTTCGTAGCAGTTGAGGGTAGTGCTATTGTAGTATGCGAAAGCTTACCTAGGAAAACCTAGAAAACCAAGGTACTGTAAAAGTCACGCAGTATTTATGAACGTTGCAAAACACAAAATTCTCGCTATATATTTTGAGGAAGGTTCTCTAAACTTAAAAACCCATCCGGAGGAAGGTTGAATACTTTTTCCCACTCTGGTCGTAACTAGTCGTAAGAATCCCCGATCGTCGGCGACCGTCTGGGATGGGTTTTCGAAATAGAAATGATTCCGATTCTTGCGATGCTTCCGATCAGATCGGCGACTGTCTGGGACGTTACTTCAACTATGTTCACACTTGTCGTAACAATCCCAGACGATTGGGGACAGGAAAAATCCCCGATTCTTACGACAAGTGAGAACCAAGGCTTAACTTGCCACCAGGGTAACTGTAACTTTGTTTATTGTAACTTTGGCCAAACCGCGCTCTAAGATGTTTCCTACTTCAGAACCAATCACTTTTTCTATCCCAAACTTTAACGGAAATCCAACTTTTGCTTCACAGGGCAAAGCGAAAAAGCCGGAGGAGGAAGTGTGGAAATGGTAAATTATTTTGTTTTGTGTGTAATAGATACATAATTATTATAGTGTGTTATGGAGTGGTAAAAAATTTAAGGTAGGGCACATTGGTGTGAGTAGAGTTGTAGTTGATCTCTCCTGGTTTTTCGCCGGGGTCTCTGGTTTTCCTCCCTCCGCAAAACCAACAATTACATCATGGTAGTCATGTTCAATTAGGGCATTTCGCTCTGCTTGACCACCAGTTGCTATAGACAATAAAGTTAATAAATCTAAAAAAAAAAATCAAATTTGTAATTCGCGAGAAAAATGACCACTAATCAGTCTGATCTACAGTACTTTTTAGGCTTCAAAAAGCCTGTATTTTAAAAGTATAATAATATACCAACCTGAGTACGTAAAAAGGAAATTTTTCTTTTGTCCTAGGTGGGAAGAGGAAAAACACCCAGATGGCATTAAGTGGTTAACACTAGAACACAAGGTACGTCGGGTAATTCTTTCCAAACTGATGATGGTGGTGGTGATGATGGTGGTGGTGATGGTGATGGTGGTGCTGGCGATGATGGTAGTGATGGTGGTGATATGGTGGTGGTGGTAGTGATATGGTAGTGGTGGTGATGATGTGATGGTGGTGATATGGCAGTGGTGGTGGTGATAGTAGTGATGATGGTAGTGATGGTGATGATATGGTAGTGATGGTGGTGGTGATAGTAGTGATGATAGTGATGATGGTAGTGGTGGTGGTGATGATGATAGTGATGGTGATGATATGGTAGTGATGGTGGTAGTGATGGTGATGGTGGTGATATGGTAGTGACAGTGATGATGGTGGTGATGATGTTGGTAGTGATGATGGTAGTGATGGTGGTGATATGGTAGTGATGGTGATAGTAGTGATGATAGTGATGATGGTAGTGGTTGTGGTGAAGATGGTCGTGGTGGTGAACATGGTGCCATGGTGGTGGTGATGCTCTTGTGGTTGGTTTACAAAGAGATGTGGTGGTGGTGGTGATACTAATTTGTTTTTCTGTGTTTTCGTCTATTTTAGGGACCATACTTTCCACCTGATTATGAACCTTTGCCGAGCAGCGTGAAATTTCATTATGACGGTACGTCTTTATGGGTTCTCAAACTCATAGTTTGTTCATATTTTGTTATATTTTTTGTTTTGTTTGGACATGGTCTTAAATTGGAAGTTATTTCTTTCTCGTTATTTTTTTAAGATAATCTATTCAAGTTGAGCGCGAAAAGTGAGGAGGTACTTAGCAATTTATTCGTTATGTATTTTTATGAATTCATATATCCTGCATGGTGACAGACATGGACAGACAGACAGACATGGACAGACGGACATGGACAGACGGACATGGACAGACGGACATGGACAGACAGACGTGGACAGACAAACATGGACAGACAGACATGGACAGACAGACCGACCAACAGACATGGACAGACAGACAGACAGACCTGGACAGACAGATATGGACAGACCTGGACAGACAGATATGGACAGACAGACATTACATACATGGACAGACAGACAGACCGACCGACAGACAGACAGACAGACATGGACAGACCGACATACATGGACAGACCGACATACATGGACAGACAGACATTACAGACATGGACAGACAAGACATGGACAGACAAGATATAGAAAGAGATACAAACACACAGACAAACTGGCAGGTAGACAAACAGACTGACGGACAAACAAACACGCACACAGACAAACAGGCAGACAGACAGACGAACAAACAAACAAACAAACAAACAAACAAACAAACAAGCAAACAGACGGACAGACAGACACATGCACAGACAGACAGACAGACAGACAGACAGACAGACAGACAGACAGACAGACAGACAGACAGACAGACAGACAGACAGACAGACAGACAGACAGACAGACAGACATGGACTGACTGGCAAACACAAATCGAGGGGAAAACAACTCAAGGTGAAAACATAACCTAGCGGAGGTATTAATAGCAGGTCATGTGAAATTTCTGATGGCGTATTGATTCGAATGGTTTTTAGGTTGCTGGATTTTACGCTAAAATGTTAGACCACGAGTACGCTTCGAAGAAGATTTTCAACGATAATTTCTTTGAAGACTGGCGAAAGGAAATGACCGACGAAGAAAGAAAAGTTATCAAGCACTTACCAAAATGCAATTTTAAAGAAATGCATGCTTACTACGTCCAGGTATAGTATATAGTGTTTGAAGTACTGTTTAATAAACGAGCAGGAGTGTTTTATCAGATATAAAGACACGAGGCATAGCCGAGTGTTTTTATATCTGATAAAACACGAACTGCGAGTTTATTGAACGGCTTCAAAAACGAACCACTTAGTAAGTTCATTGGCGTAGTAAGTTTGAAAAATAACCTTGTCTGAGCCGAGAAAATCAAAGCTAAAGTTTATGTAAATCAGGAGGAGATTAAACTTTAATTTCTTTTGAATTTTCCTCGTGAATTATTAATGAGTTTTTGAAGGCAGGAAAGAGATTTTTAATTTTAGAATAGTGAAGGATTTCTTTGTGTAATATTCGCTCTCATTTGGCTACCTCCATGTGTACGCTTTCGCCTGAGTTATCCCGGGGGTTTAGGGTCAACTTTTGTATAATTACGCATGCGTACATTGTTTTAAAACATTCTACTTTACGCACTATTCTTGTTCACGTGCCATTTGCGTGCGTTTAATTGTTGACGTTACTGGCGTGTTCTTTTGTTCACGTGAAAGCTAGGGTTATCTCGGGGGCCAGGGAGAACTCGGTAGTTGCGTTTTATCATGTGAAACAGGGTCAACTTTGACACTAGCCCCCGAGTTATCCGCCGAGGTTTTTGAACAAACTTCGAGGTGTTTGGATATCCTGATGAAACACTCCTCCGAGTGTATGATATAGCATCTCAAACAAATCAGTATTTTAAGAGAAAATCAAGATGAAAGTTTGCTTAATTTATGTAATTTCTTCCTCCGATATCCAAACCACCGACACGGTACTGATTTCCTTCGTGTTTTCCTCATGAATTATTAATGAGTTTGGGATAGTAATATGACGTACTGTTTTCGTGTTTAGAAAAACGAAGAAAGAAAGAATATGTCGAAAGAAGAGAAACAGGTAATAAAAGAAAAGAACGAGCAAATTCTCCAGGAGTATGGCTTCTGTGTAATGGATGGACACAAAGAAAGAGTTGGGAATTTTAAAATTGAACCTCCTGGACTGTTCCGAGGACGAGGAGATCATCCGAAGCAGGGAAAGTTGAAGAGAAGAATCGGAGCTAGGGATATTACTATAAATATTGCCAAGTGAGTAATGCGAGATTAAATGGAGAATTTTTTCTATGTCGCGTAACGTGAGCTGAAAACTGATTTCTATTGATCATATTATCCACATTCGTACCTAATCAAACGAGAACGCAAGTCATCGCAAGTTAGTTTGTAAAAAATTGCGGTGCCACAAGTCGAACGCAAGTTCTGCGAAAACCGTATACGGTCCAGAAGGGAATTATTTTTCGAGTGTCCAGTTGATCAGTTACGCGTACCATATCTTTGCTGCCTCCCCCGTGTATTTATTCTTCAGATATTAGCATCTTTGTGATGTAGAACACGAGTAAATGAGCTAATAGAAACTATTTGCCGTTTTAGAGGTGCCACAGTGCCACAACCGCCCGAAGGTCAGAGGTGGAAAGCTGTCAGTCACGATAATAAGGTTTGTGGAAACAGAAAGGAACTATAGCATTGGGAAAGCTGTTCAAAAGACGATTAGCTTAACCTATTGACTGAGATGAACATCAAAATTAATGGCGTCCTAAAACATACATTCTTTGTTATAATGAATCGTGTTGTCTTTGAATTATCAGGTTACATGGTTGGCATGCTGGATTGAAAATATCCAGGGAAGTTATAAATATGTCATGCTGAACCCCATGTCACGTATTAAGGTACATACCAATTCCAAAATGACGTACGCACCACACCATACTATACCATAATATACCATACCACACCACACCATACCATACTATATCACATCACACCACACCATACCACACCATACCATATACCATACTATGTCATACATACTACAGTGTACATTACAGTGTCGTTCAGTTCAGTACAATGCTTTATTTTTGTCTAGAAAATACGAACTTGTGACTAATTGTTAATTATAAACTTCTTTCAATTGCTGTAGGGTGAAAAAGACTGGCAAAAGTATGAGACCGCTAGAAAATTAAAGGTATTTAGAAATTCTTGTTGGAATTTCCGTAGCTTTGATCTTCACCCCACAAAAGTGAAAACTGAAAACTTGTTATTTTGTGCGGTAGACACAAATGGCGCCCTAGAAAAGTTATGTTTGTCCACCTGTTCTTAGAAAGTTTCACAAAGTTTTTTATTGTTATGGTTTGTTTAGGGCGAAGTTGCCAGAATTCGACGTGACTATACAAATGACTGGAGAGCGAAAGAGATGCGTTTAAGACAGAGGTAAGTCTGTGATGTGGTGTGACTGATGCGATGTGATGTGGTGTTGTGTTATGTGATGTGATGTCGTGTGATGTGATGTAGTGTGGTCTTATCTGATCTGATAATCGTGATCTGATGTGGTGTGATGTGATCTGATGTGATGTGGTGTGGTGTGATGTGATGTGGTGTGGTCTTATCTGATCTGATAATCGTGATCTGATGTGGTGTGGTGTGGTGTGACACTGTGATGTGTGATAAGATAATCATGATCTGACAATCGTGATGTGATGTGATCTGATGTGGTGTGATGTGATGTGTGATAAGATAATCATGATCTGACAATCGTGATGTGATGTGATGTGGCGTGATGTGATGTGATGTGATGTGATGTCATGTGATGTGATGTGTGATAAGATAATCATGGTCTGACAATCGTGATGTGATGTAATGTAATGTGTCATTTAAGAAATTCATATCTTGTTCCTAATTTTTTATATATTTTTTCTCTTTTGTTCTAGGGGTGTTGCCTTATATTTCATAGATAAAGTAAGTGTCTTCAATTTGGTGTAAGTTTGTTGTCAAGTGTAAAAATATTATATTTCCATGACCTGGAAACGTTAACCATTTTACTCGATCTCTTTCTTATAGCTTGCTCTTCGTGCTGGTCATGAAAAGGACGAGGATACCGCAGACACAGTGGGTTGTTGTTCACTGCGAGTTGAACACATAAGTATGTCATGCAAAATAAAGTATTTAACAATTATTCGCCCAAGGCGAGGTGAATATCGTTGTATAATAACCAAGACGAAGTCGAGGTTATTATTCACCGATATTCACTGAGCCTGAGGCGAATAATTGTTTTAGTATAAATACACATTTTCGTACTTTTAGGAACAACATTTTCTTTAAAATTGTTAATTTCCTCGTCTGTCGCATGACAACTTGGCTGGCGGTCATTTTGAATAAACGCTGTAGGTGATTATCGAGAATTAATCCGAAGTAGCTCGACCAATCAGCGCGCGTGATTTTCTATAATCACCTGTGTATTTATACTAATATTTAATATTACATGGCTGAACTTGTTTCACGCCAAACGGCGCACGTTGATTGGTTGCCGAGAGGTCCGAAAACAGCGGTAATGCTTTCCCGGCATTATGGGAAAGCATTTTACGCCGTTGTTTTAATGACCTGCAAGTTTTGGCGGGAAAATTTCTGAGTTGATGAAAATAAAAGAGTACTGGACATTTTGGAACGTTTGGAACAATAATACGTCTTGGAACATTTGGGTTGCTTTTTCAATAAAATCTACTTATTTAAAAGCGCGGAAAATGAAACGAACAAGCTCAAAAGTAAAGTATCAACATCTAAAGACGCGACCGATAAGTTAAAAACCCCTCAGGCAACCCCACGACCGGTCGTGGGTTCAATTCCTGCCGGAAGGCCTGTGTAGTTGCATTTTTCGCAACTGGTCCCGGTTTGGTCTTAAAATGTATATGTTCTACACTCGAATTTTCCTTCACCCCAAATCTTTAGAATATGCTATGTAATCGAGTGAAATGCCCAATATTATTTATAGAGGTTATCTCTCTGGTATTTATTGGAAGAGAGTTGCGATCTTTCGCTCCTGCGTACTTGAACATTGTTTGACCCATTTTACTTCTTACTTTCGGGAGATTCTGACTGTTATATGGTTCAACGACAAGAGTGACGTCAATATTGATATGTTCCGAAGACATTTTCAACGATACGCCTTTTCGACAAAACATTCTGTAAAATATCTTTAAAGGGGATTGGCAATAAAAATTAAGTTTGTTTAATTTGAAAGAACTCGTAAAATTGTAATGGAAGATCTTTTACAACTTTTTCGTATCTTTCTTCGTTTTCAATATATTTCAATTTGTTTAATATGTAAATGAAATGGGCTCTGACGTCATGAGCAGGGTACCGTATTTTTACACAAAGCAACATCAGTTATGAAATGTTCAGTGTCACAAGGCGTTTGTATGTGCACAGTTTCAACTGATTTCGTTGAACAAATTTAGAGATATAACTGATTTTTCTACGTGTGAAAATACTGTACCCTGCTCATGACGTCAGAGACCATTCACTTACATTATAAAACAATTGAAATATCTTGAAAACGAAGAAAAATACGACAAAATTGTAAAGGATCTTCTATTACAATTTTATGAGTTCTTTCAAATTAGACAAACTTAATTTTTGTTGACAATGTCCTTTAAGAAATTCTCTTGTCAAATGTTGTCAGTGGTGTTTCACATTGAACTAAAAATAACTGGAACGCTACGTTCAGTAAACTGCGCATACAAATCTTGAAGCCAAAATTTGACTCCCATGAAGCCAGTTTTGACTCCCAGACACGCACTTCCACGCGTGTTTCTACGTGTTTTTGTTTTGGCCGTGTTTGATTTTTTCGTGGAAAGGCTGGGTACGACTTGCATAATTTGGCTTCAAACTTCCGGTTGAACGTAGCGTTCCAGTTATTTTTAGTTCAATGGTGTTTCAATATTGTCTAGTTCAGTAAACATGCAATGAATAAAAATTAAAAGCATTTTTTTATGTTGCATTTTCCTGTATTTCGACTGAACTAAGTTGAAATGTTGTGGTAATTAGAAATTTACCTTGATATTCTTTTTGTTGTTTTTCCAAAAGAACTTCATCGCGAAAAGGACGGCAAAGAATTTGTCGTGGAGTTTGATTTCCTCGGAAAGGATTCCATTAACTATCATAATTTAGTGGAGGTTGAAAAGAGAGTAAGTCTTGAAGTAATAGTTGAATAATGAGAAGGAGTGTTTCACCAGGATATTCAAACACGAATGAAAACATGCATGTTCTTATGCTATAAGCCCTGTTTAAATGGTAGGGTGACCTTTCTAGAAGGGTTACCCTAGTTCATTGTCTTCCCGCGCAGACCCAATCTCGTACCCAGAGCCTGCGATCCTTTTGGTCATTACCAAGGATCAGAGGCTCTGGGAAACTCCGATGAAACTTGTCATCTGATTGGTTAGTTTAAAAACAGTAAAATTTCAAATAATGTGCACGTTGCTAACTTGTTTAATCGATTTCTCGACGTTTTGTAACACATAATTATACACGATAGACCCAAAATACAATTGAACACATGAAATAATTAAAAACAGCAAAAAGTTAGAACTATTATATAGTTTATACAAGTTAGAACTATTATTATTCTCCTGCTTCGTCGCCAAACAAACGTCCATCGTCTGACTCGTCTCGTAATTCTCCGCAGTTCCGTCTCAGAACTTTAAAATTATATTAGAGAATACAAGGTCGATGTAGTTTAGCCAAAATTACTGACAGAAAGTACAATTCCTTACCTGAGCGGCTGAGCCGATCACTGCCGAGTGCCGACGGCGACGCGGACATATACAACACTCTCGTTAAATCGCCCAGTTGACGATTTAGAGAAAAGCTAAGAAAGACCATTTGTATTGTAGCGCTTTGTCAAGAGCTTTGTAAAACATACTGGGCCATTCTTTATCGGTAAACAAATATTTTCCTTGGTCTTCGAACAAGCTAAAGATCGTCGATGACAGTAACAAATTATAGGGAACTGGGAACCAGAGGACTGGGAACAAAAACCCAATTTTGGGGTCTTTTTCATCGGAGTTTCCCAGAGCCTCCGTTCGTTGGTAATGACCAAAAGGATCGCAGGCTCTGGGTACGAGATTGGCGCAGACCTAAATGACCACACAGAGGGCGGGTGACGTGACCGGCCTAATAGAACGTGAAGAATTAGACCTGTTACAAGGGTTATCCTACTCTCTATATAAACAAGGGCTATCTTTATATCAAAGGCTCATCCTACTAGGAGGGTCATTCTACCGCCATGTAAACAGGGCCTTTAGTGTAGTCAAAATATAGCAACTTAGGTTAGATATACTGCCGAAACAGAGAACGTAGGAGAACGTAGTCAGATTGTTTGACTGATTGTTTGTTTGTTTGTTCGTTTTTTTTTTTTTCACTTTTCAAGGTTTTCAAGAATCTAGAGTTATTTAAGCAAGGAAAAACAGATGGAGATGATCTTTTTGATCGTCTTTCGGTAAGCCACTAGTTTCATTGTTTGCTTACTTAGTGAAAATCGTTGATTTAGTAAATAAGACAAAGCTTCGTGTATGTATATAGGCCTGAAACAGCTCAGTCATCGCAGAAACGGGTTCGCAGCTCGCTGCGAGTACTTGCATCTGATTAATAATGATATGAGTCATTTTTATGATGCAAATACTCGCAGCGAGCTGCGAACCATCTTGTGCGATGACTGGAAATCCGCCTTTATAAAGGTACAAATAGTGAAATAAAAGTAGCGTGCTGCGTAGGCAGTGTTGAAACAACAATCGAAATATAGTAAGGTTAGATATACTGCCGAAACAGAGAATGTAGTGGTCTAACGTTTCGAGCGAAGGCCCTTCGTCAGAGAGAAATGTGACCTTTCTCTCTGACGAAGGGCCTTCGCTCGGAACGTTAGACTACTTCACGTTTCTCTCTGACGAAGGGCTTCGCTCGAAACGTTAGACTACTACTACATTCTCTGTTTCGGCAGTATATCTAACCTTACTATATTTCGATTTATAAAGGTACGTTGGTCGTCGTTTGAATACGAACGAAATTGAGTTTTTCTGTCTTCTTGCAGACGACTATGTTAAACAAGTATTTATCGGAGCTAATGGAAGGCCTTAGTGCCAAGGTCTTCCGTACGTACAACGCCTCGATGACACTACAAGATCAATTAGACAAACTGGTTCTGGAGGACAACGTAGCAGCCAAAGTATTAGGCTATAACAGAGCCAACAGAGCCGTGGCTATTCTTTGTAACCATCAGGTTGGTTTTTATTAACTACAGTACGCCAGGAGGTTGTGGTCTGCCTGTCTGCATGCCTGTCTGTCTGTCTGTCTGTCTGTCTGTCTGTCTGTCTGTCTGTCTGTCTGTCTGTCTGTCTGTCTGTCTGTCTGTCTGTCTGTTTGTCTGTCTGTCTGTCTGTCTGTCTGCCTGCCTGCCTGCCTGCCTGTCTGCCTGCCTGCCTGCCTGCCTGTCTGTCTGCCTGCCTGTCTGCCTGCCTGTCTGACTGTCTGCCTGCCTGCTTGTCTGCCTGCCTACCTGATTAAACATGATCGTGCTGTGTTGATACCCTGTCTGTCTGTCTGTCTGTCTGTCTGTCTGTCTGTCTGTCTGTCTGTCTGTCTGTCTGTCTGTCTGTCTGTCTGTCTGTCTGTCTGTCTGTCTGACTGTCTGTCTGTCTGTCTGTCTGTCTGTCTGTCTGTCTGTGTCAGAAATTACATGATGTAACATACCCCACAATCACCAAGTTTCGCTACATTTTCGTTGCAGCAAGCGTTGTACGAAGTAGAATCAAGTTCTACTTTTCTCAACGAGTGCGGCAACGCTGTAACGGATTTTTGAAGTATTGCACAGCACATGCACTTGTGTTCGAATATTTTGCATGACCAGTTTCTTATCTCTATGTAATTGGATTGCTCGCCAATTAACATTAAAAGACTTTTAAATAAAACTAAAACTACATTTTCGGTCCTCTTCGGTGATCTTTGCCAGACAAGTTGCATGAACCATTGCATAGTGTAACATCCTTGCTCGTGCAACTGCAATGCAACAACGGTGGTTTGAAAAACTAGTAAAATGACCTATAGTCACGTATGTATGGATTCAATGCATTCATTAGATTTATGTGATTTTTAACTGTTATCGCACTGTATTTTGACTTGCAGCGTTCAGCTCCTAAAACATTTGAACAATCGATGTCAAATCTCCAACAAAAGGTATGTATGTGTGTCTTGTGTGAGTGAGGGAGAGAATTTGCTATTACACGATTTTCAAATCGTGTCTTAAATAGGAATACACTTTCCTTCATTCTCAGTAGCTCAGACCTTATATCTCTCGGTAAAAGTTCGTCTTCACAAATGGATCGCGAGATCTCTGAACAAATAGGATTTGATGACATTTCAATGCCTTTGTATTAAATGTATGTGTTATTGCCTTTTTCTTTTCTAGATTGAAGATAAACGAAAGGCGATTAAAGATGCTAAGAAAGATGTCAAAAATCTCAAAGAAGAATATAAGTCTTCTAAAACAGCCAATAATGAAAAGTAAGAAAACGCAGGCTATTATATATTGAGTGCATTCTATTGAAGAAATAGAAAATGGCCGCCCGTGTTTATGTAGTCTGATGCGAACACGAGAGCGAGTTGAGAGAATTCGATAAGCACTTTCGAATTTTTCCAAACTCACTCGAATCGAGTGTTTGCATCACGTTGTATGAACACAAGGCGTCTATTTGCCGTCTATTCTTCTTTTATGAAATAAGACCAAGAAATGTGCCGTGTTGTGGAGTGGAGTTTTTAGTGGATTGGATTACATTGTGCTGTTGTGGTGGGTGGGGTGGTGTAGAGTGATGTTGTGTTGTGTTGAGTTGTGTTGTGTTTGGTGGTGTTGGGTGGTGGTGGTGTGGTGTTGTGTTGTGTTGTGTTGTGGTGTGGTGTGGTGTGTTGTGTTGTGTTGGGTGCTGTGCTGTGTTGGGTGGGGTGGTGTGGTGTTGGGTGGAGTTGTGTTGGGTGGTGGGGTGGTGTGGTGTTGGGTGGAATGGGTGGTGTTGGGTGGAATGGGTGGTGTTGTGTAGGGTAGTGTTGCGAGGTGTTGGGTGGTGCGGTGTTGGGTGGTGCGGTGTTGGGTGGTGTGGTGTTGGGTGGTGTGGTGTGGTGTTGGGTGGAATGGGTGGTGTTGTGTAGGGTAGTGTTGCGAGGTGTTGGGCGGGGTGGTGTGGTCTTGGGTTGGGTGGTGTTAGGTAAGGTCGTGTCATGACGTGTCTTATGTTGTGTTGTATTTTTTGTCGTGCTTCGTATTTACATATTTTTCTATTTTTCAGGAAATACGATAAGAAGAAGACAGGTTTGGCAAGGCTTCAAGAACAGTTATTTAAACTTGAAGTTACTCAAACAGACAAGGTACACAACAACAGCATTTATTAATTGTTATAACTAATGCTCTTTCCCCCGTCAAGTTTACAGTATTTACAGTAATCAATGCTCTTGTGCAATGTAGGAAGAAAATAAGGAAATAGCACTCGGGACGTCCAAGTTAAATTATTTGGATCCAAGGATATCAATTGCTTGGTAAGGCTTGTAAACTTATAAGCTGTTTTTTTAAAAGTAGGTAATTACAATTTGTAGGTGACTTTAAAAAGTAGGTGATTACAAAACTAGATGAATGAAAAGAAAATCACCGGAAATGATAAAGACAGGTATAAGAGAATGTGCCAGAAAAGGGGCGGTGGGGGACTTCCAAAACGACGGTAAAGGAAAATGTCTAATATTTGCGTTTAGAGATGTATTTATTTCACTTATTAATAAGCTTTCTTGGAAACTTTTTAGGTGTCAAAAGAACGACGTCCCGATAGAGAAAATCTACAATAAAACACAGAGACAGAAATTTGCCTGGGCCATAGATATGACTGAAGAAGATTTCGTGTTTTAGAATCCATAGTCTACATATACAGTCCTTTTTTTAAATTTATCGAGCTTTTCTTATCGGCCTACCGAATTGTTTGAAAAAGTCGAAAAACCGTTCGCTCTCAAAATTGGCCTAGCATCGTCCCAATTTGGTCAGAAAATTTTTTTATCAAAAAATGAGAAATTCATTTTAAGTGCCGAATATTCCTTTTCAGACTATAAATACTCGGCTATGTCGGGGATCGTCGGAGATGCGTCGAAATCGTCAGCTGGATATAAGGAGTGCGGGCGGATAGCGAAAGAGAAAGCGAGAAAAGAACCTCTGCCAGATTTCTGTGTCAATATGGCGGCATCAGGGGGGTGTCAATAACTTTTGGAACTGCGGGTTGTAGAAAACATGTCGAATATAGCAGAAGGTTACACGACCACAGTTAATTGAATGTGTGGACAAACTAGGAAAGTTCGTTGTTTCAATGTGAGCTTGGTTCGTCAGTCTTCGTCTGATTCTGATATATTAAACGGCAAAAAACCGAGTATATTTTGTCTTTTTTACAAGAAAGACATATTATAAACATGTCATAATCACTTACCAACAAATATGTTACTAATATAGACGTGGATGGCTTAGTTATCCGTGAATGCAAGAAACCGACAGAAATCTGGCAGAGGCTAAATGTAATTTTCCGTTGGACTAGTTTCGCCCGCACTACTTATGTCCAGCTGACGCCTCCGTCCAAATCTCCGAAATGTAACCTCTGCGGAGGAGAGAGCTATAAATACAGTTGAATAGACAAGGAAAGAGTTGATTCAAGCGGGGTTTGTTTGTGGGTGAACGGATACGAGATGTACAGGGCGATTAGGGATATTTGCAAGGGTCAGTCTAGTCTGGTCCAGGTAACAACTAATAACGATGTCGCGTCATTCAGGGCTAAATTCACTTGTACGTCTGCGCATCCCTTGAATGCGCGAAAGTTTCAACCAATTGGAAAGCAGAAATCTTTAGTGGTTACCTGGCTAGGGTCAGTCGGGATAGAGAAACTGGATGTTGATTAATTTATTTATTCTGTTACCTATCTTTTCCTTGACTCTTCTGCACACCGCTATAATAATAATGCTCTGAAAAGCATTTTCGATGCCTAGTGACCTAAATTTATTGAAATCAATGGAAAATCTAATAATTTTATGTTAAAATTTCTCGGTAGTTAGTATATATGGGAAATAACGAGAACCGTCGAAAACGGATGCAAACATAAGTTAAAGAAAAACACTTATTTATGAAGGTTCTTCTATATATAAGTATAACTATATTAAGTGAAGTATAGTATTGTGTCGATGTATTTGCGCTCGGTTGTTTTATGATAGATAATCATATAAAAATACTCGATGTAATATATACCTTCAGGACTGAACAAATGCTACTGAAGTCTTTTTACAATTATTTAATAAACTGTACAAATGATAATTTTCTTCTTCTATTATACTTGATTTTGAAGGTTTGAACAGCTTTGACTAGATAGAGTTTAAAGCCGTTCAAACGTTCATATCTTTGCTGCAAAAAGTCGGCCATTTAAACAAGAAGTCATAAAAACTATAGTTAATATAAAACAACCGCGCAAGAAACTGGACAATTCTCTTTTGGACATAATAGGCCATGGTGTGCCGTCCAGTATCGGACGTTTAGGGCCTGTTCACATGAGGCGAGTTATCTCGGGGGGTAGGGTTATCCCTACCCCCGAGATAACTCGGTGTTAGTTTATTTCCATGTTAAAAAAGTAAACCGTTCACATGAGACCGAGGTAACTCGGGGGATAGGGATAACTCGGTCGGAGCGATAGGGTAACCCTAGCCCCCGAGTTATCCCTACCTCCATGTGAACGCTTTCACCCGAGTTATCTCGGGGGGTAGGGTCAACTTAGGCATGCGTATTTATGCTGTTGCTCGGGATAACTCGGGGTGAAGCGTTCACCTGAAGCTAGGGTTATCTCGGGGGCCAGGGACAACTCGGTAGTTACGTTTTATCATGTGAAATAGGGTCAACTTTGACCCTAGCCCCCGAGTTATCCCTACCCCCCGAGTTATCCCTACCCCCCGAGATAACCTGGTCTCGTGTGAACAGCCCCTAAGGGTCTTATCTCCGCTACTTGCGATGTTCATTTAATAGTTCCAGTGTTCCACACGGACGTCACGTCAAACAAATTAAAGGCTGTATTTTGGATCTGGCGTGAACAACTTTTCTTTCGTAAAAATTGTACGGCTTTGTAACAATTAGTTTCACTATTTTGTAGGGTAACCACTTAGCCTGCGCGCAGGCTCTTGGAAGATCGAAGAAAGGGGAGAGAGCCTGCACGGAGTCCATACAATTTTGAACATCCGCCCACATTTGAGATAAACCCAATCAACCCATAAATATATGTCAGACGTGTGCTCGTTCGTGTGTACATGTAACTGAAGAAAGCACATCATCATAGCATTTCTTTCTTGTCGACTGCGAGAAACTAGAAAATTTCCATTGTGCGTGCATTATTGAGTATCTTGTCATTGTTATTCTTAATATGATTTGCATACTGGTATTTTTGGCGATTTTCTCTTCCTTCTTGCAACATTTGCTGAATCTATTGCAATAAAAGTACACTGCTGCTTCGTTTCACAGGCCAAGTCTAGATGATGGTTAGCCTGGTACCCTAGCCCATGCCTAGCCCAATTTCAAAAGAAATATGGGCCAGGTAACCACTAATCTCATTCTCGCGTCATCAGGGCTAAATCCACTTATGACGATTGCAATTTCACTCTCAGCCAATAAAAACGCTCGAAAAATTCAACCAATAAGAAAAGCAGAAGTTTTTAGTGGTTACCAGGCTAGATGATGGTTGGCCTGCGAACCCAGATCGCGTATTTGCCCGCCCGCGGGTTCGCAGGCTAGATGATGGTTCACAACCAGGGCGCTTGTAGCATACCATCCAGATAAACCTCGGTCATGGAGATCAGTTTGTCCCAAGTGCAACTCCGCCCGGAGCTTGCTTGGTGACCTTCGCTGTTGTACTTAACAGCTTTTACTATGCGGATTTTCATCGTTCTTTTATTTATTTTCTTTTGATCTGAATTGAACTTTTTTGTTTTTTTTTGTTTTTCCTCTTAATCTATTTATATACGGGACCGCAGTAACTGGCACACGCTGTCGCGGCTACCCTTGCCACTTCTCTTAAATTTTAGTTTGTATATGTGCATGTTTGTCTGTCGTTTAATTATGTATATATTTATTTGTGTGTAGGTATAAATATTCTTTATACACTGTTGGCAAAAACATAATAAATAAATAAAATATAAGCGCCCTGTTCACAACCCTGTAAAATTCCCCTTTACCTGACTGTATACTTTTTCGCATTTTCGAATTCCAATCATTCCAAAATCCGATCTTTTGCCTTTTGAGACTTCAGTACACAACATCCACCTTTATGAATAAGTGAATAACACACTTCAAGATTTGCATTTGCGATTGGCGTTATAAGGCAAACCAACCAATGAGAATTTTTTGATTTAGGACGTAGATATCTAACATCTAGTATAGACCGTTTTAAGAATACGTAATTTTTACCCTTTGACGTTAATTTCTTTTCAATTTTTCTTTTGAATTCTTTTCAATTTCGTTTATTGTCTTACAGTAGCTTTTGTATATTTTCAATGTCAAGTGCGGGAAATGACGTACTCTGCACTTATTACTGTATTTCTGTAGTCACTACTGAAGTGTGAGGAAACGTTTTTGCCGAAAAATGTCAATAAAAAGTATAATTTATAGCTTTATATTTATATATATATATATTTTTATATATATATATAGCTTTATAATTTATATTTTTGAATAAGCGACTAGAATAAGCGACTTTTATCGCTAGATTTTTCTCACGTTTCTGTAGCAGTATTTTAATAAAATACATATAAATTTCGAAACACCGACATCCGATTTGATGGTGGATTTGATCGTGCGTCGTTGCACGGAATGCGCAGTCACGTTGACAAAACTCCCCACCCTACCCATAGCGGAGTTGAAAATTTCATAAATGTCCACAACTTTGGTTGTTTCGCTTTGGAGTTTGGACAAGGCAATGTTGGAGACCAAGCTTCGCAGTTATGACGATCAACTTTGTATTGTAGAAGAGGTAAAATAGTGTGAGTTTTCTGGCAGTCAATATCTTTGTCATCCTTGAGTTCATTGACGTCCTCCTTCCCTTTGTTTTTTTCACAATATTTATACTACGAGACTTGAGAGATGCTTTCTACGTGCACCGTTGCATGTCGATGATCCACACTGTTTTCTCGTGTAGGCTCCAAAAAATTATCGTTCAATGTCGTTACCGAGGGCGAAAAAAACGATAAGCATTGACACACGAAGGTGTTTTAATTTTATGAACGACTTCCTGTGGAACAAGTTTGGGGTACATTTTGTTCAGTACTTTCGCTTTGTTATTGTGCCACTTTTAATATAATATTCTAAACAGGATATATATGGTAAACCATGGAAGAGAGCCATCATGGACATAAAACGATTCTTAAAAAGCAGAAATCGTTGCCGTTTGCAGCGGGGCATAAAAAGGTTCATTTCGCAGACGGCCGCGGGTTGTCGCTCGTTTCTGTTCACAAAATCTCAATGGACGACCTCACTCTTGCGAGTACTAACAACAAAGACGTTTGTCAAGAAACAACCAGAGAACTGATTTTAACTTTCCCGCAGCCTATAAGTTTGGCTAACTTCACGGAGCGCCTAAGCTCCCTTTGTGTCTCCCTGGAGAATGTACTTGTGTCGAATTGTACAATTATGGGAACAATGAAAGTAAAGAACATTGCATACCATAAAGTTGTTCTTGTTCGTCATACTTTTAATGCTTGGAAATCTTATGAAGAGACAACGGGAAGCTACGTTCCAGATTCA
This sequence comes from Paragorgia papillata, assembly GCA_035771165.1. NCBI lineage: Eukaryota > Metazoa > Cnidaria > Anthozoa > Scleralcyonacea > Coralliidae > Paragorgia > Paragorgia papillata. The sequence goes on along the minus strand of JAWNZC010000025.1, from coordinate 1,803,164 downwards.
TGCGATGGCATATACGATCGATTTTCATTCGTGTTATCAATTCCAAGTACGATGAAAGACGGTGAAAAAATGGAGTTTGCTATTTGCTATCGAACGATATCGCCCAATTCCGAGTTTTGGGATAATAATGAGGGCAGGAATTACGTCATTGAATGCAAAGAAAAATCTGTGCCAAGGAATTATTCTTACGGATTGCTGTGGAGTCAGGTTATACCCAATTTCAAACGGTGACAGGTTCCCATATGAAGATAAGATGTTTATATGTGTAACGGTGGAGTAAATGTTATTGGATATTAGGTATAATGTTTACATCAAGGTCAAAACCTGACATGTATATATATATATATATGAGTAAAATTTTTTTTTTCGAATCCCGTTAGGGATACTCAGACATTTTTCTGAGTATAAAAGCTTGAGAACAAATTTTACTCATATTACACCAAGCTACAAATTTCACTTTAACATATATATATATATATATATATATATATATATATATATATATATATATATATATGTTTATATAAGATGTTTATATTATAAGATGTTTATATGTGTGTAACGGTGTAGTAAGTATGATAGGATAGGATAATTAGGTGTATGTTTACATGACATGCATATATATATATATATAAAGAGCAGAAATCATCTCAAAATGCCGTCATGAAAGCAAATTTTATGCCAAGAATTTATGCGGAAAGAAAAATGTGATAGGTCGCCAATCAACCTCCCACTCAATCAACACCCCCGAGCAGAGTCATGTCACCACAAGAGAAGCAGATCATACTCAGTTGCCTGATGATCGTGTAACAATGTGAAACTCCGAGTAGCAATTCAAACTCCTTCATTTAACCTATCTTTCGCTCTACCTACTAGGTATTGAGCACTCTGTCTTACCGCAGACATTTACCTTACTTTGTTAATATATATATATATATATATATATATAGTGGGCTTACCTCAAATGTTGATGGTGTTGATGATCGTTACTGTCAGTTTCGCCCTGGGTGATCTTCATATATATATATATATATATATATATATAAATCTTCAAGTCATATATTTTTTACAACTGTAATGAAACAATAACTCCATAAAAAATGGATTTACTTTGTGGAAGTTCTTTACTACGGTTCTCCTTTGTGTTTCCGTATATTAATGAATTTGAGAAGTAGAAATCAAGATAATGTAATTAGTTGATTTGAATATAATTTTATTTGGTAATCTCTACCACAGTATTAAGATTACCACCAGTTCTTTCAGCAGCCTGAACTTAGAATACAAACTAAAGCTCTGATTAAATGAAGATGATTCACAACTCTTGTTGATCATTGGGTCTTGACCACTAGGGGGTGGTGACCACACTATTTTAGTTTTACCCTAGTAATTTTGTGGCACCCCATTCCTTAGTTAACATCCTACAGAAATTCCTGCTCAGGACATGGGCTCACTCAAACCTACAGAAACCCTCATGTGCTAAATGTTTGCTGCTCTTCAAATATCAATGACCAACTATTGAGAGTTTTGACAATAACCCATTGCTACCTCAGCTGGCCCAAAACAGCCCCTTTGTTTTACTCTGTCTAAAGCCCAAATTAAATGAGAATGCAAGTCATCGCATGTAGTGTGACAAAGTTAAAACTTGTTTAAAACACTGACATGAAACCTTTATTTTGTTAATTTGGGTGTTCGAACAACCACCACAGAAATTTGTGACTGCCAACTTGCGTTCTCATTTGATTAGGAATTTATAACACCAGGGGCCAGATGTTCAAAAGGAATATTTCTACATATTGGAATAAATATTTATTTTCAGCACATTGCAAATAATAAAATATTCTCCAATCAAATTAAAAGGCCAGTTCTGAGTTTTCTTTTTCATGAATTATTTATTAACAGTTTAATATTATAATTAAGGATGTTTCCCACAAACAACAGCTTCAGACCTATTCATCATGGGAACCAAAGCATAATTTGGAAATGGTCTATTTCTGCCTAAATAGTAATTGGCCTGTCAGGATTATTTTTTTACTCTGGCTTTTCATAATTTATTTCAGCTCAGTTATAAAGTGAACATGCAGTCTTGTTTGTTTTTTATTATGAATGATGCATTCCACAGATTTTCCATCTGCTTATCACTCCTACAAGCACTAAACCCAGTTTACATGGCCAAAATTTTAAGCTAGCTTACCCTAGACATGCCTCAGGAAGGGATTATGATTATCCCTTGGCAGAGTAAAGGCACCAAAGTGCTGGAATTTAATCCAGTTTACAGATAGCTATCTCTAAATCAGATTAAATTCCAGCACTTTGGTGCCTTTACTCTGCCAAGGGATAATCATAATCCCTTACTGAGGCATGTAGTTACAAAGTTATTAAATCAAATCTATTCACCACTTTACAAGAATTTACAACAATTAAATTAAATAATATAACAGTGGCAAGGTTGCCCAATAGGAACCAGCCTATAGGTCTTGGGTTACCTTTTTACATTGAGTACATCAGTACATTAATCTATAACAATGGATGCTAGCATGACAGTGTTATAAGACATTTCCTTGTTAGACAAGTTTGTTCCCAAAACCAATTTTTTTTGTTGGTACATGGTATTGTACTTTGATCCTCACCACCTCCGATGACTCTCACTTAATTAATTTAATTAACCAATGCAACATTAATCCATCTAATTGAGGCAGCTTACTGTAACTCTTTCCTGTCCGAATTGGTCTTTAGTATTTTATTCTGGCTAATGCCAGATGATTTTATTCATCTCTGGGGAAGCCCTCGGACAGGAATGAGTTACACTAATAAGTAGCCAAGTGGGTCAGAGTTGGTTTTAATTGTGACATGTACATTCCAGTTTCAAGCTGTTTTGTAAGTACATGCATGTAACAAGAAAACAGTAACCCAAAATGCCATAAAAATATGACAAGCTCATTATACAATCTAACATAATCTTTAGTTGTAAGATCCACTCTTATTTCTGTGCAGGCAGGGCATGAACCAATTTTAAGTCTAATACTTTACATTCAATTGGACATGCTACTGTATGTAGTGACTAGTGAGTCAAATATACATACTGCAAATAGCTTAGTAGCAATTACTTAAATATTCAATTAAAAATCAATAATCAAAATAATATCTATATAAAGTTAGCAGTAATATTAAACTTCTTGGCTTCTCCCCCAACTTGGATAATATAAGTCTGTATATGAAGGGAATTACATGTCTGGAGCACTGTTACAGTATGTGTTCAGCTGACTCTTTAATTAAATTTAATCTTTTTTCCGTGTCCATTTGAGGTCATCACATCTTGGCTTAATTCCAGAAGCTTTTTCAATAGCCCATTCCAATGTTGGCCAAAAACAGATCACTTCTAGAGGGTAATTTAGCCAACCAGTTGTGATACAAAAGTATGTCTCATGTGGAGCAACATGATGAATTCTGTGATGAGTTCTAGGCAAGATAATTTTATAGTCCTGAAGAAATATGACCCAACGAGGAAGGCCAAAGTAGGTATGAGACCACTTGTGAATTTGATTTGTTAGTGTTACAAAGATCGCTAAAAGACAGATGTACCAATCCCAGGCAGAGTGCTGACGAAGCAGCAACTTGTCGTATGTTAGGTGTTTGTAAACCATGTACAACAGCATGGGTATTGTGGTCAGGCAGTTGTCTCCATTGGTTTCAATGATATCATGTCTTGTAATTGCAGTCGGATCAATATGGTGCTCACGAAAAGGTCTGATGAAGGCCTGAAAAAGTAGAAGTAGCATTTCATAAACAAGTTAATTAGTGTAAGCATTTGACCGGGGTTGATAGCCCATGCACTATTAATGATTTTGAGAACTTCACTGACACTGCCAGCTGTTTGCCTTACATAGTTAGCTCATAACAATGCTAGGTTGAACTGGGTCAGCAGCATGTCATTTTAAAGACGTCCAAAATCCTGGTTGCATGACTAGAAGGTATGGTTACTGGGTACTATGCCTCACCAATACCTGTTGATTTGGTGCAGTATGTTCCCAGCCTGTACCCCTATACAGTTTAAGCAACATGGGACCCAGTGGATGGGGTTTTTCTCTATATACATTGTTCTGCTTAGCAAAAGTGGCATCATAATGAATGCCATGATCACACTGACATATCTGCGCTCCCTCTTACTTCCTGTACATTAATATTAGACTATTAGTACTACAGTGGAGCCTCGCTATAGCATGCATCATTATAACACGTGACTCGGTTAATGCGGTTGATCCTTGGATCCCAAAATTTTACTTTTCCTGGTTTGTCAATTGATGACTTATAGGGATGTTTACCACTACTAAAGCTCACCACAGACCACTAAATTCCACAAAATAGCAACAGAATAAACTGAAGTTTCTATTATGCTCACTGGAGACAATTCAATCTTGATGGCTGACGATCGCTGATCATCCTGAATAATTGCAATCATTACAAGATAAAACCTGTGCAATCATTGCGAGAAATGAAAACCAAGCTCAAAAATCTCATTTCAATTCCATTTTGTTGAAATTTTGAGTGGACTTCAAGCTTAGAACTACAAGTGCAATTTGGATTGTTTAAGAACCAAACAGAAAGTGCTTTTGGTGGTACGTACTCAATTGCACTCCCAGTACTCGGCCCATAATATTGTGCCAGAACTGAGTGGGAAGAGTACTGGGAATGAGATTTGGCTGTCCTTGCAATAATGCACTTCATCTATAATGCGGTCACTGCTAAGGACCCCCAACTACCACACTATAGCAGACCTCTCAACCTAGAGGAATTAGAAACCTGGAGATTTTTGAAGCGGAGATTCACTCGATAATGCATTTTAAATGTATTAATGAAAGTTAATCTTGCTGAAAACCAGTCAGCGGGATTGACACGGAAGGAACGCAGGCTCTGGGAACTAGACTGGCGATCTCTTTGGTGTCACAAAAACGAAAATTTTCTGGCTGTGAAAGACAAAAATTTCAAAAAGTTCTTTCTATCGTCATATTGGGTTGTCAATTCATAATTTCATTTGCCGGGAGAATTCTATATGACTGACCAGGAGACCGGGGGATCTTGCTGAAAACTGGGAGACTCCCAGTGAAACCAGGAGACTTGAGAGGTCTGCTATAGTGAGGCTCCACTGTATATAACAACATGAGTTAATGACATGCACTCACCTTGCCAACTATGGGTAAATCAACTGATCCCCAGCTGTCTGCGCCCCAGTGGACCAGACCAGAAATAAAGTCAGCAGATAGGATTCCAAATACTATAATAAAGTAAACCACCAACATTTCTATTAAAGCATACAGTACACTTATAATATGGTAAAAATGTTTAAAGTTACTAGATATACCCCCCCCCCCCCCCCCCAAATACATCAATGTTCAAATGTCAAAAAAGAAATCCACTTACCAGAACCAACAAGGATATATCTTATGTCAGTAAGATGGAAGTTTAGGATCAGTGATGTCAGAAATATTGATATCAGAACAACAAACGAGATGACACTAAGTAATTCCAATGTCCTTTTTCCTAAAAAATAACAAACAAAACATCCCCTCAGGAACTATTTACTGGTATAGTGTGAACGGGGCCTCAATCACCTACATAATTATTATACCCATGAACACTTGTTAAATACAGAACATGTTTTCCATCCACCCCACCCCGCTCAAATTTGGCCCACCAACTTGTAGTGTTTCAACTAGCAAGGTGACATACAGATATACTGTAAATTATTTTACCAACAGGTGATATACCATAAATTCTCCTAACAAGTATTTAGTAAGGCCAAGTAAAAAAATAGCCATATGTTTTGCATCCCTGCCCGCTTCCTTTTCCTTAGCCACTTCTTTTTTTCTTTTTTTTTGCTTGTTTTCCTGTCCAAATCCCTTCCAGCTAGCCAGAACTTTAGTTTTTTAACTTTTAATTTGATTACTTGAAGTATTCCCGTGTGAAATGACCGCAAGCTCATTCAAAGTCTTACCCGCTGACCAATTTCAACACTTCATGAAACGTCATCGTCATCGGTCTTGATGAATATTTTTATATTGACGATCGTTTTGCTAATTTATATTGAAGTCAGTCATTTGTTCAAATTAATTTGTGAAATATATAGAGAATAATACATGGATGTGCGGAAATATGAAATTTATTTTGAGTGTTGACCAGGATATCTCACGAGTGAGAGAAGCGAACGAGTGACATATCCTGTTCAGCACGAGAAATAAATTTCATATTTCCAAGCATCCATGTATTGTTCTGTTTATTATATAAAAAAATTGTCCTATTGCCTTGCAAAAATTGCATTAAACTATAATGCTGATTCAGCGATAATCATCACATGTGCGATTATCATAAATAATCGCACATGTGAGATTATCACTTTTATTAGTGGTGGAAAAATCAATAAAACACTCTATTTTATATAATAAACTACAGTAAACTAAAGCCTTTTGTTATTAATATTTCATTGCACCCTTTATTACTGTACAGTACTGTGTAGCCTTTGACCCTTTGCCTAAACTTACTTTGACAAAAACAAAACAAAAAAAAACAACCCCCGCTTCCCTGCTTTTTGCTGGAAATCCGGATGAGGAACAGAAGTTTTTTTTTACTCGGCCTAATACAAAAGTGTTGTTCTTTCACAGAAATACACCAAGAATACCATAGACTGACCCCCGAGAACATTTTCTGTTAAAATGGGTGTTAACCAATTAGCTCTCATTATTTTCTTGGGTTTATTTCATTATTTTCATTCATCCAGTGACCATAGTGATCGATGACAGCGGTGCAAAGTCCGCAGTGGCGTGATTAAAAATTAATATTAAATTATTAATTTGTCACAGCGAGTTGCTTTCTTGAGTATCGAAAAAATACTAATAGCGAAAACAACTCGCAATGATCTTGACACAACGAAACGTATTATACGTATTTTATTTAATAAAAAGCAAACCATTCCTCTGTTTGCTTTCGAAAACGAATTCCTAAAAACTTTGTTACTCTTCAACTGCGGAAGCGAAACTATACCATAAACATTCGATAAGTTACGCAATATATTTTAAATCCGAATACTTTTTGAACCGAAAAACAATGTTTATGATTAAAAGTCTACGATATAAAAGCAAAGTTAGAAACGGTCGTAACTAAATGTTAGCTTACTTAGTGGACTTACTGTTTGAACAACTGTATTTACGGTAACATCACCCAAGCTTTGGTATAATAATAAAGAGTTGCTTCCCGATCAAGGGTATTCGATTGGGGGTAGTCCATAGTCAGTCTGACTGACACTTACCTTTGGTGTAGCCTTCGGCGAGGATTCTCGCACCAGCGTGTTTCTTGACATTCTTAAGAACGTTGGATAACTCACTGGAGATCGCAGGATCTTCTTTAGTTGTGACGTTTGCTGGCATTCTAGCCAGCTAAATTATAGTGCTCCCTTCTCTTGTCAAAGTCGTCGAGACGAGACTGAGAGATCGAAAGAGTTATAATTAGGCCACGCCCATATACCAACCGTGCGAATCGTGCTGAGGTCTGGAAACGAAATTCAAGATGGCGGCCTTGAGGCAAAGAAATCTTTCAGTGTTGTTTATATCGGGAATATTGTCGAGGTGTTTGAAGCAAACTGAAGCGTTGGCTCGTCAAAGGGTTCTTTCTTCACCAGTGTTCACTTTTGTGCGTTGTTATGCGACCAAGAAGGGTAAGTATAGTTACTACCAATGATTCGCAACCCGCCAACCCGTATCTTGTTACGTTTTAAAAATGCATTTTTAGAGGAAAATTTTGACACTTAGCCTAATCAATCACTTGTCAAAAAATGGGTTTAATGCATTTAATAAAGGGTTAACCAGAATAAAAATTTATATTATAAAAAAATAGTAATCCATTCAAGTCTTAGCTGGTCAAAAATAATGGCCTCTTTATTTATACTGTACTCTGTTTATTAAACCATTGTGTACAGTAGTTCCATAAAATATCCATACCCCCCATGGAAGAGACTGGAAATTCCAGAGAGTAGGGGGAGTCTTTGTGTCTAGATTTCCAACAAGGTGGGGGTAGACCAAGTTAAAAACTGGAATTTCCAGAGGGGTGGGGCATACTGCTGTTTGCAGGTGACTGTGCCGTGTGCCAAATTTTGATTGTTTGCATTGTTTCAACTGCTACTTGACACGGCCCAAAGTACGAGTTCACATGGGGTGAAGTACAAGTTCAGTTAATTAGTCTAGGTTATTTAAAATAGCTCTTTTACTGTAAAATCAATGGACAAAGCTTTTCCACTAGTAATATCTCCTTCCGCATTTGCTAAGTTTCATAAATTATCTCAGAACTTGCTGTCTGGGATCCGGCGTTAAATGTTATTAGTGTTCAATTTCAGTTCGTTGGGATAAGTGAAATGTGATTGGTTGATACAAAAATAAACATTAATTTACAACCAACAAAAACTTGATTCAAGCATTAAAAATAACCTTGACTAAACTGAACTTGTACTTGACCCCGTGTGAACTCATACTTTGGGCTGTGTCAAGTAGGAGTTGATACAATGCAAACAACATTCAAAATTCAGCGTGTGGTGCAGTCACCTGCAAACAGCAGTAACAGTCAAACACTGGAAGTTTCAGAAGGGGGGAGAGGAGAAACTTTGGGGGTCATAAGGGAAATCTCTTCCATTGGGGGTTATGGATATTTTATGAAACTACTATTGCCAGTAAAATAATAAAGGGTCAGCTAGGATTTTCAAGTGATTGTTAAAAGAGAGAATTTTCAGGCAGTCTGATATAGCCAGTAATAGATAAAATAGAAAATTCAGTGGTGAAAGGGTTAAAACTACCAAATATGATAAATTCTCGTGATTATTATTTCTATTTATTAAAACAGGTGCTAAAAAGAAAAAGCTTCATAATTCAGCATTTGATGCTGACATTGCAGAAGGAGTTGTTGATATTGAAAAATTATCATTGAACATGGAAACAGAGGTGGACAAACTAAAACAGGAATTCAGAAGCTCAATTACAACTCGAATATCACCTGGTATATAGTGTAATACAGTAGAGCCAGACTTCATTCTTTGCAAAGTGCGTGCGGAAGATAAAAAACTGGTAAAAAATGCATGCCAAAATCTTCGAAAAACAACACACTGGAAGTAATATACTTCTTTGTTGCATGTGCCATTTGAAAAAATAGGGTGTATTGGGGGAAAATGTGTGCGGAAGATCTAATTCCACGCATGCAGCATAAAATGAAGTCTGGCTGTAGAAGTCTGGTGTTATTTTCGGTAGAGATGAGCCGATTACTGAAGCCGATTATTTGGTGGCCGATTAATACAAATAATCGACCGATTAATCAGCATATGCCGATTAGTGCTACGTTGTTGGTTACCAATCCCTGCGCAGTTTCGCAACCTTGTAGGGATTGCTAAATTGCAGCAAGATTTTTGAAATATAACAGAAATGTTTCGTGATGATTAGTTTTGCGTGTTTTGAGAATCAATTTCGGTATGCGCTACGCTTTTATCAGAGAAGAATTGCAATAAAAAGTTTAAAAAAAAGACTGCTCGGCTGACTGATCGGCTGCTATACGTAACAAATTTGCAAAGTTTGTAAACTTTGTGGCAAACATCCCTAATAACTAACAAACTTTGGAACTCCTCCATCAAGAGTTATGTGAAACACTCTGTAATCATTGTGAAATAAGGACTATTGTGTTTGGGCTTATACAGCTATGGACTTATGGTATGTGTTTGCGTCGTTCATGAAAAGCTTAATTTAAGACATGCACCGATTATTTTGCCGATTATTACACAATAATCAGTCAATTACCGATTATTTTAAATTGGCCGATTAATCAGCTTTGCAGATTAGTTTCCGATTAATTGGCTCATCTCTAATTTTCGGATGGTGTTAGTAAGACAGCTAGACAAAAGACAACATTTGATTGAGAAGTTACTTTAACTTTCTTAGTTGTTATACTCGCACGTTAGTTCCATGAATTTAGATAGTATCTTGGCAAGTTTGCACCATGTTTGTAATAAAAGTGTTACCCGTTGAGTCATTACTTTTTTTTGTGCATGCGTTACATGCATACATACATGCACATGTATTTAATAATAATTTTTATTTCCATTTCAGCTATGTTTGATAATATAAAAGTTAGAACTGGCAAACGAAAAGTTCCTCTTGGAAATATTGCTTCCATATTGAATAAAGATGATAAATATGTTCTTGACCTTACATCATCACCAAATGTAAGATTCATAAATGTGTCATGGTGCTATTTTGTGTCAATAATTGTGTAACAGTATTATTCTATAAAATTAATTTTATGTGTAATACATATCCTTTAGCTTACTAGTTCAGCCATGAAAGCATTAAATGAAAACTCAATTTTCAGTCCATTGTTGGAAGGAAACACTATTACTGTAACTGTTCCAAGGTAATTGTGTTTTTTTCCCAAGGTTTAACATTGTATAATCGAAATATAGTAAGGTTAGATATACTGCCGAAACAGAGAACGTAGGAGTCTAACGTTTCGAGCGATTTTAAAGGTGGACATAAACAGCGTTTTCACTTTATTAATTTATCTATTTTTACTCTCGCTCATCCTTTTTACACCCCCTCCTTTTTCTCATCGACGGTATGAATAGCAAATGTCTTTCGCATCTCATTATCTATTTGTTATTGTTATTTTGCTTGGATTGGCTAATTTTTCGCATCTCATCAATTTGTTATTGTTATTTTTATCTGATTGACTTATTTTTGGTCACATGATCACCTTTCGTATTTAAGCTCATTGTTTGTTTACACTCTTTACGTTTCTCTCTGACGAAGGGCCTTCGCTCGAAACGTTAGATTCCTACGTTCTCTGTTTCGGCAGTATGTCTAACCTTACTATATTTCGATTGTTGTTTCTACACTGCCTACGCAGCACGCTACTTTTATTTAACATTGTATAGTAAGATTCTCTTTATCTACAGCAGGCTTTGGAAAACATGCTTTGGAAAACATGCTGTAATAGAATTCTATTGTATCTCACAATTTTACATACTGAAATGCAACTGATATTTTATAGGTTAACTATAGAAGTTCGCGAGAGTCTTGTAAAGGCAGCTAAATGTGTTTGTGAAGAAGCTAAAGTTGGTATAAGAAAGGCTCGTCAAAAAGGCATGAGTGATGTGAGGAAACAGAAGAGAGACATATCACAGGACAATGCCAGAATGGTTGAAGGCTATGTAAGTTGTTAGAAAGTATACCAAACGTTATAAAAATGAGAATTTCGGGCACTTTTTGAAAGAAATTCCGGGTAAATTCAGGTAATATTGCTGTTAAATATTCATGAAAAATTATATTTTGAACTGTTTTAACATTAAAGTAATATGTTTTAACATTAACATAATATATTTTATTTTACTTAACAGATTCAATCACTGACTGATAATTACGTGAAACAAGTGGATGAATTACTGGAGGAAAAATCAAAGGAACTATTACAAAGATAATGAACAACAACTGTATTAGGTCCAGTTTTTTGGCAAGATTTTTCTGCAACATTCACAGTACCACACTTTTTTTTTGTTCTCTGCATACAAAATGTCGCCTGACAAAAGCCGCCTTTGTTATTTTCTACGGTAATTAATATTCCGGAATTACGTTCTTTGTTGTTCATTTATGGATTACTGCTGGCTGTTTATTGTCTGTTAAAATACTCATTAATAATTCATGACGAAAATTCAAAAGAAATCAATACCGTAGCAGTGGTTGTAAATCGGATACAGCATCGTCCTGATTTACATAAACTTTAGCTTCGATTTTCTCGGTTAAAACAGACCGTATCCCCAAAATAGTTGGTGAACTTGATTACTTAGATGCATTTGTATTTTAAGAAAGATACTGCAGCTCGCCTTGTAAATCAGATACAGCTCGGCTGCTCATGCTGTATCTATTACTTGTTTATTGTTTGTTGATTATTGTTTATTGATCTTTGTTAATTGTTCTCCACTGTTTTCTCCACTAATTAGTCTCTAGTCTGTTCTTCATTGTGTACTGTTGTTCATTGTTTATTATTTGCTGTTTATTGTGTGTTGTTTACTGTTTGTTGATTATTGTCCATTGTTTACTGTTTCCATGTTTATTGTCTGTTGTTCATTATTTAGTTATTCTTCGACTATTTCCTTATTGACTATTTGTTGTTTATTTGTATTGTTTGTTTTTTAATGTTTTATTGTCTATTGTTCATTGTTATACATTTTACAGTCAAATCGGATGTTCTTTCCCGCGCGGTCTTGCAATATTGACAGCAATATTGCAATGTTGACTTGCAAACGGTAAACGGCGATTTCTTGGTAAGTTGCTAAAAATTCGCATTTTAAATATCGAACTTCACATAATAGGAAGTTCTATTGAAAGTCAGAACAACTAACTCTAAGTAAACTTCATGTTATGTGAAATTCGATATTTAAAATGCGGATTTTTAGCAACTTGCCAAGGAGTCGCCGTGTATCGTTTGCAAGTCAGCATTACAATGTTGCTGTCAATATTGCAAGCTCGCGCGGTAAAGAACATCCAGTTTGACTGTAAAGATTATATCTGGTAGCAAATCAATGAAATCACGGCTTTATGCTTTTAATGAATATTTATTGTATATACCTAAGCGGTAACATTGCTGGACTTTAAAAATAGCAACAGAGTCAATGCTCCTACATTGTTATGTTAGTTAAAAATCTTTAGAATATATCATCTATATAATGTTGTACATATGGCTTATAAATCATCTCTCAATCTGCACTCGACAAGAAATATTCTCTTTTCAAACTTGTGTAATCGTTGCAATACTTCAGAATTTGGGCAAAACGAAGTCTCGTTCCTGGAAAGAATTTAAAATCAACAAATCAATCCAACGAGCGAACGAACGAACGGACCAACTAACCAACCGGTTATTCAAACAATCAATCAATCAATCAACCAACTAACCAACCAACCAACAAAGTGAACAAACAACTAATCAACTTGCAAACAATCCAACCAATCAACCAACCCACCAATGAATCAACCAACAAACGAACCAACCAATTGACGAATCAACTAACAAATCAACCAACCATGCAACCAATCAATCAATTAATCAATCAATCAATCAATCAATCAATCAATCAACCAACAAACAAACGAACCAACCGACCAACGAATCAACCAACCATGCAACCAATCAACAAACGAATCAACGAGCCAACAAACCAACCAGCGAATCAACGAACTAGCGAACGAACGAATTAGCCAACCAACCAACCAACCAACCTGAACCAACCAACTATAGCGAACGAACGAACTAGCCAACCAACCATTACCAAGTAACCAATTAATTTAAATTTACCTTGATGATTTTTGCAATCTTTCATTTTCTTTCTCTAATTTAGTCTGCGACTGTCTAAGCCTTCGGTTCAGATCAGTTTCGATAGCGTAGCGCAGAAACAACGCCGACGCGTTTTCTTCGGAGAGCGTCAACTGTCTTTGAAGGTCTTTCACAGTTCTCAAAGACTTCACTAGTTGAGATTTTAGCTGCGAGTATCTCCTGAAGAAAACGAAGCAACATTTTATGATTAGTAACTAATATAAGATACATATCAAGACTGTGTATTTTATGAATTGAAATGAAAGGAAATATTTTGATGGGCTATAGGCGAGTTTCAGGGTGTTGCGCGTGCGTCATTTTTCAAAAAAACTGGCAAGCTCTACTAAAAGTAAACATACTGTTTAAAATCAACAAAGTATAAATACAGTTTCTGGATGTTTAACACTGTTATTCTGCTGTTGTTGACTCGTTAGCAAGTCTGTTTGCCATTACTTACTTTGTGGGGAGCCCGCCAATTCATTTGCCAAATGATGCGCGCGCAATACCCTGAAATTGGCTTATCTTTTTGCTCAACCAAACAAGAGTGAATATTACAATGACATTATATACTAACTCCTATAAGTATTTACTCAACTAAAACAGGTGCAATTTTTTTTTAAATTGTGCTTATCGCATTGTTGTAATTTGTGCTCACCGATTGCAAGTTTCGTATTTTTCTTTGTATTCATCTTTTTCATTCAGGCACGACTGCAAAGTCTTTTCCAAGTCGATTCTGTTAAAACAAAACACATATACAGGGAAATAATACAATCATTTATGTATGTACCTGTATACCTCGTCAGACATGTTGTGTTACTACGCAGATTTTTCGTGTAACTTTGTTGCGAGAGAAATTGCCTGGCATGCAAGTGGCAACAGTATGCAAGTGGCAACAGTAGTCTTTTCACACATCCATTAACTTTCACGACAGGAGCCACGCCCATTTAATTTTACGACCCGTGGCCACGCCCATTTGACTTTAGTGAGCGTTCCCCCACTTCTAAAATTTGGAAATCATCTCTGCTTGTCCGGTATGATTCGTCACTTGGAGTAACACATTATTATTCTCCAACCAAGTTCACTGTCCCATATATAAGAATTATTTGAAATCTAACGACAGCTTGTGCAGCAAGCACTAACAAAACCTTACGTTTCTTCTTCTTGTAGGTGGTACTCAGATTTTCTTTTGCTCTGACACTTTCCCATCTTGTTTACCGGTATATCGTTCACGTGACACTAAGCTATTGTATGTAATTATGACGTCATAATAGGTGGGCGTGATCACAGGGAGCCCATCTTGGCAGCGCGTGGGCACCCTATGGCGGACTCGAAAGACGCGCGGGGGACTGTGGCACACTTGATCGTGGTGTCGATCGCCTTTTTTCCCCGCTTCCGGCAACCGTTTTTCGTTTTTTTCTAAATCCCCTGCCACAGTCCCCCGCGCGTCTTTCTAGTCCGCCACAGGGTGCCCACGCGCTGCCAAGATGGGCTCCCTGTGGCGTGATCTCATTAAACTAGTTTCCAGGTCTCCTTCCCATCCCGGTGCATTTTGTCCAGATTAGTGAGTCCTGAAATCTGTATGGATCTTCTCCGCTAAAAATATCTTGTATTGCCAAAACTGTTCACCACAAAATAAGTATGTAAAAAAATTTGTGATCAGCAGGTTTTTAAACTAGTTCCCAGACCTTGTCTCGGTCGCCCAATTTTTAACCGCTGACCAGGAGAAAACCATTGCTTGACTGCTCATTGTTTTGGAAATTGAGTTGACCTGAAATCAAAGCGTTCCTTTTGTTCGATGTTCCAGCCGAAGCTGGAGTAAAGTTGAGGAGAAAACACAATCCAGTTCAATCCTTGGCGAAGGAAGGCACTAGGCCGTATCGAATCATGTTTAGTATCACCAGAAGAGTCCTTTTATTCCTTCTAGTTGTTTTTCCCGCTGTCATTTTTCTCAGCGACCAAGGTAAGATGTGCTTTTCACAACCCTATTTTGTAAAAATTCTAGAAGTCTTTGTCCGGAGACAATGTATTAAATCGCACCAAAACTATTCGTCCGATGATGTTCCAGGCATTTGGACTGATTTCGGCGAGGATAGTGAACGTCTTAAGGTGTAGAACTGGCCGTTGATAAAATGGTTTGGTTTTCAAAGGATGTTTTATTCTTTTTTGACCATCTCCGTTTACAACACGTCAGCTTTACGAGTTTTCGTTGACGACCTTAGATGATCAGCTGTACTCGTCGGTGATTACCATTTTACAGTCTGAGGACCTTTAGTTTTTGGATTACATTAGTTTACCAGTCATGCATATTGCTGTGTGTAACTTTTTTAGTCTGTATTTTGCAGTGGTCTGGGAATAGAGAGATATACACTGATATTTAGCTTAAAGGACAAGAAGTCATGTGGCGTTAATTCTCCTCCCCCTGGATATTCACGTTAAGATTAAGTGATTGACCTCAGTATATATAGTCACAGCATAAGAGTGTATTGATGGTCTATCAAGATGATTATAGTCAATTGTTAGCTAGTCTATTAAGATGATTATAGCCAATAATTGATAGTCTTGCAAGATCATGAGATCAAGACATGCAGATCACTTCACTCCGATACTGAACAATGTCCTCTAAATATTTTAATGTCAATGCACAATCATGGCCACCAGTGTTTGAACACATGGTTAGCACAGTTGTGCCTGCATTTCTGGGCTGAATTTCCAGGCTGATCCCGCAATGGCTGCCAAAACATTTACATGCTGATAATTCAATCATTGGCTGGGATATTCTATTGCCGAACATTTTACGATCATACATTCGATCGATCGGGAAAATTTAAAAACTCAAAACTCCATCGGCGGACAAAAGTGTCCTACATATTATGGGGGGAAAATCCCTATCGGTGGCCAAATGATGATTATCGGAGGACATGTCCTCGATGAAATTCAAGGCTTGATTGTGAGCCCCCTGTCATAAAACTCAGGACTTCTTGACTTTTTGGCACTATAATAAACTATTCAAGCGTAAAACCAACACCATTTTATTGTACTTAGGTACCCTTGGAGTTAGAGCTGATGAAGACCAAATTATAGAAAATGATAAAAAAGATGATATTATTGATACAGACACTGAGAGTGATGCGGACGTAACAGAAGAAGATAGTGATACAGAGGTAAAATATTTGTCCTTTTGTCAAGTGCTATCATAGAGGAAAACTGTGGATCTATAGGCTGAGCTCAGCGTGCCTTGGTCTATCTTAAATATGTGACGGTGTTCTCAAATTATAGTAACAGAATTTAAGCACAGTGAGTTTAATCTGTTGATATTTGAGTGCCCTTTATTTCACAAATAAAATTGGTAGAGGTGAGCCGATCATCGGCAAAACATCGACAGAGCCGATTAACAGCTAGTTTTTCTCACAATCGGATTGGCTGTCTCAGACTCTCGTCTTTGTATTTCTGCTCTCTCGTCCTCGTTTATCATAGCCTGTGTACAGCCACAACCCTCCCGTCAGGTTCAGATTCAATCGTATACTTCAATTCTTTACCTTGTTTGGCATTTTTGCACTTGTTGATACAGAAATATTTTAAATAAAGGAAACACTGCTGACTACTTGACTGTTTTCTGTTTGTTTTGTTGCGCTCAAAATAAGAGAATTGGCTTGATGACTTCCTCTCATTGTGAAACTTGAGATGAATAAAACGACAAAACTGGAGCACTGTGCATCAGGTTAGCAAACATCGGTTTTGCCAATTAATCGGCTGATGGTGGGGAAATATCGGCTCTTAACAATCAGTATCGGCAATCAGCTTTTTTTTAACATCGGCTCACCTCTAAAAATTGGCTGGTGTTAAACAGAATAAAATAAAAGGTTGGTCATGGGTCAAGAAGTGAAGTAGGGAGGAGTCTCATTAAAATTGTCTGGCATTAGAGTAAAATAATAAAAGGGTCATTTTGTGCTGTCTCAATCCATCAATGTAGTAATTGTTTTGCAGGAGTTACAGTACCATAGTAATGTTATGGATATTACAGTATTTTGACTATTTCCATTTCTTTTCAGGTGGAAACTGAAGATGATCAACAGGCAGAGCCACCACTACCAAGTACTGAGGCAGATACTGTAAGTGGATTATTAAGCTTCATGCAGAATAAGTAACTTTACTTAAATTGCCTATTTAAGAGAACAATTAAAATGACAAAGTAACATCTTTTGCAGTTTTTTTGTTTCCTTCCTTCATTGTTGAGATATTTCAGTTTGTTTGATATGTAAATTTAACTTATAAGATAACTTCACATTACACTTTGCATAATGGCTTATTGCAAAATATTATATATCTTTGTTATTGTCAAACAAAAACACTTAAAATTTACAGACTCTGTTGTAGGAGAAACACTCACACATGATTCCTAATTTGTCAAGTGCTTTTGTTCAGTAATAACAAAGATATAGAACACTTTGCGATAAGTCATTATGCAAAGTGTGACGCAAAATTATCTTATAAGTCAAATTTGCATATCAAACAAACTGAAATATCTCAAAAATGAAGCAAGGAAACAAAAAACTACAAAAGATGTTACTCTATCATTTTAAGTGTTCTTTCAAATAAGACAAACTTAATTTTCATTTCATTGGCACTTTAAAAAAGACTAGAGGCTTGACTTGAGTTCTATCTGTCAATGACTTGACTACCTTTGTGTCATTGTCTCAGTTTGACTTGAAGAATCAAATAAATACTCCGTGCCTTGTTTACTTGTTACAACTTTGGTTTTGTCTAATAATGTATTGAAGTGGCATGTTGTATTAAAGACTACTCATTGTGTTTATTAGGCTGGGGAAAAAGATGTAACAGAAGAAGAGGAACCTGAGATCCCAAGTTTACAAGCTTCTCCTGATGCTGATACCAACATACTCTTCACCAGCCATCCAGAACAAGGTCTCATTTAATAATATTTAATACATAATTAAACCCATTTCTGTTCATCATGGCCTTTATTATTTCGTTCTCGCTAACACCAGATGATTTTGTCCACCAGAGGGAATGGGCTGTTGACTCTTGTTTTTTTTTCTGCCCTAGATATTGCTGCTGGAAGTATCGTGGATTGTCTTGTAGGATTTACCAACAATGGTAAAAATGATTTTGTTGTGGAAGCAATGGATGCTTCTCTTAGATATCCACAAGATTATTCCTACTTCATTCAGAATGTAAGTAAAAAATGTTCTTCAACACCTGAGCATCTAATTGTGACAACATCACATCAGATAGTCTTTGTTATGATCTCCATTATTTTGCAGTTCAGAAAGTTTTATACGTATATATTGTACTTGTAGAATGTCTGAGGGTTCTCTCTTTAGTCACATTAGGTCTGTAGGTCATTTAATTATTTACAGATACTACAATAAAAATTTAAGTAATTTTTTATGCCCAATTTATAGCAAATTTTTATTGTTGCCATCTTTTTTTTAGTTTACTCTACGTTCTCTTAACAGACTGGTTCAGCCTGGTCAGCAGGTAAACAAATGAATAATGAAATCTACAGAATAATGATGATATATTACTTATGCATGTACAGTAGTATTTGCAATACTGATCTGCTCTAAAAGTAAGCTTTTTCTTGTTCAATTTTCTCCAGGCTACATTTGATTATGCATTCAAACCCCATGAGAATCTTGGAGGCCGACCATTTGGAATTGTAATAACTGTGTATTATAAAGATTCAGAAGGAAAGGAATTCTTGGACTCTGTCTTCAACGAGACTGTTACGTTCAAAGAGCAGGATGAAGGATTTGACGGTGAAACGTAAGTTGTTTTGGATCGGATGAAATTTGTATTTTGGAGTGCTGCCAATAAAAGTAGCCAGTAGCTGTATTAAGAAGAATGATTTCTTAATATCATAGATTCAACAGACGTTTGGTGGACGTTCAGGCTCAATGGTTATACCGTCTAACCGGTCATTAGAAGAGGTTCGAATCCTGTTTGGGGCTCAGAAATATTTTCTGAATAATTGAGCTTGACGAAACGTCCCGTCTGTTACATATTACACCAGCCTCGCAAATGTACCACATGCGCTACATGTATACGTACAACTTATGATATCATAGATTCAATAACATCAACGGTCGTCGTTGTCAAGAAAATGGTTGTTGTTGTGGAGTCTGACTTCGACTCATTCTTCTCGAATTCGGTCAATTTAATGGAGGCATTCCCAAATAAAAACTTCACACATAAAGTCAAGCCTTTTCTTCAAAGAACTTGTACACGGTTCCTTAGTTTGTGTTGGTTATGTTTTCTAATATATTCTATTTTCTTCAAGGTTTTTCCTCTATGTCTTCGTGGCAGCCATGGCTATCCTCATCATAATGGGAGCGCAGTATATCATTACTTCGCTTGGAGTAAGTTTATGGTTTGGGAATATGTCTCAAGTCTTCTCTCCTTGCGTCTTTGCAAGATGCTAATCCTGAGTTCAAACTTGACTTTGTTGTCAGTTGTCTGTTACGTTTTCTGACAGGTTTCTTAAATCTTGCTTTTTTAGAAGAAAAAGCCTTCCAAACCTTTCGTTGAGATGGGAACGCAACACAATGCTGATATCGATGTTGACTGGTTGCCGAAGGAAACAACAACTGAATTTGGTACGACTATCACAGCAGTTCGATTGTGTTTTATAAGAACTGCTTGACCATGACATAGACCCAAACGTAGGCCTTGTCCACATGTATCCATTTTCGTTTGAAAACGCAACTTTTTTCCCCTCCGTTTTAAAATAAATCCGCGTCCACACGAGAACAGAAAAACGGTGTTTTCAAAAAGTTCCACTTTGGAGACCATCTTCGAAAAGTTCCGTTTTTGATGACCGTTTCATCGTTTACGTGTGGACGGAAGGACAATCCGTAAAAAAAGGTTGCGTTTTACTTTTCAAAATAATTCGGATACGTGTGGACTGTTTTCTCTAACATTTACGTCTTGGATTTCAAAATGGCCGCCGTTTTTCAAGTTTACTCAAATAAACGAACAAACAAAAAAATGTTGGTTTTTCGATTCGACGGCAAGAGAATTGAAACGTAGAAAATAAAAATGAGTATTTTTCGTTGTTTTGTACTTCTCTTTTTTGTTTTATCGTACATGTACTTTATAATTTTACCGTAAAGAAGAACACTATTTGCAAACTGAAAACTAAAAAAAACGTTTCTTCTAAACTTTTAGGCAAGAATTCTCCACGCCGCTCCCCTCGTAACCGCAGGCAGAAGCGAAACCCCGGAGCTGGTGAAGACTGAATAGACATTTTTCCAAGGACTCAACGAAATTCTCAGAATTTCTGGTGTCAGACATTGACACGCGACAAGCTTTCTTTGGTGAAGCAAACGATGTGAATGCGAGCAATCAAAGACAACACGACCTTCTATGGGTTCTTTAAATAATTTTTTCACGGATGAGAATTGGATTTTTTAGAAAGCACTAAGAATTATTTAATTTTAGGAAATTCTTTGTTGGTCTGCCTTTTCTTTTATTTTTGGTTGTGAATATTGTCGACTTTTATACGTCGTTCTCAGTTTGTCATTCACCTTGTAAGAAAAGCTTTAAAATTTTAAAAATTGAACTGGTCGCATGTTTTTCTTGTCTGAAAGGGCAACCTAAGTTTAACTGTTAGAAAAACGCAATTTTGTTGATCAAATCGTGGTGTTTTTTTCCTTTACGGCGTTTTCCGGCCCAGATTTGACACCAGAGCACTGCAATAGTGCCTACTGTGCTTCAATATTCATAAAAATAACGACACGAAATGGTTCACGCCTAAAAAGATCAAAATCCAACAGAGAATTTTGGACTCTTGGAAGTTCTCCTGAAAACAAGTACTTGTTCGGGACGTTCCGTGCGCGAAATGATGCACTCTGATTCAGGGCTCTGATTGGTTGCTGAACGGTCGGTGTTTTGGCGCGAAAATTTCTGAGTTTATTTGAATACAAATAGAAGAGTAGACAACTGGGTATCTTCATTCAAATATTCCGAACAATCAAAAATTTGCTGGGACATTACTGCTTGTTTTCTTTAAAGCTGTTTGCCTAAAACACGACAAATAAAAACCGGTGTAAACAAGAAGCGACACGAAAAAGCTAACAGGTAAGGTGGCGGCAAATTCCGAAGACGAAAACAGCGTTCAAAAGAAAATGAACCAAAAAGGAAGTCTGTTCTGTATTTTGGAATTTAACTGTCTTCGGTTAAAAACAACACTTTTTTTACGTTAGTATGGTGTTTTAGTTGAAGTTATTTTGAGTTTTGTTTTTGCTGTATAGGCTATTCAGAAGATTGTGGGTTCGAGTCCCGTCTGGAGCTCATGTAGAGTTTTCCGAGCTTTACGACAGCCCCATAAAGCAAAAACAACCAAGCAACAAATGTTGAATTTTTTGAGAAACATTGAGTTTTACCGTTAATGTTGGGTTCGGTTAATTCTGAGATTGAACAGTAGGATTAACAATTGAGATTGTATTATTTATAAAAACCCTTGTTTTGTAGACTAGATTAGTATTTTTTTCGTAGGCTTTAATAAAGCCGCTTTACTATTTTGCGTTTGTTTGCCAAGTCCTCATGGAATCCATTGCATGGAATCAAGTCAACTATTTTTTTTTTCGCTCGCGTGAAACACGCGAGAACGAGTTGAACCCAGTCTTCTCGTGTTTTTATTCACATGGTGATGGTGGTTTGTTTAAATTTTGTTACTGGGAAGTGATCGAACTTTTTCAGGATTGTTTACAAAAAGTATACACATGTGATGTAAATATATATTTTCCAAATTGTCCGTAGAAACTTCAGACTAGAAATGTTTTTAAATTAAACGAAGATGAAAGACAGTTGTGAGGAGCAGTGAAATATATACAAGTTGCAGCATGTGACAAATATTGAATTGTGTCAGATGGTTTATATTATGAGGACAAATTCTGGTAAGTATTTGCAATTTCTACGACATTTTTGTAAGTAATACAAGCTTGTAGAATATAGTCCATGAATACAGTTGGGGGCTTGGGGCAAAAAGTCCATGCTTTGTGAGAGGCCAAAAGCAAATGAGCAGTGCATTCGGTTATAAAACTTTATAATTTAAACTTTAAATTATTTTAACTTGAATTAAAAAAAATAGTCTACATAGCTAAAAATCTTGCAGTTTTTCAACAAGGTGTGTTTGTAAGTTTGTACAAACTTTGTTTTTCAAAAGTTTGTACATGTATATAGAACGACTGTACCAGCTGTTGTTATTGTTTATACAATTAGACAGAATCCAATGGCAGCTCAGGTGCTAATGCACTTTTGCACCTCCAGGTCACCTTCATTCTTATCCGAACCTAGGTTGAGATGTGAAAGTGTATTTTTAACATGGACAGCTTGAATAACAAGAAGTAACAAAACATTAGTAACTTTACCAAAGCAGAAAGTACCTGACAGGAATGTACTGTGCATACAAGCTTGCTATTGTCAACTTTTTAGCATGTTATTACAATGCATTGTAATATATATATATATATATAAGATTGAGCCAACTATTATTTTTCTTTTTTTTCTTTCTTAGGTATTTTATAGTTTTATCAAAGAAAATGTCCATTCATGTTCCCATATATCAAAGGATCCTTTATGGATCACCAGAGGTGCCTCGCCAAGAGGAACATGAGCAAATTAACCCTTCTACAAGACCTCACAGTTTGCATATAAATCAGTACAGTAATTCAATGAAGGTGACAAGGCAGTCTGAAATGCAGCATTCCCCAAGGCAAACCATGTCTGCACCATTACTTCCTTCAAGCTCTGTGATTAAAGTTCAGGTATAAGTATACTGTAGGTAATATTAGCAAAAAATTGTTATATATATATATATACAATGTATATTACATCCAGGTATTGTACCACAGCCTTGACTCAAACTCTTAATCTAGCTTTTATAAAAATTTATATTCACAAGTAATTAGCATAACATCTATATAATACAGCCATGTATATTATTGCACAAAATTTAGAAAGAATATGCCAAGAATATACCAAGACTTCTTAGCAGGTCAGTGAATTTACATGACTCTCAATTAAAATTATTTGCACTCAGGTCTCAGTCTGATCTTAAAATGGAAGTTCTCTTCACAAAAATTCCTTCAACATGTAGTTTAACCAATTGTTGCTACAGTAAGTTCTAAAAGGCCACATTACCCTACAGTATACTGTATATGGATGGCCAATTACTGCATGTTTTATACAGTTAGTAGGTCTTTGCATGGTCAGCCATTGAAAATCTCCTTCCAGGAGATATTGGTTCACTGTTTAGATTTTTATGTAATAAATTAATAATTATTAAATATAGCCAATTACAGTCTTGATCAATAAATAATGCTTTTTTAACAGTGCTCCTACAATGCCTTTAATGAAATCCAATGCAGAATATCAATCTGAACGATGGAAGGAGCGAGAAAAAGACCTTTCCCACTCACGGACATTGAAGAGAACATCAAATGTGAGTTCTAATAATCTCAATTGCTATTGATCAAAGTACAGTACATATATTTCAGCTTCTGTGAAATATTAAGATGTCTTCAAATCTGAACAGATATTTTTTTTACCAGATCATTTCTCACCGGCAAGATAAAGGATATTATATTTCAGGTTCAGGAGTGGCTCTTGCAGACAGGTGAGTCTAAATTATTGAATATATCCATAATGTAAGATATGTATATGGTGCTACATCATATACGGTACATATTGCACAGTAATCCAAAGCTTCAGTGTGCTAAAGGGAATGACTAACTTTCGCTCAGGATACACTATATATACTACTGTATACATAAATATATATTTATTTTAATTTAATTTTTTAGGTATGATATTGATGAAGATGAACTGATCAAGCTGCGGATGCTAGCTCACAGTAGAACGGAGAAAAGTACCAGGGCTAGCTCTGTGAATAGTTCGACTTTTCAAAGGTAAAACTGATGTCTATTTTCACTAACTACGTTGATGAAGTTTGTTTAATTTTCATTCACTTAATTTATGTCTAAAATACTTCTTATAATTCTATTTCTTGTTGATTTTTAGGAAATTTAGTCCTGGAGTAAGTCCAAGTGGTCAAAATTGCAGTCCCGTACCACCATTAACAGCTGGTGATATGGACAAGGTAGCTGACATGCTGGTTATATCCTGTCATTCTATACTACTAATGAGGCAGATGAGCAGTGTTATAATGAGTCAACTGAAAGTCAAGTCGTGAAGTGAAGTGAAGTGAAGTGAAGTGAAGTTATTTAGCTGCTTGTTTTTCAGCTGCTGAATAAAATCATCTGACATTATAGCTAGTGTTTAGCCACACAGTGCCAAAGATAAGAATGCAAAATTGCATGTGTCTGTTTAAATGTCAGTCTTTATAGACACTGTAAGTGTTCTGACGAACGTTTTTGTCGTAGTTAAATTATACATCATGAACGTCCTATTTTAGAAAAGTAACCTTATGGGGAAAAGGAACGTCAAAGAAGAACGAGAAAAACGAAGGGAGATGGAAAGAGAGAGACAAAAAGAAAAAGAAAAACGGTTAGAAGAAAAAGAAAGGTTTGAAAAAGAAATGGAAGAAAAGTATAAGCCTAAAAAACCTGTCCAGAAAAGGTTAGTATCCAGCATTGCTAAAGAACTTTTCAGGAAAAACTACAATTTAATATAGCATTGTTGTTTTATTATTTTAGTATGATTTTTGTAACGGAGCATGATGATGAGAAAAGAGGTCAACAACGGTAATTTTATATTCTTTGTGCGTGTTTACGGAATAGTTATCTTTTTATTGGAGAGTTTGAACTTTGCGTTCGAGGGCTCTGGCAAACAGCAGAGTTAGTTTTGTTCCCCGACGTCACTCATCACCTTTTGATCTTTCACGTCATGATGGTTATTTTTCTTGCTAGACAGTAAACAAATCCTGACAATGCAAGCTTTTCTCCCTATCTCATAACAAATTGTATTTGCTTAAACGTTTTAGAGTGTTCTTAACTGAAAGTGATTTTATGGAGGAGGAAGAAAAGGTAACCAAATATAAAATATAAACTGGAAAAACTATACCATGCCTCAATTAATAGAGTATTACTCTTTGTACTTGACATCAAAACGGTCGATCTGAAGGACAAATTTAGTTCAAAGTTCTACGTATACCGTTCAAACTTTCAAAGTCCGAAGGACATTTCATTTTAGCTCACCATTAACTCATTAATATAATACTAATTCGTTTAATTTGTGATTTTAGACTGCTGTTTATTCTTTCGTAAATGAAAAGCAACGCAGTGCGTTTACCAGTATGTTTGACGACATTGATAAAAACAAAGATGGATATGTTGATATTGAAGAACTAAAACAACAACTTTTCCCTCTCGTATCAAAGAAAAATCTCAAGTATTTGCTTCAGGTGAGAAAATCTTACATGCATGCAAACCATCAGGTTGGCGATGTACTACTATTTAATACATACATTCACAAGCACACAGTCACACAAACACACACATAGAGTATACTCTGATAAGGGCTCCGCTCGGAACGTCAGTATTTCTTTATCAAAACTAATCTCGGCAGTTTACCACTTTTTCAGTTTGCTCTATTCAAAACACGACCTACGTAGCACCTTACTTTTTTACATACAGCTAAATCAATTAAGGTTGTCCTGGCCAAAGCCAAAAAGCTAAAGCCAAAAGGTCAAAGCCAAGCGCGAAAAGTACGATGGGAATTACTATTTAAATAGCGAAGCACACAGTTACTATATTTTTGGCCAAAATCATACAAATAAACCAAACTTGCCTCTTTGGGAATTATTAACGAGCATTTTTGCGCTTGGCTTTGACCTTTAGCCTTTTGGCTTTGGCCAGGACAACCTTAATTGATTTAGCTGTATACAGTATACACTGTTGCCTGCATATCGTAGAATCCCACTTATAAGCTCCACCGGTTATAAGTCCCCCAGGTTATAGGCCCATCTGTTTGGTACAGAAAATACCTGCTGGTTATAAGCCCTCCCGGATATAAGCCCACCTTCCCATTAGTACCTTTTATAGTAAAAATAATTACTGTTTTTGCACTTGCGATATTAAGCAAAACGTTGAGCAATAAAGTGCCAGCATAGTTTGTCTGTTGCGTTTTGAAACGTTTTTTCTATACCACTTATAAGCCCCACCGGTTATAAGCCCCCTCGGTTATATAAGCCCAGGGCTTATAAGCGGGATTCTACGGTATATAAACATGTGTATATATGTGTGCATATGTATGTCGTGTGTGTATACCGTAAAATACCGGCCATATTAAGCACTTCCATCTACCTTAAACAAAAGACCAGTAACTGGAATAAGCGTATTTTAACGATGCTTTATGTTAGTCTCAACTTATTTTTTATCCGAAACAATTTTTTCATACCGCGATATTTTATGGTTTCGTCAATGTACAACTTTGGTTTCTTGAACGATTTTATTATTCTCCAACGTTTTGGGACCCCGGCTCCTTTCATTACATGTATCATCATTGTATAACATAAAATTTCTCAATTTTTATAGGTGTTTGATTTGAACAAGGATCACACGATCGATGTCAGAGAGTTTGTCACTATCTGCGCGTTAAACGACAAACTATGTGGCATTAGGTAATTGATTTTGTTACTGATGATAACCAGCATAAATTAACAGAAGAACTATAAACATGGGTCTACCAGTGAACTCCATTCTCCATAGTATCTGAACGCTAACTTCAGTCATTACGAGGCTTCAAAAGTGAAGCTTCGAATTTTGCTGATTCACGTCGCTTTCAATCCCCTAGGCTACGAACTGTTCTCCTGTTCTCCGTTCTGAAGCCGATGTGATATACGAAAATCCTGACTTCACTTTTAGAAGCGTGATAATTTTGCCTGTAGTTAGAGCTCCGGATCTAGAGAATGGAGTTGACTGGTTCCGCGACAAGAGAAAAACATTGTTTGACATGTCAACTCGCGAGTTTAATAGATAACAGCTTTCTTCTTAGCAACTTTACTATCCTTGTAGCTATGTCTTATGATCTTTCTTCGGGACAGTTTTCACTAGACGCGAAGGATTATGGTAAAACGTACATGTCGCCATCTTTTGCTAGGGTGGATTAAAGAGAAGAAAAAAGCATCATCACTGGAACTCTATTTAATCTATTTTAAACTTTTTTAACAGGACTGAAAGTGAAACGGCGTCACTTGCGCTCGACTTAGAGAGGTTGGCCCAGCACATTACAATATACAAGGTAAACAAACAATACGTTTCTCAAGTTGTAAAATAATTCCTTCATCACGTTTATTCTTTCAAGTAGCCCAGGAAATAACTAACACTGTCTATATAGGAACTATTTAATGTGGTCGATGAAGATGGAGACGGGCAACTGCAATCGGACGAGGTCCTGCTCATGGTTGTCACGGCACTTGAAGGAGAACACCAACTGGACGAAGAAGAATCAAAACGTGTCTTGGATTCAGTGGAAAAAGACGAGAAGGGTAGGAAATACCAGTAGTTCAAGGATTGTATGGTGGTGAAATATATAATGGCGCTTATGCGGGCTTACGACGTTTCCCCCCCTGTTTTTACCATCAAGCCTCGCTTCGGTGTTATTTTTGACTTGACATCAAAGCGAGGCTTGGTGGTCACAAGTGGAAATAAGAATAGCATGACGTCATCCCGCATAGGTGCCATTCAGAAAGAATCTTTGGATACACCAATTAAATAACATGGATAAATACCGTCGATTGCATCTAAGGATGGACACTGTTGATAAAAAAACATTACGTCCGCCAGCGTCAAACTTCAACGTTTCCCACGAGCATTTGACAGGTTTCTTTTAGCTCAACCAATCGGCACGTTTAACCAGTCTCAAGGCGATTGGTTGAGCTAAAAGAAACCTGTCAAATGCTCGTGGGAAACGTTGAAGTTTGACGCTGGCGGAGATAATGTTTTTTATCAACGGTGTCCATCCTTAGATGCAATCGACGGTATTTATCCATGTTATTTAATTGGTGTATCCAAAGATTCTTTCTGAATGGCACCTATGCGGGATGACGTCATGCTATTCTTATTTCCACTTGTGACCACCAAGCCTCGCTTTGATGTCAAGTCAAAAATAACACCGTACGGTACTGTAATTTACATTGGCTGTAGTTTTTGTGTAGAACACACGGATTTACAGAATTTGTATCTCATTTTCAGGTTTTATCGATTTTGTTTCCTTCCTGTCGTACATTCCATTTTTTGTAAAACTCCTAAAACTCATTATGGATTCTCCGCTCTCGATCTCCAGACTCGAAAAGGTTCGGGACGAAGTGACCAGAAAGTTTTCAAGAAACGCAACCCACTCGTCCTAAACAGGTGACATTTTTCCACACCGAGTTCGTAGGTGGTCTTGACGGTGAGTAGCTAGATATCGTTCATTAGGGATAATATATTACATCTAAGATTCTCGCCTGGTTCGTGAATTGCTCGCATCGTTCAATAGATAAGATTGCTCAGCCTCAGGTTTTCACGTTTGTGATATGTTCGATGGACGGACTTGCTTTGGTTCTGGAAGCTGAAAATCGTAAATCCAGATTTTACAATACTAAGTGTGGCAACACGTGCTGAACATGGGCTGAAATAGGCTCGCCAGCCCACGCTCGGCTGATATGTCGATGCCGTCAGTCGAATTCAACGAGTTTCGAGGATCAACAACCTCGTAGTCGTGATCTGGTTCGGTTGTCTTGTTGTGTTGTGATTTATACGGATGTTTCCTATCTGACCGTCTTAACGTTATGTACTGTCCCAGAGTATAGTTCACAAACATCGCGTGTGCCGCGGTTTTTGTTCTAGTTACGGAAATGACCGGTTCTGCAAGGGAAGCCGTCCGTGTATTATCTTCCTGTAACAAGTAAAACCGCTATTGGACGATATACACACAATTTACAAGCACGCCGTATTTTCATGTTCTTCTAACGAGTAGATCAAGGGAATACCGCACAGCTCGAGTTAAACATTTTTTATATCAACCTAATTCATGTTCTCCACGTCATCCATTACCTGAAAGTGTTTTGACAAACGTCGCGTGTGCCGAGTTTTGTTCTTTTTTCATCAGAGTTACGGCAATGACTACTTGTTCACCAAGGGAAGCCGTATACTATTATCTGTAAGTGGTAAAACCCTGGACTTGCTTGGATGAGATACAGCAACTTCACGGCTATACTATAGTATATACCATGGTCGCTTTTGATCCTGCTTAGTTTACGTGACAAGGCGGAGTCCTTTTAAGCTGGCGGTGGCGTGTCCCCCGTTGAATGTTCCTTCAAGATATTAACACTTTGAAGCCTAACGCCAGACGATTTTATTCAGCACAGGGAGAGATCCAGGCCTCAAAGTGTTAACATACTGCTTAGCTGCATGGTCAATTTTGTACTATATATAGTCAAACAAGTTTTTATGTTTTCAAGAATGGTCTTAAGTCAACACTGTCCAAAAAGATTTCTCACGAATATCGTGTGTACTGAGGTTTTACGCCTCACTGGAGTTACAGTATAACGACTGGTTCTCCAAGGCTAGCTGTGAGAAGTATAAGATCGATGGATTTACTTGAACGAAAGATACACTTACTCACCCGATCATGTTTGCTTTTTCTGTGGAGTGCATCAAGAGACAAGGTGGAATGTCTACCTGTTTGCTTTTTCTGTGGAGTGCATCAAGAGACAAGGTGGAATGTCTACCGTCTACGCTGTGGGAAAGCGTAGCCATCGTTAAATGTCTTCAAGTTGAGAGTAGGGTTATAAGTGGTACTTGTTACATAGCTATAGTTGTATGAACTCAGACTGCTATTGGTTCATCTATGGTCACGTGGGATTAGATTTTAATTGTTGCCGTTTGGGCAACATCTGCTTAGTGAAAGTCTAGCTAAACAACCTAAACCAAGCAAAAATCCAACGAAAATCCAGCTATATAACAAAACACTTAATGTCTGATCCCTCGGGAAACATTTAGTCTTGTTTTCACTCGAATCTCGATGTTTCCCTCTTCGTCTCAGGAAAACAAAAGTAAATGTTTCCATCGTAACCATGCAGACATTAAGTGTATATTATTCATTCACGCTAAATTTCGTGTAAATCGCTCGCAAACATCAAATAACGAAATATTTACTTTCGGAACTACCTCCAATTTCTTTTTAAATTACGATAGGTATTTACAACTATCTTTTTATACGTAATCTGTCTCAGTTCCAGACACATCTTCTCCACTGTCGAGAGATAACAAAGAACTGTTCGCTTGTGGTATGTCGACTTTGTCTCATGACCGAATAACCTCGCAACATTAACTCCTATTACATATTAGTTTGTCTTATATATAAGCTGTCTCTGCACATAGTCAATAGAGATATGGTCTGGAAACTCGGCAAACGTCAAAGCGCCTATAATGAGCTGTGATTTTATGTTGAACCGTACCTTACACATCCTTTGTTTTAGGTTTATTAATATTTAAATAGCACGGTTGAGTGATTGAACTGAAACGTTGCTATTGGATAATTTGTTCATTATACTAAAACACAATGTGTTCAGTGACCGTGCACAAAAATGCCGCATAAATGCGAACAAAAAGATTGAACGAAGATTTTAGCGGAGTTTCCAGACCATACTTTGAAGGACTATGCTCTGCAGTTGGTGAAATATCAAATTGTTTTGTCACCCGCCAAAACGATGCGTGCGCAGCGATCGTGCAACTCGTAACAAAATAAATTTCGGTAAACATGGTATCCTGTATAACCATGGATAGTAAAAAGACTGGATTGGAAACTTGATGGCGTGAGCATAACAACCAATTGACAAGCTTAAAAATTGACAAGGTTGACCAAGGTTAACCAATTGACAAGGTTGCAATTGACAAGCTTAAAAAACCCAAGTATATTTAAAGTTTGGGATTAATACAGCCTAAAATGATAATCGAATTGTCTGTAAATACGACAAAGCCACAATACGACAAAATGCCCGTCTATTCTTACTCATTTTAAAAGAAGATATCAAGGTTTACTAGTTAAAATATGCATCCCAAATTCCGAGCAAAACAAAGCACAATTTGGGGACGCCAGTTTCTTCAAAACAAAGATCAACAACGCTTACCTCGAACGCTCGATTGTGGCTTAGGCAGGTTTGTAAGGCGATAAAATCATTTGAAACGTCAACATAGTCATCTGAATGTGAGGATATGAAGAATTTGAAGAAAAGTTCACTAAAAACCTCAGTAAAACAAGCGTACTCACGCCATTCGTGACATCACAATTTGCAACTAGGTTTCAACATCTCTCGAGCAAAGAAAAACGCTTTTCATCCAATCGGCGGCCTGGAAACACCTCACGTGACTATTAGTTTCCAATCCACTCATTTTACTATCCATGATATAACTCAGGTACATTATGTAGACCGAACTCCAACACAAACTCAGTGGTTAATTGGTGCATACTGGCAATGAACTGGCAATGAACTGGTAATCATCAAATGAAATAAGGGGGTGTTTACATGATGCCGGACTGATTTCGGATCGGTTGTAGTGTTTTTACTGTAGATCGTTTTCATGAGTTCGGCCTGGGATTCAGTTCACGCCGACCTAATCTCAGGTCGCCTGCTAGACCGAACTGAAGTTTTGAGGCCGGCCTATGAGCTGAAGTAAGATTAGTGTCAACTCTACATAAAATAATGATTCTCTGGCGCGGTCACGAGCTGGAAAACAATTGTCACGAATTTTGAAGCAACAGCGAAACTAAGTAATATTTAAAACACGTGATGCGAGTGTTTTGAATGGCTTCAAAAACGATTCGTTATTGGAAGTTATGTTCATTAGTATTCTTTATATAAAATTGTACGTTCATTAGTATACTTTATATAAAATTGTATGTTCATTAGTATTCTTTATATAAAATTGTATGTTCATTAGTATTCTTTCTGACGTCAAGAAGTTTTATCAGGTATAAAACTACGGACATGGTACTGATTTCCTTTGTGTTTTCCTCGTGAATTATTAATGAGTTTTTGAAGCCTATATAATTTCAAGGCCGGCCTCCATGTAAACAACCGAAATGCAAAATTCAGGCCGACCTCATGTAAACACCCCCTAATAATCTTGAATTAATTGTTACGTATAGTTGCACTACATGCATAAGTTCTATACAGACTTAAGTGAAATCGAAGAACTGTTCCCTGGGATCTTCCTCATCGTCAGTAATTTCACTTTCACTATCACTTTCAGGGAGCATGGTGTAGTCCAGTTTCTTTGACTTTTTAGTTGAAGTTTTCGTTAATGGTACTCGAACTCCTGAAAAAAACAAAACCCACACAAATAATCATGAATACGTCACACGCTTTTGACACAGTTAATTAGTTACATGAAGTGTGAGAGGTTATATGAAATACATATATGTAACAACTCTACGCGTTGGGTTCGGAGAGTGGCGTATTCTGTAGTAAATAGGAAACCATTCTATTTGTATCTCATTTGTAATTAATTGGACCTCGTGTCCGTTCGCTAGCTCCTTATCAATCTCACCTTTTCCGTTCATAATAATTGTAATTGTTATTGTTATTGTAGTATTGCATTACTTATATGATGAGTTTGATTAAAGGTCATTGTTAAATGCGTCGCACAGTGTTGGAACTGCAATGCTACATAAGTCATCATTGCGAGACAAGTTACATGAAATGCATTGCATAGTGTAAGATCTGCAGACTTGCAAAACCAATGTTGTATAAAGTCGTCACGTTGAGACAAGTTGCATGAAATGTTTTGCATAGTGTAACACTTGCAGTCTTGCAACTGTAATGCTTCATAAGTCATAATTGTGAGACAAGTTGCATGAGTGCACAGTGTAACGCCCTCCGCCCCGCATTGCAAGTGTAATGCTGCATGAGTCACGATTGCGAGACAAGTTACAACATGGTCATACGTATAGCTACATCACTAAGACAAACTACTATCACGCTAGCTTACTTGGTGCTGGTGTATCGCCTTCATCCGAGGAATCTGTGTCCCATCTGTCAAAATCAACACTTAGATATGGGGGCTAAAAGTGCGAGAAAGATAGTATTTTTAGTGATAACTTTCGTGATTTAATTAAATATCTATTTCACACCTGACACCTTAAAGGTTTCCTCGTGTATGATATATTACATCAATCTCGTTTCCCAGAGCCCACGTTTTCCTTACCCAGCGGGCGGGAAACGAGAGACTCTGGGATAATCCGTTTCACATCGATATTTCATTGGCTGATGAACACAGTGAACTCTATATAACTCTTCTTCCGGATAACAAGAATCCTGTGATGGCGTGAACGGGGATTATCCCAGAGTCTCTCATTTCCCGGGTGGGGAACGTGGGCTCTGGGAACGAGATTGATATCATTTCCCGGGTGGGGAACGTGGGCTCTGGGAACGAGATTGATATTACATCAAAAACTCAGGAATTCACGAGGAAAACACAAAAATCATTACCACGCATGAAGGTGATTTTATGTATCATAAAAATACGCTTAAAATTTATCCCCAACTTTTACGGCTTAGACAACGCTGTTGTCAAAATAACCACGCCAATGGAACTAAAAAATTGTTCGTTTTTTTTTAAGCCGTTCAAGAAACTCGCAGCATGTCATATTTTTTTTAAAATTAGATAAGCTTCGCGCAAAGCTTTGCAATGTTTTACTTTTAGAATACACACAGCCTACTACGGTCTTCGGATTTTTTTACAAATCCAGCGTACCTTCTTGGGGGAACGAAGAAGCCGTTGCCAAGTTGAAGGCTGGGCTTTCTTTAAATTCACCAACACTTCTGATCCACGTGCATGGACTTTGCAATCCTGAAAAGTAACAAAGAATTGATGTTAATAATTAAAAAGGTTTTCACGATAGTATTATGGATATAGTTTTATGTATACCTTGGGCAAAACATTGGCAAAAAGTTCCAAGTCCAACTCGTAAACCTTTCCCATGTGCTTTGTTCTAAGATGAAAAGAATAGAACTAAAGAAGGATTTTTAAAAACAGGAAAAAAGATTATGCGACAAACATGCGGTAAAATCGCGCTTATTTTTCTAAAACTAAATGTATTTCATTCATACTGGATAACCCTATTGGGCATTGGTCCAGCGTTACTACAGGAGGAAACTGGAGTATGCAGAGGAAAACTGCGGTGTTTGGTAGAGTCAAACTGGAAGCACTCCTCTCTTGCCGCCACGGTGAAATTTCTATATAACTACATCGAGAAGGAATTGAATCCGGTTGAGGTGCATGAAAGGCACGCGCGCTAACCACTGTGCCTGCCGGCTGGTTATGGTTTTCATTTGTACCTGAAGTAGAATGATTTTTCTGTTATGTTCGTGTCTTTGTGAAGGACACCTCTCAGTTTGATCGACAGGGTTACAAATCGCTTGGTTTGGGACCACATGGTCATAGGATGGACGGCTGGAATGAAGCTAAAATAAATAGTATAAGCTTTATTTTATGTTGAGGACAACCAGAACCTCATTGCAGTACCTTATTTCACAAGACCTGCTACCACGTTACTTACGCTTCAGCGGTATCTTCCAGTGGAGGAAGATCGTCGTCATCCGAGTCCACCGTTCCGTTGACATGTCCACCATTTTGTCTCGTCGACTTCCGCTTCTTCTTCGTCACACAAATTGGCTTTAACATGATTGGTTCTTGCAATGGTGACGTGATAGAAGAGGCTTCAACGAGTGGTACATCCGGCGCCCTACCAAGCAATCTTTGAATCAGGTCTAGGCATACGCGACGCGTATCAAAAGGTAGTCCGTTTGGAACACTTGTCAATCTGAAGGATAACGCACAAAAACATGCTAAAACACGCGTTATATGTTCCAACATCACGCATTCAGCTACCACATATTATAACGTCACATCTGGTGTCACTCAATCTGATGTAACATTCTGACGTCATGATTTTGAACGCCGCCACATTGTAACGTCACGGATTCTAACGCCACATTCTGACGTCATACATTCTAACGCCACATTCTGACGTCATACATGCAACGTCACATTCTGACATCATCACATCATGTACTCTAATGCCACATTCTGACGTCAGACATTCTAACGTCATGAATTCTAACATTACATTCTGACGTCACTCGTCTATTTTGACATCACCAATGACGTCACACTTACCTTCTCATAACGTCAATCATTCCCAGGCGACACATGGTTGCTCGGTTTTCGTCGTCATAACTCGAGAGCGTCTTGAGAGCTCGAACTGCATTTTTAAGAACCTGAAAGTAAGAAATAAGGCATACTACTCTCATCAACCATTCTCTGGATTTCCTGTCTCAACGATAATCTTTTTCAATTTTTCTTACCTTCTCGTTACGGTTATTCTCGATCAAAGTACAGATAATCTCGATACCTCCTTGCTCGCCAATTAATTTCTTGTTTCTGAAAAAAAAGATGGCCATATCCAGTCATGTCCAGCTTATGTTAGAAATATGCATTTCTTTGTGGTAAAATCAGAAAGCTGATAGGATACTTTTTCCACTGGTGAAGGAATATCGTATGGCCAATGAGAGTCTCGGAAATTTAAAACGTAAGAGTTTTATTTGTTTCATGAATTGCACAAAAATCTCAGTAATTAATGAATATGATTGCACAAGTCAACGACGCTTACTTGCCATTGCACGCCAACAACGAGATTGCCCACATGACATTCTCTAAGACAGAATTGTTGGTCGCCGTTTTGAGTAAAGAAAACAATGCATCAAGACCTCCTGCTTCTCTGACACTATCACAGTTTCTAGAACAAAAGATGTGTTTAATCAAAACACGAACACAATAACGTATCAGGTTTATTTTTCATCAAATGCAAAGTTTTGTTAGTTTTTGCTCTACAAGCTGGTTGTTAAAGGCAGCGCGGGCGGAGCGGGCTTTGAAAGTGGAAATTTTCAACTTCCAAAGCGAACTAAACAATGCACGCTCCGCCCGCGCGGGCAAAGCGGACGTAATGGAAAACAAGACGGGACTCGAACGCACAACCTTCCAATGCTAACCAGACGCAATAGTGGATCATTGATCTATTAGAACTCAGACGCATCTGGCTATAGCATTCGGAAGGCGACGACAGTTTGTACAGCAAGAACTAACAAGACTCCAACCTGAAACACCAATACTTAGACCTAAGTTCTTTTGATTTATAGTTAATAACATAAACGGTTCTAACTTGTTATTATCTGCACACACAGCGACGATAGCCCAGCAAATATTTTCTTGAACCTAAAAAAGCCAAACAGACAACACTCACAAATACTCTATATAATGTCGATAGAAAATACAAAAATAAAAATTCTATTCAACTTTAAGTCGTATACCTTCTCATTGCCAGTAGATTTCAAGAGAACACATAAGTTGACGATTCCACCAAACTCGCGCGTTGCGTCTCGATTTCTATAACAAGTATATCAATTTAAATATTGGACCTGTAGAGTTTAGACAAAAAGAGTGCGAGTGTATCAAATTGAGCTGAAAGAAGGATTTTTCATAATGGAGCTAGGGTGTGTGTTATATTCTGGGGGAGCGTTTATTTTCGGGGAACCTATGTTGGAAGGTATAATACCGTTGTGTAATATGGTTGTTTTCCATCGTTACCTTCTACACCTTTCTAAATATTGAAAACTCAAGAAGCCTATGCCGGAAGACAGAGTATTGGGTGTATTAAAACTATAATATTGGCATTTACACTCGATAGACATTGTATTAGCCATTTCCCCAAAGAGCAGAGTACTGGGTTCGAGTTGAGACCGCAAAGCATGGTGGGGTCGTTTCGAAGGA
Organism: Paragorgia papillata; assembly: GCA_035771165.1. NCBI lineage: Eukaryota > Metazoa > Cnidaria > Anthozoa > Scleralcyonacea > Coralliidae > Paragorgia > Paragorgia papillata. Next base: position 1,765,983 of record JAWNZC010000025.1, on the reverse strand, counting down.
CAACAATGGCTGCAATGCAAATGAGCTGTCGGAGTGTCGGTGTCGGTGTCCTTTGTCGTTGCCGTGTCGTATCTTGTCTTTTTCTTCGGTGAAGCTATCACATCTTCAACTGAACGTTGTGTGAGTTCTCTTTTAGGTGTCTCATTTATCCAAGGAAATATCGTAGGTAAATGATTACGACTCAATTTTTCTCCTCCTTCGAAGTGAGCCGAACAAACTCGAGTGGCGTCTGACTTCTTAAGTGTTTTGTTCCTTAGAATATGTTCATATGTTTTTCTGTGCTCCTGGTTCTTTGGAATCCTATAACAATGCAGTGGTGGTGCATTTCTAAAACAATTCGTGCAGCCTGGAACGCAACTATTATAATGATGAGGCATCTTTTATATTTTATGCTCGCTCTTCAATCTCTGCCAGTATCTTGTCCTTCCAAACGACCCCAACATGCTTTGCGGTGTCAACTCGAACCCAGTACTCGGCTCTTTTGGGAAATGGCTAATTGGTGGTTTGCAATCAATCCCTTGAGATTCAGAAGACAAAGATGTAGCAGCCATGTTGGAGGAAAACATACTCCAAATAGAATACCACTTATCATCAACAACTATATAGAGCAAGTGTTTTTAATTAATTCACCTTTCCGTTGTTGCTATGTTCTTAAGAGCCCATGCTATGTGTTCTTGAGTCCTAACACTTTTGGCCTAAACAACAGAATACACAGTGATATATTTGAAGCATAAAATATTGATGGGGAAATACAACACAAAGTGGTTCCCATGGTTGCAGTTCGAACTTGGTGAAAATACTGTTTTACCTTGGTCAGCAAGTGGCACAATGCTTTCAAACCTCCTTCTCGTCTGATCTCGTCACAATTCCTAGATTTATACGAGAAACAAGAAAGTATATATGGAATACTAAGATAAAGTTATAAACATTCAGTCAGGGGCAGTTATGCAAAAAATACAGCAGTGATTTGACTTCATTTGAAAGTCTCCTTCTTCTAAGATAAAGCTTCTCAATCAGAAAAACTGAGAAAAAACTCGATGTTCAACTTGGATTTTTCACTTACTGTTCGTTCTGAGACGCCAAGAAAGCAAAAGCTATGACAATATTTTCCTGAACTGCCTCCAGTTTACTGACACTAAGAAGACGACAAATACAACGAACTCCTCCGCTTTCTCGAATGGCGTCCTTTTTCCTAGAAAGAAAGTATACGAGATTGGTTGGACGGCGATCGCATGCAGAGTCGGAAAAAGTATTCAAAAAGTATTCAACCTTCCTCCGGATGGGTTTTTAAGTTTAGAGAACCTTCCTCAAAATATATAGCGAGAATTTTGTGTTTTGCAACGTTCATAAATACTGCGTGACTTTTACAGTACCTTGGTTTTCTAGGTTTTCCTAGGTAAGCTTTGGCATACTACAATAGCCTGCCAACTACCCTCGACTGCTGCGAAGATACAGACATCACAGCAGACATCAGCGTACATGTCTCACACATGTAACTGTTGCCACTGCCAGTGCTGCATAATTGTTGGTTAGCCAATGTTTTGCTGCAAATCGCATTTCTTCTCGACACCTTGCTTGATCAATTGTAACTTTCTCAGATTACCAAATATGTTGTTTCACGTGTTTTCACTTTAAACCCTCCTCACTAAAGTAAACCTTCCTCCGGGTGGTACCCGCATACCCGCAGCTTTTTTCCAACTCTGGGCGATCGTTGGTTGAATTATTAAAAGAAATGGCATGAACTGAATTCACTTACCGCAGGTTTTCTGAAACTATGTTTTTAATCTCTTTGGCACACTGTAACTTTACGTCCGGATTCTAAAACGACAATATAATCGATGTTTCAAAGTATGTGAAACCACGATTATCGTGTACGGAAAGGAGAAAAGAAAAGGCTTCCAAATTACCTCGACTAACGTACCTATTCTTCGTAACAGTTTGTGAAAGTTGCGGTGGTCATCCTCAGAGTCAAGTGAAATATTAGTCAGGTTAATTCGCCTATATTTGTGTCTGGTTCATTGTACCTATTATAGTATCTACTCTTATTGAGTTAGGAGACACGGGTGACACAAGCCCGGCCGAGTGGAGTTAAGGCCTGGCCAAACGCTTTCAACATTTCATTCAACATCGTTCAACATTGTTGAATTCAACATGTTGAAAGCGTTTGGCCACCCCTGTTGAATGATGCCGAATGGTGCTGAATGATGTTGAACGAAATTTGAACATGTTCAAATTTTCGTTCAACACGCGTTCAACATTTCTATTGTTCTCAAAATGTTGAAAGGTGTTGAACGCATTTGGCCACATTTCATTCAAATTTGTTGAACAGAGACATGCGCCATGCGGGATATTGTCGATTCCAGCTTTTGTGGTAGCCCGCGTTCAATTAATTGTCATTCATGAATGTTGTACGATGTTGAATTCATTTGGCCACTCGTGCTTTCAACATTATTCTCAAACTCATTAATAATTCATGAGGAAAATTCAAAAGAAATCAATATTTAATCAGTATTTAGAAATCGGAGGAAGATTACGGTCAAATTTAGCAAACTTTGAGGTCGATTTTCTCTTAAAATATTGATCCGTTTGAGAAGCTATATCCAACACTCGTCAGTGTTCATCCTCCGATGTCTAAATACAGCCAAGCGGGTTAAAAAAACTCGGCTTCGCCTCGTATTTTCAACCCGCTTGGCTGTATTTAGAAATCGGAGGAAGAGCACCGACTCGTGTTGAATATATTACTTCAACATCGTTCAACAATGTTGAATGCGATGTTGAAAGCGTTTGGCCAGGCCTTTAGTACTCGGTTGGGTGACCAACTTCATGTGAGTAGAGTTGTTGATTATCTCCTGTGCCCTCGAGAGTTTTTCACCGGGTTCTCCTCCCTCCGCAAAAATCAACGCCATCAGGGATAGGAGTGGCGTCCACCCCTGCCTTGGGTGACTCCGACTGCGGTCGCCCAACTCACTCTTATTGAGTTACGCTATTATTTTCAAACACATACCTGAGTTTTGTAAAGCTGGAGACAGATCTCGGGTATCTCTTTGAAACTTTCCTGTGTAAATAACAAAAACTATGAAAAACTAAACACTGACAAGAATGCGTTGGATATATAAACAAGAAGATGAAGGGAAATTTTGCTCAGCAAACCTTCGGTTCTCCCGAGTTCACGGATTCAAACGCTTCAGGAAACAGAGCCTATATATGAAAAGTAGAGAACGATCATGACTATGAGATGCAAGTTTTTTGGTGTTTAAAACACTTTATGTTCTGTTGATGTTTAAGATGAACGCGTTTGGCATAACCATCAACGAATATTCAGTCCATTGGCAAAGAGCAAACAAAGCGAGAACCACGCTTTAAACCGATTTACCTCTGGCTCATGTGGTGCATGGGTTGATTTCCAATACGAGGTTTAAAATACATTCATTGGGAACATCGCAAGAGATTCACTGGACCGGAAAGGTAAATAAAATATATAATATCCAGTCGTCCGCCCGTCCGTCCATATGGTTAGAATAGTCAAAACAAAACGCGCTGAACCAATATAGCGTCTAATAGAAGTAGCGTTGGCCTCTCATAAGCGTACGGAATAAAGAAAAGTGCCTCTACGCGTGGAAAACTCAGCCTATAGAGGAACACCACCAAACAGTTTGTGTCTGCATCAACAGTGTGTTATGTTATGGTTGAGTGTGATGTTACCTTGTGGAATTCCAAAGTAGCTTGGGCGTGGCCAGCGATGATTAGCTCGTGGTTCATCAAGACGTTCCGTTCAGTTGACGTATCATATAACTCGATGCCATAACGAGACGTCCCAGCAGACATAGCGGCACTCTTTGATTTAATCTGAAAACGCAAAGCAGACGCGGGATGATAAGAAAAGCGTGACGTAATCATAACGAGGCCTGGTGGGTGATCAATGAATGTTATACCTTAACATATAGTAATTTATCATCCGTCATGTCCCATAACACGTCTCCATCTTGCTCTGTCCACTCATTTTCTGAAACATAAAGCAAAACTTAATCGTGAAAAACACACAACTACAATAAGAACAACAGCAGCAGCAACAGCAGCAGCAGCAGCAGCAACAACAAAACCAACCACAACTCCACTACCACCACCAACACCACCAGCAGCAATAACAGCAACATCATCAACAACACTACCACCACAACCACAGCACCAACACCACAACCGTCACCAACACCACCACCACCAGCAACAACACCACAACCACCAACAACACCGACAATACCACCACTAACAGCCACACCATCAAGGAATTGACCACCAAGAAATCACTCCAACCTACCAATTGGACTTATGTTGACCAAACAGCACTCTATTGCTTGAAATGGAAGCTGAAAAAAAGTAAAACAGATACATGTACTTCATGTTGGATTGACCGTCATCGTGAAGAATGCTCAATTCCTTAACCGTTACTTTTGAGTATCAATGCCAACACAAAATCTTTTCCACGCGTTCAAACTACGTGATAACTTTGCTGACCTGCAATATGTCTGACCATGCTGGAACAATTCTGTCTTTTGAGACCCATTCTCTGTCTCCATAGTCGACGTAAAATACATCGTATTCACCTTCAGGACGAATGCTAAATATTTTAGCACGATACCAGCTTCAAAAGAACAGGCACAATGGTTAATAAGAGGAACCCAAGAGACTGGAAAATAAAACATAGGTTGTGATGGGCTGAAAGCCTTGTTTCTATAGGCAGCAGTGTTTCTGTAAAAGACCACAATACAATTTTCTCCAGTTGTCACGTATTTACTTAATTGTTGGCGCCACTGGTTGGCACATCCAATTGCTTGTACAATACGCATTTTTGCCTTTTAAGAGTTGCCTGTTTCCAACACACGAAAACGAGGCGCCTTGACTGTGGCGTCACGTAGTCTATAACCCTTTATACAATACCATGGTTGCTGTGCGTGTTTTCATTGGTTGTTGGCCATGATCTATTACAGGACAGATGCATGGACACGTCAGATCACGTCAGTTGACTTGCTTTTTTCCTTCTTCATGCCCCAAAATCCGGCAAGATTTTCGATAAAAACTTTTTAAATTTTTGTATTGTATAAAACAAATAGATTCCATTTATTTTGTTGTCTGTTCAGTTATAGATGCACAGAAGACGTAACAACGTGGTAAGAACTCGACTGCGTCTCATGGGCCACTTTTTTTGTTCTTACCACGTTGTGACGTCATCTGTGCATATATAACTGAACAGACAAGGGCAAAATGGAATCTATTTGTTAAACATTTCCCGCTCTACGCAGGCTAACAAAAGAGAGACGACATTTTGAGGATTCTCTGCCAAAAGATACAAGTGTGAAGGACTGTTTGCATAATTTCACTTTGAAACACCAAAACCGCAAATATATGGCGAGGTCCAGTATGTATTCAAAACAGTGTGTATTGTTGCCCCGAGACTGCTTCTATCATTACCCGAGGCGAAGCCGAGTCAACAGCGGGCAGCAAACACGGTTTTCCTCAATGCAAGTATACATCAGTAACTTCTATTTCCCTCGGTGTCAATCAATAAGTGATTCATGCAGATTGATGTCGTACCTATTATTTTCGGTGAATTTAGCCACACACAGCGAGCCTATGCCAAGTTCCTCTCCCTTGCAAGTTCTAGGCTTTGTCATATCACTATTGATCTCGTCTACAAGGTCTTCCAGGCTAAAAAACACAAACCAAGAGTACTAAGCTATAAAACTCCACCCCATGCCAGTTTAACACAAAAATGTAAAGGCCCAGCGTCAGGTATTAAATTACCGTTTAATTAATAGTTTTGCGCGAGACAAAAAATATATTTGTGTGCAAAGGAAAGGAATAATATTCTTAAAACGTTAAAATAGTAAGTCATTAGTGTGTTTTCTTACGGACTATTTAGTTCAAGTTTCGACGTGTGTGATATTCACCATAGTTTTTTTTTAATCATGTGAACTTGAATTTGTCCGCAAACTTTTTCAAGTTTGCGTCATGGTGACACTGTGCCTTTAATAATGGTAACATTAAGGGGTGTTGGTGGCACTGTGTTAGCGCGTGTGCCTTTCACCTCTGCGACCCGATCTCGATTTCTGCTGGATTTTGTTATCAGTTTAAAATTTCACGTCAGCCGCATGTAAGAAGAGTGCTTCCAGTTTGACTCTACCAAACACCGCAGACTTTATTCGTATACTCCGGTCAACTCCTGTAGTAACACTGTACCAATGAGCAACGGTCCTTAGTGGACCTCTAGAGATAACAGTTTAGATATGACTGATAGGGTTATCCATGCAGTATAAATAAAGTTAGTTTACCTATTAGAATTAGCCTCTAGGCGAACATACAGCAGACCTGGGGTTAGCACTGCTGACACCCTGACCATCTCCTCGCCTTCTTCAGGTAGAGTGGCAGTATCCACATGTAGAGCACTAGTCAAAGACCTGCAAGGTGAAAGATGAGTAATCCCAGCATTTATATAAGTTTTTACCCAACTAACTCACGGTGAAGACAAAGCCAACAGCTCAGTAATAAACAATAAACGTGGTGTTACCACAAATTCTCGTTTATTATTGTATATAATGGTACTTTTTCCTACTTTTTTTGCACTTTTATACTTTTTATTAAATATCTCTATTCATGCTGTTGGGGTAGGCCAATTTCTTTCTGTGGCGTAATGAACAAACCTTTCAGAGTTCTCTTGACCGGTTAACTGCTTCAATGTGACGAACTTCTCAAATTCTTGTCTCAGCTTTTCAATGTGCTAAAATAAGAAAGGTTTCATGAAAGAAATGAAATTATATAAAAGTCTCGCATTGTCTGTAATCACGGTGATGACATCTTCCTTCTACACATTCATTTACATCTGCTTCATACTCTTCTAACAATAACAACAGTGATGATAATTGTGATGGTGATGATGATGGTGGTGGTGATAGTGGTGGTGATAGTGGTGGTGATGGTCGTCGTGGTGGTGATAGTAGGGAGCTTAAGCAAATACAACGCGAACCTCCAGAACACTAAACAGCGCGCGCAAAACCAGTCAAGCTCAGACCACGCTGACAAGACCTTGATGAGCGCTGAGATAATCCCCACATATTATAATGAGTGACCACTGACCAAATATCTAATAATAGATAGCGCGCGCAAAACCAGTCAAGCTCAGACCACTCTGACAAGTTTGTCTGACAAGTTTGTCTTAACAAAATTAAGTTTGTCTCATTTGAAAGAACTCGTCAAATGGTATAAGAAGACCTTTTACAATTTTTCCGTATCTGTTTTGGTTTTGGAAATATTTTGACCAAAGACAGCGTGCTGTCCGCCATCTTGGAATTATTTTCGATACGCATGTGACATAAGCAGGGTAAAGTGAAATTTTTATCTTGCCAACCTTATGACATTATGAGCTAGAAACTCGATTTTGTTGCGCTATTTCCATTTTAAATTGACCCACAACATTTAAAAAGCCTTCAATGGAAATGTGGTCACCCACGGAGTAGTTTCATCAGATTTACCCTGCTTGTGACGTCACCAATTTCCTAGTTAATTAGACCCAATATTACAACAAGATGGCGGACAGCACGCTGTCTTTGGTCGAAATATTTCAAAACACAAGAAAGATACAGAAAAATTACAAAAGGTCTTCTTATACCATTTGACGAGTTCTTTCAAATGGGACAAATTTAATTTTTATTGCCAATATCCTTTAAGCTCCCTAATGATGATGAAAACGACAAGTACACATACCTTTTAAACAGTACAAGACATTGTTGAAAAAATAACAAAGAAATATTACAGTATATATAGGTTTACCGTACACAATAATTACTTTGAAGTACCACTTCACTTACTCTACAGTACTTATTCTGGCCATCGACCTGCCAATAGTCTACCATACGTACCTGGGGATTAAGAATTGCAAGTCCTTCTTTCAACAAATCCATTCTAACATTAAACGTATTGGTCGTAACGTTGATCTCCTTCAGATGTTTTTTCGCCACTAGTGGATCAAGCCAAATGGTATTTCTGAGACTGAAATGTACCACATATTATCTTGTTTAGTGCAATGTCTAACGTTTCAATATAAACAAGAAGTACATATATTTGTATATTAATATTACCCCATAATAACTTTCCCTTCAAGTTCTTCTCCTTCAATATGTTGTTGCACAAATCGGTACGACTAAAAACAGAGTTATTTTTTATATTGCTTCATTCAAACAGTAGAATACTTATAGTGTAATGAAATTGTAAATCCTTATAAAATGGATTCAATTTTTTACATCAATGAAGCACAACAAAACAACTCTCAGGGAACGACTTACTTTCTTCGTCCAATCTTTGTCTTCATCAACTGGCTTCACTCTGCAAACGAAGGCTTCAACTGCCTAGAGACACAGGAGAAAGCTATACTCATCCGAGCTAGCATATATTCTTCGTAGTTGATTACAAACTCAACAACACAAACAGCATGCCAGTAACAACACCACCACCACTAGCAACAACAGCATCAATAACAACACGAACAGCAACACCACCACCATAACCACCATCATTAACACCACCACCATAACCACCACCACCAACAACAACAATAACAGCAACGACAACAGTATCAACAAGACAAACAGCACCACCACCACCACCATCATTAACATCACCACCACCAACAACAACAAAAGCAACGACAACAGCATCAACAACACGAACAGCAACAACAACAATAACACGAACAGCAACACCATTAACACCACCACCACCATAACACCACCACCATCAACAACATCCATAACCACCACTACTACCACCATCAACACCACCACCACCAGCGACAACAGCATCAACAACAACACGAAGAGCACCACCACCACCACCACCACCAACAACAACAACAACAACAAAAACAACAACATCTAACAACAACAACACCAACAACAACAACAACATAAGCAGCAACGCGCAGCGACAACACAAACAATACAATATCAATGTTGACAGCCTATCGATTCAATATTGTTTTTACCTGATGAGGTATTTCAACGAACTGAGGAGCTATTTCAAAAAGATAGCGTGTAGAAACTTCTTCATAATGTCCGCGATCAACAAAATAAAGCTAAACAAAGTAATTAGTAAGTTACCTTCAGAACAGATACTCAAATTATATTACTTATTATATGACTTAAATTTCATTCTCACCTCCACTTCAATTGCTCTGTTAGTTTCAGCATCCTCCTGAACCACTCGCAAAATTAACACTCTAGGAGAAAGAAACAAGACTATATAAAGACAGCAATGGGTTAACAAGTCATTTTATATTCCTTTCATCGCATTGGGTACTATGTCTCTTATTTAACTTAATTAACCAATATTTAACCAATATTCGTTGTTGGTAAGCCGTAAGCAATGAGCCAAGCAACATAGCAAGCAATCTTCGGGAAAAGATTGGAAGCAGTAAGATGTCACCATGACAACTCTGCCAGGGCAGACCTCCCGGTACCTGTCACACTGAGTAATCATTCAACATTTCATGCAACATAGTTCAACATTGTTGAACGCATGTTGAACGAAGATTTGAACATGTTCAAATTTCGTTCAACATCATTCAACACCATTCGACAGGGCGGCCAAACTCTTTCAACATGTTGAATCACGGTTGAATTCAACAATGTTGAATGAAATGTTGAAAGCGTTTGGCCAGGCCTTTAGGTATAGCACTAGTCTATATAATTCCACTAACTTGAAATGGGTGGGGTAATTAGGGTGAAAACGAGCGACAATCGAAAATTCAAACACTGGAGCTGAGCAATAGACTAGCGAGCAAAGCCAGAAAAGATAGCAGCAACGCTGCAGAGATAAGCCCCGCCAAATGGCGAACGTGCGTGTGCGCCCTTGGGCCTCCTCAAGAACTTGGGACTCGCCCAAGATCGCAAGGGGTAGGCCTCTGGCTAACTACATCGGCAGTTAACTTTGCTTACATATACATTTAACTACATTATAAATTAGCCTGTTCTTGTATTAAATCCTCTCTTAATTTCAAAGCCTCCTACAAACTACAAACAAGAGCTGTGCTACTCGAGGAAGTCGTTAAAGGGGCTCCGCTCTACCTTGTGAAGATGAAATGTCTTCCTGTAGTAAATGTAAATGTCTTCCGGAGACCTTGGGTTCGATTCCCGGTTGGGGTAGTCAGATTTTTCATACCTACCTATGAAAGGAGTCTTCACTGTGAGCCACACAAAGTTTATGGGGCTGTATTATTCCACATATACGGCGGTTGTTCGGTGAAGCATACCAAGCGTTTAGATCCAAAGCTAGTTTAAGGAAAGTTGCTCCACTGTAGTAATTTGAACCATCAGTATCAGCTTCCTTGGACACACTCTGATGTTCGAGTATTCTTACGTAATAACGAGACGCATCCAAGACCGTTAATACCAACACCTAGAAGGATACGTGAAATAAAAAAACAAAAAACAAAAAAAACTAGAAGGTATTCACAGACTCCATATCTCTGCTTGGGTTATTAGGGAGTGTTTATAGGGGGGCGAGGCGGTGTTTGTTTTCAGCTCATTTTAAAGGAGATAATTCAAGAGGTACTCAATTGACGAGTAAAATCGTCTAGCGTTATAGCCCAGTCTAGAGTAAAACATATACTGTAAGTAGGGACAAAATCTACGATTGCATTGTTAAAGAGTTAAGCAATACAGCTATTGAATTGGATTGAATGGTTATGCTTCATTATTGGAAGTATTCTAGTAGAACTAAAATACACAAGCATGTACGTGAACTATTATTACCTCTTTAGTAGAAACTTACTAGTATACTATAGCAAATACCGCAATCTGTTTGCCTATAACTCTACTTGATATCTATTCGTCGATAGATAGCGAGTGGGGAATTGAGTACCAGGACCCGCGCGGTCAAGCAGTAAGACAAAATGGTGACGCCGAGGAGTGGAGGATTCATTTACCACGGTTTTTACGTAGAAACAATGGTTAGACGCTCGGCTTTTTAAATTATCCCGAAGAACTAAGGTAGACAAGTATAGAAGGTATACACGCATTTCGAGCTCATAATTGTCCAATAAATCTTTGACTCTGGAAAGTCACCCAAATAGGAATAAAATTACCTTTACAATTCCAGATCTGGGTAAGAGAAGAGAAACGTCGACGTCGGGATATACAAAATGGCGTTCTTTGCATGTCAAATAATTTCTACAATTGAAGAGAAAATAAAATGTGTCAAGTTCTTATTACGACGGAAATACTCGCTGGTCGGCAAAAACGTAATTTCTATCACACAATGCTGTCTACTTAAGACAGAAACAACATACTTGCATACTCCAAATGCTTTCAAAAAGTAACACAGATCGAACTTTTTCTTGTTGGCTTCTTTGGACTGAAAGCAAAACAGACATAATCATTAAACTACAACAATAAAGCAGCGATCATCTTAAAATAATAACCGAGGTGTATCAACACGCCTACTATATCTTAAATTAAATATTAAACTTAATTATTTAAAGTGCTTATATCATGCTTGGGGATTTTATTACATATTTAGGATATTTGGAACCTTCTGAAAAGATTTGTAATATATCTTTCTTTTCTAAAATTTCACCTTCATGGAATTTTTCGCTGTTAAAGTTGACGGAAGTGACGTCTACACAGGAATCTATAAAGTGGTTTTCATATAGACAAATTCATGCGTAGACGTCACTTCCGTCAACTTTAACAGAGAAAAAGTCAATGAAGATGAAATTTTAGAAAAGGAAGATATATTACAAATCTTCTCAGAAGGTTCCAAATATCCTAAATATGTAAAATCCCCAATCATGATATAGGCATTTTAACATTGATAACAGCAGGAATTGTACGGTTTCTCAGTCTTCCAAGTCGGGCACAGTGGTTAGCGCATGTGCCTTTCCCTCAGTGACCAGGGCTCGATTTCAGTTCCATACAGTTATTAAATGACCGTGCCACCGAATTTCACTTAGGCCGCTGTGAGAAGAGTGCTTTCAGTTTGTATCTACCACCGCAGGCTTTCTCCGGTGTTTCGGTTTCCTTCTGTGTAGTAACACTGTATCAGTGATGATTTTTCTGAAGACAAAAATGGGGATCAAGACATTTTTAGGAAAAGAGGTTGATTGATCGACTGTTACCTGAAACGCCATTTCATTTACTGATTTAACATCGTTCGAGACTTCGCCTCCAGCTCTTGTGGTGATTTCTTGCATCGACTGCGCAAATCTGGGTATTGCCTCCGTGCCAAGCATCATAGAGAGACACTCTCTTTCCTTAAAACGAGTGAAACAGCTTACGAACTAAATGTATATTACATGCATGGTATTGATCAAATGATAGCATCGCACTGCGCTACGCTAAACGTTACGCTATACTAGGCTGTTGCGATATATCGATATATCGATAATTATCGGGTTTTTTCAAATATGGGTTATTCGGTATTTTAAATTTGAAAATATCGATATACCGAAAATATCGAAATGTTACCGAAAATATCGAAATCTACGATATTATCGGTATTAGACGCGCGAAAACCGATTATCACTGCTTTGACGCTTGATTTTTTGTTGAACTTCTGTTGCGGAAGTTTCGGGACTCTCTTTGCGGCAAATCACGCCACCTATTGTCAAACTATGACTCATCCTGAATACCTAATGCGTTTCAATTCCCAAAGCGCATATTTCACGGGCTGTCGACTCGACAGTGTCGAGGATAGACCCATCGCAGTCTTTAGAAAAAAATTTTCGCACGCGATGAGTCATCCCTAGAATAAATAGAACATGTTTGTGACAGATGCAGTATATACCGACTCAATCGACAATCTCCAGACTTCTTTACTGCCGATGGCGATGGTGAACAGATGAACGACGACACTGTCACTGAAAAGCCAAACGAGCTTATTGTCGTCAAAGAAGCTCTTTTAAAAGAATGAAATAAAAGTAGCGTGCTGCGTAGGCAGTGTAGAAATAACAATCGAAATATAGTAACTTAGGTTAGATATACTGCCAAAACAGAGAACGTAGGAATCTAACGTTTCGAGCGAAGGCCCTTCGTCAGAGAGAAACCTCTTTTAAAACGGAAGCTGTGTTCGCTTCAAGTGACGTTCCTGAAGACGAGCCATGTCAACCACCGCCACAGAAACGTCAGAAAGTAAAGAAGACGCTTGGCTCCCTGACCACCATGCGGAAGTCGTCGCAGATATCATCGCCATCACAGTCGCCGCGCGATCGATTGCAGAAGGAGATGGATAAATACATAAAAATCCAAACAATTGATGGCGAAAAATTAGGCTTAAATATATAGTTAATTTCCATCGCGGAAAAATATCGATATATCGATATTATCGGGTTTTTTCTTTCGATAACCGATATCGGTATTTTTTCAATACCGCAACAGCCTACGCTATACACTCCACTACCACTGTGCTACCACTGTACTACCACTACACCACACCACACCACACTACACTAGTTAACACTACACTACACTAGTTAACACTACACTACACTACACTGCACTGCACTGCACTGCACTGCACTGCACTATCACTACACTGATAGCATTGTATTCCATCACATCACACCCCATCCCATTGATTGCCTTCCCATCCTATCCTAATCTCATCACTCGTCAGTTACCTTAGTGCTTGGATACGACGCAGCCATACAAAACAAACGTTTACCAAACAATGTCTTGGACGATGCGAAATCATAATGAATGACACAAGAAGCATTCCTCACATTACACTTGTCAATAACACCATCTGTCATAACTACAAAATAAAACATGTCACAAGATTCTTATATGTTATCATAAGGTCAGGTGTCGCCAACTATGATCATGCAACTGACAAACCAAACCTTTTCTGTGTGTATTTTAGCTTGACGAATGTATACAAAATGTCAGTTGCATGTACATTTATACAATTACATTACACCAAGCTCGAATATGTACCACATGCACTACATGTAATATATACCACTATTAGCTGCAGTTTAGAGGACACTGCGTCAAATACTAAATCTGTAGGTTCAACCCCAACATAAATTCTGACCCATGACTCCTTCTCAGACGTCAGCAGACAAGTGGTGACTTCGAAGCTGCAATCTATCCCGCAAACGCTACCGTTTACATAGAAAGCACATGACCATGCATTTGCAACCTTATAGGTCCACCCCAGCTTCAGTAGCTCAATAGTTAGAGCGTTAGAAGATTGCAGGTTTAATCCTTGCCTGGGGCTCATTTTCTGCCAGACGTGTTTACATAAAAAATGATAGCTAACTGCGCATGTCATCCGTGTCTCAGAAAGATAACACAAGGACAAGAACAATCTGCTTAGCTTACCTAATATGGGATACGACTCAGAGCTATGTGGCGTGTTCCATTGACGATGAATTTCAACCAATTTTTCTGGCCACATAAACTCGTGCGCGACCAACACAGAGTAGCTGTAATATTGGAGTAATTCTGAAAGTCGCTCGGCATCTTTTGCCGCCGAAGTAAAGATGATTATTTCGTGGTCGACATTGACTGTCATGGAGTCCAGTAATCCTGGTGAGAAAAAGAAACTGATAAAATGACATCCTTTGGATTGACGAAGTTTGCTTTTGTCTGAGAATAAACATCAAAACTGGACATATATACTGTACTACTGAGTTAATGTAGTTAATGTTGATGACCATGACAATGACCATTACCACGATGACCATGACATGACCATGATGATGAGTTGATGACCATGGTGATGATGACCATAATGATGGTATTGATGACCACGATGATGACGCTGATGAACATGGTGGACCATATGATGACCATGATGATGAGTTGATGACTATGGTGATGACCATATGATGACCATGATTCATCATGGTGATGATGATTGTGGTAACAATAACAATGGTTATAACGATGATAATAATGGCAAGGTCGTGCAAATGGTAATATCAATGACGATAACCACAATCACGACTATGAAGATGACGACGATCACTCATAAGAGGTGTCTTATATGGAAAACCATTCTTTGCCCATCACCAGAAGTGCAACAATTATATACAAACAACTTACCTATTAAATGCGAATCTCTTTTTTTGGCAGTAACATACTGTGCAGTTTGCCGAACTTTACAAAACATGGCCGTCTCGATATGATTGGCAATGATGATGAGCGGGTTGCCGAGGTACGCTTTCACTAGAGAACAAACTCCGGGGGTCCATTTATTTGCCATAGCAATGCATTGTCTCGGAGCTAAACGGTTTGGTTGTGACGTGAGAAGACCTGAAAAGATTGAATGGGATAAGAAAATTTATGTTAAAAGACACAATTCCGACAAAGGTGTGCCTCGATTAATTTTCGATTAATAATCGTATTATTAATCGAAAATTGATTATACTGTACTGAATTATATTACCAGCTTTTGAAGAAAAGCAACAATAATGTCCCAGGACATATTGTTCAAAAGTTTCCAACAAACATGCCCGAATTAACCTGTTATTTTCGGCATTCACATCAACTCAGAAATTTTCCCGCCAAAACTTAGCGGTCTGAAAAAAATCGTAATATACACCACTTTTATAATGGCGACTAATTTGAATATTCTTTTATGTGCATCTTAATAAGCCTTTCTCGCCTCGTTTGTGTGTTTCCATTTCAAAAGAATCTTTGCTTCATAACGAGGTCAGAAAGGCTCATTTACATGCACATAAAAGAATATTTAAAGTGTCGGCCATTAGGAGGGCAATACGCTGTTTCCGAACCTCTCAGCCCGCCGTGGCCTGAAAACTAGCTCAGCAACATCACAATCAAGAGACGCGGATGTGCTCATTTTGTGAGCATGCCTCTCACCAAAAGTTAAGCCCGGTTAGACGGGGTTAGTATACTTGGATACTGCGTCCTTCGTAATTCAGTCACTGGCTGCGAGTAAGGATGATTAGCCCCCAGTCCTTTCATCCTTTAGTCATATACACACTCACACACATATTTTATATCTTCGTTCCCAGCGACCACTTACCGCCATACTCTCTCATGAGTTCCTTAACACCCTCTGTCCGTTCTTCAGCCAAAACATCCGCATCGTCAAACACAAGATGACACAATCTGTCCAGTCGCGTGTATCCTTTCTTGAGCATGCGCAGAAAGCAGGGCAGAGTAGCAATAATGACCTCACAGCCATTGATCAAATGAAGAATATGTTCATCTTCGGCACCAGCGCCAAAGAGAACTTGTACACGAATGTTTCTGTTTTGTTTCGTCAACTTACAACACAGTTCGTAAACTGTCGCTGCTTTCCGCCACCCAGAACAAAGAACCAATGCTAAGGGCTACAACATAAGAAATTAATAATTATAAGTATGTGTTATTTTGAGGCCACGAGGGGATAAGTGATTTATTCACCGAGGGCGAAGTCCGAGGTGAATAAACACATATCACCGAGGGGCCTCAAAATAACGTACTTATATTGAGGGGAATATTAATCTATTGTTTTGACATTGTTATCAGGGGCTATTGAATATATTCCCAGAAAAGAACAAAGGAAACCGAGGCATGTGAAAATTAATGTATATTAATATTATTATTCCCATCTAATTCTAACTATAAAAAAATGACTGACTCATTGTGACACGCAAAAACGCACACTCTGTGTCAGACCTGTTGCAGAATGATGTCAGATCTGTGCAGAATGATGTCAGATCTGTTCAGAAAAATGTAGCGATCCCTGATACAGCCTGTTGCAGTATCAGCTATGATACACCTATGATATCATATCTGTATCATACCTGCAGCTACAACAGACTGTTCAGAACAGATTCTGTCAAACTGTATCAGCCTGACACGGTCAGTGCTGTATCAGTTTGATATAACAGACTAAACAGTATGTTGTCTACGGAGCTGTCGCAGTCTGTTAGAAATTCTAACTAAATGTTTATACATCAGCGCTGGTACATTCTGTAGCTGTCAGACTGTATCAAGGGTCGCTACATTTCTCTGAACAGATCTGATATCAGAGCTGATCAGATTGTGCGTTTTTACGTGTGTAGCAATTGACGTTTCGACGACCTCAGGGTCGGTCATCTTCAGAGTCAAGTAAAATGCTCCTGTCAGCTACGTCTATAGTCCTACGTCTATGAGTTACTGGCGAGGTTCAGATCACACTTCCACCACCGCTACCGTAAATGTGATTAAGCTGGTATAATGTTCGTTTTTTCGTCCTGTAGTCGTAGTTGGTTTTAATCCTAGTACCGTAAAACGCTTTCTTTTTGCACTAGGTTTGAGACCTGCGACCATTACTGAACGTAAAAACAATATTTGACATGCTTAATTATATTTACGGTAGCGGTAGTGGACGTGTGATCTGAACCTCGCTATTACGTCACGTTTAGGAAACAGAAATCGTGGTTATATGTGGGTGTTGTGGTTATGTGTCACGTATACCGGGTGTTGTGGTTACGTATGGGTGTTGTAGTCATAGTCATCTATGGAACTTGTGGTTATGTGTGGGAAACATGGGTGTTGTGGTCAGTCTATTGTCTGTTGCTTTGTAAAATACTGGTGGTAGCTGTGATCAGTTTAGCGGTTGCGAGCAAGTTTATGAATCGTTTGTAGTTGGTGCAATACGTAATGCACTCTGTCGAGTCCCAGTCAATGTTGTGTTCAATTTATCCGTGGTATTCCACAATGGTTACGTAATAAGAGCAACAGCGACTAGTACTTACCCCGTTTCCCAAGGGCAGCTCAGAATAAGCTGCTGACTCTGTTATTTGTGTTACGACGGGCAAAAGATACGCCAACGAACTCTCAGCATTTGTTCCAGGTATTCCACAGACATCCCTGCCCCGCATGATGGCGGGCCAAACATTCGACTGGAACGAGCTTGGAGCTGTGACGCACATGTCACGCAGCACTCGAAGAACTGCTTCGGAGAAAATATTCGAATCTATTTGAAGAACGGGCCGAGGAAGACCTTCGCCATGAATGAAGACATTTCTGGATAGATGGCATAAATTGCGGCACGGCATAGAAGATGACGGGACACGTGGCGACCGTGATGGACTAGGAGTGGGCAGACGCGTGGATGGTGATGGACTAGTAGGGACACCTCGGTACTGCGATGGACTAGGGGTAGACACGCTTTGGTGTTGTGACGCATCCGAAATAGGAACACGTGGGGATACCGATGGACTAGTAGGAACATCTGGGTAATGTGATGGGCTAGGAGTAGGAACACGTGTGGATTGTAATGGACTGGTAGGAACACGTGTGGATTGTGATGGATTGGTAGGGAGACGAGGGTATCGTGAAGTAGGAGTAGATACGCTTTGGTATTGTAATGAATTCGAGGTAGGAACACATGGAGATTGTGATAGACCACTGGGGAGATCTGGGGACCATGCTGGACCGAAAGCATTCCTTACACTTGAATTGTGCGGGAGGCGCGTCGACTGTCCCGAACTGGGAATAGACCCTGCGGAAAGCGTCTGTGGAGGGTCTTGGAACATGGAGGGTACGGCTGAAGAAGGGCAAACGCCAGTAGCATTTTGCTGGTTTCTTTGCAGATTGGCCACGTCTCCTTGTTGAGCAGCTGATAAAAATCTCCCTCTTTGGTCATGTTCCGGGGCAAGTCCCAAACTACTCGGGTCATGCGCAAAAGTTGAACGTCCACCCATCGACATGTCTCCCACATTTTTTGGTAACCGCGCTACACTAGGGGTATTCCAGAAAGAGTCTTTTTGCTCACTACTTGAATACCCACTGGACGTCTTTAGTATGGGTCGTAGTTGTTTGGTTTTTGTTCCGGGGGAGGTGTCTGAGAGAGGACTTGACCCAGTGGCGGGAAGACGGGCCGACAAGAAGCGAACTTTATTACCATCGTCATCACTCGTCGGACCTCGCGCGCTGATTGGTTCAGCTAACTCGGTACCATTCCTCCTGGGCGGTTCTTCCTGCGGAGATGGAACCATTAGTGATTGGTACTTCATCTTAGATTGCGCTTCCTTGTGGCCCATTCCTTTTAAAAACGAGGAATGTTTAAATGAATCCGAACTGTCCGACATATCACTGTCCACTCCATAATTACTGTTTAACTGTTCCATAATTTCCTTGTGTTCTTGTTGGAACACATCTTGTGTACGAACTTTGTCGGATGACGAAGGATTGGGTTGATCTACAAAAAATAAAAGATAATTCATTTTGTGAACTAAAACGTTTTACCCATTGAGGCCATTCTGCTAAAAAGCGCACATTTTGACCAAAATATTGCAAATCGTTACCTTGTCTGATTGTGGCTATTGTCTTGGAAAGTACTGCAAATTCTTTATTGATCAGTTCGTCATTGATGCATATCTGAAATAATTACATGGGAAAGAAAACTAAATCAATCCACAGTTTACTTCAGTATGACAAGAAAGCTTAAAAATGGTAAAACTACCAAGATTTTAGCCTGCGCCGCAGACGTCCAAACTCCAAGATTTGAGATTTACAGTGTAATACGTCTAATTTAATAGTTTATTTTAGTATTATATTTTATTTTATTACATGAGTATTTGTGTACTAAGCACTCCGGAACGTGAAATCCAGCAGTTTGATTGGTTCCTTGTCATACTGTACACCTAAAAATCGCGAAATACGCCGAATCGCACGATTTGCCAATTTTACCACTTTCTCGCAGAGAAGTCGCGCACGAATCTTGATAAATGTATTGCGCGAAAGTGCGGTAAAATTAGTGAAATCCCGGGGTTCACGATAGGTCTGTTCTGGACCGCTAGCTACCGGTTTACTATTAACGTCGAGACTTTTAGCCTTAAAATAAACTACTTGTTGACCTCGTCTGTTGAGTATACATGTAACTACTATTAAAAACGTCCGCCCAATATTTCACAAGTACATACTAGTGGTGTGCGTCGGATCGGATTGACACCTTATAATCCGAGGGTTTGCCAAAACTGTCAATCCGAATCCGATCCGATCCGAAGCTAAAAAATCGTAGTCCGATCCGAAAACAGCTTCTCAAATCCGATCCGATCCGAAAAAATTAAAACACCGGATATATGTTGCAATAGTTGCGCAAACTTTCCGAAAAGAAAACCAATGAACAAATAAATTTAAGAAAACTACTATACTATAATAATCTTATGCAATAGTAACGTTCATATGTTGTGCAATGTGCATACAACTAGTGAATTTGTTAATTTTGCGACAAAAACAATGACAAAAGTGAATCTGATGCGATCTGAGAAAAGAAGAACAAAATCCGATCCAATCCGATCCGAGAAAAAAAGAACAAAATCCGATCCGATCCGAACGATTAAAGTTTAGTCCGAATCCGATTCGGATCGGATTCGCACACCTCTAGTACAGACTAACCACAGGTTCGGTTAATAAGTAGTACGTCTCTACTGTACGAACCATTCCTGCTGCTCCAGTTGCAAACAACACTACATGATGAACGCCATCTTCATCAATAAGTTTAATGTCCATTTGAAGACTGCGACCTGGAATTTAAAATAAACCACCTTAATTTCTTCAGATCATCAATTAACAAGCCTAACAGCCTAGTTTTCAATAATGTAGCCAAAAGTTGTAGGAATGAACTTATTAACAAATGCTTACAAGACTAAGCCCAATTTTACACCATGCAATTTTGCATGCAACTTGTCTCACAAGAGCATTGACGTACTGTATACTGTAGTTGTGACTTGTGAGACAAGTTGCACAAACCTTTTGCAACATGTAACATGCTGTACAATGGCCAATATCATAGATTTTAGGTCCCTTAAATACAAATGCTGGTACAATTTAGTAAATAACCACAACCAAGTGTACAAAGAATTACCATTGATTTCTTTTTGGAACCATTCAGTGGCTGCTACATCCCAACTGTCTCCTGGTCTACAAAAGTATAAAAAGGCAATCTGTGACTGTAACTCATAGTCCACATTTTTTGGGTGGGTGGGTGGTGGGTAAATCCTCCCACCCCTCAGGCAGAAACCCTGCATGACTGGATATCACAAAATGTTTGTTACCAGTATTTTTCAAAAGAAAAATCTCTCAATCAGTCTAATCATGTTACATTGCTCAACAGCAACTTCGCTGGGAAAATTTTCTCACTTACTGTTTTGTAGTTGTAAGATCAAAATATGAAGTAACAAGAGTGATTGGCTTTAACCCTGCAGGAACACACTCCATTGTTTGAAATGGAATTGCAAGAAACTCTTCTGGAATTTCATGCACCCTATAAATAAGAAAACAGTAAGCAGTGGTTGGTAACTAACTAACTAACAAATTAATTTGATTGTGCAGATAACAGAAAGAGTGCAGATCTATGTCAGTGGTCAGCTGTGTTTGAAATGAAATTGCATAACCAGTTAATTACCATAGTCCAGGAATGAGTGTTCTTTCTCCAAGGTCAACAAGTAAAACACTGAAATAGAGTGAAATCTTATACTACCATTTCAGACCAATTATTCTACATTGTGACACCAACATCATTATAGTACATGCTATGCTGTGAGATGAATTACATTACGATGCAAGACCATTATTGATGATATATGTTGTGAGACTTGATCATCACCAGACTCGACTGGTTAAACACCTCCCAGGAACCATAATTCTCAAGTATGCACAGCACTTTTATAACCAGCCAAATACAGTATTTCTTTAAATCATATTAAGAGAACCCACAACACCAAAATATGTTTCAGTGGGGGTCCTGTACACATTTACAATGCAATAATTTATTTTCTTTTTCCAACTAAGAGCAGCATTTATAATTTACTGTACCTTGCTTGGGGTCCATTTATGGTCTGAAACACACTGAGAAGTTTTGCTCTGTACCAACATCTATCTGATGTACGCTTGACCAAACAAATCTAAAGGATCCCACAAAATAATCAAATCATTTCAAAATAGCTGACATTTCTTACAACCAACCACCTTGATTCCTAGAACAGCCAACACCAGATCTTTGTTATTTTATACTGTCTATAATGTCAGATGGTTTTACTTATCAACTGAGAAATTGTAATAGTCAGGGTTAAAAGGAACCTAATATCAGTAATATGTACTGTATGCTCAATTGTCTAGTTGTGAACAGCCTCTTATATGACATTTGGGTGCCCATTGGTGGGAGTGAGGTGTTAATTGAAGTACCACTTAACAGCACAAGGGAGTACTGGTACTGGTAAATGTATACTGTCTCTGATCACTACTGAGGTCCAAAGCCTAATCAGGTGTCTGTATTGATTCTCAAGACTCATGTGAGTAGAGCTGTTATAGTTGGCAGGCCCACCCAGAGGGGGTGGTGAGGAGGCAACTGGGGCAGCTTGCCCTGGGCACGGAATAGAAATACAACCAGAAGTCCAACATGTGTCAGAACCTTTAAAGTTTATGTCCTCGCACATGTCGCCTCATGCATCTTGATTCCTCACCATCCTACGCAATCCTGGCAAGTTCCCCTGGCAGTATTAACCTTCAATTGCGTAGGATGGTGTAAGACATTGTGTAGGATCGCGTAGGATGGTGCAAAATATCGCGCCTGTGCATTGAAGAAATGCGGACAATTTGTCACTCGAGTTGGACTTCTGGTTGTATTTCTATTCGGTGCCCTGGGCCCCCAGCTCAACAGCTCCCCCCCTATATTGCTAGTTTATTTTGTTGTTAATTTATGAAATGGTATACTGCATATGGAATTTTTGCATGGGGGTCCCCAATTCTTTGTTTTGCACTGGGCCCACCTAAGTCTCTGTGCAGGCATGATAGTTGATTTGATGTCTTCCACCATGCTTGGAGGGTTTTTCTCCCTCTGTAAAATCAACACTTAGGGGGCTTTCCATTTACACGGTTAGACCGGTCAGTCCAGTTAAATGGAACATGATTCATTTGAGACTTAGGACGGTCAGACTGGAAAATTTGGTCCTAACCAAAAGCAAGTCTATTCTGGCCGGACTGACCGGTCTAACCTTGTCAATTGGAAAGCGCCCTTAGATCCTTAGCTTCAACATTCACCTGCAAGGGCTCTGTGTTATAATTATTTTGTTAAGTAGCTTACAGTCAATTGCATCTAAGGATGGCCACATAAGCAAGTTGATGTTGGAGGGGCAGAGCTTCAAAAGGGTGCCACTTTATTCAGGGGGGACAGAGCTTCAAAAGAACACTTGAAATACATATTTTATCAAAAAAAGAACTTTTCTTTTGCAAAAAGGGGCACTTCACAGCAAAGTTGGGGGAGGGGGGGGGACATGCCCCCTCTGCACCCCCTGTTCTTACACCCCTGTCCATCAATGTCAAACTTCAATGTTTCCCAGCACTCAACAGGTTTCTATTTACAGTAGCTCAACCAACTATAATCACGTTTAGCCAGTCTCAAGGTGATTGGTTGAGCTAAAAGAAACCTGTCAAATGCTCCGTGAAACCTTAAAGTTTGATGCTGGTGTAGGTGATGTTTTTTTTATCAATGATGTCCATCCTATTGATTGACTGATTTATTGA
Source organism: Paragorgia papillata (assembly GCA_035771165.1). NCBI lineage: Eukaryota > Metazoa > Cnidaria > Anthozoa > Scleralcyonacea > Coralliidae > Paragorgia > Paragorgia papillata. The sequence goes on along the minus strand of JAWNZC010000025.1, from coordinate 1,742,470 downwards.
TTGATTGAACATACCTCGCCTTTCTTGGGGATTGACAATCTTTGATTACTTGTCTGATCATAAGCTCTGGAACAGTAATCATTGATCTTACCAATCAAAGTATAATATTGTTCAGCCTGAGCCCTGGTTCTTGAATATGGCTTGCACCAGAAATGACCCGCATCAGCGATCTACAAAGAAACACACACGCTCAATGCACGTAGCGAGTGAAACAGTCATGCATCCCAAAGACACCACTGGATTCGTTTAACATTTCCCAGTGACAATTTGTCACTTGGGAATGTTAAACAACCCCAGTGTGTTTACTACGAAAATAATTTGACTATGCATATACTAAGAAGATTAGCAATAAATCAATAAACATTACCTTATATACCTGGACATCTAACATTATTCAAAGATCGGAAGAGAAATAAACAAAATATCTACTTTACTACATCTTTTAATAGAAACAGTCAAACTTTGTCGCAAAAGAACACATGTGAACCACAATGGACCCCAGTCTCCAGGAGAGCACACGAACCCGGCCAGAAAAAGCGCGCGAAATTTTGAATCTGTTTATCGAGGAAGAGTGTCAACCAGAATGGCAAAATATCACGAGAAAACTGACAAAAATGGTCCTCTTTTATCAATATTAACGAACTGGAAGCTTCTTTGTCTTACAAAGACCTCTCTAGGCGTTATTGAAAGACAAGAAAGCGTTTTTGGAACGAGAAATTTGTCGACAAATGAATGGCTGGCATGGCGATAAAATGTCAACTGAACGTATTCGTGAGTACCGCAGAAATACAACGTATTTTATATTGAAAATGTTGTAAACGGTGTATATAATTGGTAGTTTTAGCTATACTTGGGCATATTTAGTGATTGTTTTGGTTTAATTCGGTCAAGGGTCAACACAGTTTACTAATTTCAAACAGCGTTTATATGCGTATATAAACAATATGCCATTGTTGTCACTAAATATTTACATAATTTATTTTAAACTGTAAAAACGTTTTAGAACTTTTTTTTAGCCGAAAAGGTAAGTGAAATATTATGTAAATTAATGTTCTATTTATTAAAACACGAAACTTTAGGGGAATAGCGTGTGAGATACAGGTATTTTATAAAAATCGCGCATTTATATTCTAATGGTTCCATAGAAAAAAATAGCAGGCAGGCGCGCAAAGCATTTTGGGTAAAATAGATTTATATATTAATTTCTATGAAAATATGTTTCTTAAAATTGTTTTTTGATCAAATGCATTCTCAGTTTACCCCCACCTCTCCACCTCCCAGCAAGAACAAAGGTTAGAGTTACTGTTTGGATTAGGTTATCTAAACTAATCAGAGACCTTCTTAGTACATGTATAGGCAGGTGGTGACCACTGATCTCTCATGGATGCTGGGAAGGCATAAAGATGCTGGGAAGGTAAAAACCTCTCATTTTTAGCTAATGCTTTGCCTGCTTGCCCCCAGCTGCACACCATAAGTGGCAGAATTACACCAAACAGTCTGTTAAAATGTAAGGCTAAGTGTCTGACATAGATTATGTATAGGACAGGTAATAGCATGGTTTCAGGTGCAATTTGGAAAAAACCTGCACAAGTGAGTTTTTTAAAGACTATCAAAATTGCACGAGTCTGAAGGATGAGTGCTATTTGAGGTCTTTGAAAAACTCACGAGTGCATGTTTTTTCAAATTGCACAAGAAATCATGCTATTACTTATTAATAATATACATGAAAAAATTTAACATAAAGAGAATCTTTCTAATCAAAATGCTTTGTTCAAATAACATACATGAAAAAAATAATTAACAGGAAGCGCTTTTTTTCTAGTAAAAAAATGATTTTTGTGCAAATTTAAAAAATTAAAAAATTTGCACTGTATTTCCTTTTTTCTGCACTGTATTTCCTCAAAACTGCACTGCTCTCAACCAATCAGAATTGTGAAATTTTTCCATGTATATTATTATGCTAGGTACAGTATATATTAAGGTTTTAGCCAAATAAGTATTTTACTGTCAACAAAAAGTATTTAAAACTGAAACAATAATCACATGCTTCCATCATACACATTCCAGGTAGCTTTACAAATTTTCAGAGGCGTAGCCAGGATGTTTTGTCAAGGGGGCCCAGGAAATACCTAGGGGGGGGGGCAGCTTAACCAAGGCATATGAAGCCAAATTTTCTCAGGGGGGCAGCACTTTTGCCAGGGGGCCCGGCCTCTACAAATTTTGCATTCCATTAGTCATCTGCACCCTAACCCTAATCAGTAGTGAGCATGGGAACAAATTGGTAATTAACAATGTGATTGGTTATTTATAGCCAATCAGAAAACCCGTTCATTTTAGGTTGGTCTTTAACGGTGTCGTCATCGCGTCGGCCTATACGCCTTAAGTCCCACCGGCAGTTTTGACCGTCAAAAACGCCGAGGACTTATGCGGGAATGGCGTATATTTTGCTCATGCTCAGAGCGCAGAATATACAATTCGTAGATTATGTGGAAAAGGGGACACGTTTTCACTTTCAAGTTTTTTTATTGGACTTGGATCGATCTTGGATCGCTTTGAGAAAACGTTCACTCACTTGTTTAGATCCATCTGACGATCTATATAACTTGATCGCTCGATCGATCCAACACATCCGACTACATGTACAGTATGAATGATCTCTTTCAAAGGGCACTTAATTAGTGCGAGACAGTTTGGTATGGCATACAGACAGCTGGTTCCTAGACATGTTAACAAGCGATTGATATCTATTCACACGTGGTCCTGCGTCCTTGGTGACACAGACTTGATCCAACTTCGCTCTCGAATAAATGCGAAGATTTATCTTTCTCCATGTCACCGCGTCAGTCATAACTAGGTCGAAGTGCAGTAAATACCAAGTAATTATTATTACGTCACATACCTCGAAATTTTTGAATATTCTGATTAAGTATTTTCCAAAAAAATACAGGTTCATTCACTCGATCAACGAGAACAAAGTTTTCGAATTCCCGACATACTAAGTTATAAACAAAAAAATACGACAAAAGTAAAAAAAAATTCTTTGTCAACATGCAAACTTGCCGAAGATGGTCCCGATATAGCGATTGGTTAACTCTTTTCCAGGCGTTTGCGCTAGCTATAACTATAGATCATTGGACTTTTTATCGAATCCCACCCCTCTCTCACTCATTGTCGTCTCGCGAAATATTCGGTCTGTAGTATCCCCGCTGAAAGAACTGTCTCAAATTTCTTAATCGGCAAACGCGTCTGTTTTTTTATCTTACTGCATTGCGTTATTTGCTCGCGTAATAAGCATGCTTTAATAATTTGACATTAAAATCTGATATTGCGGTGTATACTACTTTCTAAGATAGCGAATCGGCGGAAAATCACTTTTCCAAAGCAGGGAGGGGGAGGCCTTCTACATAATCTGGCCCTGAGCACTCAAAAGACATCTGTACCATTTCGTGTCCGAAATAACCTACATATTTAAGTAAAACAGTTCCCACATCTCAAGGGTTCAAAGGTTTCAACACTACCCAATGTTGTTACAAAAGCTATATTCCCTCTCGATCAACACAGTTCATTTTCGTTTCTAAAGAGCGAATTACTACCGGGTTTTTCGACGTGTTTTCTTCACCATTCTCTGTAGCAAGAAAGCAATTACGAACTAATATCACCAGTGGAATGTTATCTCTTATACGATGAAGATATCTCTACTTTAAATAGCCTAATCACGCAGTAAAATCTTGGCAATTTAGCTGTCATTCAAGACTGGTTATAAACCATTCTTATCAGTTAAACTGTCTACGTGTGTGCTTTGGAATAGGGTAACCGCCACGTTTTGAAGTCTTTATCGTTCAACTATTTTGGAATATACTGTATATACCTTGTTGGCATTTAGAAGTGCTAGACCAGACCGTTTATTAGTTGTGGAGGAATTCTGTATTTCAATTCATATACAGGCAAACACTGAAGCTACTCTGTCCCTGATATATGTCTGGTAAGCAAATGTTTTTAGTTTTCATAAGATAAATATTATATATAATATAAGTTGATCTAAAGCAATGCTATATATTTACTGATTTTGTAAAAAAAATTAGAGTGCTGTGTAGGTATAGTGTTTTGGATATAGCAAATGGGTGGTGAATTGGTGAGACTTTTTAGAGACAAACTACTAACATTGTGAACAAAGCACTCTATATGTCTATGAACTGTCTCCACCCCAAAAGCATTATTTCATGCATTCCTACATACCTCTGCCGTATAGGTCGCTTTATAGTTTTTGCTTTGTTATTCAACTTTGTTGGTAACTAGGCCACATTGACAAAACACAAATGGCCAGTGAACCGATTTGCCTACTACTGTACTTTGTCCTCTTAAATACACTACAATATAGCATTAGAAGCCTGCATAGTTTTAGCTAGGATTTCGTGTTGTGGGAGTGTTTTTTTGCAACACAGGCCATGAAATGTGAAGATTGCCATAGTAATTCTATGGCTAGGAACTACAGAGGAAGGTCTCAATGTTGCCGTGTTTTTCAATATTTTGCCGTGTTGACACGGCCAACACGGCTTGCTAGCTAAGACCATGGAAGCCTGGCTATAACCCTGGATATTATGTGTATTGTATAAGCATTCACAAAAACCCTATAGTTTTCTTAGTACTTTGCGATGGAATTATACTCAGTAACAGCATATATGAAGTTACACAATCATGCACGCAGATTGTGTACTATTACAGAATCACCGCCTTACAGTCTTAATACAGTTTAATACAGTCTACATATACTGTAGTCATCTGAAAATTGTAGTATTTTGCGTGGAAAATTCGGAAGAAACCGTCCGTAACTCGTAAGTCATATTTGCGGGCCGGAAGAAACTTGCGTTTGGTTCGAATTTGCCCTGCGGGCCAGATAGTTTAATAAGCCCTGATTTAAAGCGTTGAAGATGCTACATTACTAATAATAACGTGTATTGAACATCGTAGCGGCGCTCGAGGTCTTCATTGATGCACGCAACTGATGCACAGATAACCTACAAAGTCCAAGTCTTTTTTCAGCGATATTTTGTTCAATTTCTCGACCACCATCAAAGGAGCGATAAATACATATTCTAAAGAGATTATTAGTTTAAGCTATAAGTGGCACTTAGTGTGCTTAAAAGGACTTATTGTTTACACTACGAACCATATATATATATATATATATTTGCACTTTATTTATTCTCACGGGGTCGTATTTCTTGAGCGAAACTCTATACAGCCTTCCCATAAAAGGATATATATATACACTGTCCCAACAACAAGCAAAGAACCATATGTTATTGCGGTGCCCTGAAAGTTAGCTGCGCGCGCAGCTGATTTCGTTCGTTAGGAATCAGTAGAAAGCCGCATTTTTGACGCGACATTTTTAACGCGATAGTTTGAACGCCACAGGGCACCGCTTTTTAGCACTGTGTCTAGTTGTTCATATTAATTCGTTCATGCAGATTTAATCAAAATAATTCATTTATTAATTGTCTGAGGTTTCGATTCTTTGACTTCGTACGAGAACCATCTTGAAAGATTTGACGGTTTGAGAATGTCAGAAGCTTGATGGTTAGAAATTTGATACTTATAAATGTAATGACTAGAAACTTGATGATCATAAACTTGATGGTCAGAGATTTGATAATAGAAAATTGATGGTCATGCAGAAATTAACTTATTGGGTAGAAACTTGGTGGTTAGAAACTTGATGGTAAAATGTCATGGTTAGAAATGTGATTGTCAGAAATTTGATGGTCAAAAACTTGATGGTCAGATATTTAATGGTGGGATACTTGATGGTCAGAAATTTGATGGTTAGATATTTGATGGTCGAAAACTTAATGGTCAGAAACGTTTTGCCTAGAAACTTGGTGGTTGGAAACTTGATGAGTGATCAAAAATGCCATGGTCAGAAACTTGATGATAACAAATTTGATGGTCAACAGACTACATCCCAATTGATAGGGGATCCGAGTTAACTGCTTAAGTCAGAAGCGTTCGACAATTTTCTTGATATGATCGCCAGTTGGTTTTGCGGAGGGAGAAAAATCTGATGGCTCGAAGAAAAACCTCGAAGCGTAGGAGAGAACCAATAACTCTACTCACAGGAGCCCCAAGCTTGGACAGGTAGTCACCAATCCAAGTACTAACCCCGTTTAATCAAGCAAAACTTTGTTCCTCAGCGGTGAGAGGCAGCGCCCTGCCCGGTATTCGTTATCAATATACTGGTGCTACAAATTATAGCAAATTCCATTTATAAAGTTGTTTCGTATGTTTTTGCTGTACAAGCTGTCGTAAGCTTACGACAGCTTGTACAACAAAAAGAAACGAAAAAACTTTACCAACTTCAAGCTGAAAACACTAATAACATACAAATTCCATTTCTACTTTTAAATCACTTTTTCGGAGTACATATTCAATCAGCACTTTTTTCAGTCGGGTAGTTTCAGAAGTTCAGTATAAAATATACTTTTATTTATATTTATAATATGCAATGATCATTCGTAATGACCGAATTGCATTGTTGATACAAGGTAGCAGGGCCGCCGAGAGAAATTGTGGGGTGTCCGGGGCAAATTATCGGTTTGGCTATAGGGTCGTGTCTACGTGTTCTCAATTGGTCCCCTGGGTTGGCTAAAAATGAAGTTAGTGTTACTGATCTTTACGCTTTCTGGGCCTCATGGTTTCTTACGTGAAAAACTCAAATCTCAAAAATTTAGGGGGCCCTTCTCAAGTTGGGGCCCCGGGGCAACTTGCCCTCCTAGCCCCTCCCTCTCGGCGGCTCTTCAGGGTAGTGCGTTTTCAACAGCTGATCTAAATTGGGAGTCTGGAAACAAAGGCCATCCCAAATGTCGCAATCAATATTTAATTAGCTTCGCTTATCGTTCGGCAAATAAACACCCGGTGACCTTGGGTTTACTGCATGGCACCTGTCTTGACTCATTAAGATTGCGTTTGCTTAAACGATAATATTGAAAGAAATGCAATTTTTCTAATTTTTATTGCCCTCAACTTCTTGCCCTCAGAATTCAGTATACGTTATTCTGTCTAACACCAGACAGTTTTACTTGGCATGTGAAGGGAGGACCCTCCGTAACGAAAGGGTCAACTTCTTTAAGTGTAAAAAAGTATAGAGTACAGCGTAGGAAGTGTTTTAGATATAGCAAAGTGAATAGGTGGTAAACTTCCGAGATTATAGTTTTGATAACGAAATACTGACGTTTCAAGCGGAGGCCTTCATCAGAGTAAAATATCTTTGTCGCCACGATCTTCCCCATGCAAACGGGAACTTATTAAGGTGATATACATGTGATCATTTTTAATTTGAAATACTTTTGCATTAAGTAATAGATACAGTATGAGCATTGAGCAGCCGAGCTGTATCTGATTTACAAGGCGAGCTGCAAGCGGGCCGTAGTAAACCAGATACAACTCGGATGCGAATGCTGTATCTTTCTTAAAATACAAATGCATCTAAGTAATCAAGTTCACCAACTATTTTGGGGATACGGTCTGTTTTAGCCGAGAAAATCGAAGCTAAAGTTTATGTAAATCAGGACGATGCTGTATCCGATTTACAACCACTGCTACGGTATTGATTTCTTTTGAATTTTTGTCATGAATTATTAATGAGTATTTTAATTGAGATTAATAAATTAAAACTGATAGCATATACATCTCTTCTCTTAACAACATGAATTACGACATTAACATATGTTATACATATCGAACTCTACGTTCAAACCATCTATAACTATCTATATTAGGTTGGAATCTTGCTTGGGAACTCTTTAAAAAAAATAACTCGAAGAAAATTTACACACAATTCTCACATTTGAGCTGGAAAATACATCGATCTGTTCTCTTATAATAGGTTTGAAATTGAAATTGAAACTTGAGAATTAAGATGCTAAATTACATTTTCCCGATTCTATACTTTTTTAGTGGTCACCCCTTGGATGTGACCCCACGCCCCCCCCCCCCACTTCCCTCTTCTACCCCCCCACCCCCCACTTCCCTCTTCTCCTCACACACATTCAGAACGTTGACCTAGTGCGCCGGTCCCTTTGTTGAAGTTCCAGGACTGCATCCCTGTGAACAATGTAGTTTAAATTAGCGTCGGGTTCATTATCTTAGCCGGGGTCAAATTGAGGGCTTCTGGTACGAATGAAGATATGTATCGCTTTGTTTGATATATTGAATATCTTACATTGTATACGACAAAAAAAAACACAGTTTCCAAATTTTGCCTGGGCCAACATGTCTCCACGCTTATTTTTGGGGGGACAATACTAAGATATTATAAGATAAGATAGATTGTATTGATAAGTTATCATTAGATTGTTTTGTGAGAACTGCATACATTTGGGCAGCATTCTGATAAATAAAAAAGTTTTAAAGTGTATAATAAGAATATGAGAACGTATATATTTCTTAACTTGTACATATGGTTAACTTTATTTATAAGCTTATTGTAAGATTGTATTTATTTTACTCTGAGGTTAAAGGGTTACCGTCGTATAAAAGGAAGTTTAAAGAAAGAAAAGTAAATAATTGCAACAAAATAGTTACAATATAGTTACAAAGAAGTGGTACAACTGTTTTATCCGGATGTAGCAATTATATATATATAGGTAATTTGGAAAAAGAATGTTCTTCCAGCATCATTTGCGACCAATTTTGTTTCGTCAACTCACATTGAACAGGTGCTAAGGCCAAGCAAATTTTTTAACCATCCGATACAAAGGATGCTATCGGTGTTTAGTTCTTACAATATAATTACAAAGAAGTGGTACAACTGTTTTATCCGGATGTAGCAATAATATATAGGTAATTTGGAAAAAGAATGTTCTTCCAGCATCATTTGCGACCAATTTTGTTTCGTCAACTCACATTGAACAGGTGCTAAGGCCAAGCTAATTTTTTAACCATCCGATACAAAGGATGCTATCGGTGTTTAGTTCCCCGGCACGTGCCCCTTGTCCGGCGAACAACAAACAAAGAAAGCCAACGATTCTCTGCTTATTAGGTTTGATTAAGGACCCTAAATCATTGTGAAACTAATCAGAAGATACGCACAAAGGACGTAATTAGTTCTCTGTGTAGCATTGCTAAACAAGTCATTCGTTATCAGTATAAAGATGGGCATAACTATATTTGTCGCTCAATTTCACCTTATGATTTCATTGAGCCATGTTTTTGGACTAATATTGTGACTATGACATTCTCGCTAGCTAAATCGTTTGTTGATATACGTTTACACGCAGAAAACTCTTTCACTATATATATATATATATATATATTCAAACAAACAAAGTGTTGTTCGCGAAATGTCGAAAAGTGCTCAATACCGTAAAGATAGAGCGAATATACTATAAGTGGGCTTACCTCAAATGTTGATGGTCGCTACTGTCAGTTTCACGCTGGGCGATCTTCAGGCGCCAGCGTGAAACTGACAGTAGCGACCATCAACATTTGAGGTAAGCCCACTTATAGTATATATATATATATATATATATACAGTATATATATATATATAGTCTCCATCTACACAATTAAGCTGAAAAAATTGTCCTTAACTCTATTTGTATTTTATATAAAAAAGCTTAGACGAAAAGGTTGGTTACTGTCGAACTAAAAAAACAACAGAAACGGCGAAAGTTAAAGCCGAGAATATTTTATAGCAGTATAATACGACCGAGTACTGTACAAGCTGCGACACTTTCATATTGAACCAAAGCCAATTATACACTTCTCTCTCGTGGCGTTTACCCAGAAACCAAACTGAAACATCCGTCAACTGGCTGGCCGCCCGATATATGGATCATTATTAACTTTGCAAATTCCAATATAGATTTATTGTTATGTAATACATATTAGGAAACTGCCGACGGCCTACTTTTTATTAAACTCTTTGAAACCTATATAACAATATGATAAAAGCCGTTCAGAAAATTGGCGACAAAGGCTGGCAGTGTTATAAGCTCGTTTTATTTAAATCATACGGAAACTTTGTGGTAATTTAACCCTTTATATATAAAAAACAATCTCGTTTCTATACAAACAAACTCGTTACATGGTTTCCTCTGAATATAAATATATATATACGAAATAGCTCTTCGGGGCGTTGTAGTAAATTGGTGATTAAACCTGTCTCGGTCAAAAAAGGAAATTTCAGGAGTTTCAAAAGCGACATTTCATATTCCTGACCTCAGAGTTGTAAGCATCAATAATAAATTAAAACCACGTTGAGTGAAAACCACTTTCTAAGTTTTATGTTTTGCCTCCACTCGTGCTTGCCAAAGAGCTCCCGTGAATTCCTTTCACAGCTTCTCTACAGGTTATTTCCTATGTAATGAATTGTACGGAACTGCGTGCGGAAAAAACGCTTTGTATATATACGTGTTATCCAAAATTTTATTTCCTACGGTAAGTCAACTAAACGTCCATTTTTTTTTCATTCTGAGTTGCAGGAGTCTTAATCACAGCTGCCTAATAAAGCTTGTCTTCTCGTAATTAAAACCGTTTTGCAATGCCACTAGCAGAAAATATTAACTATACCGAAAAATTTGCCCTCTGCATCAAGAGGGTCTTATTATATATAAAAATATATAAGGCCAACTGTTCAGAGTGAACTGAAATAGGATTGATAAACCAATGAACGGAAGGCGTTCTTAATCAGTTATATTTAAATTGTAACTAAATGATACATTTAAATAAGTTATTTAAATTAAAAACGTTAAAGGTACATCTTTGTCTTTGACAAATCGATCTTTCAATAACTGCTTTTGATTCTAGACTTCCATAGTTCCACAACAAAGATAAAGGGTTTGTCTGTCCAGATGACAATCACCAATGACATACAATACAAATGCAAATTATGCTGAATGGAGCAGATAAAAGGAGCGAATCTGGAAAAAAGAACTGGGAAACCGTTGGGTTAGGCAAGCGACAGTGCAGCTGGAAGGTCCAAGTTTTGCACGAATGGCGTGGCTTAGAGTTATTCTAGTACTACTGCTTTGCATGGATGGATGGATTATCAGTGCTGTGGAATACAAACTGAATGGTGCAGCGTATATTGTCTACTCGTTGGCTTCTACTAAAGGAAATACCTCTCCAAAGTCGCAATCAACAATCCACATGCTCTTCAGGACAGCTGAGCCTTCGGGGTTATTAATTCACGGACGAGGAACGAAGGGTGATTTCTTCACCATTGAACTTGTTCGCGGTAAATTGAGGTCAGTTTGTTTGAAGACTTTAGCCGGAGATTAACTGTAGTTTTGATCAGTATTTCTACTTCTATTCTAATTCGTACCTCTTTCTCGTACCGACACCCATAATGATAGGCTACTGCATGGAGAAAGGTTTTTCATTGTTGAATATGAACAGATATCTATAGAATTCTTATATACAAGGGTATATATGTAGTTTTATCTCAGTTTATTCACATGGGTAGATATCCTCAAGAAAGATTTCTGCGTCTGAGATTTTAAAGTTACGCATCAATTGTTCCGAGGTCTTTTTTCTTACTGTGGTATTTAACTGCTGAACTAACACCATGATAAATCACTGTTTTAGCGTAAATGTTTTTTCACGGATAAGGCTTTCGAAGCGGTTGCGAAAGTCCCGCCGTAGTAAAAACAAAATCGGAAGATTCGGTGCTAGATGAGATTAAGTATTTAAGTACATTATAGATGCCATTCTTTTGGTTCACCTTGCATCAACGCTCGACCGCTGCTAATTATTACTAGGCGGTTGGCACATCGAAGCAGCGTCTCCGCGGTCCACAGTTCAATTCATTCACTTCTTTCGTGTTAGGACAAAATGTTTTATACAAGCATGCAAATATAAACAGATCTAACTTAAATAGAAGCAACAATTTGTCATTAAAGACGACGACCCAACCTTTTTCAAATTAAAAAATGATTGTTTTCGAGGAAAAATGCACCTGTTGGTAAACAGCTTTTACGTATACTGTCCCTAAGTCTGACATTCTGATTAATGCATAACGTTTCAGTTATTAATTTGTTGGGGGTTTTTTGAAAACTTTTTGGGTTTTTCTATGCATTTGTTTAGCCTATAATACCACAAAATTTGCAAAATTTTGAATAATGATTTACATTGTATTTCTACAGGTTTCCCGTTTTTGCATATATAGCATGTTTTAACTTCCTAAAAGGTTTTACTTGCAATTGCATGCATGAAGACAAAACACGCTCTCTATAATTTATCATATTAAGCAGTTGACAATCATCTAGAAGTCTGATTCCTTTCTTGTATGTATACTAATTGAATGTCTATATACCAGAAATCGTGTCTTAAATAATCTATCATTCTTCCGTATAAAGATTTGATGTTCTTTTTTTTACTCTTGTTATGCTAAATGCTGCAACCAATTACATTCAGCCACCTGAGTTCCAGTAGTGATCGCAAAAGTTCTATAATTTACGCATGGCCCCTCTCATGGATACCAGCCTTGTAGCTGAATGGGCCACCCTGCTAAAGTATAGTACAATTCCATCCAATCTAGTGACTCAATAATTTGAACGTCTCACCGGTGATCACAAGCTTATGGTTTCGAGTCCTGCTTGGGAATTCCAAATTTTAATTATTATAATATATAAATCATGTCCGAGGGCTTCCCCTGCAGAGGTGAATGAAATCGTCTGGCGTTAACCAGAATAAAATACTAAAGACCGATTCCGACAGAAAAGAGTTATGTGAAAAAGCTCTAAGACTATATATTCTCACAACACGTTTGCATCAGTGCTTTATATATACGTTTTTTTCGTATGGAAAAAAAAGGTCTATGTTTTTATATTAACAATCACAAAAGTATTATAACAGTTGTCAGATTATTTTTTGAAAGAGTTGAGTTTGATGAAGTTTGGGCTGTAATTGCATGTGTAGGTGTATCGTAAGAAAGTTGGGGGTTTTCGTGTTTAGCCAGTTTTTTATAGTGAAGGCTTTGTCTGAAGTAGAGGCTAACTTTATTCATAAAGACGCTTAAAATAATATATAATCATAATTAATATTCTTATAATATATCCACCCACTTAAACTCAAACTGGGTGGGTTTTTTCATGATATCTATGAAGTATTAACGCCGACTGAATTTTAAAACGAAAATTACAGTCAATACTTTGGGTTTTGATCGTATAGATAAGTAATTGATCAGGTGAAGATTATACTGCGTGTATATATATATAGAAGATCAATATCTCTCGTGACAATTGCCTGGAATTTCTCAAAATCCATATGCTGGTAAATTTACTTCTATACTGTATATACTTGCGTGGCATACATGTTATTTAGGTTTTAGGCCAAAAACGACCCCTTTATTGTTTTAGCTGCCTAACGCCAGACGATTTGACTTTCAGTTGTCAATGAGAGCCTCAGACATTTTATTTAGGCAGCAATGCATGGGTTAACAAGTGATTAACCATGGGTTAACAAGTGATTAACCCATTCCTGCATGAGCCGGCCATGAACGACCCCTTTATTGTTTTACTCTGTCTAACGCCCGACTGTTTTACTCTGTCTAACGCCAGACTGTTTTACTCTGTCTAACGCCAGACTGTTTTACTCTGTCTAACGCCAGACGATTTTACTTGTCAAAGAGAGAACTTTCAGACATGCATCTTAAGGCTAGTTTCCACTCAGGAAAATTGTCCGCAGGATAGGAACGGACAGGAAAGTTTCTTTTGTGTTAAAGTCATTAGTTCCGACCGAGAGCTCACAAGACAAAGAAAACTTTCCTGTCCATTCCGGTCCTGAGGAAGATTTTCCTGAGTGGAAACTAGCCTTAATAGGCAGCAATGGGTTAATAATGAGCAGCGGTATTTTATGTAATATTTAAAACATGAGCAGGAGTGTTTTATCAGATATAAAACACGAGGCGAAGCCGAGTGTTTTAGATCTGATAAAACACGTACTGCGAGTGTTTTGAATGGCTTTAAAAACGATCACCATTTGGTAAGTTCGTTGGCGTAGTAATTTTGAAAAATAACGTTGTCTAAGGCGAGAAAATCAGAGCTAAAGTTTATGTAAATCAGGAGAATGTTTTATCACATATAAAACCACGATACGGTTATGATTTTTCTTTGTGTTTTCCTCATGAATTATTAATGAGTTTTTTAAGTACTGTTTAATAAACGAGCAGGAGTGTTTTATCAGATATAAAGACACGAGGCGAAGCCGTTTCGCCTCGTGTCTTTATATCTGATAAAACACGAACTGCGAGTTTATTGAACGGCTTCAAAAACGAACCACTTGGTAAGTTCATTGGCGTAGTAAGTTTGAAAAATAACCTTGTCTAAGCCGAGAAAATCAAAGCTAAAGTTTATGTAAATCAGGAGGTATCTTTATCACATATAAAGACACGATACGGTCATGATTTTCTTTTGTGTTTTCCTCATGAATTATTAATGAGTTTTTGAAGAGTTTTTAAAATAAAAGATAAAACTGTGTTTATATATAGAAGTTGAGTGCTGCGTACCCGCAACCAGGGCCCTGCGATGCAGGCGACTTGACTGCAAAACCTGTAGTGTCTGTATTGAAGTTAATATTAAGAAACAATTATCATCTTCACGCTAGTTGATGTCGTCCTTGGAAATGGCCAGAGTCGCGTTAGAACAAAGATAGTTCTGAAATTACTCTAGGCACTAAAAATCATTCACTTTCTTTGAGTTCACCGTTGTATATTGTAAGGCCCATACTACTAAAGTTCTAAAAAAAAACAAATTTTATGTTCCTTGTTTAAAAACCTAAATTTATTTCAAGCCATTTATAAATTTTCTTGTACTATACCTAAACAAATGCACAAAAAACCTAAAAACTACAAATTAGGCAATAGTCAGCGTACCTCACCACTTTTGAGATTAGAGGGAAACGATGCAGGCTAGTTTTGCTGTGATTTTGGAAGTCATAAAACTATAACTAAAATCAAACATATAGTAAATATAGCGGCCGGTCTGACGGCGAGCCTTCGCCCAAAACAATAATTATTGATTATCTTCCTTACTTTACGATTTCAGCATTTCCACTTATTTTAACATTTTATCATGACGGTTAAATGTCGAAGTTTAATTAAATTAATTCAATTTGATTAAAATGGAAAATTAATACGGCAGCCATTTTGTTGACATTTTTTAAATTAATTTTGTTCCTGCAAGCAAACAGTGTAGGCGATTGCAAAACAATGTTTGTTTGCTTGGCTGGAAAATAATTCGCCGGTTAATTGTAAACTGAACAAAAAGAATATTAGACCAAATCAAAATGAAAAGGAGATTGTTAATGAAAAAAGTACAATAAACACCCCTTAATAAGAACCCATATAGGCGGCATGAGTAGGTGGCTAAAGAGACTAAAGTCGAAAATATAGTACCTATTCTAAATATCGTATCTTTATCTTGAACGACAGAATTATTTTACACCACATAAATATAATGTGGCCTACCATACCACTGTATATTCATTGTAAAATATTATGTATTTTCAATCCTTTCGACTCTAGAGGCCCCCCGGCCCAATGTCGGGTAAAATCGTCTGGCGTTATAGCCAGAGTAAAATATCAAAAGGGAATTTAAAGGCAATTTCAGCCAATTTTGTGTAGCTTTTGATCGATTTTAAATCAGCATGCCTCGATATTCAGGTTACAAAATATTTAGATCGACAAGTCAATTGCTTTTCGTCAAAATTTGTAATATTCGTAAAGTAGTCTGTGTTTGCCGAAACGAACCTCTTAACTCACGTGATACGTTGACGTCACAAGTGCATGTGTAACGTGTGTTATACAACGTAAAGTTTTGTAAAGTTTATATATAGTGGGCATATACGTATCCGCGAGTTCCACTGTCAATAATTTTATGTTCGATTTTTATTGTTAAGCGTATATACAGACTGCACAAATGAGTAACAAAAAGTACAACAAAGGTTGTCCATGTTGGCAAACAAGAACCAAAACGTTTTGAAGCATGCGAACGAAATCGACATTTTATGCGAAAATATCCCAGATAATCAGACTTCGAGAGGAAAACAGTGCTCCCATATGGTTTCTTAAGGCCTGGCCAAACGCTTTCAACATTTCATTCAACATCGTTCAACATTGTTGAACGCGTGTTGAACGAAAATTTGAACATGTTCAAATTTCGTTCAACACCATTCAACAACGTTCAACATCATTCAACAGGGGTGGCCAAACGCTTTCGACATGCTGAATCACGGTTGAATTCAACAATGTTGAACGATGTTGAATGAAATGTTGAAAGCGTTTGGCCAGGCCTTTTACATGTTTTGGAAAATAATCTAACGAAAAATCCCAGATTTAATTTTATTTTATAGTTTTGATTTTTTTTGAATTGTCGTTAGCAATATGATTTATCTTGTAAAGACGTTTTACTAAGTGAAATGTTAGAAAAAGGTTGCTTGCTAATTACTTATATTTTGTTCGGTTACAGATACGCCTCCGTATTTGACCGAGGTAGTTCGAGGCCTGGATACCAGGATGTGATCGTCGGTGACGACCTTGGCGACGACCAGTGGCATCAAATCGACATAGAACGACATGGCAACCACGTGACGATTAAACTAGATATTACAAGGAAATATATCCCATCTAGGAAGTTACGAAAATACCTGGACATCAACCTAGATGTTTCTGTTGCAGGACTTCAACCACGCACAACAAAATCCCCAAGTGATCCCTCACTACCAAAGGTATCCCTCACTGGGGTTACTTTCAAAGGCTGCATGGAAGATGTAACCTATGATAAAACAAACATTCTAAAAGCAACGAAAGAGAAATCAAAGTACGTTTACGTCATTGGTAACCTTCAATCCAAATGCTCCGAAGACCTTGAGTATTTTCCTCCAGCCACCTTAACAACGCCAGCTTCTTATATCCAACTTAATATCACTGGAAAACAAAGCTTAAACCTTAAGTTAAAATTCAGAACTTTTGAACACACTGGAATATTAGTTCATCAGAGTTTCGGTTCCCCTGACAATGGACGTTTACTTCTTGAGCTTATTCAAGGCAAGTTAAGATTAAAACTTAGCTCAAAGATTTTGAATATTCAAGTCAGCCTCTCTCCCAAAACACAGTCGCTAACTAACGGATTATGGCACAAGATTCAGTTAAACTTCAGTCACAGTGGAATAGCTATTCAGGTTAACAATGAAATAGTCCAACGAGTCTTAAACTTTTCTAAAGAAAGTGCCGCACTATTGTTTCAGAATTCCGTATTGAAAATTGGATCTGCGCTTCCAGGAAAGTCTGCCATCATTGGCTGTGTCAAAGAAATAGATTTGAATGGCAAAGAAAATGTAATGGTTGACTCAGCTATGGCAAAGGATGTGGATATCGATAAATGTTATCTCACTGATCGTTGTTTTTCTAGTCCATGTTTGCACAACGGACGTTGCTCACAATACAAGAACACGGCGCAGTGTGATTGCGCGGAAACTGGGCACCAGGGGTTGCGATGTGAGAATGCTTCTGACGAACACCTGCGTGCAATAGCAACGACGAGCAGTGCATATTCTTTTGAGACTATGAGTTCTGTGGCTAGACTATTAAAAATTAAACCAACAAGATCAATAACAAGATTCACTCCAACAACCTTACACTCTTTCTCAATGGAGTTACCTTCTTCAATACCCAAGCTTTTGCCTTTTACCTCTAATATTGGAAGCCAAAAAGTCCACCTTGCATCTACGCCGACGTATATATCACAAAACATGGCTTCCTCGTCTTCAAAGAAACCTGTCCTTACAGTCAGAAGCACGGTATCAATCAGTCCTCTCACACATACCACCACAAGTATAAATGCTAAATTTTTGGTGAACACTAATTTCCAACCAACTACCGCTATTCTAGTCACCAAAACAGTCTCCCCAACAGTTAGACCCCTTCACGAGTCTTCCGTACGGGTAATAAAAACCCCTACCACCGAGAAAACAACCCGAGAAAGTGTTCATCGGATAATCATTATAGAAAAGCGAAATGAGATCACTACAGTTGGTTTCAACAAAAATCAACTACTCGTGTATCTTTTCTTATGCATTGTATTTGTTCTGTTTGTTAGCCTTATTGTTATCATCAGCGTCAAAATCAGTCGGCTTATGCTATGTAAATGTCTTAAACGATCTAGTCTGTCGAGCAGAGAGTCGTTACCAAGTCAGGATTCAATGGAATTGGATCAACAAAAAGCGAAGGAGGACGTTGTAGAAGTAAAACAGCGAAAATCTAAATCAAAAAGGCCGTCTTCTCTAAATGATTCCGGAATAGACCGCTGCAGTGATTCTGGTGTGGCAAGCAACAGAAGTTCTGCAGAGGTGATCGAAGAAAAGATTGAGGAAAGCAGAGATTCAGAAGAACGGATGGATTGTGAAGACTTGGACAACTCAGACGCGGATTCCATGAAGGGATTCTTAGTATTCCAAGAAGACCCATCACTTTACACGCAGCAAAGTTTTGGCTGGACAGCTTTGGGAGGTTCACCTACCCTCCGCCATTCCAGAATTTCCAGGAATGATTTGTTCAGTGAACATAGAAGAAATACAAACCGTCAATCCACTTCCATCTCAGAGTGATGGGGGTTCCCAAAACGAAACCCGAAAGACATTGCTACGGTTGTCGAGGATGACGCAGAGAAAAGACATAAACATGCCACGAGGTATCGTCAGTTAGATAACGCCGATTCTTCAGGCTTGGAAAATGTATATATTGAACAGCGTGGAAGCAAAATTTCTGAAGAAGCAGAATACTTTTAAAGGTGAGCTGCGAATCGAAAAGAGAAAAAAATATACTGGTATAATGGTAAAAGAAAAGACTTACCAAAGAGATAAAAGATCCGGCACTCAGCCGTGTGTAACAATCGAAAGACGACTCAAGTTTGGAAAATGTGTATATATTGAGCAAAAACAAGGTGCAAGTAAGCTCTGGGAAGAAGCCGAATATTTATAAAGGTACTCATGCAGCAGATCGAAATGAAAATAAATTAATCCATTCAGTTTCAAAAAGACTCACCAAAGAGAAAAATACTGGTATTCGACCGTGTCCGTAAAATAATTGTTAGAAAGTTGAAAAACAGCTTAATGAATGGGACGATTTTGCTTTTTCGCAACGATTAACCGCAAAATTTCACGTCGCAGTAAAACGATTCTACTGCTGTTATAGGCTTTTTGTCCATGCTCTGTAACCGCGTAACGGTAATACCTTAGGTCTGGAAAAGAGTACAACTACGATATGTGTATATCGTCCCACGCATGCTCAGTAGTCTTGTTTACTAAGACATGCGCTGTAAAAAAACACTTCTCGTTTTTGTCGAGAATTTTAGACAAAGTGTTTTGATGGAAGTACGCTTGAACTCTATATCTTTAGGATTTTTGTAGCAAGAGGTATACCAAGCGAAATCTTCCTATTTTATATGTATATCTAGGCTATGTTACTTGTATGTACTATACTCAAATGTATTTTTTAGCTTCTGTACATAAGATTAATCCAAGTATAGAAACTCTAAAACATAACTTCAAATATTTTGTTTGATGACCTTTGTTTTCTGGTAAGCAAAATGGCGGCACATGCGAAAACTGCACATGTCATAATATCATTTTTTTAACAGAAGTGTATAATAACACTATTAAAAGTGGTGCTTCTCAAGTTATATAGTTCAAAAAATATTTTATACCATTCCCCCTTTTAATATATTTAAACCTGACGGAGTTTGAATCGTGTCAATGTTCAGCTCTTCCAACGCCACCTACTTGAAAGTGAAAATTTATCCCATTTTTCACATAATCCACGAATTGCCTATTCTGTACTCTGAGCTAAATATACGCCATTCCAGCATGGTGAGTTCCCCCGGCGCTTTTGACGGTCGAGGATGGCGACGCGATGACGACCTAATACGAACGGGTTTTCTGATTGGCTATAAGTAACCAATCACATTGCAATTACCAATTCCTTCCCATGCTCGTTAGTTGTTTTAAACCAAACTTTAATATCGGTATAGTAACCAAACTTTAATCCGCTTTTTTCCCGATCTTTCAAATAAAATTCTAAAAAATTAATAATTCATGAAAAATAAAACACAAATAAACAGAACACATTGTTCTCATGTGATCAGCCAAAATGTGCAACTATTCTGAAAAACGTTTGTTTACTTTAATTAGTTAATACTTGACTAGCGTATACGTACCAGCCTGAACTGGTAAGAGCGCTGGACCGAACATTCTCATCAGGATTGTGGCTTCGATAAGTTCGATTCCCGCCAAAACACTTGGGCTGCATTTGTCGGGACTGGTCTGAGAGAACTTAAATTATTCATTAGGTCAGAAATTCCGCGTAATCTTGATTAACATGCATTTTACCTTGTGTAAACACCAAAATTAATCTTAAATACACACATTTTTTTCACAAAACAAATCAATTCACAATAACTTGTTCTCCTTTACCCAATTTCGTTTTCTGAGCGTTTGGTGTTTTTTTTTAAAAAATCATATTGACTAGCAATGCCAATGAATTTGACTGGGAGTGGCCATAGTGTGGTATGTGGAAAGAAAAGAATTTTAATGATTTGCAAACTTGACCGCTGTTGATTAAGCACATCATGAATAAAATAAACTCATGAGCAAAACCTTAATTTTTTTAAAAAGGTTTTTTTTTTTTTCGAGAGGGCCGGTTCGATCCACTTGACGCGAGTAAAGTCGTCTGGCGTGAGAGTAAAATAGTCTGGTCTTAGACAGAGTAAAATTGTGGCGTCCGTTGCACAAACGCGGCTTCAGTTTTGGTTGCAACTTTGGTTGCAACAGATGATTGCACAATATATGCGCAATATATTATCACCCTTCTTGGTGCAATATTGATTGCAAGAAATAATTGTGCCGTCCATTGATTGCACAACATACACAACATTTTTTGGTTGCAAAAAAAAAAATTGTGCAGTGGGATGGGATTAGTATTCGACTGGGCGACTACCTGACTCATGTTCGTTCTCTCTTGTGCCTCGAGGGATTTTCTCTGGTTTTCCTCCCTCCGCAAAATCAACATCATATACCGGCACACGAACTTGTTCTATTTGTCATCAAGGGTTACTGACCCCTGGGTTATGCATATTTACGGACCGTGAGTTGACCAATCAGAACTCAGGATATTACAAAGCCATATATAATAATATCATATATATATATATATATATATATATATATATATATATATATATATATATATATATATATATATATATATATATATGATATACCCTTAATGAATAAAGTCGCTTTACTTTATTTACAACATTGCCTTTTATCTGACGTAAAATTTGTGCGAAATGCAAGTATAGTATTATGTACAGTAACTAAATAAGAATTGACTTTTTAATACACTATAAGCTTTACTATAAAAATAGGCTGCGATAAAAGGTTACTTAATACAATTATAGTTTTTTTAACATGCATTTAAGTAACCCTTTATCGCAGATTTATTTTTATAGGAAAGTAACTAAATAATAATCCAAAATTAACGTAGTGTCACTGTCTCAGGCAAGTACAGATCAAAATAAAAATAGTCGTTATAAAATAGTAGCGACGTTTGAGACCGTCGCGTTAAATGAGCAGCTATATACCACTCTACTTTTACTGTGTCTACTTTACTAGGTTTCTAGTATCTCTTGTGTTATTATATATTTCAAAAAAACCGTTATTGTGAGGTTTTGTGCGATTTCAGGACCATTTTCCATTTTAACATCGAATAGCATTACTCGAATTAAACCGGTCCCCCAGACAATGCAGTTCAACTTCAACCTCAGCTTTGCCTCGACGTTTGCATGGGATCTAGATCAACCAAGGTAACTTGTCTTCAATATATGTGCCTATATCAGTGTTGTAGGTCTAGAGTCTAGACTTGATTGTAGGACTTGGATTTGTCAAGGGCGGACTCGGCCAAATAAGATTCAGACTTGGACTCGCGAAGTCAGTGAACAATTGTTGGTAACAATATTGTCGAACAACATGACTATTGTTCAACAATAATTACAATACACTTAGTCTTAAGACTCGGACTTCGGGACCTGGACTCCAAATGGCAAGAACTCGGACTCAAAAGAGGTGATGGAATTGTACTGGCGGACTTGGACTTGAATGGTTCAGACTTGGTCTCAGATGAGGTGAACTTGGCTACAACACTGATGCCTATTAAAAATAATCCAAATATCATCACGCAACAACTGCGCAGTGACTGCACGACATCCCAGCATGAATTGTTCCCATGCAGAAGTTCTCATTTATAACTTGCAACAAGTTACAGTCCCCGATAGTCGAACATGCTCAGTGAGGGTGACCGTACTTGAAGTATGAAAATCATGATCACCTTTACACACTTTGCCCAATTTACTTTGTGTCTGTTGCCTCAGTTCTTCCGCCAGCTTTTCAAATGTTATATTCACATTATCGGCCTCCTTCGCGGACGCCTCCAAAAATACCATTTCTTCGAACTCCGCCAGTGCTTTCCCGGCCGCGCAAGGGACTTCTCTGTCCAGGTCGCCCAAATCATTCTTGTTCCCAACCAGCACTTTCAAGATATCCTTTTTTCGTGAGTGTTTCTTCACGTCGGCTAGCCACTGAGGGATGGAGGCGAAACTGTTCTTATCACTAAGGTCGTAAACCAGTACGACTGCATCAGCTTGCCCGTAATAACTTCTTGTCAGTGATTTGAACGACTCCATTCCGGCAGTGTCCCAACATTGTAGTTTGACCCTTTCGCCATCGATTTCTAAACTCTTAACACAAAAATCAACACCGATGGTTGATCCGACGGTTCCCGAAAAGTAGCCCTTCGTATAGCGTCGAATGAGGGATGTCTTTCCAACACCGGAATCTCCGACTAACAGAATTTTAAAGATGTAATCATAGTTCACATTACAGCACTTCTCCATAGCGCCGAATTCATACACAGAAACGACAACTTTCACGTGTATGGAACACTTTCCTTTTCACTTTGTTGTTCTCGACCTTTCAACGCACCAGAATATTATATTTCGTTTTCCCACTTGGAATACACGTTTAATCCTCTTATGTATTTAAAGACCGTTCAAAAAACGATAGGGTCCACAATACACGGTCTTCAGAACGCTTCTATAGACTTCCAGCCTTTGTAATGCCTTAACAAGTGTTCGGCTTTAAGAATGCCGAGAAAAACAAGATTTAGATGAAATATTAATGAGCTATTGATTTGACAAAGTCCGCCGCAGTTGCTGCTTCAGATTTGGACGAAAACATTGGTGGCTCACCGCAATTATTCTTGATGGCAACGTGACCGCACATGGAATCACAGCATATATTGTTCCAGCTAATGAAGCCAAATCACAACATGCGCCGAAGACAATACTTAGATTGAAAGACACGTGTGGATTACAATAGTCGCAAATTATACGAGCATATACACTTTCTGAAGGGGGGACAAAAAGAATGATAGAAGTATAGAAATCACATTTACATTTGTCATGCCTATGGCTGCCAGCGAGATGTTAAGGTGCTGTGTTACACGATGCGATTTTTCTTGTAACTTGCAATAAATCACTGAATGTTGCAAGTTGCAAAAAAAATCGCACCGTGTAACACCCCGTAGCAACTTGCGATTTTGTTATTTTTGCCGTGTTGCAAGTTGCAAGAAAAGTTGGATGGGTTCTACTTTTTGCTGCAACTTGCAACAAAAATCGCAAGTTGCTGAACGTGTACCTAACACCCTTCCTGCAACTTGCGATTTTTTTTTCACGAGTAAATGTGTTGCAAGTTGCAAGAAAAATCGCATCGTGTAGCCTGCGGGGATAAAGTTCTAGGTTGACGTTTCATGTATATCGGTCACCAAATGATCAAGGTGAGGTTAGGTGCCATTGTAAGATAATCTTGCAGGTAGCTATGTTGAATAAGGCCTATGTTGAATAAGGCTCCAAAAAGCGAGCCCAATTATGCTCCCGGCCCTCTGAGACACCATGCATGCATGCAGCATTCCCAGGACCCCTGGCAGAAGTAGGACAAGGATGCCATCAAAGACCAGTAGAAACTCAGAATGCCTACAGAATTACCCTTATGTTTTAAAATGGTAAAAGTTACCAATGTCATATAAATAGTTCAGGAAACTCTTCTGACTCTTGGTTCTTCTCTTCAGTTCTTGACATGGGTCAATATTTGTTCGGCTTACTAGCTTCACGTCACTCCATTCTTCAGCTCGTCAACTATATAAGTCTGTGCTGTGCCGCGCACACTTCATTCAACTTTGTCCTTGTTAAGGCTAGTTTCCCAGGAAAATCTTCCGCAGCTGGATAGGAACGGACAGGAAAGTTTCCTTTGTGTTAAAGTTTAGTTCTGACCAATAATTCACAAGACAAAGAAAATTTCCCTGTCCGTTTCTGTCCTGAGCAAAATTTTCCTGGGTGGAAACCAGCCTTTAGGCGTTTGTCACAAAATTCTTTCTTCTTTTCAATTTCAAAACACGTCCACAGATGTCTTTTACCGTGGAAGAAAATTCTTAGCAAATTTTTTTCGAGATTATGGAAAGAAATTAAAGTCAATCTCGGAAATATCTACAAATTCTGTGGACAAGTCATCGTCAATGTCTTTTACGTCTTCATCGTCACTACTCGTGTATTCCTTATCATTCTCCTTATTTTCTACTTCACCATCTGCTCTTTGTTTTTCACTACCCACTCTTAGGTCCGTTCTTAGATATTCTTTTAATGTTTTACGTTCACGGTCATCATTATCGCCACCTCTTCCATGTTGATCTTCTTGTTCTTTGTGTTTTTGTTCTCTTTCACTCGTTGCCTTGACTTCTTTTTCAATCTGTCCGTCTTCTCCTCTTCCCGTTAGGCAAGTTACTTTGTCTCTAGTTTCATTTCCTGTACCTCGTTCTTCTTTTTCTTCATGTTCCCTTGCGCCTCCTTCCCGCTTTCCTTCTTCTCCCTCTCCTCCTTCAGCCACTTTGCTTCTTTCTCTATCTCCCACTCCTGCCGCTTCTTCTCCTTGGCTTTCTTCTGTTCTTTCTATTACTTCCTCTTCCCTACCTTCCTCGGTTACTCGTCTTCTACTTTCTTCCCCTACTGCTGTAGCTGCTTCTCCTTTTTCTCCTCCTACGCTTCCTTCTTTTTCAACTGCTCCTTCCTCTTTTTCGCTACCTTCTTCAGCTCCTCCTCCTGTTGCTTCTTTTTCGCTTTCTCCTTCTCCGCTTCCTTTTCGTATTTTTCCTGCTCCTCCTTTCTCCTTTTCTCCACCTCCTTCGGCCTCTCTTCCTCCACTTTCTTCTCCTCCACTTTTCCCTGGTCTTCGTTCATCTTCTTCTCCACTAGCATCCTCTTCCTCAGAATCAGAATAGTCAATCATTAGTTTTAGTTTCTTTGCAGGAGTCACTTCACAGACTTCCTCTTCCACCTGCTTTTCTTCAGCATGACGATTGTGACGAAATACCTGTCGCACCCAGCACCCACCATCGAAGTAGCCCTGTGAAGGAACACAATGCCAAAATAATTTGAATGCTTTCCAACCAAAACGCTTTATCAACAAGCTTTTGGGGACCAAATTCTCTAAGCAGATGTACAAACCTGATTTTTCCAGGCTAGCATTAGACTTGTTTCATACGGACCGTAAACCTATAAGACAATGTGAATTATCGCAATGTGTTTCCGTCTGTATGTCGATCTATCTACTTTGTGATATAGAAAAGCAGTGTGCTGCATAGGCAGTGTAGAATTAGACCACCTAATCTAACTGTCTGTCTGCCAGCTGCAGGCTGCCTGCCTGCTCACAAATCACTAACAATCATTTCTACATTTTTATTTATTGCTAATCAATGTATACACAAATAGCAATTTCAACTGTTGCTCACTTATACCTCTGCATCTGGTTCATTAGTCCATTTATATTCCCAAAATAACGTTTGTGATGGGTGTCGTGGATGTTCATTCAAAGGAAGAGCTTTTTCCTGGAAATGAAAAGATCATGATCACCATCATCACCAAAACCACCAGTCAAACTGACTATCATCATCATGAGTATCGAAAATGCATGTCAGTGTGTTTAGCTTTTACAAACTACTTTGCCAACCTTTGGTACTTTTCTCTCAGCACTTGCAACAGTTATACTGTTATCATCCAAGGTCTTGAAAAATAAAAAAGTAAAAGGTATAGGGTGGTATAAAATTGGAAACTATAAACAATCATAAGCATCTTACAACATTGTATGTAATAGATAAAGCATGAGCAGTGATCTGTATCTGATTCAGTGGTGTAACGGAGGAAGACGGGGCCCTTAGGCATATTTAGTGTGGGGGCCCTTGTTGTCATGATTTGACTGACATGGGGCAGGGCTGCAGTGGGCCCCTAGGGGCCCCCAACTGTCGAGGGCCCTTAATTCTCACCCTAACCCTACCTAATGAGTGTTATGCCACTGATCTGATTTACAAGGTGAGCTGCAAGCGAGCTGCAGTAAATCAGATACAGATTGGCTGTGAATGCCTTATCGTACTTATCAAATGGATGCATCTTAATAGCCATGTTTTCAAACTATTTTTCAAGTTGGAATGACTTTAGCTAAGTAAATTGAAGAAAAAGTTTGTAAATGTAAATCAGGACGAATCTGTATGCGATTTACAGATATTGATTAAATATTCATTTCTTTTGAATTTTCAGGAAATTTTAATTTAAATATTACAAGATCATTACTGGATAATTATATGCACACCATTTTTTTGCTTTTTCAGCTAAAAAAAACAAAACACAAAAAATAATTACTTTAGATCCATGCTCCTAACTCTGACCAAACTAATCTGAAAAAAAGTACAACTCAAAATATCTTTTAATTTTAAAATCTTACAAAAAATTAAACTTTAAAAATGTATAACTACACATACATTGAATATACAATACCTGACTCTATTTTTTCAAAAGTTATAAAGGCAAATCCCCTTGATTCATTGGTATTATGATCTCTTATGAGCTTGACAATTACAATATTTACAAAAATGTTAATAAAACCAAGTGAACATAGTTATACAGTACTATGCATTTTTCCAGTTTAAGAAAAAGTTTTTCGCTCAATAAGTCTTAAAATTTTAATTTAGCCATTTTAATGTACTGTACCTTCACATCATCTATACAACCAAAAACTGAAAAATAATAGGCCAAAGAAGCTAAAAAGAAAATTATATTTAGTGAATGTATATTAGCATTACCTACTTATTACAGTCTAGTTATATTTCATATAATTATATTATGTTACATTTATTGTATTGTACAGCATGCTACTCTCAGGGCTATAGGGTATATTCTTTCCTAAGGCATAGTTTGAGGGCAGGACTAGCACCGATTAAAATATATTGTTTAATAATTATAATAACATTTGAAATGACATCAGTTAATTAATTTAATTACATGCTGTAATATACCTTCATTGGTTTTTTTGTTCAGGTTACCAACATAAATTTTGGCCTTCCAATTCACTATAAAACAATTAGATGTCTTTCTTGAATGAATTACAATAAAGATCACCTGCTAGAAGAAAAACAACATGCAGTGGTACTGTGTTGTTTAAATTTCATTTTTAAAAGTAGGGAGATGCTTATTAACCCATTGCTGCCTAGAATGTCTGAGGGTTCTCCCTTTGATGAGAAAAATCATCTGGCATTAGACAGAGTAAAAAAATTAAGGGGTCGTTTTTGGCCAGCTGGCTGAAAATTTTGTCTTTGGTGAGAAGAACAGTGTTAGACAGATTAAAATAAGATTGAGATACAGTAAGGTTAGATATACTGCCGAAACAGAGAATGTAGTACTGGTAGTCTAATGTTTCAAGCAAAGGCCCCATCAGAGAGAAAAGCCTGGCTCAGGCAGGAGTGATTGAAAATAAATGTGCTGACTTGTAACATTTAAGTTGTTTTGTTGGGTCACTGCCAGCCAACACAATCGATAAA
The DNA here is from genome assembly GCA_035771165.1 of Paragorgia papillata. NCBI lineage: Eukaryota > Metazoa > Cnidaria > Anthozoa > Scleralcyonacea > Coralliidae > Paragorgia > Paragorgia papillata. The sequence goes on along the minus strand of JAWNZC010000025.1, from coordinate 1,714,503 downwards.
ATTTGCCAAAAAGACTTTTTTATTATTGATAGGTCATCGATTGACAGATACAAATCAATTCAATTACCAGATTATATCTGTTGATTTTCAGATCAATTGCACATGCCTGGTCCATACCAATCACTAATAGTGTACCAGTCGAGCTGCTATTTAACATAAACAGTGACATCGTCAGTGCTATTTATAACATCCTAAATTTTACATGCACACGTATGGTGTGTTATATTGACACATACATGACACACCCTTTCCCCTCCCCGGAGTACGGTTAAATTTTAAAAAGCCATATTTCAAAAGTACCAATACTGTTGTACAAATTTTTGAAAAAACTGGATCATCACTTTTCCATCCTTTTCCTCTGAATTATAAAAACAGCTCGCTAAACCCATTCCTCAATGACAAAATAGCACAACTTGTATGTAGTTATCCAGTTCCCTTACGTCTTTTCGGAGTTCCGGTTTGGATATTGTTCAAGGTTGAAATAATAGGATTCTTTGTTTCAACACGTTTATCAACACAACCCTCCTCTTCTCCCGTCGAGATCTTCTTCAAAGGAGGCTGACGATGTGAAGCGGTTTTATAACTCCATGCAAACGTACTCATCTAAACGAACTTGAAGAACATAAAACTAAACTTCTTTGAACTAAAGTACTACAGGCTCTGAAGTGCTCCTCTATAAAATAAAGTTGTTGTGATTGTGAAACAAGACATTTCTTCTTACACCGCGTTTTTCTCTGTTTTTCATGATATAGCTGCTGGATTTTTGCAGTGGGCTCATGTATTAGTTGTTGATTTCATATATTTATACTTTGTGTTGCGACTGCTGATCTCCTCAAAGTATCCAAGAAACGCTTCTTGAAGTCAAAGTGAAAGAGTTTTGTGGTCGAGATCTTGTTTAGTGCTCCTACCATGTCAAGGTCTGTTATCTGTTTTAGCGTGTTTCGAAGTGTGTCTGCCTGTATTTGATTTACGATTTATGTATTTGATTGTCGTTGTACAGTAGCTGGAGTTTGGGCTTTAAATATTCAAGTCAAAAATATTATAAAGGCCGCGTTAGTGTTTATGACCAGTTCCTGTTTGAACAATCCAAAGCAAAATTAAGAGGTTTGTATTAAACATTTAATTAGTTCTGTTTGTATTTAATGTGTCACTTTACCGAAAGCTTGAAGCAATGATATATTCTATTCATTTCATTATTCTAGAACACTTTCTTAGATTTGTCCTTCGGCTTTGACGATGTCAACAAAGGCAACGTTTCTGGGGGAAAGAATATGAGCGGTTCGAAAACAATAGTTTGTGTTCAATAATAGTTTACAAAACAATAACACGAACGCTTTGAATCGAGAGCAAATAGCTACAGTATCTGAGATATTGTATGGTAAACCTGCTGTTTACCGACAATCGCCGGGCCAACTGACATATTTGTGATTTAACATTCAACGATGTTCTATTCAAGCGATCCAAGTGACTGTATTTCGTCGTTAGATCGCGACAAGTACTCGTCGATAAGAGTTTTAGATCAAACGCATCAGAACTTGCGCCATTCGGTGTCCGAAACGAATATCGTTGAACGGTTTTCAAGTGAAAATCAAGCCAAGACAAGCCGGGTGGCCCGTCCGTCTTCGACTATCGATATTGGAGGAGCTGGCTTTTCTGTTGTCAATGGAGAAAAGAAGAAAGAAAACGGTTGGAAAGACAATAATGAGAGTCCTAACAGCGCTTCTGATCCGTTTGCCGATATTCTGAACACTGTCAAACAATCTTTGCAGACGTCTGAGAAATCTGAGAAACTTGATCTTCAACTTCCGGCTGAATTGCAATCTGAACGTGAGTCTGAGTCACCGCCTGAGTGTGAGGCTCCGGTCACATCGCAGGCAGATGCAGGAAACCGGGGAGTTGCCTGATTATGTTGCCACAGGTGAATGCAGTAGAAGGGTCGCATCGCCTAGATACCATACCTTGAATGAAGATGAACTAGACGAGGAATTACGAGAAGAAAATGAAAGCCGATCACGGAACGACTCTGTAGTGTTACGGCATGAGATTATACGTTCGTATTCTATAACCGAAGGGGCCATACCTCTGAAGAAACAAAACAGCATCAGTAAAGGGGCAGACCCTGTGGCAGATCGTATTAAGGGATATGTTCAATTAAAATTCGATGACAGTGGCATCCTAAACGAAGATGAGGAGACTCTTCCAAATGAGCAAGAAGTGGTGGGTAGCGGTACTTTGGATGACAATACCATAGGAAGTTCAAATGATGACACAACACAAGGTGATACCATCCACGACCTGCGCTCCTTGAATCTCAACCAGCGTATCCATTCGTACCAACCTCGGGATCCTCAGTCAAAGCGTTTGACTGTGGATGTTGGAGCGTTACATCGTCCGTCGGCAAATATCCACCGTCTTCCGCGACCTGTAACGCTTGGGCCTGGTACAAGTGCGAAAGAGATAACATTTCTGCCTTCCCCGACCTCGCGTGTGTCGACTACTTTCTCGACAAGCGTGAAGACGCCTGAGAAAAGTTCTGAGAAAGCCAAAGGCAACCAAAAGTCGAAACGATCAATTTCCCCAGAACTGATGTTCTTTGGGGACGGTTTGTTTGACCTGACTGAAGAGCGAAACGAGGAAGCTATCGCGTTCAGTACGATGGTCGGTGGCCTTCGACGAAATCTGTGCGGCAAGCAGTACTTAAATCTTGGCTACTTGCTAAGTCCCACGGTGTCACGGAACTCGACTAGTTTGTCCGAGAACTTTGAAGAAACCACAATATCTCTTGACGTTTTCATAGAAGGAAGAGATGCTCCAACTGCGATTGATTGTGGTTCGCGTACACGTATCAGTGAAATCATAAAGACAGTTGTTCAGCTCAATTCGAACCAAGTGGTGCCGAACAGCATGGTCGAAGATGCCTACGCCTTGCAAGTTTGTGGTTTCCAGGAATTCCTAAGCCCGTCCAAGATGCTTTGCGAGTATGTGCACGTACTTGAGTGTGTGATGGCACGCATGTCTGTCAGACTTGCCTTACTCGACAGCGACCGAGTCCAGAGGAGCCTGGCGCGAAGCGAAAGTGACGACGTGGCCGACTGCGAGCCGAGAATCTACAGCCAGTTTTTCGATCGCCCGTTGGACACTTCTGTTTCACGTCAAGGTCTCAGCGTCCTCCGAGAGGCCTTCGATGAGGAGTTAAGAAAAGTGTTGACCGATGCTGATGACAAGTTTGACCCTCGGTTTCAACCAGGCAGGCTGATACAGAGCGTACGAGCAGTGTGTACTACCCTAGGACAGATCGAGACAAAAGGAATCACGAGTGCTGTCTATGATATTAAAGAATTAAAAATAAAGTATGATGAAGAGTGCCATATCTCGTCCTCTATTCACGTCCCAGTGGACTTGATGAAATTGCGTTCAGTTCTCCAAAGTTTGTACAAACACGTGTACCTCCTCATCGAGTTGTACTGCAACACGTTTAACACTGACTTTGGACGGATCCGAATCAGCGATAGAGTATTCAACGGCAGCGTCGAGGTGACAGCCATGACTGACAAGTTCAAGATCTTTATTCCCTGCAGCCAATCGAATTCCTATCGACTGGAAAGAGAAATTCGAGGCGTTTGTGATCGAAGGCACGGTCTATTACGGTGGCACTCTACGTGGTGTTCCACAATGCACCTTGCCGCGGAAAATTTCCACGAATTTCTTTCCTCAGATCGCGTGGCGTCATTGGATGGAGTTTGACATGGAGATACGCATGCTCCCAAGGGAGTCGAAATTATGCTTGACATTGTATGGTCTATCGACGGTGGGGAAGAGTGGTACATTGTCCCCAATCAGGACCCCATTGGGCTGGACCGCCGTCCAGCTGTTCGATTTCAACGGTGTCCTTGTGTCCGGAAGCCAGTTGTTTGGTATGTGGCCGAACCAGGCTGCCGATCCGTTAGGTACGTGCACGTCCAATCTAATCGACAAACGAAGCGCCATCCTTCAGGTTAACTTCGACAATCATCTGGCTGCCATAGTATTCCCGTCGCTCAAGATTCCCTACGAGAGCGCAACGTTGCCAAGCAAGGAAAGCACGACTCGCTCTGAGAATACCTTCAGCCAGTTTCTAACCAAAGATATGTTCGAGGATCTCCGACAAGAGGAAAAGACCATGATATGGAGCAACCGTCATCTCGCTCTCGGACTTCCTTGGATGTTGCCGTTGGTGTTGTCTAGTGTCCCTGACTGGACTTACCAGTATCTCCCTGAGATCTACCAGTTGCTCGCAAGCTGGACGCCAATGTCTCCAGTTGAGGCCATGCAACTGCTCAAGGTACAGTTTCCTGATCAGATGGTTCGTGAGATTGCTGTTCGTTGGATGGAATGCTTCTCCGACGACGAGCTCTGTGACTACCTACCTCAGCTGGTCCAAGCTCTCAAGTACGAAAGCTATCACAACTCTCCTCTTGCAAGGTTAGTAATTATAAACTCGAAATGCTGATGCGCTTCTTGAAAACACATCATCATTGTAATCTTCATCATCATCATTATCGTTATCATCATTGTTTTGCTCAAGGCCTTTCTATTTAAAAGTAATCTTTTTTGTATGCCCTTGTAATTTACATTGAAACGTTTGTCAGAGTGAGAATGTCTCTTTTTAGATTTTTGATTGAGAGAGCCCTTCGAAGTTCACGTCTTGTGCATTACTTGTTTTGGCACCTCAAAGACAACATCGGTGACCCTCAGTTTGGCCAGAGGTACCAGGTGATCCTCGGTGGACTGCTGAGCGTCTGCGGTAGCCTGCAGCGTGATCAGTTTACCAAGCAAGACGAACTGGTGACGAGAGTTACCGAAGTCGCTGAGAAGGTTAAGAAGTCCAAGGAGAATCTAAGAGGAGACGTTCTTCGTTCAGAATTGGTGAAGATCCCACCAGAGTCTCTCCAACGGCTCCGACTGCCTCTCAACCCGGGGGTGGAAGTCATGGGATTTCTAGCCGACGAGTGCTCTTACTTCAACTCGAATTCCGTCCCGCTCCGATTAATGTACCAGAATTCCGACGATCGCGGTCATGGTATCGATACCATGTACAAAGTTGGCGACGATCTCCGACAGGATGCCCTCACGATGCAGCTGATTGGTATTATGAATAAGTTATGGTTGAAGGAAGGACTGGATCTGAAGATGGTGACTTATCGCTGTTTGCCAACCGGAGCTGAGATGGGAATGGTCGAGTTGGTTCAAGATGCGCAAACCTTGCGTCAAATCCAAACCGAGTATGGTTTGGCGGGCTCGTTCAAGGACGAACCCTTGGCACGCTGGTTGCTCAAGCATAACCCCATCGAGAAAGAGTACGGCGAGGCGGTGAACAACTTCATTGCGTCATGCGCCGGATATTGCGTTGCAACATACGTCATTGGCATATGTGACCGCCACAACGACAACATCATGGTCAAGAAGACCGGCCATCTTTTCCACATCGATTTCTCTAAGTTCCTTGGTCGCTCGCAGATGTTTGGAACTTTTCGCCGAGATCGATCTCCTTTCGTCCTCACTTCGGACATGGCGTACGTCATAAATGGAGGTTGTACCCCGACAAGTCGCTTTCAAGATTTCGTCGACCTTTGCTGCAAGGCGTTTAATATTATTCGTCATCATACCAATCTCTTCTTGAATTTGCTGTCCTTTGATGCTGAATTCGGGGATTCCTTACCTGAGCGAAGCCAGCGACCTGAAGTATGTTTACGACGTGCTTCTCCCTCTGTCGACTGATTCCGAAGCTACGGCGATCTTCACCCGACAGATCGAGTCCAGCTTGGCGTCTAGATTTACCCAAGTGAATTTCTTCATTCATAACGTGGCCCAGATTCGTCATTCGGTTGTGGTGAAAGATGATGTAGCATCGATGCCTGTCCTTTCGTTTTCTCGACATACCCACACAAAGGCCTCGGACGGTCGGATAACATCGGCAAGAGTCGTGGATTACCAGAAACGTTACACCCCAGAGAAATACTACGTTTACCTAATCAACGTTTGTCGCGAAAATCAACCCGAGCCGACATTCGTTTTCCGACGTTACAGCCATTTCCACGAGTTCAACGCGAAGCTAGCCGATCAGTTTCCACGTCAAATCCTGCCGAAGCTTCCCGGCAAGATCTACCTTGGCCGTTCGCAGATCCGAATGGTGGCGGAGAAACGCCGACAGGATTTCGACCAGTACTTACAGGCAGTAATAGCCATGGAGGGCGTGTCCAGCTCCGAGCTTGTCTACACCTTCCTGCACTCGTTGCCGATTGACGAGCTCGACGTGAAGAAGTATTCCGTCCGACTCCTTCCGGAGGAACGCGACACCAGGGATCGACCCATCGGTGGAGAAGTGAAAGTGTCCATCTCGTTCGATTCAAATCATTTTCACATTATGGTCATGCACGCGAAAAATCTTCTTCCCAAGAGCGCCGGAAGCCTCTCTGATCCTTACGTGAAGATCTATCTCACTCCAGATCCGACGAAATCGACGAAGCGCAAAACGAAAATTGCTCGACGGACTCTGAATCCTACTTATAACGAGAGGTTCGAGTGGGAGATCACGGAAAGTCAACTGAGGAAACGGCAGATTCGGGTCACGGTCTGGGATTATGATGTTTTAACCGAGAATGAACTCATGGGTGGCGTCGTGATTGATCCCTCTGACTACGATTTTAGCAACCAGTTTGTCGGATGGTTTACCTTAACAGACCTAAAAAGAATCGAGAGTTGAAGGGTGTATTTAGAGAAACATTGAGACGTACCAAAAGTTTAAGTTAAAGAGTGTTTACATAGAATCCGCGTCTGCTATAAAACTAAAAGTTTTGGTTTACCTTGCGATTTTTTGTGCAACTTTCAAGAAAACTTCATCTTTAGGGAACAAATTCCAAGTTAACAACTTTCAACAGTTTAATGGACCATCTACCTGGTCAGCGGCGCTCATTTTCAGCCCCAGACTACGCGTGCGCGATTACCGATGAAAAAAAATGTGCTGCAAGTGTGTTATACGTTCTATGTTGTAAGTTACTGCACAAAAAGAATCATTTTTACTTTCACGAAGAAAACCATGATGTATAGAACCTTATTAACCATTCCACGCGCATTGTTGTGAAACAACTTTATTTTTGTACTCTTTCTAACTCCAGTCGATTTCGCTCATCAAGGCGAAAGGTTAAACACACTGTTGATTAACCTTTTTCATGCGCGCATTGTTGTGAACAATTTTATATTTTTACTTCATAACGCCAGATTATTTTACTATGTGTCTAACGCCAGCCGCCATCAGTTTTTCTTCAAGAGTACAGGTTTCGGCAAGCTGGGCATGAAAGGGGTTAAATAGTTGTTGCAACACACAAATGTATCTAAATGTATAAATGTTTTACGTATATGAAAGTATCATAATATACTTGGTTTTTATTGTACAGTTCTATAACAGTGTAGATTGTTTCCGTATATATTTAAGATATCAAACGAATTAAGATAACTTAATTTATTGGTATAAGTATACATTTATGGAATATGAAGTAATGTAAAATCATCAGGGATTGTGGCGAGTATATCTAATTCGACTATTGCAAAACTTGTAAATATAAATAAAAATAAAAACTCAGGCAATTATATGTTGTTTTATGTAATTTACTATATAATTTGAAAGCGTGAAAAAAATTCTGAAAATTTTTTCGACACTATATGTTGCAAGGGTTATTATATAACTATTTTCGTGAGCAGTGAGCAACGTCACGTGAAATCCAGCAATTTGACCGTGAGTTCCTGAGTGGGCTGGAACTCACTCCGTGCACTTCATAACCTGCAATAGCTAGAGCGGGAATTTTATAAACATTTTTCACTAGTTTATTATGAACATTCGTGACTTTTTTATATAACAATTTCTTATTGACCTGGCTTGTTCGTTATTTTCGTCGCTCATTCTCGCCTCGCTACGACTGTCTCGCTATCGGTCAGTATATAATAATCAGTAAAATATCGGACCTTCGTTTTCTTGGCTTGCTCTGTCCGTATTATAAATACGTCGGTGACGGTTTCTATAATATTTCACTAGTACAGACCTTACGCTCGATCGAAAGGTAGTAAATACTGATAGTCTGATACAGTGAATTCTTCAAAATTTGATATCCTCGTTTTCAAAAATCTGAAAAATCTAATCGCATTGCCGATTTCCGGTCAGGTTTCGGTGTGTCTGACCTAGCACCCTTTTCACAAGTTTTATTGCGTCAAAGCTGTAATATTTTTTTTGCGTTAAAAAATGCAAAATTTTACACAAATATACAGTATGAGACAAAACATTCGAAAAATAACATTTAAAATCAAGAGGACAACTCATATTGTACTCGATTTTAACTCGTATTTTCAGTTTTCAAGTTGTAATCATTTGGATAATGTGATTGGCTAATAGCTCGCGGTGGATCACGGTATTGCTATATTTCCCATGATTCCTACGGAGCATGCGCAATTGTGTAGTTGTTGTCGTTTAAGAGATCCTTTGAATTTCGTTGGTTCGTTTCGTCTTCAGTCGTTTGAAGTTCGCTTTGTCGAAAGCTTGGACGGATGTCTGTTCTCACTTCCACCTCGCTGAAACTTGATGTCCGACCCAACCCCAAAACAAAATGAAGAAACGGAGAATGTTAGCGACGAGAAATGCACGTCGGGTGAGAACCAAGTCCCCGCAAAAGGTACCCGAAGTTTTTCTCCGCCATTCCCGCGTGAAGTCTACAACTGGTTCATGAGCGCCTTGAAACTCGGAGAAAGTTCTTATCCTACCTCGAAAGAACTTCGAAAACTTGGCTTTTTGACTGCTCGCTGCATTTCTCCGCGACAAAAATTCAAAGTGCTTTTGCCGAGGCTGGATTTAGAAACTGTTGACGGCTCGTTGGTTTTTAGCGCGAACCCAACACAAGATGTCCTCGTTTCAAAAAGGACCAGAAAAATTATTATTCCCGTTGAAGATGCAGAGAAAATTGTCAGAAGGGCTCATTTTTTTGGAGCTAACAAGAAGACAAGTGGAATTATTGTTAGTAAAACTAAACGAAGTCACTGCAGTTATGGTAAAACATTGTCCGTAGTAAGTTCAAATTAATTGAAATTTTTAATGTGTTGTGTTTGTGTAGTCACGTGTGTGCATGCAATAGCCTCAAACTCGCCCGACTATTGTGAATTTGTGGTAGACAAATTGAAATGTATTATAAAAACTCATCAGACCATTGGTAAAGACCTCATGAAAATATGCAGTGTATATTTTCAGATTATTACATGTACATGTACTTGATTCTATATATTTAATTTTAAAAATTTCTAAAAACAAGAATATGGTGTGAAAAAGTCATGGGCTTGGTTATTCAACACATAGAGTTTACAGTTGAATAATAATCTCTCTCTAGGTTTATTCATGTAATATTTATATGAGTGGCTCAACTAATATATATATATAATATATACTGAATACTTTGTTTGCAAGTTGAAGGAAAATAAAAAAGCTGCCAATTTGAGCTACGAGTTTGACATAACATTGATGTTTTATTAGTCATTGCTGTATTAGGATTTAGATACAGTCGTTGGCACCTAAGTGTGTACACCGCCCATCAAAACATGTTCTAAATTTAAGCCAAAGTTAACCGTTTTGAAATCAACACTGGGATTGGTGAGACTTGATTGGCTAAGGGCACATTCATAATACATTTCCAAGGTAAACATTTGACATTGACATAAAACATGTTTTGATGGGCAGTGTACACACTTAGGTGCCAATGACTGTATTAGTTAAATTATAATTTCTTTTTAATTTCCTTCATGAATTATTAATCAGTTGGGTTATAAAAATAGATACAACTCTGGGTTAAATGCAAAAACAGATTTTTACAACAAATTGAAATAATTAGTTTAAAAATTATATTTTTTTACAAAATGAACCTTTCCTTGCCATAATCTATGTAATGGTGTGTCATGTTTTATTAATTTTAGTTGGCAAAAGATTTTGCAGTCAACCGTAGAGAATTTGGAATAAATAAATTGTTAATAAAAAAAGTTATTGACCAATGTCTATGTGCATTGGCGGAGCTTTCATCTGATGATGAGTCTACAGGTACAGCAGGAGTATCTTCTCAGAAGAAACAGAAGAACCCTTGTCGTAGCACGTCATCAGTGAAAAGTGGTAGCACATCATCAGTGAAAAGTGGTGGCACATCAACAGAAAAAAGTAGTGGCATTTCAAAACCAAAGTCAAATGAGTCGCATTCACCACCTGTAGTACATGAACCACGTTTTTCTTCAATGGTTGCCCATATCCCAGATAAGCAGTGCATATGGTATGAACGACAGTGTAAGTAGTTTTTAACTTGTTTGGGGAGGGACTGTAAAAAAGGATTGTTTATTTTTAAACCTGTGTAGTTACTGCTTGTTTTTTCCCCCTTTAGCTATAGCCAGTTCTACTAATAGGTTCACCAAGCTTTTGCTGGTTATTAATGAAATAAAAGGAGAAATGGCTCTAGCTGTAAGAGGCAATGCTGAAGCAAAACAAAGACTTGAAACAAGTAAGTTGATTTGCAGATCATGACCTCTTTTGCTCTAACACCAGATGATTTTACTCATGAAAGGGAGAACCTTTTTGCGACGGGGGACCGGGCCACCGGGGGAAACTTTTTGAGCAATTGGGCCTGAGAAAGTCAATTTTGGCAATAGGAAACATAACTCAGGGCTTGACGTTGATGAGTTTGCATCTTCAAATACGACACCTATTAAATCTGGTCGGTAAATATTGCAAAGATACTGGGAAAAATTAGAATTTTCTACTATTCTAGCGTGCACAAGACCTTCTGACCCAGGTTTGCAGTTAGCTCCAGTCACTTGCAGGTAATGTGGTTACCTCGGATCCCAACATCTGACACCTATGGGCAGCAATGGGTTAAAAAAAATTAAAAAAAGAGTTTGACATTACTGATATAATTAGTTAGGTTTGGTGATATATATACTGCACAGCACTAAAAAATGTCATGAGTAGTGTATAACATTTATTATTTTATTACTATACCTGTATATACAACAGCTGACTTCAAAATAAAGATCTTTTAAAAACATTAACTCACTTTGAGCTGGTTATTGCTCATGATTGTTTCTTTACTTTTTAAGAGCTGTATTGTGGGCAACTGTTAATCAAAGATTATTTGAAATCTGTGCAGCAGTCATTACATGTAAATGATGAAACCTCACAAATCCCTACTTCTCATCTTGAAAATCTTCAACAAGTATACAATGAAGCAAGTCAGGCCAGTATTTTTAAGTCAGACCTTGAGAACCTTTTAACAAGTGTTAGGAATAATAAGTTGACATTACCACTAACATTGGTCAAACACATTGAAGATTTTCTCAGTGCACAAAATCTAAACAAAGAGATGAGTTAATTGTAAATTTAATATTTTTGCCAGCTATATTTTTTGTATTTTGTACATTTACAGTATTGCTCAGAAATAACCTAACAAAAACCAAGGTCAAACCTAGGTTTAACCTCAGCTTAATATTGTAATATAACTCTGTTCAGTGTTCGTTAAATTGTCTCTAAATCACTATGAATCAAAATATGGACTGTTTTCTGTGTTACTAGATAATTTTATTGTGCTTTACTAAAGTTTACTACCATTTCTATCATTGTTTAACTTAACCTCAACCACACTGTTAGGTTATTTCTGAGCAGTACTGTAATGATGATGGGTTATTTAATGTTGCAGTGAATTGAAGTCTTTGTTGTTATAATTTGAGTTCAAAACTTAACTTATTTCAATGTTACTGTACATGAACAAAGCAGCTTGAGAAGTCATGACAGTGTACATGTACCATAATTCACAATAAACTTAGGGTAAGTAAGTATTGTACAATTAATGCACTCAACTTTCAAATTATATGCTGCAAAGACCTTTTGGACTAAGACACTATATATAATAATCTACAATAGTATGTACATAAATGTGTATTTGAAGTTTAGGGAGAATTGTCAGTTTTAAGAATTAATGTTCTTCAAATGCTATATTTTGATACAGAATTAATAACACTCTCAAAAAATAATTATAATATACTATTGTGTTTGTACTATACATTATAAAATAACATTTAGAAAATGCATGCAATATCTCTATTACTCTAGAGAAACATGGTAAAGTTTGAGTACAGTACATCCCCTACAATTTCATGTTCTCCCAAACTTCCATTTATTTAATATTACTGTCTATAGTCTTTATATAATATATACTATTAGTCTCTTATACTATTGTTTCACTCATTAAGAAGTAAAATTTTTCCAGGATTCATAATATTCTGTGGATCCAATGTTCTTTTAATGTTTTTCATCACTTCTATTCCTGTGGTTCCTATTTCTTCTTCTAAAAGATCCATTTTCCCACGTCCAATACCATGCTCACCAGTGCATGTTCCGTCTAATGCCAGAGCATGTCTAGGAATATAAATTATAACAATCATGTTAGTAGTTTGAATATTATTATTATAAAAATATCATTCAATGACAGCTGTACTGTATGACAATACCAATATCAGAAGCACAAGAAAGCTTTCTTAAAGTGCCAATGCAGCGAAATTTTACCCCAGTTTTTTTATGATTGTATTTGAAAGAACACTTAAAATGAAAACGTAGAATTTCGTTTCCTTGCTTTATTCTTGAGATATTCAGGTTTGTTTGATATGCAAATCTCATACTTATGATATCACACTGCATAATGACTTTTTGAAATAGCATCAATTTTAGGATATGGTAGTCCAAATATTTTACACCCAGCTACACACGTTTAGTGACCAGTTATGGCTACATACATGCAAGTGCTCTCAAAGAAAATCATACTTTTTAAAAAGTCATTATGCAGTGTGATGTCATAAGTATGACATTTGCATATCAAACAAACCTGAATATCTCGAGAATGAAGCAAGGAAACAGAATTCTACAAAAGATGTTACATTGTAATTTTTAGTTTTCTTTCAAATGCAATCATAAAAAACTGGGGTGAAATTTCGCTGCATTGGCACTTTAACATTAATATGGTACCTGTGGTATCTCTTAATATGGTAATGAGGTGAGGTGTTTTAATAAAGAACAATTTCAAGTGCTTTATAGTATCAATTTTTACAGTATAACCAATGTTATGAATTGTTAATGAGTATTCAATTCAGAAGTTTAATGAAAAATAATACAGCCTGAGTTAGTCCAATTATAAATTCATTATAATGAAAAAATCCACCTGCATATACCTTGCAACTCTGTGAGCTAGTTCGTCTGCTCGTTTAATTTCTTCCTTATCATTTGGATCAATGAGAATGATAAGGTGGAAATTCCCATCACCAGCATGTCCCACTAATGGTGCTGAAATAGAAACAAATACCAATTTGGCTGTTACTTGATGTACAGGTCCATTATTTTGTTAATTAAGGAGGATGCTAAAAAGTTATTGATAAATTTGATTTTACATTAAAATGTACTAACTTACTGTACATACTGTACCTAGTAATGATAACTTAGAAATCTCCTCTTTAGTTTTTGTAATTGCCTCTGGTAACTTAGAAATGGGAACACAGACATCTGTGGTAAGTGACTAGTACATAGATGAAAGGAAAATAATTGTTTTAATATTGGTTTAAGTCTGTTTTCTCATTTGTACTTTGAGAATCTTCTGTTTTCCCATTTGTACTTTGAGAATCTATTTCCAATTGACACTGAGGTGTTAACATGTATTAAATCATGTTATTACACTGTAACAGTAATTCTAAGAAAATGTCAGGTCTAGCTTTACCACACATCCTGGTCTCAAGTGAAGAGAAGCATAGTACACATCATGTCTTGCTTTCCATAATTTATTCCTCTCTGCAGGATCCTTTGACCACTTAAAGTCTGATCCACCATTACTATGAACAATATCACCTAGAAAACATGACCACTTTTAATTGTATTTTTCAGGTACTTAATTTGTTTTAATTTATTAATTTATAACAAACCTGTGATACTTGCTTGACTTTTTACTTCTTCTTTTCCTCCATGAAACTCCAAAAACAATGTTGGTGCAACTTTAAAACTCAAACTGGAGTATTTGTTACAAGCATCCATGGTTAGTTCATCTAATAATTCTTAACATGAGAACAATTATAACTGTAATTGATACTGTATTTGAATTTTAGTACTGCTGTACTGTAGCACCAGTTACATCATAATTATACTCAGTACAAATTTAATGTTGATGTTACTTGTATAAATGTACACTTGATACTATATATATTAATTATATATTCATCTAACTTACCTATTCTGGCTACAGGTATGCCATATCCTATCACTTCAACAACAGCATCTACAGCAGACCTGATATTTTCAAATGAACATACAGCAGAAACAACCTACAGAGTGAAATAAAGTTTATTGTAATTGCCTCTTCCAGATGTTCTTATAGGGTCATAGAAAAGAATACAAGTCTAAGAATATCTATGAAGGAGGATATTGTGATTGCTTATATTATTAAATTGCATATTTCAGCTACAATGTACTGTATATAGTATTCTACAGCCATACAACTGAGTTCATACAGTTTCTGGTATGCCATAAACTTTGAGTGTGGCTTTTGTAATGATTCCCAGAGTTCCTTCAGATCCAACAAAGAGATTAGTCAAGTTGTATCCTGCTGAAGTCTTTCTAAAAAAATAAGAAAATTAAAAAGCTTATATATATTCATATTCATATTCATATTGAATAAAACAGGTTGAAAGACAGACACCAAAAGGGCTGTGTGTTTCAATCTGTGGTTACGTGGTAACTTGCCTAGCACCATTCATATGGAATTTCAGCCGATACAATTAGCTTTTAAATTTATAACATTTAGTATTATCAGTGAATGACTTTATTTGGTTCCTTTTTGATAACTTCAAATATTTCGTTTTTAGTTTATTCTTTCTACATTATTGTCAAGATATATTGGAAGGAAAAAATACCTTGCTCTTCTACCTTCACCTGCAGTATGTATAATCTTGCCATCTGGCAAAACCACTTCAAGGTTTAAAATGTTATGTTTCATTGTTCCATATCTAAGAATAGTGCAATAAATAAAGTAAAATTAATGGTTGAAGCAAGGAGTATTACATGTTTGTGAACTGCTGTTGAAGCATGCATTGAAATATTGCAGTCACCACCACCAGTCTTTGTCAAGACTACTAACACTAACCTACATGTACAGGAGCAACTTTCACAAACATGTACAGTACTGATATGGTACAGTATCTGGGAGTATTATAAAATAGACTTCTGAGTGAAAGATGTACATGTATATTTTGGAGGGGGTGGGGGGATAGAGGGAGAATGCCTCTATTTTTGTTGTGGGGAGGGCCTGGCTTATTAATACTGCACCTTACTGCATTGGTTCCTGATGCGCTGGTAGCAGCCATACCACAAAGTGATGCATCTGCACCTGGATCTAGGAAAAAGTTCTATATTCAGTACAATTTGCTATTAGAATGTGAATTCTTATTTGCAATAGGTGACCATGCATAATTAATTTTCAGTACTTGCCAACAGGAAACCATACACCAGAATCACGTAGATAAGTGTTGAGGTAGTTACGTGTAACTCCAGGTTCTACCGTAACATCCATATCTTTAGCATTAACATCCACTACTTTGTCCATCTTGGACATGTCTATGCATACACCTCCCTGAAGAAACATTGGGGCATTGATTTATTATGACTTATATGAATTGGATTAGCAGTACAGCATGATCCAATAGCTGACTGAAGATTGTCTTAGAACTACTGGCCTCCATATAACTGGACTATAATTATAGTCCCGTATAGAGGTCAATGATTGGAACCCCAGATTTGGTCAAACAGTCACTGGTGGGATCCAGAGTCGGGTCAACTTAGGGTGCTTTCCAACTGACAAGGTTAGACCGACCAGAATGGACTTGCTATTGATTAGGACCAAATTTTCCAGTCTGACCGTCCTAAGTCTCAAACAAATTGTGTTCCATTTAACCGGACTGACCAGTCTAACCGTGTAAATCTAAAGCCCCCTTAGGCTGAGGGTTCTCCCTTTGACCAGACAGTAAAATAATTTTAAGTAAAATATATTTTTGGTCAGTCAGGTGGTAATGCAAGGCTGGTTTGTATAGGTAATAGCATGGTTTCGAGTGCAATTTGGAAAAAAACATGCACGAGTGAGTTTTTCAAATACTTTCAAAATAGCACGAGTCCGAAGGACGAGTGCTATTTGAAGTATTTGAAAAACTCACGAGAAACCATGCTATTACTTATTAATAATATACATGAAAAAATGTTCAAAACAATTGTACTAACATTTTAACGTACGTGTTTAGCCATCCACTCCTCGCATATTTATTTGTTAAAAACCGCTTCGCTTCCTTTACTACTTGAAAAGGTTTACTCGAGGCATAAAGAAGCTTCTGGTCTTCTTGTAGGTACTTCACTTGACAATATTAAAGCATAACTAGCTTCAAATTTGAACAAATTATCCCCAAAACCGCCGAATCTTGGCCACCATCTTTGTTTGTTTTGTGTTGGGAAAAATCTGCTGTACAATCAATTTGATTGGTTCTTAGTGATTACAGATTTTTGCACTGTGATTACAGATTTTTGCACTGTGATAACACAATTCTGCACTGTTGTTTGGGATTAACTGCACTGGAATCAGCCAATCACAGTCGAGATATTTTTTCATGTATATTATTAACTAAGTTAATACTTCACCCAAGTTCATAATCCTACATTGATTATATAGGTGTGTATACCTTAACCGCACCAACACCACCTTCCAGTCCTGTCCCAGTTCCATATGGTACCATAGCAACCCTGTATTGGTTACATAATGTGGCAATTTCAGCAACTTGTTGTGAACTGGTAGGCCAGACAACCATCTCAGGTGGCAAGATGGTGTGATGTGATTCATCCTTGCCATGTTGTTCCCTCACAGTCTTTGATACTGAAATGTTTTCAAGACCAACAATGGAAGAAAGTGGCTTGAATATTGTTTCGGCAACATCACCATCCTGTATGAAGGTGAATAGTCACAAACATTGTATTAAAAGATAGATTCATCAAACCCCAAACCAGCTGATTACACCCATGATGAAAATATCCTCAAACCTTGGTGTTATTTTGGTGAGTTATTATCAATAAAATTTTCCTAATTATTGATTGGTCATACAGTAATTTTCCAATACCACCAATTAATATAAATTGTTTTTGCAATCATTGATAATACTTGTAGTCGATGGACATGTTTAAGTAGTATACGATAACCCTAGAACCTGGTTATATGCATTGTTTTATAAATACCGGTAAGTCTAATCTTGTGTTTCAATCGTATTTCAAGTGAACTAAATGGTAAATGTTTATGTTATTAAATTTCCAGACTACTCACTTTGCTGGAGTACCATCGCCTGCCATGGAGGATCTTGGAACAACGGAGACTTCTCAGACTATGTTTCACTACCTTCAGCATTCTACTAACAGCTTACAGCCTTATACACTCGAGCTTACATAGATGAAGAGAACGTAAGTTATTTATATTTTTGAAATGCAAAAACCCATTCTGTGTCCGATGTATCACTAAACTCCATTACTCACCTGAGACCAGCTAGCTCAGTTCGGCCAGCTCATTAGAAAGTTACTCGCTAGCAACATTGGCTACTTCCGGTTGAGGTTAATTGCGACACATTGCAACTTCGTACCCAGGGCATTTTACCGTTGGCAACATTACGCGGAATACTACTCAGTAACGAAACGATTTCGGCATTGACAATGTGATTGGTTACTTATATCCAATCTGAAAACCCGTTCGTGTTAGGTCTGTCTTTACCAATCTTGTCCCCAGACCCAAATTTCCCCGGCCGCGCGGGATTGGGTCTTTACCGATTGGCGCCAGTGACGTAGCCAAGGGGTTTAAATCCGTTGAGAAACTTGTATAGAGGGGGGGGGGGGGGTACATTGTTTTAAGGCCAAGTGAGTAGACTAGTAATGTGTTATGTATATTGCAGGCATGCATATGCTATACTTAAATTACAATACTATACCGACGACTTGTTTATAAATAAATGTTAAGATATTCTGACGTCGTATTCTACGTTCTGGTTTGATTTCAACAAAATTATGTAATTTATGGCTTTCAGATTACTCTTAAATACTTGCCTCAAAATGCAGGAAACCGTGTTTCAGAGACCCTAGAAATCCAAAATTCTCCGGGGGGGGCATGCCCCCGAACCCCCTTAGGAGACCCAGGTTCTTGCCCCCCAAACTCAAGACCCTGGCTGCGCCACTGATTGGCGCGCGGCATTCTCGTTCCCAGAGCCAAATTTGCGCGGTAGAGGACCACAGGGCTAACCACTGACGACGTCATTAAAGTGTTTATGAAACGAAAATTAAGTTTGTCTTATTTGAAAGAACTTTTGAAATGACAAAGTAAGATCTTTTGCTGTTTTTTGTTTCCTTGCTTCGTTTATGAGATATTTCAGTTTGTTTTATATGTGAAACTAACCAGTGACATCACAAGGTGCATAATGACTTACTGGGAAAGGTTATATATCTTTTCTGTTATCAAACGGAATCACTTCAAAGCAATTATGTGTGCGTTTTTCCCTTACAACAACAGAAATATACATTTTCAACTGATTCCGTTTAGTAATAGCAAAGATATATAACCTTTCCCAGTAAGTCATTATGCACGTTGTGATGTCACTGGTTAGTTTCATATATAAAACAAACTGAAATATCTCATAAACGAAGCAAGGAAACAAAAAACAGCAAAAGATCTTACTTTGTCATTTCAAAAGTTCTTTCAAATAAGACAAACTTAATTTTCGTTTCATAAACACTTTAACGGATGACGTCACTCGCCGATGATGAAATGTCGTGCATTAATTCCACACAAACAAACGAACTCGCATGCCCGAAACTAACTTTTCAGGGTATCGCAATTCTGATCTGATATTGAGATTCTTTTGGTTATAGGTTTACGGTTAGAACCGTGGTTAGAATTAGAGATAGGGTGAGGATCGGACGTAACTGAGGTCGGGCGGTGATTCCAGCCTTTTTAATACTAAAGACTATACTTTCATTGATTCCCACATCTTTGTCACACAATATTGTAGACACAACTTAAGCCAAATGAAAACAAGTATTATAATAATACTCAATAGACAATATTGAATAAATAAACATGATCTTAAAAAGAGACAGATCTAGTCCGTTAACGCTAAGCCCACACACTGACGACCAACTTTTCCTTGATTAAATCCCTGGTATTGCTTATGTCTACGATAAACAAAATTTTCCTTCGACAATTTTCGTTGACAAAGTTCTATTTGCTTTTGTTTACGGCTGCATGGACAAATTTTCCTTGACAGACTAAAAAGCGGTTGTGTCTGCAGTTTTTACAAGTATTATTGTGAAAAGATTGTGGCGTCGTAACGAGTCAGGAGTTAGCGGCGCTTTATATTCTGTCTGCGAGTTCGTTCGTTCGTTCGTCAGTGCGGAATCAGTAGGCACGGCCACGCGCTGCCCTTCAGGACTGGGTCTGGTTAAGTTTTGAAACGGATCCAAATTTCAATATGAATGAAACCGAATGACATGCAGTGGATTTCGAAACTGAGTGTGCAATGTCAATGACGTCCATCGTTCAATATTACATAAACACGAACGATTTTTTCCCTTCAAAACTTGGCATAACCAGGTTTGAACGAGGCTACCTGTCAACGAAAAACTTGTTAATTCGTGTCGTATACACACGAGCAAATAGAACTTGTCAAGAAATATTTGGTTGTGTATATTCGGGGCTTTACGCTTAAACCCAAAATACACAACAACTCACACGTTTATTATCAGTATCATATCTTTACCGTGCTTGAAAAGTTTTAAACTTAAAAGTGATGTAAATTGTTGGTATACGTCTCGTTGGAAACTTTCCAGCAACACCTACTTCTGTACAAAGCATAAACCGAAAATAAACTATGTGAGCAAAAACGAAACAACAACTAAATGGTTTTGCTCATATTTTGACTTTCAAAGTTCAAACATATTTAATTTTGTTTTATGCTTGTCTTGTATTTTCTTTAAAATTCAAATTATCGGCTGAATATGACTCCATGCAGGTAACGGTAAACACCGTCCATGCTCTCATTTATTCTTGTTTTGACGAGTTCTCCACCACCAGATGTTTACGAAAGCATTTCAGTGTAACCCCATTTCGTGTGATCATTTCTTCTCGTGTTTCGCAAATCGCTTGACGTCGCTTTCTTGAGCAATTCCAAGAAAATAAGTTTCTTCTTGAACCCGTTTCGGTAAAATGTCTTTCGTTGTTTTCCCCATTGCTTTGGTCTTTCTGGATATTTTTCAATGTATCGTGTCTTTGAATCAATTTCCCCATAATATATTCATCAGCCAGAGATCATGTAATCGTCCTAAGAAATTATCACCTCCGTTTATTTATTTTTTAAAAGTCTTGTATTCTTACTCTGTGAGGACAAACTTGACGGTGAATGATATATAGGCAAGAAGTCGGGCACAGATCGACCAGTTTTATTCCATTCTTGCAAGAGCTATCCCAACCGTATTACTGTTTGTCAAGTCAAAATGTGCCACCTGTTTAGACTGATTATCATAACAAAAAGAGAAGAGTGTCTGTCAATGCGGGGGATATCGCAGGATATCGTGGATAACAATGGATAGTTTTTGAAAGAATATTGCTTATTGTGGTCAAAAATGTAAACATAGTTTTCATGAACGCAAATCTCTTTATAGTGATATAGGCATAATTAATATTTTCAAAGGAAGTCTTTGGATTTTCAATTGTTTGGACAATACGAACGCACCAGAAATTAATATATAATTTGTTGGCTAAAATTGCTTATTTAGGCATCATACATGTAATATCTATAAACTTAACATAATGCCAGTTCTGGCTTTGAAAAGCTAGAATAGTTCCAGACAGGGCTGGCTGGATTAAACATGTGCCCCGCCTGCAGAACAGCAGGTTACAGACAAAAGGACACGGTTCGTTGCTGCTCAGCGTACCGTGCAATGAAATTTGGTAAGATATTTTTCGGTTGCATGCTTTCGGAGCGTATGAAGGCGTTAAAGAATTAATAAGACAAACGTATTCGAAGTGATGGTTAATCACCGTTCAGCTTTTGTTTTAAGTAGATTTTTTATATAGAAATTTAAAATCCGCAGATCAGTGCCTTTTTGTCTGCTTTGAAGACATAAAGTTGTTATTCACTCATTCTGAATACAATTATTTCTGATTTTTGTTATACGTACTCTTAAAGAACTATTGTAAAACAACTTTTTCAAAAGATGAACGCGTTTTCTAAAACCATTCATTTAAAGAAAGGCAAGGAGCTACATTCTTGTTATATTTATAAAACTTTTCCTTTGTCAAGTTTAAAGCCATGTGGGCTTTTTATGTGCAACATCATTTGCATACCCCCTGCTATAATCATTCAATACTGTTGTTGTTAATGTTTCAAAACAAATAGAAAACCTAATGAAAACAAACGTTAAGTGCACATCAAGGAATAAACAATTTCATACGAAGCAGGTCAACACACATTTTGAACCGAGAAATCTCATCGATTTTCGTGTCTGCATGGTAGTGTGTGCCTGTATAATCTGCGCATAGTCTTGTCGTTATATCTTATTATTAAGCAATTCAAATTTATAAGTGTTGCTATAAAGTGACTGGTCAGGTTATTTAATGGACTTATGTTTGTTGAAAGTACTGGTTCTATATTATAAATGTTACATGCTTACAATTCTTTTCGATTTTTGTTAAACATAAGGTAGTTTGTGCTTGCATAATCTGCCTATAGTGACGTCGTATCTTATACAAAGTGTTGCTATAGAGTTGTTGTGAGGTTGTTCAGGTTATTTCATGCACTCATGTTGTTTGTTGAAAGTACTGGTTTTGCATTATAAACGTTGCAGTGAAATAAAAGCAGTGTGCTGCGAAATATAATAAGGTTTGAGTATACTGCCGAAAATATTTAACGTTTCTCTGACGGAGGGCCTTCGCTCGAAACGTTAGATACTACGTTCATTATTTTCGGCAGTATATTCAAACCTTACTATATTTCGATTTATAAACGTTACATGCTGATAATTTTCTTCAATTTTCGTTAAACATAGGCTACTTAACATAATCTACGTATAGCCTGGTCGTATATCTTAAAAAAATAATTATAATTTAAGTGTTGCCATAGACTGTGAGGTAATTGTAACATTTGGGTGTTTCTAAGCTTTAATATTTCTAACAGACAAACTTACAGTAAACTAGAAAATAATTTTCAACGTGCCCTTCTTATAAAGTACTGACTTTACAGCTGGGGCCAGTTAATCGTACGAAGCCTGCATGGATAGCGAATGAACAGTGCTTCGAAAAACCAAACTTAACTTTGATTTGTTGAATAGCACTGTCAAGGGCATACGTCGCTATATTCATTCGTGGATAAAGTTTAAATAAAGTTGTCCAAAGCCCAACCATGCAGTGTGGCTCTCCCACCGGATAAGCTGTCCATGCATGAGGCTTTGTACAACCGGCCTCAGTTTTATGACACTTTCGAAGTTGTAAAAGCGCGAACGCAATGTTCTGGTCTCATGCACAAATACATACACTTACCAGTCAGTGACGAACAACTTTCCATGCATGGCTCATCTTCAAATATAAATTACGAATAACTCGTGACGTTGCTTATATATATCTAGCACATACATACATATATATGGTGCTTATAGCTCGATATCGATAACCTAAAGACCAATTTTCTGGTTGGCATTTGCCTTGAAATTAAAACCAGCAACTATTAAAAAGATACGTATCAGCTATGTTTGAAAAAAGAATGAATGATTAAACAAATATATGCCTTAAAGTATATATGTATAAACGATTCCACAAATTTACAATATTTTATTTAATGTGTAGAAAAACCGCTTGTAAAATATATAATATAGTGTATAGGAGTTTCGCGGCTAAATGAATAGAAGTATTAATATGTTTAATAAAACTGACGAAGAGCATTGGGTCGAAATGTTAGTATATTCCGTTATGTAAACCCTTGGCAGTTCACCGCTTTTAATTAAGCTATCATTTTATTCGTCTCGACAAACGTCTACCCAAGTACACTCGAATTTTGTTTAATAATAATATGGTATAGTTGATATATGTTAATGACCTTTCATGATCTGATAAAGCCGCATGAGTGACAGTCAAATTTGTTTTTCTTCTGCAGGTTGAGACATTATCTCCAGAGCGTTAAGCCATTGTAATTATCAAGGTACCCGAAAAACTAATCATTGTTCTTTAAATTATAAGGTCAAGACACCATAAAGTCTTTTCAACTATCGATTAAGCCAAACGGCTATATAAAACCGCCGGAAAACCCTTCTCTTTCCAGTTTTTGTATTGCCCTTTATAGTACATTTTCCCCATGTCTCTGTCCTTAGTTCTTTCTTTTTCTCGATCTGCTTGAACGGTGTATGAATATTTTATGACGGGTTTGTGAAGTCAAACGAATCAGGGATACGATTTGAAGCTATTAATAAATAATCACTTCTCATTGTCCCGTTACGTTTCCAGAGGAAAATGTCGACGAGAAATGTTAGCTCATCCTAGAGGAATTTTGATGTCATATTCACCGTATTGGAAACAAATTGAATATTTCATTTATTACCAAGATTTCTGATAATTAAGGTAACGAACATAATAGACGGAAACGTATTTATAATGGTATTAAATAATTACCATTTACATGGTGTTCATTATGCCGTGTTCTGGTGCTATACTTAATGTCGCCGGATATTCCAAAGAGATTTTTGTTCTTGAAAGTTGAAAAACGCTTTGGTTTCTCTATAAATTTTCGGAGAGTTAGTAAAATGGATGTAATTATAATGATGTTAAGAAAATATTCTATGTCTTCTGTAGACTAGTTTTAACGTTTCTTGCGGGTCTTAATGACTCATATCAAGATTTTATATGATAAAGGGACCGATTACATGCATAGTATTTTACAGCCGCGGTGGAAATGTCAGTCCGGTTAGGGAGGCTAATACAAACAAGTGTATGTGTTTGAAACGAAGTTGCAATGACATGAAAATTTCAGCCAATGATCGCATGTTTCAATGGCTAGCTCATTGCATGGTCAGACTTGTACATTAAGTCCCAGACCATAAGTTATATGTATGTGTATTGGGTTTCTTTATAAGTATTTCGGAAGTACGACAACCTTTAGTAACAGTTTCGATCGATTTGTATTTCTTCCGTATACAGGGCACTAATTTTTATCTGTATATAGAAGATGACAGATGACTCGGAATTTGTTCAGATTTTAGCAAGCAACTTCATTTTTGAAGATTTAGTGAACGAAGATTTTGGTGCTCATTAATAAAGTTACGAAATCGGCCAAAGAAAAATAAATGAATGTTGTTTATATTCCGCTACACATGTTCCATTAAATATATAACTTTTATTAACACTTTCAACTCTAGAGGCCTAGCTCCCAGTGACGAGTAAAATCGTCTGGCATTAGCCAGAGTAGAATACTAAAAGGCAATTCATGAGGGTTTAGTGGATTAATAGTTATACATAAATTGTATTAATTGTCGTAGTATACACTAGCTTTCTAAAGGCCTTTCTACACGGTACGATTGTCGGATACGATTGTCATCGTGATGTATGTGATTCAGCGCCAATCGTGTAAACGACGTTTTTCGACATTCACCATCGAATCATGAACAAGAATTGTGTCACGTACACAAAATTCCATACGCCAGAATGACAATCGTATACAACAATCGTTTTTGTAGATAGGCCTTAAAACAGACATTGTGACGATGGTGGTGATGATTATGATGACGATGATCACCAATCGTCATCTACATTAATATCATCATCGCCATCACCATTCTTATCATCCTCCTCCTCACCATTCTCATTATCATCATGCAGAAACCTAACGTGCATTGTTCGACATTTTAGGTTTTTCATCTCACGGCTACTAAAAAGGTAGAGAGTTTGAAGATAGCTTGCCACTCGTGCCGGCCAAAATGCGCCGGTTGGTGATTTGGTTTACCATTTTTCCAGTAATATTTGCAGGTGAGTATCCTTACTATAACGCCAAACGTATGAAGTCTATATATTCAGACTAATTAGTGCCACATACGATAATTGGTATATTAAATTGACAAAATAGAAATGGAATGATCTTTCCCTTTTCCCCAACTCCAGGCGTGGTCTGGTCATGACGTTTTAGGTTTTCCTTCAATTGTTATCTCAAAAATTTTGAGCTTTTAATCGCTAACTATTTACCCTGGGCACCAGAGGCTCTGAGTTTGTGTTGGGGAAAGGGAGAGCCTCTGGTCTCGCGAGCTTCAAATCTCACTTTGGTGAGTTACTTCCTGTTGATTATTCTCACGGTTGAGTGAAATTTGAAACGCACGTTGCTATGTTACGATTAAATTCAAAGTCCTCGACAGGAAGTAAAGCCCGCTGTCTGGCACACTCGTTCGTTACTTCGTTTTCGATAAGGAAGCTATGGATTTTATCACAATTCCAACTCACTGTGGAAAGAATAATTATCGGACTTCCTCTGTTCACAAAAACTAGACTTTCGCTTTGGTATTTCAGTGAGCTGAAACGGCACTCCGATACTCAGAGGTGTATGGGTTAAGTTTTTAATATGTTTAATTACTCACGGTCACGCGTGACTTGCTTTGATTAACCAATAGTAACGCTTTCAGAAATTTAGGCCAATCAAAAACCGAGTTCAGATATTGAACTCGCCAAAGTGAGATTTGAAGCTCGCGAGACCAGAGGCTCTCCCAAACACAAACTCAGAGCCTCTGGTACCCAGTGTACTATCTATTGGGAAAGTACGAAATGTAAGACCTTTCACCAAAATGTTTGCAAGTTCGTTACACAGTTTGCACATTCGTTTTGAACTACGCATTTCATTGGTTTCTTGGTTCCAAGCAGCCAATCAAATGCGTTGTTCAAAACAAACTTCCCAGTGAACTTCGGAACGAACTTCCAAACATTTTGATGAACAGTATGTTGCAAATGACTGTATAGTTTGGTGTGTAGGTTGTTCTCAAGTTAATCAAAAGTTCTCTTATTCTTTGCTTTGGGAGGATTATTGTATAGCGTTTCTGGATGATACTGGTATGTGTTGTCTTTATTTCTATAGCAGATTATCTAGGATGTTACAAAGATGGCTCACCACGTGACCTCCTTCAAAGATTACATCGTAACAATGTAACGGTGGACAGCTGTGTTCGTGGTTGTCATGACCTCGAGTACGAATACGCTGCTGTGCAGTTCTCCTATCTCTGTTTCTGTGGTGACCACTATGGCAGGTTTGGTAAACTGCCCGATGAGATGTGCGATAGTGACTGTAAGAACATTGAGGATCAGTATTGCGGGGGAGACTGGAAAAACTCAATGTATTCAACAGGTAGAGACCTATAATTTATTCTGTAATGTCACGGGTGCTTAGTTGAACGGATTTGATCTGTTACACAGTGTAATTTTTTATGCAACTTGTCTCAATAGCATTGACGTATATCGTTGCGAGACAAGTTGAACGAATCGTTGCAGCGTGTTAAGGCCGTTTTCTATTAGGTGCACTTTGCCCGCGAGAGCGGAGCGGGCTTTGAAAGTTGGAAATTTTCAACTTCTGTGCATTCATGTCATAACATGCTGTGCATTCGTCAAAATCGTGCGGGTCAATGGCTTTCTGAAATTGCTATATTACATTAATTTTACTTTACTTTACTTTACTTTACTTTACTTTACTTTACTTTACTTTACTTTACTTTACTTTACTTTACTTTACTTTACTTTACTTTACTTTACTTTAGGCTATAAGGGGAAGAAAAAGAAAAACAATAAGCGAGATCAGATAGTGTTGTTTGACGAGCCACAGGAAATAAAAATTACAAGTAATTTGATTTCATTGGCTTTCTTACTCTTCGATTTTCCTTCCTTCCTTCCTTCCTTCCTTCCTTCCTTCCTTCCTTCCTTCCTTCCTTCCTTCCTTCCTTCCTTCCTTTCTTTCTTTCTTCCTTCCTAACTTTTTTCTTTCCTAACTTTCTTCCTTCCTAACAGTCTTCCTTTCTTTCTTTCTTTCTTTCTTTCTTTCTTTCTTTCTTTCTTTCTTTCTTTCTTTCTTTCTTTCTTTCTTTCTTTCTTTCTTTCTTTCTTTCTTTCTTTCTTTCTTTCTTTCTTTCTTTCTTTCTTTCTTTCTTTCTTTCTTTCTATCTTTCTTTCTTTCTTTCTTTCTTTCTTTCTTTCTTTCTTTCTTTCTTTCTTTTTCTTTCTTTCTAACTTTTTCCCTTTCTTTCCGTCTGTCTTACTTACCTTCAACTTACCTTCACTACTCTACATTGCAGGTGCCACCAAACTACACAGTGAAAACGAGGAATACCAGACTCCGGCACCAAGATCTGACGTAGACGCATCCCCTGAACCCAGATCCGAAGTCCCAGACCCTTTCGACACTGCACATACTCATATAAACCCCTCCGACTACAATCAACACAACACCCCCGGTTCACCTGGAGAAAGCATGAGCGCTTTCCCACTTGCCTCTACTGCCCCACCCTTGGAAGAAACCACAGCTCAAACTCCAAACGAACAATATCCTCTAGAAGAAACCGCTGGGCAAAGCCCTGCTGCTTCAACATATCCCGAGGTTAACCCGCAAAACACACCAGGGACTTCCTCTTACCCCGGTCAAAGTACTCCGGTTCCGAACCCCGGTAACCCAGCTAGCGCTACGGATGTCAGTCATCCGGAGAGTACCCAACCCGTTGGAGAAACAGTTGCTACCATTCCGGCTACTGATACCAGCCAAAGTCATCCGGATAATACCCAACCCGTTGGAGAAACAGTTGCTACCATTCCGGCTACTGATACCAGTCAAAGTCATCCGGATAACACCCAACCCGGTGGAGAAACAGTTGCCACTATTCCGGCTACGGATAATGTGGATACTAATGGTGTTGCTATACCAAGTTCAGTGCAACAGTTGTCTGGCGATGATACCTACTTAGACAGTAATAGTTCACTGGTGAACGTTAGCTCTACAGACGTTAATGGTACCCTGATTAAGATCAATGGTACCGTGTACCTCATTAAAGGTACTATAAAGAAACTACCCAAGATCAAAGTCGTCGACCAAGATCCGACTAATGCCTTAGTTGGAGGCATGCTTCATGACGTAATCTCGATCAGTGATGGTGCGATTGAGCGGGTTGTCAATGACACCCAGGCTGGTGTTACTACGGATGGTACCGCTGGCCAGTTGTTCAGTTATGACGGCGCATCTTCGACGACTGTCAGTGATGCTCCGATTGCCGTGAAAGTGAAAATTTTTGGTAATACTCGCAAAGGC
Source organism: Paragorgia papillata (assembly GCA_035771165.1). Taxonomy (NCBI): domain Eukaryota; kingdom Metazoa; phylum Cnidaria; class Anthozoa; order Scleralcyonacea; family Coralliidae; genus Paragorgia; species Paragorgia papillata. The sequence continues at coordinate 1,686,048 of JAWNZC010000025.1, read as the reverse complement.
AAAGCACACTCATCTGTCAAACTTAAAAAACAAGGTAAGAATTATGTACCATTGTTTCAAAAGTTGTTCGGATACCTGTACTATTGATACCTTCCTTCCTTCCTTCCTTCCTTCCTTCCTTCCTTCCTTCCTTCCTTCCTTCCTTCTTTCCTTCTTTCCTTCTTTTATTCTTTCCTTTCCTTCATTCTTTCCTTTTCAATGTTGCCCCATACAAAAATAATTGATCTAACGGTGGCCAAGACGACAGGCGCATTAGCTTACAAAAACATCAACATTGAAATGGAGAGAGGGGCTTCAGCCCTTGGCGAATGTTTGCCCGAACTATAGTGAATACCTGGATTTCCTTCCGGCTGTCCCAACTAATTTTTGCAACGATTATAGTTATAACCAAAACGCTTTTGCTGGTAGCGGCTTTATTTTGATAAATTGGGTGTACTTATTAAAGAGTTTTTATCTACTCACACTCTCTCTTTCCTTTACAGACAAAAAAGTGCCCACTGTGTCAGCTTTGCTAGTTCTGTCAAACGATTCTTCAACAACTAAAGCAACGGAAAAAGCAGCTTCTTCGACTTCGTCGCCCGCTTCCTACGAGGCTGTTTTTCCTACTACACCCCCTCCTCCACCTCCTGCTCCACCACCACCCCCTCCACCACCACCCCCTCCACCACCACCCCCTCCATCACCACCACCCCCTCCACCACCACCACCACCCCCTCCCTATCATTCTACCATGATTCCTGGTTATTCTACTGGTCTAACCAATAACCTTCAGGTTCAGTCCTTGTCCTCTGCTGGCCCAACAGTTTCTGTGAATAAAGCGATTGCTGCCGAAGCTATTGGCTTTCACGACAGTGTTTCTAAGGAGGCGAACAAGAAAAGTAAGTATATCATATTTACTGTACCTCTAGTTTTGAATTACTTGTACGGTTTAAGTTTGAAATATAGTCACGAAGCACAATGAAAGGGTTAAGTAGTATATGATTAATTGAAGTGTATATGTGATGAAACATTTAGTTGAAAAAGACTTGAATAAAAAAAAATAAAGATTGGCAATAACAGCTCTTTTTTATTTGACTTCGTTCCATGATTGTTCCAGATACAATGATTTGTTTTTATATGTAAATTATCATAACTTTGATGTCACACTGCACAATGACTTATCTTAATCACTTGAAACTTCACACTTCTCAATCTTGCTTCTCAAACGAGTATTCGCATCGCGATTTGCGGTGTTTTCTTCATTGATTTCAATATGCAGATTAAGAAATGTGATCTATAGTTCACTATAGGAAGTTTTCTACGGGTTTTCATTGGGTATCAATTCAAAACTCATGCATGTGATGTGGTATACGTTCATGGATTGGCTACGATAATTCATGAATTATTAATGAGTTTGAGAACTGTATACAGTTAGGGGTTGTTTACATGGGAGGCGGGACGGGACGTTAAACGGGATCCCGCCATGCATGTATAATTGTATCTCTCATATTTATCCCGTTCCGTTTATATGGAAAGATGTTTGCCGGTACGTTTTTCGTCCCGTCCCGGCAAAGCGGGATCCCGGTTTCCTCAACCCGGATCCCGGCTAGTGTGGGACAATTTTCGCCATGTAAATGCTCTGTCCCGCCTAACCGGGACGATATGACGGATACCGTTTCGAGTATTTATTTTGATTCTTAAGCTGTTTATTCGATACAAATGAGTGATAACGGCTAGTGGGAGGACAGCAGCTCTTATAATACCTCAAATTATGTTTTTTTCTCTGTTATTCTGTGGTTTTTACATCTTTCTAGCTGTGTTGTGAAACGTCCCGGTCGCAATTGTCCCGCCTGAAAACATTCTCATATAAACCCAGGATGAAAAACGTCCTGTCCCAGCAAACATCCCGTCCCGCCTTCCATACAAACAGCCCCTTAGACAAATGTACGTGTTTGTCTTCAAGTGTATGTACTATTTATAAACCGCGCAGGAGGGCTTTATCGGATATAAAACACGAGGCGATAGCCGAGTGTTTTAGAGCCGATAAAGCCCGTACTGCAAGGTTTTTAAATGGCTTCTAAAAAGAATCACTTCATACGTTCATTGGCGTAGTCATTTTGAAAATTAAGCTTATCTCAGCCGTTAAAAACCAGCGAGAAACTTAGAGCGAGTCTATATCACATATATAGATCCGATACGCTCATGATTTTTCTTTGTGTTTTCCTCATGAATTATTAATGAATTTTAGAAGTATATTTATAAAGTGTACAGTCAACTCTCGCCTTGCGGACACCCCGCTATTACGGACACCCCGCTATTAAGGACAGTTGGTAAATCCCCTGCCGAAACTATACTATGAAATGTATTGAAATAACTCTCGCTATTACGGAATTGCGGACACTTCATGTGGTCCCCAACAAACATTTTTATTGTTCTACTCTCGTTACAACGGACACCTTGGACGTATTTTTCTCTCGACACATGAAAGTGAATGACTTTTTAATTTATCGAGTGACCTATTTATGTTACTGATTCATGTTACCGTTGTATTTTTGGTATTTTTGTATTTTGACTTGTACTGTGTACTTATGTATCACAGTAAACGTCAACTAGAAATTGAAATAAATTGGACATTTTAAAACAAAAAAGCAGTTACAACCTGAAATCGGGATATTTTCATCGCATCCCGCTATTGCGGACTCGTTATTACGGACGCCAAATGACGGTCCCCATGGTGTCCGCTATAACGAGAGTTGACTGTATAGTGCTTTTTAGAGAATGTAGTTTTCTTTCTTGTTACTGTATACTACATTATGTTTGTTGTTTTTCATTTTTCTTAGAAACAGCTTGTGAAATTGAACGTAAAATGGCAGTCAGTATGGACGACAGCTTTGTCCCTGATTGTCAAGAGGATGGTAGCTACGCCCCAGTTCAATGTTTCTCTCACGCTGGGTTTGGCAAACAATGTTGGTGTGTCGATGATAAAGGAGAAGAAATGCCTGACACCAGGACAATGGAGGGCTCCACGCCAACCTGTGAGAAAGGTAACGCGACGTTGGCTTTGTTTTTTGGGGGGTTTTTCTCGCGCTATTCAGCCATTTTTTCGAAGTGTTAATATATTTTTCTTGTCTAGTCCGTTTTTTGTGTGTTTTTATATTCTTTCTAACATACAACATATACTTTACATGACTACGTAACTAACATACTTTTTTATGTAATCATATAGACTTAGAGTAGGTTGTATTGTAATAATTATTTTTTATAATTTTCTAAATCAATGTAAAGATAGTAATTTAGCAATTTTCTATTGAATGCGTGTGTAAATAAACACGCAATTATTATTATTATTTTTATTATTATTATAATTTACTTCAGTGCCAAGGAATGATGCCCCAAAAGAAGTAAAACATGAAAAGTCAAGTTCTACTCCTTCGTCAAACCATCAAAAAAGCGGCTTGAAGAAACACGTTGTCGCTGTTTCACATCCTTCAAAGCACCCCAAGCAAACGAAGATTGTCCAACCTCGACCGCCTGAACCGCAGTATATTCCCGAATCAGGTATGTATTATATAAGGGGACTAGGTGTCTCAAATTGAGTATGGACTAGGACGAGCAAACAGATTACGCGTTATTAACAACTGGTTACGACGCTACGCTAAATTCGATTCCAGCAAACCTCTATTATTTTACTCCTTCTTTAGCCCAAATATCGCAATGCGAGTCCGAACGGAAGCTTGGAAGTGATCACAAAGATATGTTTTCCCCAGAATGTTTTCCGGATGGTAGTTACTCTCCAGTGCAATGTTTTGAGCACGCTAACTATGGCAAGAAATGTTGGTGCGTCGATCGTCATGGAAAGGAAGTCCTTGGAACTAGTTTAGACGGGGGCGCAAAACCTGATTGCGGTCAAGGTAAGTTTGAAGAACGCCGCTGCCAAACGTTTTGCGCCTGCGCGGGCTCGGCTAAAAAAGAGCGGGAAACTATTGTTCTGTTGTAATTCGACAAGACTGCATTTGTTGCACGTTTCTTGTAAATTTTAAGAAAACTAAGCTGCAATATTAATATCTTTAAAGTGCCTATGTCATCCTCAGGGACTTTACACATTTATACTAATTGGAACATTCTGAGAAGATTTGTAATATATCTTCTCAGGCGAACATTTCATCTTCATGGATTTTTTTGCCGTTAAAGTTGACGGAAGTGACGTCAAAAGAGGAATCGTAAAGTGGTTTTCACATAGACAAATTCCTCTTTCGACGTCACTTCCGTCAAGTTTAACGGCAAAAAAATCCATGAAGATGAAATTTTCGCCTGGGAAAATATATTACAAATCTTCTCAGAATGTTCCAATTAGTATAAATATGTAAAGTCCGTGAGGATGACATAGGCGCTTTAAATACACTGAGATGACCCCTTTGTAATTTTTATGGCCTTTTTTTAAAACACAAATGAATGGATCGTTTTCACTCACGTGATCGGTGGCCCCGTTGGAGTGGTGAAACAATACGAAGTATTTGAATAAGAATAGAGTTAAACTCCCATAGGATAAAGATTGTGCACCAACATGGCCGCCATTTCATTGTTTCTGTGTCAATCTATCGTTGGTTTTCATCTAACTTAAATCTAGAAACAAGATATTCGCACATTTTTTTCCAAATAAGCCACACAACATAACTGATAAACGTTAAAACATAGTCAGTAGAGATATGGTCTGGAAACTCGGGAAACTTCAAAGCGCCTATAATGAGCTGTGATTTTATGTTGAACCGTACCTTACACCGTGCACATCCTTTGTTTTAGGTTTATTAATATTTAAATAGCACGGTTGAGTGATTGAACTGAAACGTTGCTATTGGATAATTCGTTCATTATACTAAAATACAATGGGTTCAGTGACCGTGCACCGTGCACAAAAATGCATAAAGGCAAACAAAAAGATAGAACAAAGACTTTTAGCTGGGTTTCCAGACCATATTTTGAATGACTATGGATAAAAGCGAGGCCCTTCGTCAGAGAGAAACGTGACTCCTTCGCTCGAAACGTTAGACTCCTACGTTCTCTGTTTCGGCAGTATATCTAACCTTACTATATTTCGATTGTTGTTTCAACACTGCCTACGCAGCACGCTACTTTTATTTCAATAATGTAAAAACATGGATATTTTTTAATTTCTTGCGTTTTCGTTTTTAGTTGTAGCCAAAGCTTTATCATCTCCTTACCACTGTGGCGTGTATGGTTGTTGTGCTGATGGCGAAACCCCAGCGCCTGATCCGGCAAAGGCTGACTGCCCAAAAACACCCGAACGCAGGCCTTTTGAACTTTACGGCAGTACTGCACACGACAAGCTGACGCTATGTCAGAAAGAGCGAATTAGCGCTATACGTTCTTTTAAAAACAATTTTGTTCCTGGTTGCGATTCGAAAGGAAATTTTAAGGATGTGCAGTGCTATTCCTATCCAAACTCAACGCTGGTTTGCTGGTGCGCGGACACAAAGACTGGGAAAGAAAAAGAAAACACCAGAAGAACGGACGGAAAACCAATTTGTGTCGGTGAGTAGAATGTTTTGTAAAACATGGAGAGTAAAATGTCTGTTCGCAGCCTAGTCCCGTCGTTTTAAAGCACGCGCGTATTTGATGAGACTGGTACCTAGGTTTGACGTCACCGCTCAAGGTACTCTAGAACGCCTGGTTTTTAGAGTTGACAAGCAGTAAATTTTGACGTTTTTTGTCTTTTGCTAAATCTACATAATTATATTGTTGTGTTTTTTTTCAGGAAATATAGTTGTTGGCGTCAAAAAGTTCGCTGCACATCCTAAATGTCTTGAAGCTCCGTTTGGCTGTTGCGCAGATGGCAAGTCCTCGGCTACGGGACCTGGACAAGACGGATGTCCTAAATATCTAAAACCCAAACCATCTCCTCGTGTTCAGCCGCCACGATGCTTGACGACTAAGTACGGTTGTTGTTCGAACGGTCACGACGTCGCACATGGTCCGAAAGGCGAAGGCTGTAAAGAGATAAAATCCTCGAAGTCTTGCCTGAAATCATTACATGGATGTTGCCCAGATGGAAAAACCGCTGCCAAGGTTAGAATTACAATTTTTTGACACAAGATCCGAATGTTCATTTCCAAAAAATCAAAAGTAGCAACCACCAAACGTCAACTTTCTCTGTCTGTGTGTGGGAGGGGAGGGGTGTGTGTGTGTGTCTGGGGAGTCAAGAAAGGTGTGACACTCAAACGGCTGCAACCTTTCTTTGGTAGGGAAATCGAATGTTTGGCAGGGTTATCTCCGTATCTTTTATCAAACCCAATGCTTATTATTTTTATTTAGGGAAGTGGCTCTGCTGGATGTCCAAGGGTTTCAACGTCGGGCAAGAAAGTTCGTTGCTTTGAAACTAAATGTGGCTGTTGTCCTGACGGGAAGAGTATTGCGATGGGGCCCAAGTACCAAGGCTGCGGAATTTCACGACCACCGCTTCCCAAAGGTTCGCATAACTTTATGACGAAATTTAGATTAAATCTAGATAATCACAACATATAATGTTATTCATTAGCTTTTATTATATCACTTTGTAATATCTTAAATTGGTCAACACGCGGTCCGTAAAAAGGCATATCGGGACTATATGGTCTGTCTTTTTTCGTATGCGGACCTTGGCCCGGACGTTGATACGAAAAGAGTGACTTTGATACGAAAAACGTGAAATAGGCGTATGATAAAATGTGGTTAAATATATATATATATATATTTAAGCGAAGTTAACTGCTGATGTAGTTGGCCTGCGGTTCCCCTTATTAGGGGAGTCTCTTACGTCACTACGTTAAAGGGTTTCCCGCGCATTCGAGATTCATTGAGCGTCTGTTGTTGCTGCAAGTAGCGTCTTGCTCAGATTGTGCTCCCCCTTCGCCCTTTCCCCACCCGTGTTAGATACGAAGTATAGAATCCTATAGATCGTATATGTTATTCCACTGACTCGTCAGTGTGACTGGTGCCGGTGGTCTGCCTTGGCAGAGTTGTCATGGCAAACGCCTATTGCTTCTCTGATTACCCTAATTGCTATTGCTTAGTTTGCTGGCTATTTGCTCATGGCCCAATTGCTTACAGTTACTTTGCTTGCTAACAAGGCTAGATTGCTGACTAGCCTGGGCTAGATTGCTGACTAGCCTGGTCACCAACGGCACCTACCTCCAAACAACGCATATTCTGCAGTTAACTAATTATTTATTTCCTTTGCTCGGTCTACACGGAAACCTGTCAGACCTGGATCTTTTTTCTACAAACCTCGTCTGCGACTTGGTCCGTACTGTCAAGACCTCGGTCTGACAATCTCCTGTACAGACTTTGTTCTGTGTTAATAATCTCTTAGTACAGTGAAAAGACTGGAATAACGACTTACATTTTTCCAAGTCAGCTTGAAATTAGTCAGTAAAGATCTACCTAATATGAACGAGTTTTCTGATTGGCTATAAGTAACCAATCACATTGTCGATTATCAATTCGTTCCCATGCTCCTTGCTTATTAGGGTTAGGGGAAGCTGTTTGGTTATCTAAACCAATCAGAAGCGTGTAGGTAGGTGATGACCCAAATTAGTTTATGTGACTGCAAATACTACGTTTAATCTTAATTCTCATGTATACCAATTCAGTTAATAATTCACTATGTCAGTCTTACGACAGTTTTTCACTATACGACAGTTTTTCACTATATCGTGTTTGTAGAACTCAGATCATACTCAAATCTAATTACCTATCATTGTGCTATTTTTGCAGCAAAAGATGTTTGTGCGTCTCTGGTTTTGAGGCAAGTCTGGTACAAAGAACTAGAGAATACTTACAATCCTTCTTATCAAGAGTTCTCTCTTAAAGTAAAGAATGCGGTACGTTAAACGTTTACGAACCATCTCCTGATGTATGAGATATTGAATTGTTTTGTTGTACAGCTGGGTTTTCGCTGGATTTTTACTGATCTTTTGCAGCCCGACGAGAATCAATTGTCGCCCATATATTGCCCGCACAAGATACACTTGATTCGCTTATCGCCACGTGACCATAAATGAACCATGCATGTGATCGTCTAAGTTGCATTCAGAGAAAAAACCCCAACTACATTCAGGGCCGAATCCAGAAGGGTTTAGACGCCGGTACCCCGGTTTGGGATCTCAAACTAGGTCCCCAAAAAATCATAAATGACATTAATTCAAAAGAACATGAAATTAACATAAAACTAACTACAATCATTATAAACTGTGTATTACAAACTGAGTTCTCTTTCCAGTCATTTAAAGCAGCTAAATTAGGCACTCACCGATGCCAGTAGAAAAAGAAAATGTCGTAATGTCTGCTACGCTAGTATATTCTTGCTATTGTATAAAAAAATTCAAAAGTTTATTAATTAAGCTGTGTAGACTAGTGAAAAGCTGGGGGGTGTTGGTGGCACAGTGGTTAGTGCACGTGCCTTTCACCTCTGCGAGCCGGGTTCGATTCCTGCACGGTGCAGTTATCTGATTAAAAAAAATTCACCTTGGCCGCATGTGAGAAGAGTGCTTCCAGTTTGACTCTACCAAACACCACAGGTTTCCTCCGGGTACTCCGGTTTCCTCCTGTAGTAACACTGGACCAATGAGGGTGGGCCCTTACTGGACCTCTGAGGATAACAGTTTAGATAAACTGATAGAGCTATCCAGTATAAATAAGGATAGTTTAGTTTACAGTGGGTCATTGGTTTCTACTGGCTAGCAATCGGAAGGATACCCCGTCTTATTATAGAGCTCAGAGTTTTGAAGTGAGAAAACTCCACTAACTGCACGCTGGAATTCCTAAACTAACTAATTTCCATACTGTTTTAGATTACGAAAATTTATTCAGTTCAAACTGGTTTTGGCCGAGTGACTGTGAATGGTTTTCAGTAAGTACTTTTTACAATTAAAAATACCTCAAATACTGGAGTTTTTGAGCTAGACTTTACTACCCAGCCGTTCGAACGCTAGTACATGGAGCAAGCCAGTCATCTTTCGCGCCATTTAGGTTTTGATCTTCATTACGTCTCAATTTACCACAATTAATGGCCGTGGGTACCCACAAGGTTTGCGGTACATTCGTAATATATATTTTTCATCTTTCTTTTAGACCTGGTTGTTACCCTTATGATCCGGAAAATGTCAAGTCTGTCATCGTTTACTTTACGCTACACTTTGTGAAAGCAGTCGACCATCCCTTGAAACTATTACAAGAGCACGTCGATCATTACAAGACATTGGCCAAAAGAGGAGTGTTCACTGATTCCTTGATGCTGACTGGTATGAATTTGAAAATAATTTTGACTAAACGTTTGTTTGTTTGTTTGTTTGTTTGTTTGTTTGTTTGTTTGTTTATGTTACACGCTGTCTGAAGATGAGTGTTTACTGATTCTTTGATGATGATGATGACGATGACGATGATGACGACGATGACGATGATGATGATGATCTTTTGCGGCTGGTGTTACACTACGCAATTTTCCGTGCACCTTGTCTCGCAACGGATAAATAATTATTCAGTGCAGTTGAACAGGGGGTGTTACACTCTGCGATGTTACTTGCAACTTTTCTGGCAAAGATAACCAGAGGGGACTGGAGCGGTTTACAAAGCGTATTTTTATTAGTTTATTGCGCATATGTTGTGAGACAAGTTGCAAGAGGGATGTTACACTGAATGTTTAAAAAATCATATCAGTTGGTAGTAGCTTAACTATAATTTTATGTATTTTTCTTTGTGTTGTAGGCATACCAACACTTCCAACTGGATGTCGTCCGTTAAAACAAGGAAATCCACCCGGTGTTGGACCCACACTAAAGCCTCAACCAACGACCAAACCACCGAACAAACCGTCAACTCCATACCCGCCACCTCCTTCTCCATCTCAAAATCAACCAAACACCCCTCAACCACCACTCATCCCAACAATACCACCACCACCCCCAAACACACAACCATCGCTACCACCTACGTTGACCCTGACTTCCACAACTGTCCCTCCGCCTATTAGTCCAGTCACCACCACTCCCCAACCACGTGTCAAAGAGCTCCCTGAGTGGGATTTCCTTGTGTTGTATTTTTCTTTTGACGACCACAAGTTTCCGTTCATCACAGATGCCTCGGGTCACACCAACCAGGGGCAGATGTCTCCTGGCGTGAACGTAGTCGGCGTGCAAATGGGGTGTGGCCTGGCAGGGAGTTTTAGCGGAGGGTCTATTACTATGGATGGAAGCAGGTTTCAACCGAAACCAAACCAGGCTGTAACTATTGGTATGTGGGTGAAGTTCTTAAGTACGGCCGGAGAGCAAGTTTTATTCAGTACATCAACTTCTCGTTCGTATGATTCGAACTATTATCTGGCATCCAAGGCGGGAAAGATAGCGTGGAGTCATACGAATGAGAAAAACAAGACGCTGTTTGAAATGGCCAGCGATGAGAATCAGATAGTCGCAGGACAGTGGACTCATATAGCAGTCACATACGACAGTAGTATGGGTAAGTCCATGAAAAGTAACGTTTTGGGAAAGGTTGTCTGATGAATGATGTAGCTTGAAACGTTAATAGAGAAAGGTGATAAGAAAGTCTCATCATTTTTCTACACTGCTGAAGTTATCATACCATCAGCATCACTACCATTATTACCATCATCATTAGCAGCAGCAGCACCATTAACATCATCCATAGCACCATCACCATCATCACCATTACCATCTTAAGCAACATTAGCAACACCACCATCATGATCACCACCACAACCATTACAATCATCAGCACCACCATCATCATCATGATCACCATCCACCACCACCATCATTACCACAATTACCATTATCATCAGCACCACTAACACCACCATTATCATGATCACCACCATTACCATCATCAGCACCACCATCATCATGATCACTATCGTCGGCACCACCACTATCATCACCAGCATCATCACCAATCGTCACCATCTACCTGAATTTGGATTCAGCACATCCTACCTTGTTTACTACAACGGATCTTGATGAGCAGAAAACTTAATTCAGAGCGATAAAAATGCCACGACCAGAGCCTTAGGCAGGATTAGTAATCTACCCGTCCAAAAGTGCCCGCACTACTAGGGGGGCCTTGGGGCATGCCCCCATCCAGAAATTTTTTGAAATCAGGCCTTCTGAAAACGTGATTCTGAGCATTCTGGAAAACACTAAATACTCTAAATTGGAGAGCAAACAGCAGCAAAATCTATCGTTTTCTTTGTCTATATTTAACAATTAGTCACCCATGCTATTTTGTACTGAAAACACGTGGATTTGTGTCAGCGGTTGTAGAATACAATTATGCTAATACGTGATGTTGTCATGTTGATAGGGTTATGCTTGACGTCCGCCCTCTGCAGATTAAAATAATCGCCAAATTTAGCCCTAAAATACTAAATATTTCGCAAAAAAACATGGGAACTTGTATCTTGTGGTCAAGGTATGTGCAATGACTGTTGAATGTCATAGCAAAACTAAAGCTTGTACGATTGTATTAAAGAACTAACGACGAAATACTGGAGTTTTGTTTTAATAAATTTTTACCCGTCCACTTTCAAAAATGCCAAAAGACGGGTGGACGGACCTCTGGCTAAGCCCATGGTCACGACAGGCATTAATTACTTATTGAGAATCATGAAAAAAGAATCAAAATTGAAGCAGTTTTGCATGTTCTTGTTTAGGTAAAGCTTCTATGTATGTGAACTCTAACGCAGTTGGCCGAACCAAAGGAAAGGGAGTACTAACACAAGACTGGAGTGGCAGAGTCGAAATAGGAGGATGTAATGGCAACTATCCTTTTCACGGGGCTTTGGATGATTTTGTTATCTATACCATTGCTCTGGAACCGAACACGATCCAAAAACTAGCTTGCACATGTTCCATGAAATCAGGTAAGATTAACAGTGTACAGTACTGTGCGAAAACAACCATAGAACTAATTATTTGGAAATTGTTGGAAATTTATTTATATAATGTTATGCATACCACAATCGTTTTGTTGTGTTTTTAGATCGCTATCCTTCCCCTGAATGGGGAATTACTGAACAATGTCACCGTGGACCTAAACCATCCCCACCGCCGACAAAAGCAACTAGCAACGTTATAACAACAGTACAACCAACTCAGCCTTCTACCCTGCCACCGACAATACCTACCCCTACACCAACACCCCTTGTCCCTACTACTCCTCCAGGTCCAGGTACGTGTATGATTGTCTGTTTCTATGTTTATTGATAAGGGCCTGCTTACAGGAGGTGAGTTATCCCTATCCCCTGAGATAAAGGACCGGGGGTTACTCATCCTTACTTGCAGCCAGCGGCTGAATTGCGAAGGACGCAAATCAACGTGGCCGTGTCGAGGCATATCAAAGGCGCTCGAAGCAGTCGCCAACGACACAGTTCAGACCACGGATCACAGCTAAGATGTTAGGTGTTGATTTTATGGAGGGAGGAAAACCGGAGAACCCGACGAAAAACCCTCGAAGCACAGGAGAGATCAACTACAACTCTGCTCACATGAGTCCAAGCCCGACAACGAGGTCATTCCTAAGCGGTCACCCATCCAAATACTAACCCCATCTAACCTAACTTTTTGGTGAGAGGCAGCGCGCTAACAGCACACGCCACCCGTGCTTCGATGTTAGCTTATAAACTATATAATTTTCATTCATTATTTGCTCTAATGAACGTCCGAAACTTTGAATTTATCCTCCAGATAAGTGGTCTGTAGTAAAAACGTAAAGTGCTGCGTAGGCAGTGTTTTGTGTAGATCAAATTAAAAAGTTGGTAAATAGCCGAGATGTTTAGCAACGAAATACTGACGTTTTGTTCGGAGCCTTTCATCAGAGTAAAATTACATTTTATTATTGTCTTTCTTTCTAGTCGATGGAGGCTTCACTGACTGGTCGGGATGGACTGTGTGCACGTCTTCGTGTGGGGGAGGGATGCAGCAGAGAATTAGAAATTGTACAAACCCGTCTCCAACCGAGGGCGGTAAAGATTGTACCCTTCTCGGTATAGATTTCGAAACAAAAACCTGTAACACGCAAGAATGTGCAGGTAAGTTATAGTTATTTGTATGTTAAAAAAGTTTACCAACTCAAGCTGAAAACACTAATAACGTACAAAACAATTTACTGAAAATAAACTAACACAATGCGACTTGTAGCCCAACAAGTACTTGGGACACACGTACGGTTTGACTAGTTCCCAGGTATAAATATCGAAAACAACCTCGGTCGGATCTATCATCTGAGTTCCAGTGGCTCAATGGTGAGAGCGGCTGGCATTCGGGAGGTTGTGGGTTCGAGTCCCGTCTGGAGCTTATAGTTTTTCTCTGAGTTTAACTTACGACAGCTTGTACATTAAAAACATACGAAAAAAAAGTTATAGTTATAAGTATTGGTCTTTCAGCTTGAAGTTTGTAAATTTTGTTAGTTTGTTAGTTGTTGTACAAGCTGTTGCTATATAGATGTTTAAAATACTTACAAAGACATGAGCTCTATAGACTTGAACTTGTAATCTTCCGAACGCTCTGATCATTGAGCCATAACAACCTCGTTTTATCTGTTTGCAGTTGATGGTGGATACAGTAATTGGTCTGCGTTCAATACTTGTACCAAAACCTGTGGTGGAGGATCTCAGGTCAGGGCTAGGAATTGCTCCAACCCTGCACCACAATTTGGAGGGAAAACGTGCGACCATATTGGAAAACAGCAAGAGTCTCGGAAATGCAATACATTCTTCTGCCCAAGTACGTATTTCCAGCGTTGCGCATTTTATTTTATTTTTGGCGATAACGCCGCTGAGTAATTAGGATTCAATATCGCCGTAATTGGTTGTTTTTATACCTATGTAATGGATACAATAGCGAGGTTCAGATCACACTTCCACTACCGCTACTGCTACCGTAAATGTGATTAAGCTGTTGTAATGTTCGTTTTTTCGTCCTGTAGTCGTAGTTTGTTTTAATCCTAGTACCGTAAAACGCTTTCTTTTTGCACTAGGTTCGAGACCTACGACCATTACTGAACGTAAAGCCCTAATCAAACGAGAACGCAAGTCATCGCAAGTTGGCAGTCACGCTATCTCAGCCAGCCGCTCCGAATAGTTTTCCGAAAATATCACGTGCCGTGACAAAGTTAAATTAGTTAAAAACACTCATGAAACCTATATTTTGTTAATTTGGGTGTTCAAACGACCGCCACAGAAATTCTGACCGCCAACTTGCGATGACTTGCGTTCTCGTTTGATTAGGGCTTAAAAACAATATTTGACATGCTTAATTATATTTATGGTAGCGGTAGTGGTAGTGGAAGTGTGATCTGAATCTCGCTATTATGAGCGGCCGAACTGTATGGGCATTTACAACGCGAGCCGAACGACTTACCCAATTCACACATCTAACTGTTCAGGTTTATAAACAATGTTTGAGGTATATAAGCTGAGAAAATCGATCGTAAGTTTATGTAAATCAGGACGAAAATTTATTCGATTTACAACACCTGATTAAACATTCCTTTCTGTATCGGGGTATACAGACACGAGGCGACACTCATTCTGTAAATTACTTCTAAAACGATCTATTTGGTAAGTTCATTGGCGTAGTAATTTTTCTAAAAAAAACACGACGTTGTCTAAGTCGAGAAAATCAAAGCTAAAGTTTATGTAAATCAAGAGGATCTATATCACATGTATAGACCATCATTAAACATGGATTTTCTTTGTGTTTTCCTCATGAATTATTAATGAGTTTTAGAAGAGATATTGCAATGTGAATTTTTATGTTTCTTGTCTCTAGTTAATGGTGGTTACAGTTTGTGGTCGGAGTGGGAACGCTGCAGCGAAAGTTGTGGTGGAGGAAAACAATTCCGAACAAGAACGTGCACCAACCCCGCGGCACAGTATGGAGGCGTGAATTGTGACTCAAAAGGACCTCCAAGAGAGGAAAAAATTTGTAACACTAACTTGTGTCCTGGTAATTATGTTAATTATACTAATTTAGTCTATATCAGTAACAAGCTGATTTTGCCGCATTATGCTAATTATGTTATACTAATTATCTTAATTATACTAATTGTACTAATCATACTAATTGTACTAATTATGCTCATTACACTAATTGTACTAATTGTACTAATCATACTAATTATACTAATTGTACTAATTGTACTAATTATGCTCATTACACTAATTGTACTAATCATACTAATTGTACTAATTATACTAATTGTACTAATTATACTAATTGTGCTAATTGTACTAATCACACTAATTATACTAATCGTACTAATTATATTACTCACGTTAATTATATTAATTATATCAATTTTGCAAATTTGTACCTTATTATGTTAATCATGCTAATTTTTTTAGTTGATGGTGGTTACACACCGTTTGGTAATTGGTCTTCATGTTCCGCTACGTGTGGAGGTGGTAATATGACTAGAACCAGGTCTTGTTCCAATCCGTCTCCAGCTATGGGTGGTAAAAATTGTGCACAGTTTGGATTTCCCGTTGAAGTCATGAAATGCAACGAACAAAAGTGTCCAAGTGAGTACATTCATATTTAATTTATTTTCTGATAACTTGGCTTATCTCACGACACACTCGCATTTTATTGTTCTAACAGACGCGTTAAATATTTTATTCAACTGATTAGTATGCACAGAGTGTGATAACCAATTATCACAGTGTTTATCGCATACTAATGATATTTTGATTTCTAAATCTTTTTTATATTTTGATTTCATTGCGGAAGAGTCGTCAGATCAGATGGTTAATCAATGTTTACTCGCGTGATAAATAATTTAACGTCGTGACTTTATCACACTGGTGAACATAGACTAATCCTTACTTAGAGCCTGTTTATATGGAGCCCAAGTTACCGGGCTAGGCGAGTTACTCGGCAAACCGAGTTGAAAAAAGATGAGTGTTTATGTGAGACGAGTTACTCGGCAAAGCCGCCCACGCATTGTAATGGTTTCACATTCCATGAGTAGTTTCCGATTGTCTTCATAAATGGCGCGTGCGCTGTTGTGACGAATTCAACTCGGCTAGCCGAGTTACCCGGCAAGAGAGTGTTTATATGGGAATATTTTCATCCCGGAATGCCGAGATCTCGGCTGTTTTGCCGGGATCTCGGCTACCCGAGTTACCCGGCAAGAGAGTGTTTATATGGGAATATTTTCATTCTGGCATGCCGAGATCTCGGCTAGGCGAGTTACCCGCCTGTCTCATATAAACACTCTGCCGGGATAGCTTTCAATTTCTATACATGGCGGGTAACTCGGCTAGCCGGGTAACAGCTCTGCTCCATATAAACAGGCCCTTAATTGTGCCTTTCTGAGGCCGGTACGTACGAACGTTAGGATTTGTGGAAGTTATCACATATTGCTTACTGTATGCTCTTGTTTGCTCTTAGTCGATGGAGGGTTTACGACGTTTAGTGAATTTTCCGAGTGTAGCGCTACATGCGGAGGTGGTGTTCAATCAAGAATGAGGGCATGCACAAATCCAACACCTCAGTTTCTTGGGAAGGACTGTGAAGGAGCTTTAGTTGAGACAAAGATGTGTAACGTCCAGCCTTGTCCAGGTAATAGAAATTTAAGATATACCTACAAATACCAACCGAGTTACCTACCTACTTATCTATCTGTCTATCTGTCTGTCTGTCTGTCTGTCTGTCTGTCTGTCTGTCTGTCTGTCTATCTGTCTGTCCGTCTGTCTGTCTGTCTGTCTGTCTGTCTGTCTGTCTGTCTGTCTGTCTCTGTCTGTCTGTCTGTCTGTCTGTCTGTCTGTCTGTCTATCCATCTATCTATCTATCTATCTACCTACAGCCAGCCTGCCTGCCTACCTACCTACCTACCTATCTATATATCTATATATCTACCTACCTACCTACTTACTTACCAACTTACCTACCAACTAATTATTTAAGCGACCAATCAATCATTCTATCAACTAACCTGCAAGTCAACCATCCATCCTGCCAACCAACTAACTAACTCACCAATCAACCAACTAACTAACTAACTAAGTAACCAACCAATTAATCATCCAACCGACGGTACCGATCTACTAACGAACTACAGACGGACAGACAGACAGACAGACAGTGGTTCTAACATTGTTAATTTACTTTAACCATTGCGACTCATTATACTTTCAAACTTATTTTTAGTTGAAACTGGTGACGGATTTGGTAATTGGAGTGAATGCAGTGCGTCGTGCGGAGGTGGTATTCAATCGAGAAGTAGTGAATGTGGTAACAACCCGTCATGCCAACCGAAAACTGAAACACAAAGTTGTAGCACCCAACGATGTCCAGGTATTATTCCTTCATTGTTATTACTTTTTAAAACAGACATTTGGTGGACGCTCATTTACTCAGAAAAGATTTCTGAGCCCCAGACAGGGTTCGAACCTGCAACCTTCTAATGACCGGTTAGACGCTCTAATCAAAGCTCGCAAACGTACCACGTGCACTCCATGTATACTTACAACGTATCATATTACTTTTTATCTTATAAAATTTGAATAGGGTCTTATATAGAAGTACGTTGGTACATGTAACCTCAGGAACCTTGCGCTAACATGAAAAGTAGTAGAGCGAGAAGAAAACCCAGAATTTTGACTTTTCGTATTCCACAATTAATCAGTAGTGTGTTTAATCAACAGTGTGTTTAACACGTGATAAAACACTCCTGCTCGTGTTTTAAATATTACTTAAAAACCAGGTTCTTATATGCGGGGTTTTACTGTATTGTATGCTTTATGTATTTTGTAAGATCTTTAAAAGGCAGCCATAGCTTTGACAACATGACGTATTATAGATTAACGCTTAACGTAAACTAACAATTTTTTTGCTGTTCTTTGCCACAACGTTGTCTTGAAAACGCTTCAGTTGATCCTGTATGTACAACGAGGACGATGTTGTGATTACTCCTGTGACTGCAAATTGTTCAACGCTTGGTTGAAAAATACTACAGTGTGTATAAAAAAACCCCGGAACCCTTAGAAAATGAATTAGTATTCTTTTAAAACAACCTATTGTAGATTAATTAATTGTAAATTAATCAGCACATAAGTTAAACAGGAAGAGAAAAAGCTTTTAAATACTTTCACCACGCATACACTTAAGTTATCTTAATTTCCCAGGTGTATATTAAGACCGTGTTTTTTACGCATCCGTGGCTCAGAGGTGTTTAGGGCTTTCAAACTACTACAATAGGTTGTTTTAAGAGAATACTAATTCATTTTCTGAGGGTCCGGTTTTTTTGATACACACTGTATTGTACTCGGGCCATCATCGTGACCATAGTCAATCGAGATATGGTCTGGAAACTCGACAAACTTCAAAGCGCCTATAATGAGCTGTGATTTTATGTTGAACCGTACCCCTTACACCATGCACATCCTCTGTTTTAGGTTTATTAATATTTAAATAGCACGGTTGAGTGATTGAACTGAAACGTTGCTATTGGACAATTCGTTCATTATACTAAAATACAATGTGTTCAGTGACCGTGCACCGTGCACAAAAATGCATAAAGGCGAACAAAAAGAGAGACCAAAGACTTTAGCTGAGTTTCCAGACCATATCTCGATTGACTATGTCGTGACGATCGCGTTGTGCTTGCTCAAGGTCCCTATTGTGAGTGAAAGGGTTAAACTTATTTTTGGAGTTGTTTCTTGTTTCAGTTACTGGTGGTTTTAGTCCGTGGAGCGAATGGGGCAAGTGTTCTTCATCTTGTGGTTCTGGAATTCAACAGCGAACGCGAACTTGTACAAACCCTAAGCCAGAACATGGCGGAATGGGCTGTGAAATATTGGGTCTCGCTTTGGATGCGCGAAACTGTACTTTAGAAGAATGTCCAGGTAATTTGAGTATACCCGGCGGTAAAGTAACATGGTTAAGCAATGTTCAACTGGTTCTATCTATTGGTCGACCGCAGTCAACCGGTTATATCTATTGGTCGACCGCAGTTAACCGTAGCCATAAGGCTCCTCTTTCATTAGCTACTATACCCTAAGGTAGGGGTGGGCGCCACTCCTATCCCAGATGGTGTTGATTTTGCGGAGGGAGGAAAACTGGAGAACCCAGGAGAGCACAGGAGAGACCAACTAAACTCTACTCGCATGGTCCAAGCTCGAGAACGGGGTTATTCCCGGACGGTCACCCATCCAAGTACTAACCCTGTCTAACCGTGCTTAACTATTGGTGGGAGACAGCGCCCTAACAGCACACGCCACCCGTGCTGCCCTAACAACTGTAATTTAGGATCAGGTTATGTCATTTCTCAACAGGTTTAGTAATACGGCCGTATAAATAACAACGGATGGATATAGTTCTTCATGCAGCAACTCGTTTTTTTTATTTAGTTGAAGGTGGTTACGCAGACTGGACTTTTTGGACGCCATGCTCTGCAACCTGTGGTGGAGGAATTCGTACGCGATTTAGAAATTGTACATCACCTAGTCCTGCGTTTGGTGGCAAAGACTGCAGTGAACTGGGCCCTGATGGTGTGACTCAGCCGTGCAATCCTGACCGATGTCCAGGTAATTTTGCTTCACGTCAACCGACCATTCTGTTGGTTGTTAAACGTTTTAATAGGTATACCGGATACACCCGATGCATCGTTTTCACTTACGTCATCGGTGACCCCATTGGGGTGCTGAAACAATACGAAATGTTTGAATAAGAATAGAGCTTAATTTCTATAGATCGTTTTGATATGACGTCACGGCGGCCATATTGGTGTAACGAAACAATGAAATGCTGGCCATATTGGTGTACATTTTTATCTTATCAGAACTTAGCTGTATTCTTATTCAGAGAATTTGTATTGTCTTACCACCCCAATGAACCACCGATTATGTGAGTGAAAACGATCCATAGGATAAAGATGGTACACCAGTATGGCCACCATTTTATTGTTTTGGTCCATCGTTGGCTATGAGCTCATATACGACTCGAGCTCATGGTACAGTATAATTGTTAAATATATAGTGGAAACATTGTCTAGAGAGCGATTTTTAATATCTTTCCTGCCTTCTTTTAGTTACTGGAGGATACAGTGAGTGGGATGATTGGAATAATTGCACGGCAACTTGTGGCGGTGGAGAGCAAGTGCGCAGTAGAACATGTACTAATCCAGTACCAGAGTTCGGTGGTAATGATTGTACAATGATTGGAGAGTCATCTGAGAAACGAGAATGTAACACAGCTCCTTGTCCAGGTACGGAAGTCTAATTATAGCGAACTTTTACTACCCTGGGCTCTTTTAATCTTATTGGGGGGGGGGGGGGGGGTTATTACAGTGCTCCCTTTAAGATATTTTTACACATGCGCACTATAACCTAGATGTTTCCACTCACAAAGTACTACACAGGTTTTCGTGAAAGTTTGTAAAAAAATGACCAACCATTAAATTTTAGTTTAATTTGGTTGAGAATTAGATTATGTGCACACGGAAACGTTTCCGACCGTTTTCGTATTGTTTACTGTTCTCAAGGAAATCGAGAACAATCAGTTCATTACTTGAAACAATACAAAAACGCTCGGAAACGTTACCGTGTGCACATAGCAATAGCAAGGTTTCAGTTCAATCACTGAACCGTGCTATTTAAATATTAATAAACCTAAAACAAAGATGTGCACGGTGTAAGGTACGGTTGAACATAAAATCACAGCTCATTATAGGCGCTTTGACGTTTGCCGAGTTTCCAGACCATATCTCGATTGACTATGGCTTGGTTAGCGAGATGGTTCGTTTTCTTTTTAAACGTCTCTAATAACTCGCTGGCGGTTGGCGGAGGTCTATGCAGTCTCTTGAGTGCCCTCTTGTTTTGTTTTTTTAATTTTTTACGTTAAGTTCCTGGTGGATACACGATGTGGTCGAACTGGACGGAATGCTCGAGTACTTGTGGAGATGGTATTCAGTATAGAGAACGGCAGTGCTTAAATCCAACTCCTCTGAATGGTGGAAAAGATTGTCTTGCTGTTGGACCAGCCACTGAACGCCGCACTTGTTTCCTCACTAAATGTCCTGGTAAGATGACATAATAAATCCTAGCTTATTAACGGAAAGTGCGGTCATGGGGAAAATTGAGAGCTTAAGCATATTAGGCGTTTTTGAGACACGGACGGTGTCCGGAAGAACAGGAATACAATACAGAACTACTGAACCGCGTATTCTTTGAAAATACTTTTTTACCCAAAACAAAGGCTATGAATAATCACATATCTAAACTGGTTAGCTCATAAGCTTAAGGGGGCGATTACATGTACCGGGCTGGCCCGGTTAACCGGGCTAGCCCGGTTAACCGGGCTAGCCCGCTTTATATATAAAACACATGTTGTTTTAACATTTCGATTACATGGCAAGCGGGCTAGCCCGGTTTGCCGGGATGAAAATGTCCATGTAATCGTTTTCAGCCCGGCAAACCGGGCTGAAAAACTGTTGAACTCGCTTCGATACGCGTTCGTTTGCTTGACTGTGTGAATAAATAGTGCTGAAAGGAACTGAAATAGAACATCAACGTTGTTTGTGTGTTTTGTGATCAAAGCGAAGATTTAATAAATTAATTAGTCTTCGTGAAGACGCTTTCCTGGGTTAGCTAAGACTTTAACAATCTTTTTAGTAACGATGGGCTTACAAAATAAATAATAGACTAATTAGTGTAAAACTGAAGTAAAACTAACGTAGCTTTGCCCTTATTTACTTGATAATTGCGAATTTCGGCCTGAAATCATCCCGGCTTACCGGGCTAGCCCGCTCCATGTAATCGTTTTGTAAACTCATCCCGGTTAACCGGGCTAGCCCGGTTAACCGGGCCAGCCCGGTCCATGTAATCGCCCCCTAAATTTCATCTTTATATAAAAATACAGATCCTTTATTTTATATTGAAATGTAATGAAATTATCCCCCTTAAAATACAAGTTTTCTACTTTAAAAGCATGTCTCATTGTAGTAAAACGACGATGACAGGCCTCAACGTTCTAGAAGTTCTCGTCGTCTCAAGAACGTGAAAATGCTCTCAATGACGTCTTGTGTAGAACGACGACGGCGTTCACTTTGCTCGTGGAATTTTAAATTGCTCATTATCATTGTTTTGAATGAAAAATGCTATTGAATTAAAACGCCGTCCGTGTCCGTGGCTGTAAAACGTCTGTTGCTTAAGCTCTCTAAAATCAGACCGAGGTCTTGACAGTACGGACCGAGCCCGCATGATCCGAAGTTGAAGGTTACTTATTGTTGGTAGATAACTGTGGTACATAACTTTTTATTTTATTAGAGTTCAACAACGAAACAGAATATACGGAATGGTCAGAATGTACAAAGTCGTGTGGAATGGGCGTGCAATCAAGAACGAGCAAAAATGGCGAGAAAGCGGAATCACGATTTTGTAACACGCAACAATGTCCTGGTACGTACGATAGTTTATTGGGTTTCGTTTTTTTTAAAAGTGTAAAACTTGTTTACTATCGAGATTCTGAGGTACAAAATACTGATATTTTGAGAAATTTTTGTCAGATTAAATGGTTTTGTTGCAAGTGTAAACACCTCAAAAGTGATGTCTTACATTAAAGGGGATTGGCAAGATTGGCAATAAGTTTGTCTAATTTGAAAGAACTCATAAAATTGTAATAGAAGATCCTTTACAAACAAAAGTTAAGCCCGGTTAGGGCCTGTTCACACGAGGCGAGTTATCTCGGGGGGTAGGGTTATCCCTATCCCCCGAGATAACTCGGTGTTAGTTTATTTCCATGTTAAAAAAGTAAACCGTTCACATGAGACCGAGATAACTCGGGGGATAGGGATAACTCGGTCGGAGCGAAAGGGTAACCGTAGCCCCCGAGTTATCCCTACCTCCATGTGAACGCTTTCACCCGAGTTATCTCGGGGGGTAGGGTCAACTTAGGCATGCGTATTTATGCTGTTGCTCGGAATAACTCGGGGTGAAGCGTTGACATGAAGCTAGGGTTATCTCGGGGGCCAGGGACAACTCGGTAGTTGCGTTTTATCATGTGAAATAGGGTCAACTTTGACCCTAGTCCCCGAGTTATCCCTACCCCCCGAGATAACCCGGTCTCGTGTGAACAGCCCCTAAGACAGGGTTAGTACCCCGTGGATGACCGCTTGGGAATGAACCCGTTATCGAGCTTGGAACTAATGTGAGTAGAGTTGTAGTTGATCTCTCCTGTATTTCGTGGGGTTTTCGTCGGGTTCTCCGGTTTTCCTCCCTCTGTAAAATCAACACCCACATCATGGTCGTCATGGGGCATTTCGCCCTGTTTGACCACCAGTTGCTATATGCAATAAAATTGTTACATCTAAATCAGGAAAGGGTTAACCCTTTTCCTCCGATAAGCGTTTTTCTACTACATGTATTTTAATCTGGCGATCTTACTCGAGAGGCAATCTTTACAACCTAAAGGATTAAAACGTGTACCTTTTTGTGATTGACTAGTTGATGGTGGTTACACATTATGGAGTAACTGGACTGATTGTACAGCATCATGTGCTGGTGGTGTCACTACTAAAAGACGTTCATGCACCAACCCTGAACCACAATTTGACGGAAAAGATTGCTTGTCAGCCATTGGACCTGATACGGAGACAAAGACATGTAATACACGTAAATGTCCAGGTATGTTGACGGCTACTTGATTTTATTAGAAAAATGGGGAATAGAATGGACTGGAATGGAGTGTACTAGAAGGGAATGGACTGGAAGGGAATGGAATGAAATGGAATAGAATAGACTGGAATGGAGTCGACTGGAAGGGAATGGACTGGAAGGGAATGGAATGAAATGGAATAGAATGGACTGGAATAGAATGGAATGAAATAAAATAGAAGGGAATGAAACGGGGATGGAATGGAATATAATGGAAGAGGATGGGATAAGAGAGAACGTATCCTTGCAATGTTATAGTAGGCTTCAGCGTTGTGTAGAATACATTGGGTACACTGATAAATTTTTTTTCTTAATTTTTTTTAATTTTTTTTATGTCTATTGCAAATGCACTAGTTCCGAAAGGTAAGGACATGTTAAAATCTCTTTTGAAAAATTCTGATTGCATTACCAAAGTTAATTATTTATTCAATATATTTATGTTTTATTTTTTGTAGTGCCAATTCGTTCATGCCTGGAGTACTTAAAGAGATGTCATGCAAAAGTTGATGGTGTTTATACAATTTACAATGCTGACGGTGGGGAGACTAGGGCCTATTGTGATATGACTAAAGATGGTGGTGGATGGACATTGTTGGTGACGTCACAATCAAGAACTGGGTGGGATGCCAAAAATGTACTACTCAGGTAAAGCAATGAACAGAAAGGACTGGGGGACTGATCTTCCTTACTTGTGGCCGGATGTTGAAGCGCAAAGGATGTTGCGTAACATGGCTAAGTCAAAGCCATAGAAAGCGCTATAGGCTGCCATTACAGTACCACGGAACACAGCTATATGATCGATGTAAATGTTTGATTTTATGGAGGAAGGATGACTGGAGAAAATCTCCCGAACACAGAAGAGAGCTAACCAAACGTCCGTTACATTACGCCAAGCTCGCAAACATGCTATACCACATGCACTACACACGAGTTTTAAGTTCGGAAATCAACAGGGCGTACTTCCAGTCGCTCAACTATCTAAGTATTAGTAGTTTAATGACGATGAGTGGTATAGGATATGAGGGTGCCAACACACCTATTCTGACTCATAATCCAATCTACTGACGAGTGGCAAAAATCAACTCTCCCGTTTGCCGGAGAATAGATCTCGAACGCGAGGCTTAAACTCTCTGTCTGATCGGGGCTTAACTTTGAACTCTAGCGGCTGAAGGCAACATGATAACAGCACACGCCATCCGTACTTTTTAATGGAAATCTACTGTTCTTTTTTCAAATGTTTAATTTAACATCTTTTCCCATGCACTATACGTTTTGTATTATTTGGAGAACATGTATATTTAATACATGTATATTGTACATGTACATGTACACATTAATACATTTTTTATAATACATGTATATTTTTTTCTTCTTATATGTAATATTCCTGACAGGAATGAAGAGGAACCGAGTATTTCTGACGATTACTCCATTTTAAAGTACGCGGATGGAATAAAAAGCATCGCGAATGGAGGCTTCGAGTACCGACTGGAATCTTCAGAGCGAGGCTCCAACGGCGGCATTTGGAAAGCTCCTCAAGGATACAGGTGAGGGATTGGATGTGTAATGGACAGACAGACAGACAGACAGACAGACAGACAGACAGACAGACAGACAGACAGACAGACAGACAGACAGACAGACAGACAGACAGACAGAAAAACAGACAGACAGACTGACAAAACCCAGACAGGTACAGTAGACAAATTACAAAAGCCTGGGATAATGAGTAAATCTGAATAGAATTCATTGACTTGTTTGTACACGTTGTGTTATGTATATAGTTGGTCTACAATTTAGAGGTGTGCGAATCCGATCCGATCCAATCGGATTCGGATCGGATTCGGACTAAACTTTTATCGTTCGGATCGGATTTTGTTCTTTTTTTCTCGGATCGGATCGGATTTTGTTCTTCTTTTCTCAGATCGGATCGAATCGGGTTTTGCACTTTTTACCCGCATCGATTCACTTTTGTCATTGTTTTTGTCACAAAATTAACAAATTCACTAGTTGTATGCAAATTGCACAACATATGAACGTTACTATTGCATAATATTATTATTGTATAGTAGTTTTCTTAAATTTATTTGTTCATTGGTTTTCTTTTCGGAAAGTTTGCGCAACTATCGCAACATATATCCAGTGTTTTAATTTTTTCGGATCGGACCGGATTTGAGCAGCTGTTTTTGGATCGGATGGGACTACGATTTTTTGGCTTCGGATCGGATTTGGATTGACAGTTTTGGCAAACCCTCGGATTATAAGGTGTCAATCCGATCCGACGCACACCACTAGTCTAGATATTAATCCCCTTTTATGTTTTCCTACTACTCATTCGTTTGTTTTTCCTTCGTATTTTAGTTTCACCAGCAAAGATAACTCTCAAGTTAATATTAACGACGTTTCAAAGTTTGGCTCTTGGGTGTATGGCAAAGATAGTGTCAATCGTCGAATGCCTTGGTTGTCTACGACCAGCGCTAGTTCGTCACTTACTACGTCCGAAGGCAAGCAAGGTGATCAATTTGGAACAATAATTTCTACGAGTAAAGATACAAGCTCGCCTTCGTGGATCAAAAATAGTGATCCCAATCCAACCGTTATTTGGTATTGGATGAGAGAATCTCCTGGTACGAATAATTTGTCTTTTTATCTTTAAGCTGGCAATTATTGATATCATTAACATCGTTATCGTCGTCATCATCATCATTATGATAATCATTATCATCATCATTATGATAATCATCATAATTATCATGATCATCATCAACAAACATCATCTTCATTATCGTCATCATCATCATTATCATCATTGTTATTATCATCATCATTATGATCATCATCATTGTTATCATCATTATGATCATCATCAACATCATCTTCATTATCGCCATCATCATCATCATTATCATCATCATCATTGTTATCATCATCATCATCATTATCATCGTTATCATTATGATTATCATGATCATCATTATGATTATCATGATCATCATTATGATTATCATCGTCATCATAATTATCATGAGCATTATCAACATCATCATTATCATCATCGTCATCATCCTCATTGATATTCTATAGCATGAAAGTAACAAATGTTGTTTTAATCATTTTATAAACAGGTGCAATTTATCAAAAGGATCTTTCAAAGAAAGACATAATGTGTCCAAAACCCGGTATGTTTTCGTCTTTTGGCACGTTTTGTCTTAAAATAGTTTTTACATAGTCTTGCTACGATTCTAAACGAAATTTTCTACAAGATGGTGTTTGTTATGTTTATATTTACATTGTAAATTATATTTTTATTTAATCTTTATTTCAACTGTTAAGTTTCTAGGATTTTAGTATTAAAGACTTATTAACCGAGTACGAGTCTGCACGGGAAGTATTTGCCTGAGGTTTTCGTACAGACCGAGCGACGAAGGCGCGAGGTTTGTGCGATAAAACCGAGGGCAAATACTCAGAAATTTCCTCGCCAAAAATTACAGGGACGAGAAAAAAACGTATTGATCCGAGGTCAATATCGTAAAATCCCGACCTCTCGGGAACCAATCAGCGTGCGTCGTTTTGCGTACGGACCGGAAATCAAACCCAGCCATATAATAAATGTTTTTATTGTTAATTTAGTTAATGGTGGTTACTCTGAATGGTCCGTTTGGAACAAGTGCACGAAGTCATGTGGCGGTGGTATCCAAATACGAAGTAGAAACTGTACATCGCCACTGCCGATAGATGGTGGCTTTGAGTGTGC
Source organism: Paragorgia papillata (assembly GCA_035771165.1). Classification (NCBI taxonomy): domain Eukaryota; kingdom Metazoa; phylum Cnidaria; class Anthozoa; order Scleralcyonacea; family Coralliidae; genus Paragorgia; species Paragorgia papillata. Next base: position 1,658,593 of record JAWNZC010000025.1, on the reverse strand, counting down.
TGATTTGGGAATTGGAGGAGACGAAGAAAGCAGGGAGTGTAACGGTTTAGTCTGTCCTGGCCAGAAAGGTAATTTTTTTCTTTCCGTTGTTTTGCTTTCTTGCTTCAATGCTTGATTATTTTCTTTTTCTTTATTTTTGCCTTATTTCGTTTTTATTCATTTCTTTTCTTTTTTCCTTCCTTTGTATCTTCCTTCTTTCCTTCCTTTTTTCTTCCCTCCTTTCCTTCCTTCCTTTCCTTATTCTTTTCTTCCCTTTTTCCGTAAGTCTACACGTACGTATTTTGAACGAGCTTCTTCTTAGCTCTTGGGCGTTACGTGTTTAAATAAAATTTGATTGATTGATTTGATTTCCCTTCCTCTCTTTCTTCCTTTTCTTTTCTCCTTTTTTTCTTTTACATCTCACACTTTCTACCTGTTTCTTTATTTCCCATTTTTCTCTCGGACTTACTCTAACTATTCTTCTTTCTCAATTCAGTTGACGGCGGTTACAGTGAGTGGAGCTCTTGGACAGAGTGCACCATGACTTGTGGAGGCGGATCACGAATACGAAAACGAACCTGTACTAATCCAGCACCAGCTAACGACGGTAAAACTTGCTTTGACCAGCAGCTGGGATCAGAAACAGCATCCGAGGCATGTAATATCCAACAATGTGAAGGTATGACAAAAGTGTTTCATCTTTGATTTAGCGGTTTGTTAAGCTATTAAGTCCAAAACACGTGCATAAACAATTCGGAAAAAGATTAAATCTAAATGTTATGCATACCAAATAAATAGCAACAGTTGTTGCTATGGCAACAATGACGTTTCAAAATGGCTGCCAATTATCCTTTCAAACTAATTTAATTCGAAAAAATCTTTGGTGACCTCCCATTTTTTTTTTCATTAAAACTTTTCTTGAAGCATGAGTAATCAATAGGCCGATTTTAAAAAAATTCTGTAGATCCAAATTTTTAAAAAATTAACAAACATGAGTTTTCCGAGAAAAAAAAATTATTCGTTCTACAGAATTTTTTTAAATCGGCCTATTGATTACTCATACTTCAAGAAAAGTTTTAATGGAAAAAGAATGGGAGGTCACCAAAGTTTTTTTCGAATGAAATTAGTTTGAAGGGTAATTGGCAGCCATTTTGAAACGTCATTGTTGCCATAGCAACAACTGTTGCTATTTATTTGGTAACAGTTTCTGATTGTCAGAATGTTTAACTATGCATAACATTTAGTTTTATTCTTTTTCCGAATTGTTTATGCACGTACGTATTTTGGACTCGTAAACTTGTATTTTCCATTTTTCAAGAAATTGTATGGAGCCACCTTAAAATCAGTTCTCTTTGAGAGTCAATATAAGGAGCACAACACTTGACTGTATATATGGTGAAAAATTGCTCAGTTTTGAATCATTAGATGTATAAAAGTATTATTCATTTTGTAGGTTTGTGTAATCCACGTTGTCAGAATGGAGGTCAGTGCGTTGGAACGCTATGCCAATGTACAGAAATGTACGAAGGAAAATCTTGCGACAAAGGTACTGTATAAAACCTTTCAGCGCTTTTCGTATGTGCATGTGCTAGTTGTTTATGCTGCATTAACGTCAACTTGTATGTTTTGCTTATCCAATTTAAACTGTTTTTCGTTATTCTAGCAATTTGCAAGGAACCTTGTCTTAATGGTGGGTTATGCGTTGATCCGTTTAAAAATGCATGTCAATGCCGACAAGGATTCTGTGGAAACTTATGCGAGAAAAGTAAGTAGCAAACAAAGTCATATACAAATAAGCTTACTGAGCAAATAAATATTTTACGTGGTGTTTCCACAAAACTTATCTATAAAGTCATATACCTTGGCAATGAGAACGCATTTGGGGTTGGGTTTTTTTTTGGTTTTTTTATCTTATTAACTACTTAATAACCGAGAGTGAGATCTTTACGGTAAAATATTAAACCGAGGTCTTGCTGTATTGACCGAGCGATAGCGAGGTTAATACGTTCAAGACCGAGGTTTAATATTTTACCGTAAAGACCGAACGGTCGAGGTTATTAAGTAGTTTATTATATGGCACTTTTTATTACAAAATCAATGGCTTGTATTTCTTGGTCTTCGCTTCGTTTAACGTCAAAACACCGAACTAGTGTTATTTTCTGCTGTTTCTTTCTCGTTTGGATACTAGAATTTACTTTTGTAATGTTCATCGTCGTTTATTTCATTTATTTTCGTCGGCAATAAAAGTTTCTTATTAGGATTTTTGTTTGTTTCCAATCGTAGGGCATTAACAATTTTCATAATGCCCGCGGGCATTACGGAGAAATCTCGCCACGTCAGCAACCAATCACAGCGCGTGATGTTACCGGAAGTAATCCGTTAATCCGGAAGTAATCTTAAGTTCTTAATGTCATATTGTGACGTCTTCTTCGTATTTATATAACTGGACAGACATCAAAATATGGAATATATTTGTTTCACACAATAAAGATTTTGAGGCATGGAAAAACTCGTTAGTAATTCAAATTCAAAGGAAATAAATATTTAATCAGTATTTAGAAATCGGAGGAAGATTACAGTCAAATTTAGCAAACTTTGAGGCCTATTACATTTTTCTTTCTTATTAGGTGGTAAAGCTTGCTCTGCTTACGTTTTCTACTTCCGTGTCACCAACCTGGCCAGGAAGGATATCGTTTTCTTTTCCAGTGACGGAATTCCTCAGAAAGGTTTTCCAATCAAGATGCGTCAAATTGTGGAAATTAGAAAAAACACTTTGAGTAATGCACCTGTAAAGTTCCAAGTTAGGAGCGGTGATACGCTTCTTTTTATTAACAAGAAACCTGACGTTACTCTTGTCCCAAGTCAAACCAAAGGACAGCCGGTCTCTCTTACTATTACAGGTAGAGTACAAAGAGTCATATATGTTGGCATTTTTGAAAGAATTAAGGTGGCTCGCGACAGTCTAAATCACAAGAAATTATCGTTTTCCGCCATAAAAGGTTTTGCACAGGTCTCATGATTCATTGCATAGCTGTAGTGGTGGTCTTGATTATTGAAAAGTTTTATACTCTCAAAGTTTATCCAAGTGAAGAAATCGTGTTTCCAATATAAATGCAGAAAACCTAATTTGCATAAAATCTGTCGCTTACCACAAACACAATTTCTCTAGAAAAACGGCTGTATTTCCCAAGTTGTCTCAAGAATCGAGTTCTATTTTGTGATTACAGCAAGTATTGTGTTAGCCACCACCCTGGCCCAATTTCAAAAGGAAATATGGGCCAGGTAACCACTAATCTCATTCTCGCGTCATCAGGGCTAAATCCACTTATGACGATTGCAGTTTTACTCATAGCCAATAAAAACGCGCGAAAATTCAACCAATAGGAAAGCGGCTAGTATTGTGTTAGTATTTTGGGTTTACTTTTCAGATATTTGCCTGTGACCATGCCTCATTCACTATTGCTGCCTTCGAGCTCTCTCTTCCGCAGAGGCTGTAAATTAATAAGGGAGGCGTAGGCGCGCGGGCGAGGGAATAACACACCGCACGCCTCTGGTCTTCCTCGGCCCACTCCCACCTTTGTTTGCGCGCCTTAGCCTCTCCTAGAGCCTCTGCCGAGGAGTGAGGCCTGCGAGATTATCTTATAATGTAATTTAACCCTAAAAAAAATCTAACCCCAGCCCGCAAAACCGAGGTTACCACTTAGCTTATATGTTAACCCGGCAACTAGCTTGTTTATACCAAGCTTTATTCCAGCGGCAAAATACAGGAATGTATTGTATATTCAACTAAGCCTGGTAAACTTGCTCAATGGCTCTCTCCTCCGCCGAGGTTCTTTCGGAGATCGGATATTTCGGGGATCGTCGGAGATGCGTCGAAATCGTCAGTTGGACATAAGGAGTGCTTATTTCCCGTTGGACCAGTTTCGCCCGCACTACTTATGGCCAGCTGTGACGCCTCCGAGCATCTCCGACGAACCCCGAAACCTCCAATCTCCGAAATTTAACCTCTGCGGAGGAGAGAGGCTCAATGGGTCGAGTTGGCGTCTAAACTAGGCGGTAAACTCGGTTTCTGACTAGAGTTAGGGTTTTTGTTTGGGTTAGGTGACATTATAAAATAATCTCAGGTAAACAGGCAAATTTTAAAAAGTGAGTTAAAATATTATTTTGTTTGCCGCAACTTGTCTCGCAACGATCTTGGCTATTGAACAACATGCTACACGCTGCAAAGGTTTGCACGACTTTTCTCGCAACAATTACGTCAACGCTGTTAGCAAGAGACACCGTGTAACAAGGTCTTAACTGACAAAAACGTGGGAGCATTGTCTCTTTGTTCCTTACCCCATAGAGTTATATATACTAAACGCCATTACGGTTGTTTGCATTTCAGAACCAATTTCAAGCAAGCTGTACTTCACAAACCTTCGTGTAACTAACTTGGCTCGCATCAACATTTTATTAAAAGCAAGTGACAACGTACCGGCCAAAGGATTTAATATTAAGTCGAACGTCATCGCGGAGATAACTAAGAAAACTGGCGATCCTAAGGATATAACGTTCCAAGCTTTTGATGCTAAGACAAATAAAGTTCTGTCAGTCAACGGCAGGCAGGCGTTTAAAGTTAAACCAACCGAAGTGAAAGGGCTACCTGTTCCTTTGATTATCAAAGCAAATGGTATGTTACGTTATTTAAGTAATTGATAAAGTGTACGCATTTAGCGGACACCTTTGGGCCTGATTGAGGTGTCTGTTTAAGCGTGGTTTAAGAGAGGTGTCCGCTTAAGAGAGGTGTTCGCTTAAGAGGATTGTCCGCTGAAGAGAGGTGTCCGTTAAAAAGGGGTGTCCGCTTAAGAGAGGTATCTGCTTAAGAGAGGTGTCCGCTTAAGAGGGAGTGTCCTCCAAAGACGTGTGGCGGAGGAGTTTGTTTAGTTGTAGGCTAAAGACAGGTTTCGCTTAAGAGGGGAGTCAATTTAAGAGAGGTGTCTGCTTAAAGGGTATTGGCAATAAAAATTAAGTTTGTCTCATTTGAAAGAACTCGTCAAATGGTATAAGAAGACCTTTTACAATTTTTCCGTATCTGTTTTGGTTTTGGAAATATTTGGACCAAAGACAGCGTGCTGTCCGCCATCTTGTTGTAATATTGGGTCTAATTAACTAGGAAATTGGTGACGTCACAACCAGGGTAAACCTGATGAAACTACTCCGTAGGTGACCAAATTTCCACGGGAGACTTTTTAAATGTTGTGGGTCAATTTAAAATGGAAATAGCGCAACAAAATCGAGTTTCTAGCTCATAATGTCATAAGGTTGGCAAGATAAAAATTTTACTTTACCCTGGTTATGATGTCACATGCATATCGAAAATAATTCCAAGATGGCGGACAGCAGGCTGTCTTTGGTCCAAATATTTCCAAAACCAAAACAGATACGGAAAAATTGTAAAAGGTCTTCTTATACCATTTGACGAGTTCTTTCAAATGAGAGAAATCATGCAGAGTTTTTGAGTCTTAATATCTGGCAACAGCTTGTATTTAGCAAACATAAAATGTTATTAACTCCAAGCTGAAAATCTTGTACTAACTTGTACTACTTGTACTTTGATTTATTTTTCAGTTGCTCCCGCTAAACTCTTCCACATCGTGTTGCAAGTGACTAATTTAGCTCGAAGTGATATCATACTATTACCGAGTGATAAAAACCCAATAAATGGTTTAAAAATCGCAACGAATGTTATTGCCAAGGTTAAAAAGAATACGCTAACATCGAATCCAGTTGAATTTACAGTTATCAATGCCGGCACAAAACAACAACTGTACATTAACAATGCTAAAACTATCAGCATTGTTCCAAAGCCAACTGAAGATGCCCCTGAACTCTTGATTGTGACTAAGTCAGGTACACTTATTTTTCTTTTGCTTTGTTTTCATTTTGTTTTGTGTTGATTTATTTTTATCTTATTGGTTTTATTTATATAAATGTGTTTTAGTTTAGTTTTAGTTATGCCATTATTGATTTATTCTATTGTGATTTTTGTCACGGTGATTTATGTTGCTTCATTTTGATTTGATTTGGTTTGATTTAATTTGAAATGAAATGGATTGGTTTGATATGGTTTAGCGTGGGTTGAATTTGTAATGTAATGTAATGTAATGCGGTGTCGTGTGGTGTGGTGTAGTGAAGTGTAACGTAGCGTAGTGTGCAGTGTAATGTGATCTAATGCGATGGAATTGAATGTGATGGAATGTAACGTAATGCAATGTGATGCGATGTGGTGTATGCAATGCAATACAATGTAATGTTAATGTGAAACAATGTATTTCAATGTAATGTAATGTAATCACTAATAAGTTAAGTTAATTTGTGTTGAGTTGAGTTGACTTGGATCTGATTTGATTTGGTTTTTAATTCAATTTATTAAGTTGGTAGGCCTAAGTTGGCATTATAATGAAACAGCCTGTTTTTTATCTTATATTTTCAGCCAAAGAAGTTAAGAGTGAAGATTATTACTTACTAATTCAAATCATCAACAAGTCACCTCGAAAAATAGTCCTAATCCCGGACGACAATGAACCTGCCGAAGGCTTCCCAGTTGAACCTAAAGCTGTTTCATTGATAACGAAAACAGTCCGTGCTAAACAAGGCGTGACGTGGACAGCTGTCGACGCGGAAAGCGATGCTGAAGTTCTTCTTAATAACAGGAAGAATGTGACGTTCGTACCGTCTCTTGACAAGACCCATCTTGAAAGCTTAATAGCGACTTCGGGTAAGGTTACGTTGATTTTTCTTTACTCAACCAACAAGAACAACAGCAACACCAATAACAATAACAGCAGCAACGACAATGCAACAGCAGCAACAACGACAGCATCAGCAGCAACACAGTCACCACCACCACCAATAACAACAGCCAAGAACAGCAGCAACGTACAACAACAGCACCACTACGAACAACAGCAGCAGCAACAACACGATCATGACCGTCAACAACAGCACCAGCAACAACAACACTATCACCACCAACAACAACACAGAACAACAACACGATCACTATCACCAATAACAACAACAACACAGAACAGCAACAACGACAGCAGCAGCAGCAGCAACAACACGATCACTACCACCATCACCAATAACAACAGCCAAGAACAGCACAGCAACGTACAATAACAACAACAGCACCACTACGAACAACAACAGCAGCAGCAGCAACAACAATACGATCATTACTGTCAACAACAACAACACAGAACAACACCAGCAACAACAACACTATCACCACCACAAACAACAACACAGAACAACAACAGCACCAGCAAGAACAACAACAAGAACACTATCATCACCACCAACAACAACAACACAGAACAACAACAACAACCACAAACGAAAAGTGTGAGATGCTGCACATAGAAAATGACTGCCGCGAGTTAACAATAATTTGTGATGATGTTAACACGTATCTCTGTTTTTCCATTGCCTTTTTATTTCTAGAATCTGAGAACGAAGAAACAGGTAAGCGCATTAATTACTTAACTCTTCGCCTACCGTATCGTTCGTTTTCGAACCAAGCAGACTTTAGTATTTTACTCTGTCTAACGCCAGAGTATTTTAGAGACTTTCGGTAGTGAAGGAGTTAAAAATGACATAATGGAAAGTGGGTGGTGTAAATTCATAAAAGAAAACATTTTAATCAAAACAAAATAAACAACACTTTTCAGAATTGATCGACAAGACTTTCATAGTCATAGTTATTATCGAGAGGGATAATGTAGCTTGTGCTTTCTAAACTAAAAACTAAACTAAACTAACCTTATTTATACTGGATAACTCTATCAGTTATATCTAAACTGTTATCCTCAGAGGTCCAGTAAGGGCCCACCCTCATCCTGTAGTGTTACTACAGGAGGAAACCGGAGTACCCGGAGGAAACCTGTGGTGTTTGGTAGAGTCAAACTGGAAACACTCTTCTCACATGCGGCCAAGGTGATTTTTTTTAACCAGATAACTGCACCCTGCAGGAACCGAACCCGGCTCGCAGAGGTGAAAGGCACGTGCACTAACCACTGTGCCACCAATGATGAGTCATTGGTTAGTCAGGACTAAAAGGGGCTTAGATCGAATCCTAAGTATAACTTTTCTTAGTGACGAGCCTGTTAACCCATTACTGCGTGGACTGGGTTGTCTCTGATAAGTCAAATCGTCTGGCGTTAAACAGAGAAAAATCAATGAAGGAGTCGTTTTGGAGAGGCTCCAGCAAGAATGGGTTGATAATTGTCAGTTGTTTGCTGTACAAGCTGTGTTAGTTAGTAATACTCAGAAAAACTCTGAGCTCTAAGCGGGACTCGAACCCGCAACCTTCTGAATGCTAGCCAGACGCTCTAACCATTGGGCCACTAGAACTCAGTACAAGTAACAAGTACTTGTAACCGAGTAAAGCCTCGTTCGCGAAGGACTGGGCACAGTCTAAGGTATAATTACCTTAAATAACCTTGCTCTGCTATCTGAGTTCTAGTGGCCCAGTGGTTAGAGCGTCTGCCTAGCATTCAGAAGGTTGCGGGTTCGAGTCCCGCTTAGAGCTCAGAGTTTTTCTGAGTATTACTAACTAACACAGCTTGTACAGCAAACAACTGACAATTATTACTAACATCAAGCTGCAATTTCTGAAACTAACTAAGAATGGGTTAATATACCGGTACTTTCTCTCATTATAGCTCAGCCACAGATTGAGCCTTACTACTTCTGGTCATTCTTGACCATTTCAAATGGCCAGATACTCGGTCACCCAGCACTGACCGTTAACGGTCACGTGACAGTTGTAGACGATGGTCTGTACTTTGATGGCACCACTGGATTCCTTAGCGCTCATTTGAGTATCAATGATGTGTTAACCAATCCCGATAAAGCAACTGAGGGGTTTGCATTTGGAATTAAACTGAAATTTGACAGTACTGTCAAGGACTATGACACGCCACGATACGTGCTAGATACTGGAGCTAAGAGTCTTGGTTCTACTGGCTTGTCTCTTTATGTCCTCAACGGACGGATTGTTTCCGAGTTGTCCACGGCCACAACTAAATGGAAGGTAGGTAGATATTTTATAAGGCTCGCCACCACTTGTGTTAAGGTGGCTCCATACAGTTTCTAGAAAAATGGAAAATACAAGTTTGAGAGTCCAAAACACGTGCATAAACAATTCGGAAAAAGAATAAAACTAAATGTTATGCATAGTTAAACATTCTGACAATAAAAAAATGTTACCAAATAAATAGCAACAGTTGTTGCTATGGAAACAATGACGTTTCAAAATGACTACCAATTACCTTTCAAACTAATTTAATTCTAAAAAAAAACTTTGGTGACCCCCAATTTTTTTTTCATTAACACTTTTCTTGAAGTATGAGTAATCAATAGGCCGAAAAAATTCTGTAGATCCAAATGTTTTAAAAATTAACAAACATGATTTTTTCTGAAAAAAAAAATTCCTTCTACAGAATATTTTTAAGTTTTGGACTCTCAAACTTGTATTTTCCATTTTTCTAGAAACTATATGGAGCCACCTTAAGTTTAGTTTAGTTTTTGTTGTCGTTATTATTTTCTTGTTAGACTTATACGTTTATGGGGTTTACGTCCTGTTGTCTATTTCATCAGTCCTATTTAATGATTGTAATTATAAGTTGATGAAAAGATGCAACAACAAATAACAAACAACACTATAAACATTGAGCTACTAGGGCTAAGGTGGTTAACAGACTTTTTAAATATTTTTTTAAAATATTGATTGACACAATCTCAGACCATAATTCTTGGGACACTTGATTCTATTTTATCCTCAACCCCTTCCTCCTAGTTCCATGCATTTAGATCTTTGCAGCTGATGAAAAGTAAAAATATAACTACTGAACAACATTGAGGGGAAGAAGGGGAGAGGGAAGCATTATCCCAACAACTGATTGTCTGAGATTGTGAGTTTTCCCCAAGATGATTTCGAGTACAAATATGTTTTCTGTTTAGTTGATTAGTTTAAAGGGCAATAGCACTAAAAATTAAGTTTGTCTAATTTGAAAGAACTCATAAAATTCTAATAGAACATCCTTTACAACTTTTTCGTATCTCTCTTCGTTTACAAGATATTTCAATTTGTTTGATATGTAAATGAGATGGTCTCTGACGTCAGGTGTGGGGTAAAATATTTTCACATGTAGCAAAACCAGTTATATCTCTAAGTTTGTTCAGCGAAATCATTTGAAACTGTGCACATAAAAACTCCTTGCGACGCTGAACATTTCATGTTAGATATGTAAGTGATTTTGCTCTGTATGAAAATATTTTACCCCACTCCTGACGTCAGAGACCATCTCATTTACATATCAAACAAATTGAAATATCTTGAAACGCAGAAAGATACGAAAAAGTTGTAAAGGATCTTCTATTACAATTTTATGAGTTCTTTCAAATTAAACAAACTTAATTTTTAATGCCAATCCCCTTTAAATCAGAAGGTTCACAGAGGTATAGCACGTTTAATCTTTTGTGTTTTCTTGTTGTTATCAAGGTCGATATTGAATTGGTTTATGATAAATGGATATACATTATCATAAATTGGAAATCTACAGTCGGTTTAGAGCTTGCCGTTAATGGCTTCAAAAAAGTGTCAGTGGTGAATGGAGATGCCGTGAATGGAGCGCAACCATCAAGCGAAGAGCTGAATTTCTGTATGGGTAGAAACGTTGGTGGATCTGGTTTCTATTTCACGAAGTTTTATATCGCGTCGTTAGTGGTTTTCAAGCAGTACTTACCTATCAATCTTATTTATTCAGTATATTCTCATTACTGGGTCAATGGTAAGCATGTTTTGGTTTACAGTAATGTTGTGATGATAATGATGGTGGTTTTGATCAGTGATGATGGTGATGGTGGTGATGATGGTAGTGGTGGTGGTGGTGGTAATGATGATGGTGGTGGTGATGATGGTGGTGGTGGTGGTGATGATGATGATGATGGTAGTGGTGGTGGTGGTGGTAATGATGATGGTGGTGATGATGGTAGTGGTGGTGGTGGTGGTGGTGGTAATGATGATGGTGGTGGTGGTGGTGATGATGGTAGCGGTGGTGGTGGTGGTGGTGATGATGATGGTAGTGGTGGTGGTGATGATGGTGGTGGTGATGATAGTGGTGGTGGTAGTGGTGGTGGTGATGGCAGTGATGATGATGGTGGTGGTGATGATGGTAGTGGTGATGGTGGTGGTGATGGTGGACTGATGGTGGTGATGATGATGATGGTAGTGGTGGTGGTAATGATTCTAGCGATGATGATGGTGGTGATGATGATAATGATCATTACTAATAATTATAATAGTAACACTGATTATAAGTACGCTATTAATTATAATAATAATATTGATGATGGTGATCTAGTGGTGAGAATAAAAGGATAAAGGACTGGGTGGCTAATCATCCTTACTTGCAGCCAGCGGCTGAATTGCGAAGGACGCAGATCAACGTGGCCGTGTCGAGAATAAAGATTATAGTTATATTAAAGATAATACCATCAATGAGAATACAATATATTTTTTCTTAGTCCTTGTCCAGTCAAGCAAACTGTACTTCGTCAACCTCAGGATAGTCAACAATTTTGCTGGATCCGTGTCATTAAAGTTCAGCGATAACGTGCCGGCGAATGGATTTCTCCTGAATAAAAAGACTATCGCGAACATAAAGAAGAAGACAAACAGTCCAACGGCCATTTCAATACATGCAGAAGATCCTGTAACAAAGAAAACGCTCTATGTAAATGATTTACCCAACATTCGCATCACTCCAAGCCAGTTTGAAGAACAACTAAATGACATCAGTGTATCTACAAAGTCTGGAATTGATAGTAAGTGGATCGTTAATTAAGTGCGATATTTCTAAGACGATCGAATATCTCTATTCAACCTTTTTCTGAGAAAGGCGAAAGCCGAAATTTTACCATGGGGCAAGTAAATTTGTGCCATTTTGCCTTGGAACAATGGGCAGTCATTGTATTATGGCAAAATGACCAGTTCAAGCCCGTATAGAGGGGTTACGCAAGGGGAGAGCTGGTTACTGAGCGCTGATGGGTTATCCTATGGGGGAGCTGGTTACTGTAGCCTGAGTGCTGATGGGTTACTCTATGGACGAGTTGATTACTGTAGCCTGAGGGGTTATTCTATGGGGGAGCTGGTTACTGTAGCCTGAGGGGTTATCCTCTGGGGGAGCCGGTTAGAATAGAATAGAATAAAACTTTATTTCAAGAGGGAAAAGACGTATTAACCGTAAAGGTTATCTAACATACACACAATATTACAATATTTACAAATACAACAGACATAACTAATACACTATATATGGAAATAATGTCAAGTGATAAACTAGTCAAGTAGAAACACATTTACAATTCAATAAAAAATTACAATTGACGCAAAAAAGGTCTTCCAGATGGTTAATACAGGTAAGTTTATGAAGAAAGTAATTACGGAGTTTGCGTTTAGTAGTAGTTAATCTTAACGTGAAAGCATCAGAAGTACATGCAGGCGACATGGCAAGCTGTTTGCAATCACTATCTAAGGCGTTAAAGAGAATTGAGGCGCTGTAGAGAAATGTTCGTTTACCAGAATTAGTGCGCGGGTAAGGAAGCTTAAGGTCATATAAGCGGGCTCTAGTACGAGCGTGTTGTCGAGTGGCAGATAAGAAATTGAACATAAATTTAAAAGACGGTGGAACATTAGGATTGATTAGTATATTTAATAGTGACAAAAATATTTTTAAGTGACAGAGCAGTAAACTGTAGCGCTAAGGGGTTACGCTATGGATGATGTTGATTATTGTAACCTGAGTGCTAAGGAGTTACGCTATTTGGGAGCTGACTACTGTAATTTGGGTATTTTTCCAGACCTCTCATAATTTCTTTCAGAAGAGTGCCCTGGAAATAACCAGAGGCGGTTAATAATTATGATAATTATAATAATGACAAGTGATTTCTGCACCATTTCACTTTAGGTACTTCGCTATTCCAAGGAGTCGGGTGCTTCAGTGATAAAAGAAACCCAAGACCTTTGCCAGAATTGTTGAAGAATTTCCGTGGAAAAACTTTTGACTGGGCAAACTATAATAATACAATCATGAAATGTGCGTTGTTGGCAAAGAAGAAGAATTACAAGTATTTCGGACTGCAGTTTTACGGCGAGTGTTGGAGCGGATCAAGTGGTGATTCCTCGTACTCCAAGGATGGGGAATCCTTGCAATGCAGTAATGGTGTTGGCAAAGCTAGTGCTCTCTTTGTGTACAAGTTTAGCGATCAGGGTAAGTGAAAAACACCATAGGCAAGGGCCAAAATAGCCTATATATAACTGGACTGCGTGATTAAGAGTGACCGGTCCAAGATGGCGGATATTTGGGTTCCTGTAATAGTGACCACTGACCTTTTTTGAATGAACTCCTATACTGGATTGACCGGACTATCGCGACTGAGCCCATAGTTAAGTAAGAATTTTAGTCATGCGGTCAGCGATTGCTAGCATGACAAACCATGTTTTCGCCATCCTTGTTCGGTCACGTTTTGGGCATAACACGCAGTCCAGTTATATATAGGTCGGTGGTAGGAATCTACTGAATACGGATACTTGATGCAGATTTGAGCTTTACTTTACTTTACGTCGTGACGTTATTGCTCTTGTACTACACGCGTGTTGTGGTGTGTCGTTGGGTGGGCTGGTGGATTGTAGTATGTCAAGGGGTGGACTTGTATGTTGTGGTGGCGTGGCGTTGGGTTGTGTCGTATCGCAGTGTGTCCTGGGGCGGTGTATCTGGGGAGGTGTGTGGTTTTGTGAGCTGGTGGCCACTAGGGAGAATATAGTTTTGTAATTAGTGTCGTCCTCTTTAAATAAAGTGTATTGTATTGTGTTTGCGGCATGGGGTCGGGTCGTATTGTATCGATGGTGGGGTGTAATGGGGTGGTGGGTCGTGTCGCGTTGTGCCATGGCGTGTGTTGGTGTTGTGGAGTGTTATGTCGTGTTATGTTTTGGCTTATTTAGAAAATAGCTTTTCTCAGTGGCCGAAAAGGCTCATGAAATGAATGTGTGTGCTTTTTTGTTCTAGCCATTATTCCTCGTTCCATGTTCTACCTGGCTGCAAACATTTACAACAAATTTGGTAAAGGCATTATTCTCAAGGCTTCAGACAACCAACCTGCAGATCAAGTCATCCCCGTTGGCGGAGTGGCTCAACTCACCAAAGACATCCCTAACCAAACTCCAGTCGAGTTTGAGGCCTTTGATGCGCAAGCGCCAGATAAGCGTCTGTCTATTAATAACAAAAATCTTGTGGCCATCACACCATCAACTGTGAAAGGAGCACCACACACTTTGGTTGTCACTGAAGGTATGGGGTTTCTTCAATTCTTCACGCATAAACCACTACGCTAGATATTGTATATTTAATACTAAAGTTTGGCACTATTGCGTTCTAGGTGGCGTGTCTGAGGGAATAGGAAACATCAAGTCTCCTATTGGTAAGTGTTTTGTTACAGAAAATTAGAGAGAAAAAAACACAGTCAAACTTACATTTAGACACTTTTTTCATAAGACACTTTTTTACACGTTTTGTCCACTTTTCACATGTTTGCCTTTTTTTTAAAAACAGGTAAATCGCTGACAGGAGATGCAATAGGTTTGTATAGTTTATCTGTTTTACAATTACTAGTACGGTAAACATATACTGAAAACTGACATTTTAATTTGTTAGGTAATATACTAATATGAGAACGTATCAACTCTAGTGTATATGTGTTATTTTAAAAGCTTAGACCTACTTAGACGTACAACTACATAATAATATTTCTTTCTTTCGAATACTACAGTATAGAATACTATATATACTTATATCGTAATTATAATCTATATGTACCTATATATTAATACATATATATTGTCTATACTGTGGAATACTATTTATTCTTTAGAATATTATAGAATACCCAATATGTACTTTTTACAGCGTGACCGTTCTGTATCGGGGTATACAGACACGAGACGAAGCCGAGTGCCTGTATCCCGATACAGAACGGACACGAATTCTGTAATTTAATTCTAAAACGATCTATTTGGTAAGTTTATTGGCGTAGTAATTTTTCTAAAAAAACGTTGTCTAAGTCGAGAAAATCAAAGTTAGAGTTTATGGAATTTAGAGGAATCTATATCACATATATAGACTGTCATTAAACATGGATTTTCTTTGTGTGTTTCCTCATGAATTATGAATGAGTGTTAGAAATATTTTTATTAGCCGACAGAGTCGGTTGTCTTTGATCTACCGCGGGATATATATCACGAATATCCCAAAAATCGGTGCTATAACCTATCAACACTCAATGAGTCTCCACTCACCCTCACTGAGTACGAGACTACACTCACTCTCTAACCATTGCGCCTCGTCGACTATCTGCTCATAGAGAACTCGAGCTCATTGTCTAATTGTTAAATAAGCTTTTACCTATAGCCTGTTATGCAGTAATACTGTATATTACACTTACACTCTATAAGTATTGTATATTTCTCTTTCTTTGCAGGAATTCTGACTAGCCCATGGTTGATTACACTGCTCATCAAAAATAATGTTGGCGGGGATATTATCTTGTTCTCAAGCGATAATGAGCCACCACAAGGATTTAAAATTCGACGCAGTTACACCGTGACTCTGCGCAAAACCTTAGCCAGCCGACAGATTGTCACGTTCAAAGCCATTGAAGATCCTAGTCGAGCAAAAGTTCTCTTAAATGGAAAAGAATCCTTTCGTGTTACTAGTACAAATGGAAAACCTTTGCTGGTTCAGGTCATTCTTACAGGTAAAATTACAGAGTTAGTCGCGTAACCAGACAGATCACGCCAAACATCCCGTCAGCAATCCCTCTTTCGAGTGCTTAAATTTAAACATGTTTATGTACTGTTTAAAGGGCATATGACTCGAAAATTAAGTTTGTCTTATTGAAAAGAACATTTAAAATGATAAAATAACATCTTTTGCAGTTTTTGGTTTCCTTGCTTCGTTTTCGAGATATTCCAGTTTGTTTGATATGCAAATGACACAACTTTCTACGTCACACTTGCATAATGAGTTATCAGAAAAGGTTACATATCTTTGATATTATGAAAACATGGGCTTAACTCAAAGGAAGCATGTGCGTGTTTCTATCCACAACACCAAACTTGTAGAATTCCAAGTGATTTCGTTTCACAATAGCAAAAATATGTAACCTTCTCTCGGTAACTCATAATACTCATTATGCACGTGTGACGTAGAAAGTTGTGTCATTTGCATATCAAACAAACTGGAATATCTCGAAAACGAAGCAAGGAAACCAAAAACTGCAAAAGATGTTATTTTATCATTTTAAATGTTCTTTTCAATAAGACAAACTTAATTTTCGAGTCATATGCCCTTTAATAAACGAGCAGGAGTGTTTTATCAGGTGTTATATCTGATAAAATACGAACTGCGAGTTTATTGAACGGCTTCAAAAACGAACCACTTGGTAAGTTCATTGGCGTAGTAAGTTTGAAAAATAACCTTGGTCTGGCCGAGAAAATCAAAGCTAAAGTTTATGTAAATCAGGAGGTATCTTTATCACATATAAAGACACTGATTAAACTTTAATTTCTTTTGAATTTTCCTCATGAATTATTAATGAGTTTTTTAAATCTCTTTTAAATCTTTTGTCGCAGCATTTACTGGAGGCGCCGTTTCGACTGGTAAGCATAAAGTAAATTATATTTTTACAAATAGAGCAACAATCACGTGTTCATACTTTAGGTTAGCCTGTGAACAGACTGTCTTTGCCGGGTTGGCTTTAAGCAATGCTCATTTAAATTCACAGAACGTTTGCTCGCACGCTAATTTTTGGTTTGAGATTTTATTTTATGCGTTCTATATTTTTTCTTACTTACTCGCGGTTAAGTGATTATTAATGTGTGTTTTATGTATCTTTGTAGAAAACAACAAGCAAGTATTTTCTGTGCAAGGTAATAATACAACAAAAACAAATTGCCTGTCAGTCCGTCGGTCGGTCGGTCTGTCTGTCTGTCTGTCTGTCTGTCTGTCTGTCTGTGGTGTAGTTCTTTTGAACTACTTTTTTTTTTTTTTTTTTTTTTTTTTCCTTCGGCTTTCTTGTAAAGCAGTGCGTTGCACTGAAGAAATTCCGAGTTTAAATAAATTTCTCTCTCTCTCTCTGTCTGTCAGTCGGTTTGTCTGTCTGTCTGTCTGTCTGTCTGTCTGTCTGTCTGTCTGTCTGTCTGTCTGTCTGTCTGTCAGTCAGTTGGTTGGTCAGTCGGTTTGTTTTATTTGTCTGTCTGTCTGTCTGTTTGTTTTTACTATCCGATTTTTAATTTGTTTTCTTATTTTTGTCCTAGCTCCTCCGGTAACTGCTCGTCATTCCTGGATATTCACCAATATCGCGAATAAACAGGTCGCCGGAGATATATCCCTGTTAGTGCATGGTAAAACTGTAGCCAGGGAGGGTGCCACGATATTTGATGGCTCGACGTCGTGGTTAGGAGCAACTTTGGGAATAGCAGACTGTCTTCTTGCTCCAAGTAACTGCAGGGATGGTTTGTCGTTTGGAATCAAAATAAAGTTTCACTCGAGTTTTGCCAAATTTGTGGACGAACGATACATTGTGGACACAGGCGTCCTAAGCAAGGGTACACGAGGTGTTTCCATATTCCTGCAGGGTGGTCAGCTTTTCTGTGTCGTCATGACGGCGTCAGCCCAGTGGAAGGTAAATATATTCGATTGTAATAGGTTTCTGTACCGTAAGTTTTTGATTTAGTGCTTTTCAGTCGGTCGGTCGGTCAGTCCGTCGGTTAGTCGGTCGGTTAGTTAGTTAGTTAGTTAGTTAGTTAGTTAGTTAGTTAGTTAGTTAGTTAGTTAGTTAGTTAGTTAGTTAGTTTGTTTGTTTGTTTGTTTGTGTGTTTGTTTCTCTGTTTGTTTCTGTGTCTGTTTGTTTGTTTGTCTATATGTCTATATGTCTTTGTTTGTTTGTTTGTTTGTGTGTTTGTTTCTCTGTTTGTTTCTGTGTCTGTTTGTTTGTTTGTCTATATGTCTTTGTTTGTTTGTTTGTTTGTTTGTTTGTTTGTTTGTTTGTGTGTCTGTTTCTCTGTTTGTTTCTGTGTCTGTTTGTTTGTTTGTCTATATGTATGTCTGTCTGTTTGTTTGTTTGTTTGTTTGTTTGTCAGTCAGTTAGTTTCGACACATTTTTGCTCGAAACATCGGCCCTTTGCTACCTTCAACCTTCTGTAAACGTGGTAACACATTGCCTACACAGAACACTCTTTTTACGATACACTAACTTTGTTTTCATCTTAGGTTGGCATGTATGTTGCCGCTAACCGCTGGATGTACATTGGGATATCATGGTCAGAACTTCAAGGGCTTTATCTTTTTGTTGACGGCTACGCTAGGGCCCACACCAAAATCAGTTCTCCTCAAAATCCAATAGTTCCAATCGGACTAACATCGCCGAACTTTGTCTTTGGAAGATCATTAGCCGGAACTGGATTCGCTATGTTCTATCTAGCATCGTTTACTACTTTTAAGACCTTCTTATCTCAATCAGTAATGCATGCTGTTTTTACATACTATTGGAGACTTGGTAAGTTTAACTGGTCCACTCTGATGACGCAACTGTCTATTATTAGAAATAATGTATACGTACGGCAGTTTTGGGGTGGTCATTATTTATGGCGAGGATGAAGTCTTTTTCTAGTTGAAATCTTGAAAAACAAATTCCATGTTAAGTCTTTGCTAGTTTTTGCTGTATAAGCAGTCGTTAATAACCATCATTATTAGTTCAAATTTCACGCGGTTTTCTTTGTTATTCATAAGTCTTTATCTCCCATATATACAAACTGAATTCAATTGAATTGAATTGTCATTATAAATGCACGGTCTTTATCTGTATAAAGCCCAGGAAGTATACAGATAAAGACAAAACCTTGTGAAATTTGAACTAAATTAGTTAATTCCCTCGGCTTAAAGGGTATTGGCAATAAAAATTAAGTTTGTTTAATTTGAAAGAACTCGTAAAATTGTAATAGAAGACCTTTTACAACTTTTTCGTATCTTTCTTCGTTGGGCTCTGACGTCATGAGCAGGGTACAGTATTTTTAGTTTTTACACAAAGCAACATCAGTTATGAAATGTTCAGTGTCACAAGGCGTTTTATGTGCACAGTTTCAAGTGATTTCGTTGAACAAATTTAGAGATATAACTGATTTTTCTACGTGTGAAAATACTGTACCCTGCTCATGACGTCAGAGACCATTAATTTACATATTAAACAAATTGAAATATTTTGAAAACGAAGAAAGATACGAAAAAATTGTAAAGGATTCAAATTAGACAAACTTAATTTTTGTTGCCAATGTCCTTTAATGTGCGTGGCTTATTGCTTCGGTTCTCCGCGGTAATTTAACTCTTACATTTTAAAATTGTACTTGATAATCTTCACTGGTGCGATAATCTTTAATGGTGCGTTGTACGTTTTTACACACCAATCGCTAAATATTTTTTAAAAAAATTACCCGTTTTGTTCGTAGGGTTTTCTAAGTTTAATGCAGGAGGAAAAGGCTTCATTCACCTCAAGATTCTCAATCAAGTTGGCCAGGACATTGTTATTTTCTCAAGCGACAAAGTACCAGCCAGAGGATTCGTCGTGGCCAAAGGATTTATTGTGGATTTTGTGAAAGAAGTCAATGGCGCTGCATCTGTAACATTTACTGCCAAAGATCCTCTTGGAGGAAAAGTTATTTATCTCAATGGAAAAACATCGTTAACATTGAAAGCTTCAAGATTTAGAGGTCGGGCATTCAGTATTACCGCCTCGTTGTCTAACAACAAGTTGCCAGGTAAGGATTTTTTATTCTGCAAATATTTTCTAATTGGATAATCACGTTCTAACCTAAAACCCTAATCAAACGAGAACGCAAGTCATCGCAAGTTGGCATTCACGAATTTCTGTCGCGGTCGTTCGAAGACCCAAATTAACAAAATAAAGGTTTCATGAGTGTTTTAAACAGGTTTTAACTTTGTCACGGCACATAATATTTTCGGGAAATTATTCAGAGCGGCTGGTTGAGATAGCGTGACTGCCAACTTGCGATGACTTGCGTTCTCGTTTGATTAGGGCTTAACAATCTGAGTCTAATGCGTTTTTGCGTAAATTCTGTTTGTCTGATGGTATTACGGCTTACAGGAAGATTGTGTCTGTAATTCTGTATATGTAATTAAAAATTGTCTGTGACGTGTTCACGTCCGGGTTTGACACGTTTTTGGTGGATGGTGTGTAGTTGGCAACCCACGGAAATTTTAGCGAAAAATATTAAGACGTCGCAAAGTTGTAACTTTTCAAAAACATCCTTTCGCTTAACTGAAAATTGATCGGAGAAAATCGCCCTAAAATTTGATTTGTCTCGCAAAAATCTTATTTTTCACGTTGTGAAAAACTCCATTTTGATTCAATTTTTTTCACTAATGGAAAATGATTTATTTGTTATAAAAAAAAACACAGATTATTTTTCTACACTTGCTACCTTACATGGCCAAACTGTTTCAGTTGGTCTCCTGTGCTCCGAGGGGTTTTACCACCTATATCTTAGCTGTCATTCGTGGTCTGAACTGCTTTGATATGCCTCGACACGGCCACGTTGGAAATCTTTATAAGAATTGTAAGTCTTGATATGCAGTGATGGATTTACAGGGGGGTGCGGAGGTGCGCACCCCCCTGGCCCTTGGCCAAGGGGCTGCAGGGGGGGTGCCAATTACTCAATTAGTGCCTTGCTGCAGTGGGATGCGACGTGGATTTCATTGAAAATGTAAATCACATTTCTAATGTCTAGCTTCCTTGTGATATCCCTAATAAAATTCATAATAAAACGTCCACTTTATCCCTAAATTTATTTGACACCTTCCAGGTTTGATAAAATGCGCTATTGAAAACACGATTTAAAACTTTTAAATCTTTCTTCAAAGTACCGTCAGAATGCAGGAAATGCCATTTCAGAGGTCCAAATTTCAAAAATGTTCCGGGGGGCATGCCCCCAGACCCCCCTAGGAATGGTTTGACTAAGGTTTAAAAAATTCTAGATCCACCCCTGCAGCACCCCCCCCCCCTACCAGATCAAGCTGGGTCCATCACTGTAGATATGTAATGTATCAATTAATAATACAACGACATAATATGTGTGAAACAGTGAAGTAGTTGTCGAAATACTGACTAACTTTTTGTTCTTTTCGAATAATCTATTTTTCAGGAATGTCACACTTCTATTTTGTTTTGAAAATCTTAAATAAAGTTGGCTTTGATATGTTCCTCAAGTCTACTGACAATGTTCCTGCCAGAGGATTCGCTGTGAAGAGTGGTTTTATTGTCGTCATCACCAAATTGACCAATAGCGTGACTCCAGTAGGATTCTCAGCCTATGATATTCACGGAAACTCGGTGTTGCTGAATGGCAAATCTTCACTTATTTTAAAACCAAGCATTTCTAAAGGAAAGGCGATGGAAATTACAGCAACAACAACTCGAGGTATATATTATTGCATCAACGCTTTTATATATTTTTTTAGGGAACTCGCTTTAAGACTATTCGAACGAGGTCTTTTGGAACTTTAGAAGAGATATTTCTACAGATATTGTACTAAGAAGACGCTAAAAACGATGCAAGCTGATTGGCTTCCGTACGCAAAACGATGCAAGCTGATTGGCTTCCGTACACAAAACGACACAAGTTGATTGGCTTCCATACACAAAGCGATGCAATGCTTCCGTACACAAAACGATGCAAGCTGATTGGCTTCCGTACACAAAACGACGCAAGTTGATTGGCTTCCATGCACAAAACGATGCTATGCTTCCGTACACAAAACGATGCTATGCTTCCGTACACAAAACGGTGCAAGCTGATTGGCTTCCGTACACAAACGATGCAAGCCAAATGGCTTCCGTACGCAAAACGATGCAACCTTACTGGTTGCTTGGCAGTGGGGATCCTACGATATATGTCGTCTGCAATCACTTGACGCCATCTTTATTGATTTCCAATTAAACTCTAAATTTCGTGCAAAACAAACATGGCAGTCAGCGGTTTGTCAGCAGTATTTGCCAACCGAAGAATCAACCAAGATGACGGACGTAACGTCATGTGGAAACGATCTATACGACCGGAAAGTTTTGGCGGGTACATTTTTGAGTTGATTTAAATATAACTTCAAAACAGAACTAGGTATCTTCATTCAAATATTCCAAACAATAACTGCTGGGTTTCTTTAAAGCTGTTCTTTTAAGCTGTATCTAAAATCTAAATGAAAGTCGAACTGGTGTGAACAAGAAACGACACGAAATAGCCAACACAGCGGCAAACTCCGAAGACGAAAACAGAATAATCCAAACGTTAAATATAATAAATATATTATTAACTCCGAGAGTGTAAAAAATAGAGTGCTGCGTAGGCAGTGCTTAAGACATCATTCAACATTGTTGAACGATGTTGAATAATGTTGAAAGAACGAGTGGCCAAATGCGGGCGGAATTCAACATCGTTCAACATTCATGAATGACAATTAATTGAACGTGGGCTACCACAAAAGCTGGAATCTACAATATCCCGCATGGCGCATGTCTCTGTTCAACAAAGTTGAATGAAATGTGGCCAAATGCGTTCAACACCTTTCAACATTTTGAGAACAATAGGAATGTTGAACACGTGTTGAACGAAAATTTTAACATGTTCAAATTTCGTTCAACACCATTTAACAACGTTCAACATCATTCAACAGGGGTGGCCAAACACTTTCAACATGTTGAATTCAACAATGTTGAACGATGTTGAATGAAATGTTGAAAGCGTTTGGCCAGGCCTTTAGAACAGAGCAAAGTGAAAAGGTTGTAAACTGGACAGTTGACCACCTTTTTACTTTGCTTTTATATTAACTTTGTTGTCTAGGTCTATACCGTATAATTTTAATGCTGTGGTGTTCAAATAACCGTTATCACGACTTGTGTATTTTTAATGTTTTACTTTACTTTTGATATACTTTTTAGTCTCGGGTGGAACTAGATACTACATTGGTCTCAAGCTGCTCAACAAGGTTGGATCAGATATAGTCTTTAAATCTAGCGATGGCAATCCTAAACATGGTTTCAAGGTTAAACAAGGTTTAGTTGTTCAAATAACAAAGACAGTCGCTTCCTTACAACCCGTCATGTTCTCCGCTGTTGATAGCAAGGGAGCAGTGATTACTTTAAACAACAAAGCAGAGATTATCCTGAAACCTTCGCCTGTAAAAGGAAATCCTTTCACGATATCAATGACCCCTGGTCCAGGTATTAATGATTTTTAATAATTAATTAAATTATAGCATTTATATTTAATGGGCGAATTTTTTCGGCTATCTCACATATATTTCGAAATTTCCGAGAAAAACAACCTCAAATTCTGTTTATGCTGACATCGGCTAAAAAGAAGCGGGAAAACATCAAGAACAAGAGGGCACACCGTATACCTCCGCGCCAGCGGATTATTAGAGATGTTTAAAAAGAAAACGAGCCATCCCGCTATAACCAGGTTAGCTAACGCATAGTTAGTGGAGAGGGATGGTTTGGAAGCTCCATTGTCGCTCAAGATTATGCAATGGTCATGTTATTGTGTTTATGTTGGAGGAAGGCAATTGGTTGAAGAAAGGAGATTATAAAATAACATGTATACTACGCGAGCCCTGATTGGTCAATTGCCGTATTTGGATCAGAGTATCCAAACACGGAAAATTCCCGCCAAAACGATTTTTTGAAAATGTCGGACAGTATATCATATCCACTTGTGATTATTTTATAAAAGAAATACCAAATAGTTTTCTCCGTGTTTGGAGACTCTTATCCAAACACTTGGGAAATTGCTCGACTTTCGAAAAGCTAAAAACACTCGCCTACGGCTCGTGTTTTGTTACGCTTTTCTCCAGTCTCGCAATTTCCCGCGTGTTTGGATCAAGTATCCAAACACGGAAAACCATTTGGTATTTCTTTATTCTATGGACACGTAACGACGAAGGACTACACAACGAACAAAGGACGTGACGACGAAGGACTACACTAATTAAACCCGAACGTTGCTATTGCATGACTGCTTCATTATACAGAAAATACAATACGTTCAGTGACCGTGAAATTAGACAAATTGAACAAAAACATAGAACAATGACTTTTGCCGCGTTTCCAAACCATCCCCCTCTACTATGGCTAACGAGACTTAACGGCCTGGCCAAACGCTTTCAACATCGCATTCAACATCGTTGAATTCAACCGTGATTCAACATGTTGAAAGCGTTTGGCCACCCCTGTTGAATGATGTTGAACGAAATTTGAAATGTTCAAATTTTCGTTCAACACGCGTTCAACAATGTTGAACGATGTTGAATGAAATGTTGAAAGCGTTTGGCCAGGCCTTACACATATGAATAAAATGCTTGATTGCTCTCATACCAAAATTATGCAAAAATGTTTGCATAAAATCAGAGAATCCTGTGGTCAGATCTTTATTTCTTATTCAAACTTATTACTATTTATATTAAGATTAAAATTGTAATATTAACATACCAACTTCTCTATTTCTTAAAGGTTCAACTAGAATGACCGCCTACTTTACTTACATGAAAATCATCAACAAAAATGGCGGAGATATTATCTTAAAGTCAAGCGACAACTACCCCAGAAATGGTTATCTCATAAAAAAGAACACCATGGCAGTCATAACGAAAAAAACTTCCAGCAACATGCCCGTGGAGTATTCAGTAATAAACGCTCAATCTAAGAAACCAGCTCTTGTCAATCAAAACTATAAAATAACTCTGACTCCACATATGATCCGAGGTCATCCAGTTAATTTGTTTGTTGGTGGAACTGGTAAGTATATAGAAACGTATTGAAAAGTTCTTTTTCTGTGCTTCCATAAGTGGTGATAAAGGGGAGAGAAGGAGAGAGCAGCCTCTACAATAATAATTTTGATATTGTAGTATAACTACATCTTGTAAAATTTGATCTAGAACTCTCCATTTTAGCTGTCCATTTCAGTTTCAGTATAGCTTATAATGGACGGAGCGTTTAACCGGTTATCAGAAAGTTGAAGTTTAAATCCCCGTCTAGACCTCAGAAACATTTTCTGAGTTAACGAATGTTTACCGAACGTGTGTCACACACATGCTCGCACACTTAATGTCAACCAGGAAATTTATTGCACGACTAAACGTACGTATTGCACGTACTGTGTGTAGTTTCTTCAACAGCTGTTATTTTTGTTTTGTTTGTGTATTAGTTAAAGGGGCAAAGAAGACTCAAGTTGAAACACCAAAGTCTGCAGCTGGTAATTTTAGATAAGTCTTATAAAATTAGTTTTAAAATGTTAATTAATTGAATAAATAAATAAATAGAATAATTCTATATGTACATACTAAATATATTACCTCGTCAGTCAACTTAAGTTTTCTTGTCAAAATTCAAGAAAGGACATAAAGTTTTCTATTGCAGCTATAAAATTAGGGAAAGAGAGAACGTTTCATAACATTAGTTTGTTGAATATGGTCTTCACAGTTAACATTGGACAATATCTGTTTTCATTTTCATTTTCAGATTTAACGAAAGGCGTTGGTGGAAGCAGAACTTCCCTTCCTATTTACTATCTCGTTCTAAAGCTGGCAAACAGGGCCGGATATGATGCGACTATCATTCCAGATGACTCTCAGCCTCCACAATTTCAAGTTCGGCGAGGATACCTCGAAATTGTCACAAAGAAATCACACAGCAATCAACCTGTCGTGTTCAGAGCTGTAAAGTCAGGAACAAATGAAACTCTGAGTATTAATGGCCAGGAAACCATTTCTTTACTGCCGTCTCTTATGAAGGGGAAACCAATTGACATAAACCTGAAAACGAAAGGTAAACATAAGAAATATATATTTGTCTGTGGAAGAAAATGATCAGTGAAACTTTGTTGTAAGCAGTAGGAAATTTTCACTATGGCCATCATATACAACCAGAATGCTTTGCAATTTTCACGATCACTATTACTACCACCATTTAAACTATCAACATCATTACTGTTCTTATACCATTTGACTACCATCGCCACAAACACCACCCACACTAATCGCTTTTACTGTAATTGCTTTTACTTATCGTGCACTACCATTATGACCAGACCACAGCCACCACTAGTACCACCTTGAACATTAGAGACCCATCTCTACTACGGTATCATCGTAACTACGGTATATAGAATTGCCACAACCATTGTCACCACCCGCCATACTCGTTTATTGCACTACATTTTTCCCACTGCCACCACTACTATTTCCACCTGTTTTACTGCTTTCAATTCTCTACCGCCACCACTATAACTACTACCACTATAATCATCATCACCATTATAACCACCACTAAAACCACCACCATCACCTTTATAACTACCACCATCATTACGAGTGCGTGCTTTGATTGCATTCTGATTCTGTTTCTTTTATAGAAAATATGGTAGATGAAACGAAATTAAAGCCAGAATTAAGTATGTACAGAGTAGTATTATATTTTCAAAAATGTTGTACTCTTTATGATTTTTGACGAAAATTCAAGTAGATTTTATAGAAGTTACCTATATGTAGTTTAGACTTTGCGTGTAGTCCAAAACTGTTGTGATTATTTGACTGGCATATCTTTCGTTTTTTTTGTTCAAGCGAAATAGGAAACAGTTTCCATGTTTTGGTGTTAGTGTTCATCGCTAAGGTAGTACAGTGGAACCTCGTTAATACGACCATCGTCTGGCCAAAAAATGTGGTCGTATTAACGGGGTGGTCGTATTAACGGGGGAGTATTACATTACTTAGAATGTATTCAGGCCAGAAAAAAGTGGTCGTAATAACGAAGTGGTCGTATTAACGGGGGAGTATTACACTACTTAGAATGTATTCAGGACAGAAAAAAGTGGTCGTAATAACGAAGTGGTCGTATTAACGGGGTGGTATTACACTCTTAGAATGTATTCAGGCCAGAAAAAAGTGGTCGTAATAACGAGGTGGTATTACACTACTTAGAATGTATTCAGGCCAGAAAAAAGTGGTCGTATTAACGGGGGAGTATTACACTACTTAGAATGTATTCAGGCCAGAAAAAAGTGGTCGTAATAACGAAGTGGTCGTATTAACGGGGGGGGGGGTATTACACTACTTAGAATGTATTCAGGCCAGAAAAAAGTGGTCGTAATAACGAAGTGGTCGTATTAACGGGGGAGTATTACACTACTTAGAATGTATTCAGACCAGAAAAAAGTGGTCGTAATAACGGGGTGGTCGTATTAACGGGGGAGTATTACACTACTTAGAATGTATTCAGGCCAGAAAAAAGTGGTCGTAATAACGAGGTGGTCGTATTAACGGGGGAGTATTACATTACTTAGAATGTATTCAGACCAGAAAAAAGTGGTCGTAATAACGAGGTGGTCGTATTAACGGGGGAGTATTACACTACTTAGAATGTATTCAGACCAGAAAAAAGTGGTCGTAATAACGAGGTGGTCGTATTAACGGGGGAGTATTACACTACTTAGAATGTATTCAGGCCAGAAAAAAGTGGTCGTAATAACGAGGTGGTCGTATTAACGGGGTGGTATTACACTACTTAGAATGTATTCAGGCCAGAAAAAAGTGGTCGTATTAACGGGGGAGTATTACACTACTTAGAATGTATTCAGGCCAGAAAAAAGTGGTCGTAATAACGAGGTGGTCGTATTAACGGGGCGGTATTACACTACTTAGAATGTATTCAGGACAGAAAAAAGTGGTCGTAATAACGGGATGGTCGTATTAACGTTGGAGTTTTACAATACTTAGAATGTATTCAGGACAGGAAAATGTGGTTGTATTAACGAGGTGATTGTATTAACGAGGTGGTCGTGTGGTGGGATTCCACTGTATGTTCTACGATGTAGCTCAGGGCTCAAAATAACGGCCGGTCAATGACGGGCCAAATTTTTAATGTGACCGGTCAAATTTGTATAACGCCAGTCATTTTGACCGGTCATATTACTTGCAATTAATTTTATTACTTCCATTTAAAGGAACTTAAAATGATTGTTGTTGTGCTGTTCTAGACCCGTTTCATAATGTCTGATATATATTGAAGTGAACTACGCATGCATTTCCTTTTTATGACAAACATTCATATCAGTACTAGCTTATATATATAGCGTAGAATATACATGTTTTTTGTTGTGTTGTGTTTTTTGTTGGGGGTTTGTTGGGGTTTGTTGGGGGTTTTTTTTTGCGGGGGGCGTCGTGAAATTTGAGCGGTCAAAAATTGCCTTTGACCGGTCACAATTGGAACTGACCAGTCACCATAACCAGCGTAACATGAAACGTTATTTTGAGCCCTGAGCTGGGAAGCCTATAGGAAGAGTTTGGTATCAAACTTTGGAACGAAATATGGATGCTTTGAGCAAAGTCCAGTCACTTGAATGAACAGTAAAACTCCGTATATTAAATATACAAAAAACTATTTTTGTTTCAGAAACGCCTTTCTTTGTCAGCTTACACGTCAGTAATAAGTCTCCTGCGGAAACAATATTTTTCCCCGCCAAGCAATCACCGGACACTGGGTTCCATTTGAATCCTGGAGCGGCGATGAACATCAAAGAGACTGTGGAGGACGGTCATCCGTTGACCTATGTTGCTCTTCGTGGGGATAACCATAAGCCTCTGCTTATTAACAACCAAAGTAGGCTCGTTATTACACCGGCAAAAACGAAAACTTTGAATACTCAAGTTGAGATTACCACACCTGCAGGTATTGAGTTGTTTTAATTGAGAATGTTTAACCGATACATTCCGAACTTGGCTGCAAAATGGCTGCCGCGCACGCTAATACGCGACGGGGTCTGTGTACAGGTTAAATCCGGTACCGTGTAACTAGAACGTAAACGGGTTGGTTTTCATATCGGATTGGGCTAGGCAATCCGGTACGAGAGTAATCCGCTATCGTGTAACTGGGGCCTAAGTATAGGTTAGTTACCGAGGTTGAGTTCAAGATCACAGTTTGCCTAAGAAAACAGAGATACTGAGTTCGTTATCACAGAGGTTGTCTAAAAAACACTTCAATCGCGATGATAAATCCCTTTATCACTTTCATTAATAATTCATAAAGAAAATTCAAAAGAAATGAATGTTTAATCAATATCTGTAAATCGGATACAGATTCATCCTGATTTACATAAACTTTTTCCTCAATTTACTTAGCTAAAATCACTCCAACTTGAAAAATAGTTTGAAAACATGGCTATTTAGATGCGCCCATTTGATATCTGATTTACTACGGCTCGCTTGCAGCTCGCCTTGTAAATCAGATACAGATCGGCTGCTCATGCTTTATCTATTACTTATCACATTCGTGACCATTGATTAACCCTTATTTTCTCAACCACGCATAAATCAAGTTAATTGCCCCGGGCTAGGGCATTAACTTGATTGCTGGGGGATTAACTTGATTTATGCGAGGTTGGGAGTAATTATTATAAATAAACAACCGCGGTACATCTAAGAAAACCGAGGTGATCATGAACTAAACATTGTTAACAATATAGTGGTGATGTCAGTGTTTTCGCCATATTTTCATATTTTTGTTATAATGTTTCTAGGTTTAAAAATAAAGCCCAACTTGCTTCACAAGGACTGTCATATAGTAAGCTGTGCTGGTAAGTATACGTTTGTAAGTTATGTAGTACTAGTGTTTTTCATACTGTAACAACACGTGCTGACTTTGCGGATTCATGAATCATGTGTCCTAACTATTCTGTTTATGTCATATTTAGCTCCTAGTCCCCCTGCAGTTCCAAATCGTTTTATCACCCTCATTCTTCATAATAAACTTGGCCGAAAAGTGCGAGTCCTTCCCAGCAAAGGACGCCGTATGGACAGTGGATATGTGGTAGATGCGCACAGTTTTCAGAAAGTCAACATCATTATCAAAGGCGAAAAGTACGTGGAGCCTATCACTTTCAGAGCAGAGGACCTCGAGACACAATCGAAGTTGTTATTAAACAAAGCTCTATTTCCAATCTCGTTGACGCCTTCAAATTCGCCAGATGCTGTAACCAATATTTCAATCACAGCTGAAGGTATAGTACAGAATTGTTAACTATGTACCGTTTTATACACGTTACAAATTGCATTGCATTACATTACATCACATTACATGACGTCACATAACATGACAGTGCGTTACAGTACAGTGCAGTACATCACAGCACATTACATTACATGACGTCACATTACATGACGTCACATCACATGACTGTGCGTTACAGTATAGACAGTACATCACGGCACACCACATAACATATTATATTACACTACATGACGTCACATTACATTACATGACGTCATATCACATGACAGTGCGTTACAGTACACTGCAGTACATCACAGCACATTACATAACGTTACATTACATTGCATTACGATACATTACGGTACATCACATTACATTACACGTTACGTTACATTACATTACTTACATTGTATTGCGTTACATTACATTATATTACATTACATTACACAGTACAGTGCATTACACAGTACAATGCATGACAGTGCAGTACAGTACAGTGTAGTGCACTGCAGTACAGTACAATACAGAGCAGTAACTAAGCGATAAATTTCTTATCTTTCTTATCATTTAGCTCCTCACGCGAAGCCTATACAGTCATGGTCATTCTCCAGTTTCGATGGTTCCGTTATTGCTGGTAGTCCAAACCTAACTGTGCATGGTGAAATAAGTGCTGTCGCTGATGGTCTTCACTTTGATGGTTCCACCTCCTTCATGGATACCTACATTGAAGGCTCTAGCTGTTTGTACGACCCTGAATTTTGCTCAAGGGGGTTAAGTTTCGCTACTAAACTACGCCTAGATAAAGCCACGAATGATTACATGGAACCGAAATTTATTCTTGATACTGGAGGACATTCTAAAAACACCAGAGGCGTGGCATTGTTTGTTGAAAAGAAAAAACTTGTTGCTGAGGTGACGACCAAGAAGATGAGATATAGAGTAAGTAAAACGTTGATATAATGGATTGGTCTGCACAAGCATAAAAAAACCTTGAGGGCGTAGAGCACGGAAATTGTATAAAAACTAAGGGGGACGCTGGAACCCTAAAGTCTGTTAAGTATAGGATAAATACCGAGAACGGAGGAGACACCAGATTGACGATTCGGAAAACCTTAAATTGCGATTTGAGAGGCAAAGGATTAACTGGGTAAAAGTTCCATCGCAAGTGTTCACTTTGCCCCCATATGTTTTTCAAATATTTATTTCTAAACCAGCAAACCGCGCTGTCAGTGTTATACACCCGTTAGAACTATATGTTGTTCAATAATAATAATAATAATAATATCTATGTATAGGATAAATACCGAGAACGGAGGCTTTAAGCCAGATAGATCTATCTGGCTTAAAGCCGACGTAAAACACGATTGAAGAAGGTTTTCTAAAAGATAGCATTTACCGAGTGTCGAAGGACATTGTTATGTCAAATGTTAACGGGATTTTATGAAATAATAAGACTCCAAAGCAACCTTTGAATAGTTTATTAAACAATTTGAGAAGTACGTAAAGGTTCATTGAACACATACAGACTTCTACAAGCTTGTTTGAATAATTAGTATGAATAATTAGTACCAGATCTATCATTACAGCATTGGGCATACGTATTGATGCAGTATCAATCCCACATTTTATGCTCAACGTTCAGCGTAATAAATTGCCGACTCAACCAACAGATTTTGATGATTTTCATTGGTTTGCCTTCCTCTCGTAAACTACGTGAGCGAAAAGCAAACCCTTGCTCTCCTTCCCGTATGTGGGCGCTACCGGCGTTACCATACGAGATAGTTGTAGCAGGCACCCTATGAATTTATAATGCAGGATTTATGGGATATAAATCCCGCAAAAAAACAAAGAAAACCGACTTGATCGTGTTTTAAGCAATGATAGAAAATCAAATACTGTCACTAGAGGGGGGATAGAACTTGGGTGACTTAAGGCCCATTTACACAGGCGATTTTTGCTGCGATTTTTCTAAACTTGACGCATGTGATTGAGTGGACGAAAGTATTGATCCATGCAGCAAAGCTGCACAATCCAATACATGGATAGATCCAATACATTTCTAAGTCAATCCCTTTGATCACATGCTTCAGAAGGATAAAAATCGCAGCAAAGATCGTCTGTGTAAACGGGCCTTCACATGTTACTTCACAAATGTGCGATAGGATTAGGACCCAAGTTACATACGACCTGATTCGTACGATGCTTGATTGACGCTGAATATCAATAATAGGGACAAAAATGTTCGATTGCTTGTTAAAAGGTTAAAATAGATTCTATAGTAGTATTTTAAACCTTGTTAACTGGGTTTTGTTGTTTTTTCGCTCTGCTTTTTCGATAACAAAAACAGAAAATCCCTGCGACGCAGAACTTATATTAGGGACCTTACGAAGTACGACGACGTCTTCTAAACAAAAGAATTCTAGTTGTGGAACAAAGAGAATGAATAATTTTTAGTCCTTAGAGTAATCTCAACAGCGTCCTCGTTCTTTATATAACGCCACTTAGGGCATTTTCACGTCTTCAGGACGACGTCAACGGCCAAAAGATGAGAACTGTTGTTTAAGATTGACCTCGATATAGACACTACAATCTTTTTAGCAGTACTGCGGCATTTTAAAAGTCGGTAAACAAGCTTCAAATATGAAATATAATAGTCAGTCAGCCGTGACTTTTTTTAATTATAAAGTTTATGTTGCTTTTTAACCGCCGTCGTCGTCCTGGCATCGTAAGGTCCCTATTAACATTTTTAATTGTTGTTTTCTCGAATTTATTCAAAGGCTGCGACTCCTTTGGTATTAGATCAATGGGTGTACGTTATCGTAACGTTCAGGAAAGGTCTCGGGTTGTCGTTATATTACAATGCTCAACTTGGTAGCATGGACAACACAGGTACCCCAGTACCAGACACGAAGCCACTTGTCACGCTTAAGAATCTTCTGATTGGTCGAAGTATCCAAGGACCACCACACCAATACGCAGCATTCGATATGGCTTCGCTCACTATGTTCGAAGAGTATTTACATGAAGAGGATGTCAATCGTGTTTTCTTGTTCTTCTGGAGCGGACGTAAGTTTAAGCCATTACTGCCTAGGATGTCTGGGGTTCTCTTCTCTCTGTGACGAGTAAAACCGTCTGGCATTAGACATAGTAAAACAATAAAGGGGCCATTTTTGGCAGTGGCTCAGACAGGAATGGGTTAATCATTTGTTAAGCCATTGCTTCCCTTCCTAGGATGTTTGAGGTTTCTCCCTTTGACTAATTTGACGAAGAATTCAATTCCAAGTCTTAAATTGTACCTTTTATAGTAATCTTAATGCCTTAACAATATTTCGTGTTGTGTACTTGCCATCTTTTGACTGTGTTTGTTGTTAAACAGTGAAAACTAAACGAACTGGCATCTTTTGTTTGCTTTACGGCTTTTCCGACTCCCCCGGCACAGAGTACTTAATATTCCTCCCCTGGATAATCTGACCGTGCTGATGTCAAGATTGCTTATGCTAGTCAACTTTGAGATTGGAAGCAAGTTCTAAGGCCGCAATGCGTCATATGTTCCACTACGTAAGATGGCGGCCACTGCCACGAAATGTTTGACTGCTGGCCATAGGGAATGGCCTATCCAGTTTTATTGAGATCAGTGGCCCTAACTTGACCATGTAGCTCAGTCAGTGGAACATTATAGACCAGTATACAACGGGAAGGTTGCGGGTTTGAATCCCATACTTATCAATTGATAAGTAATGATAATATAGTGAGGATATCAAATAGACTTACTAATTTTGGTACCTGATTATCCGATGATAAAAAAAGCTGTTTCTCTCTTTTTTTAGAATCAGCAAAGATATACTACGCCACACTTCGAATAATCAATGGTGCAGGGCGAGCGGCGGTATTAAAACCAAACCAAGGAAATGTTGATGGTTTCCCTATTAAACCCAATAGTACTGAACAGATTGAGTTGATGTCAATGAGCACGGACAAGGGTCCCATTGAACCTGTAATATTCCACGCTATCGATGCCGAAACATCGAGTAAACTGATGATTAATCATTTTATTCGTCCTTATGTGGTTGTTCCGAAAGAATCAAAGAAAGATTTGATGACCATATTGATAACATCTCCAGGTATAAAATCATTTTATTCATATTAAAGGACATTGGCAATAAAATGAAGTTTGTCAAATTTGAGAGAACTCGTAAAATTGTAATAGAAGATCTTTTACAACCTTTTTGCATCTTTCTTCGTCATCTTTCTTCGTCAGGAGCATATGATTGCTCAACATAAAATGTTTAGTGTCACAAGGCGTTTTTATGTGCACAGTTTTAAGTTATTTTGTTAAACAAACTTAGAGATATAACTGATTTTGCTAGGTGTGAAAATACTGTAACCTGCTCCTGACGTCAGAGACCATCTAATTTACATATCAAACAAACTGGGATATCTTGAAAACGAAGAAAGATACAAAAAAGTTGTAAAAGATCTTCCATTACAATTTTACGAGTTCTTTCAAATCAGACAAACTTAATTTTTATTGCCAATGTTCTTTAAAGTAACTCAAGTAAACTAATATACTGAATATATAAATAAATTATCTTACTTTTCTTCTACTGTTATATAGCGCCATCAATTCTTCCAAAGTATATCTGGAACTTTAAACACGTTGATATGCAAGTAGTGAGGGACAGCAATCCAAAGTTGACGATACACGGGAATTTCAAGACAGAAGAAGACAGTTTACGTTTATTGCCGGAAGATACTTGGATTGACGCAGGAGAGTTTAAAGGTATTTGAGAAGCCTTTGGGTTGATGTAAAATCTGTCTCATCAAGAGAAGCGCGGATGGCGTGTGCTGTTAGGGCGCTGCCTCCCTCTCATTACTGCAGTCCAAAGTTAAGTCCATTTGGACGGGGTTAATATTTGGATGGGTGACCGTCTGGGAACAACCCCCATTCTCGAGCTTGGAACTCATGTGAGTAGGGTTTATTTGGTCTTTTCTACGCTTCGAGGGTTTTTCGCTGGGTTCGCCGGTTTTCCTCCCTACGTAAAATCAACACCCAGGTCTTAGCTGAAAAGGCCCTGGGAACGAGGTTGATCCCTCAGTCGCCGAAACAAAATGGCGGGAAAAATCATGGGAGTGATGTTTGAAAATACTATATATAGTTGCATAATCAAGTACGCTTTGTAGAAGAATTGTATTTTTATTGAAATGAAAGATTTATTCGAGAGATTTTTATTGAAAGTTTTACCCAAGAATTGAAGACACTCGAGACCAGAAAAGAGCTTTATGTTTTTCTATATAATACAGACATTTCTGAGAATGCTATTAGTATATATAATGTCGACAGGTTACGAGTTATTCACTAGGATTATCTCGTGAGATCTAAAACTAACTTAAGAGGATTTAGGGCAAGGATCCCATTACTGTACACTCCTTCATGCTCGCTTGGTGTTACTCGTTTCTCTCGTCCTGGAGCTCAAGTATGCACACAAACCTGATTTTCTTATTTTTTTACGTTAATTTAGGAACTTGCATCAGCGATCCACAAATGTGTGACGAAGGAATGGCCATGGCGATTAAACTCAAGTTCAACGATGAAGCTAAAAATTACACCGATAATCCGCGATTCATTTTAGACAGCGGGGCCCATGATCCTCAGTCTCGTGGATTCAGTATTTATTATAAAGACAATCGTCTGCATTGTGACGCATCAATTTCAAACGCAGAATGGAAGGTAAGTCTTGAAACACAATTTATTATATATGTCAAATATGGCGTGTCGCGTGAGTGGTGTTAACGCGACTTTTCTGCACTTTGATTGGTTTCTGAACGAGCGGTCTTTACAAACCGGTAGTGACCGGCCATTACAAAATTGAAATGCAACGAAAGTGCCAATGCAACGAAATTTCACCCCAGTTTTTTATGATTGCATTTGAAAGAACACTTAAAATGACAAAGTAACATCTTTCGTAGAATTTCGTTTCCTTGCTTCATTCTTGAGATATTCAGGTTTGTTTGATATGCAAATGTCATACTTATGACATCACACTGTATGACTTTTTTAAAAAGTATGATTTTCTATGAGAGTACTTATCGAAAGTACTTAATAAAAATTTGCACTTGCATGTATGTAGCCCTGACTGGCCACTAAACGTGTGTAGCTGGGTGTAAAATATTTGGGCCATCCTAAAATTGATGCTCTTTCAAAAAGTCATTATGCAGTGTGATGTCATAAGTATGACATTTGCATATCAAACAAACCTGAATATCTCAAGAATGAAGCAAGGAAACGAAATTCTACGAAAGATGTTACTTTTTCATTTTGAGTGTTCTTTCAAATGCAATCATGAAAAACTGGGGTGAAATTTCGTTGCATATGCACTTTAACTAAATCAATCTAAAATAGTGTTCAAATATTGTGAAAAGGAATTTACCGCTAAAAAATATAAATACGACAGTTTTATGGTGGCTGAAAGTGTTTTTGTTATTTACAATTTTTAATTTTTCCGTAATGACTGACTTCAACTCTCCCTTTCTCGGTTACTTTCTAACATATTTTTTTAAACTACTGTTTCCAAGCGACCGTTAGTCGGTACATAAATAATACAACCTAGTGAAACCCACAAATTGTGTACATTTAACCCTTTTTTTGTTTTCGTTGATAGGTATCTGCTCCGATCAGCTTTCATGAATGGAAATATGTAATGTTCTCCTGGAAAGCCAACGAAGGTCTATCTTTTTACATCAACGGACACCTTAAAGAGCAAATGAAACACTCCATTAGCAAACCAGGATTGCATCACGCAGACAAATTCAGTCATTTTGAAATAGCACGAAACACCGCTGGCCCACCCTATGGAAATGCTCAGTTTTCGATAAACTCTTTGGCGTTTTTCGATGAATATTTGTCAAAGGCAGATGCTCTTAGACAGTACATCTACTACTGGGGAAATGGTAAGTTTCAGACAGTAACATAGAATTTAAGAATAGAGCTACATGTGTTTTATGTACTGTTTAATAAACGAGCAGGAGTGTTTTATCAGTTCTGCCATTTGGTAAGTTCGTTGGCGTAGTAATTTTGAAAAATAACGTTGTCTAAGGCGAGAAAATCAAAGCTAAAGTTTATGTAAATCAGGAGAATGTTTTATCACATATAAAACCACGATACGGTTATGATTTTTCTTTGTATTTTCCTCACGAATTATTAATGAGTTTTTGAAATGATTTGTATCATATTGCAAGGGCGGCGGGACAGAAGGGCTTGGCTATAACTTCCCCGGGGACCCCTCCTCCAATATATTCTAACAAGAGGGCTGGACCTTTCCAATATCTCTGAAGATGGGGCTAAGGCTGGCTTAAAAATTAAAATGTTGTGATTGGTCAGTTACCGTGTTTGTAACAGGCTATGCAAACACCGTTGTGACGTCACGGCACATTGCTTAGTCTTATATCATAAAAGAAATAGAAAATGTACGCCCTGTGTTTATTTATATAACCTGATGCAAACACTTTAGCGAGATTGCGAGAATTCGAAAGTTAAGTTAACCCTAGCCTGGTACCCAATCAAAGAATATGGGCCAGGTAACCACTAAGAACTTCTGCTTTCCTATTGGTTGAAATTTTCGCGCGTTTTTATTGGCTACGAGTAGAACTGCAATCGTCATAAGTGGATTTACCCCTGATGACGCGAGAATGAGATTAGTGGTTACCTGGCCCATATTTATTTTGAAATTGGGCCAGGGTACCAGGCTAAGTTAACCCTAGCCGTAGGCGAGTTCACACAAACTTTTGAATTCCCCCAACCGGCACTTTTGTGTTTGCATCACTGGCTATATAATAAACACGGGCAGTCATTTTCCATTTCTCAGATAGCGTATCGGGATATATCGGGATATCGTTGCACCACTATTTGGTGTATCTTATATTTCTTTGGTTTTGATTTTGGTGTGTGCCTTTATATGTTACCTTCAATAACTAAAGTTGCTTTAAATAAAATAATCGCTTATTGACGCATTCCTATGTTACTTTTCAGCTGTTCCCGCCTTCTCAGATCGTTACATTAAAGTACGATTCGACAACAAAGCGGGATCAAACGTGAGGATTACACCAAGTAGAGGTGATTCCCGTGACCAAGGCTACTCCATTAAACCTCACATGTCTCTCGAAGTCTCGTTTGTTACCAAGACAACGTCCGCAAACGTTCCAGTTACGTTCCATGCTCAAGACGAACTCTCTGGCGAAGCTCTCTTGATTAACTCATCCGAGGAGCCATTTTCCGTTAACCCAAGTGATTCAACCACTCAGATGACAGTAGCAACCGTGACGTCATCAGGTTAGTATTGAGTGTATTTGGTTGCTTGGCAACCATTTAATACATCCATCAAAAGTGGTACATATTCCACCGATCAAACCAAATTAATTCGAAGGGTGTGTTTCTTCCACAGCAATTCAGATTTTCAACGCGATGTTTTGAACGCCACCGGGCACCGCTTTTTAGCACTGTGTCTGTTTTTTTACTTGATCGAGAATTTAGTACAATATATTTTTGATTGGTATAACCATTGTTCTATTTCTGTTACGATGTGTAGTCAAATGCGTCTCTCCCAACGGCAAGTTTTCTGATCCAACAAACGAATATGGCTACATCAAGTGCACCTCGGGCTCAGCTAAGAGAGTGACATGTGACATTGGTATGAAGTGGGAAGATGAAACCAAATCTTGTCAACGTAAAGGTGAGATTTTAATTAACAAATATTAAGTTCCGTGAGTCTCCTGACTATCCACGTTTGACGTCATTTGAACACGAAAAAGCTTTCTTTCTTTTGTTTGTTTGTTTGTTTGTTTGTTTCCTTGTTTGTTTGTTTGTTTGTTTGTCTGTCTTTTTTACTGTTTGTTTCCTTGTTTGTTTGTCTGTTTGTTTATTTGTTTGTTTGTTTGTCTGTCTTTTTTACTGTTTATTTGTTTGTTTGTTTCCTTGTTTGTTTGTCTGTCTGTCTGTTTGTTTGTTTGTTTGTCTTTTTTACTGTTTGTTTGTTTGTTTCCTTGTTTGTTTGTCTGTTTGTTTGTTTGTTTGTTTCCTTGTTTGTTTGTTTGTTTGCCTACTTGTTTGTTTGTTTGTTCGCCTACTTGTTTGTTTGTTTGTTTGTTTGCCTACTTGTTTGTTTGTTTGCCTACTTGTTTGTTTGTTTGTTCGCCTACTTGTTTGTTTGTTTGTTTGTTTGCCTACTTGTTTGTTTGTTCGCCTACTTGTTTGTTTGTTTGTTTGCCTACTTGTTTGTTTGTTTGTTTGTTTGCCTACTTGTTTGTTTATTTTATTGTTTCATTGTTCTAACCAGGTGGTCTTCCTACATTGTACTACGCCACACTGCAGCTTCACAATAACGCTGGAAAAGACATCCAATTGATTGAAAGCAACAGAAATGAACCTGCACATCTGCTCACGAAGGGCGACATTCGTAAAATTAAATTGATTGGACATACAGCTAAACATTATAAATTTGAAGCTATTGATAACAGCACAGGAGGATCACTGGTTTTAAACAATCAGCCATTTGCAAGTTTAGTTCTTGGTGAAGATCCTGACAAAATCATGGAAATTACGATCAGCAACCCAAGTAAGAATATGATAAGTTGTACGTATAAATGTAACTGCATGTGGTACGCTTGCGAGCTTGGCCTAACATACGTTTGGTAGACGTTTGTCAAGCTCAATTACTCAGAAGTCAGAAACGATTTCTGAGCCAAGACAGGTTCGAATCTGTAACCTTCTGATGACCGGTTGGATGCTCTAACTATTAAGCTACTGAGGTTCGGATGGAGAGCTATGGTCGAAAATTCATAATCGTTTATGTGCTTCTAAGCGGTAGCGTTTGCTTGCTACCAAGTAAGTAACATTTTGCTACACATTTTTTCTCTGACGAAGGGACTTCGTTTGAAACGTTAATTAGAGTTTCTATATTAGTATTTCGACAGTACACTGACTTTTTAAACGTTTTCGATTAGTAACATCTATGTATGTGTCAGTCTATCTACTGTACTATTACTTGCGTTTTTAGATTAACTACTAAATGATTTATTTACCAGGTCATTTCTACACAGTCGCAACTTACACTGGAGTACAGCCAAATGCTGGGACTGACGCCAATGTCTTTATTCAACTTATCGGAGACCAAGGCACTACAGAAGAAACGCCATTAAAACATATTGGAACGAAGGAATTCCGACCAGGACAGTAAGTGTACTGGAGCAATAGGTCAGCTCCCTCGACATGTACACAACAACCACTGACCTAACTAGACTGCATGTTCTTATATAGCAATCACTGACAGGGTGATCAATCCAAAGATGCGAAAAGTTCATAATAATTTATGATCGTGATTATGATGATTTAGAGATGATCACGATTAGAATAAATTAGAATAAATTAGAATAATTGGAATAATTAAAGCGAAGTAAAAATGTAGTGGACAAGTACTTAAGCTTGCAAAATGTTGTTATTTTAGGATTGATAATTTCCGTATTCCTGCTTTGGACATTGGTAAAATACTCAAAGTTAAAATAAAACATGATGGATCTGGAAAGTCATCATCGTGGTACCTGAACAAGGTTTGAACTTCGTTGTTACTGTTTTCGTTTTACTAAGATTATTTAACTTTTAGTGTGCTTGACTTTTGCCTCCGCATAATACAAGTAGTTTTCCGTTATTAACTTGAAGAATGATTGAATACGATTCTCACGGTCTTTGAAATTCCTGAAAAGTTTTTGAATTTGAGAAACAAAATTCCCGACTCGGAAAAGTAACATTCTAGGAATTTATTGATATTCCTAATTTTATAAAATTATTCAGTGTGACGTATACAGTGGTCAGTTATTTACATTCCTAACAAGAACGAACATTTTACATTTCAAGAATGAAGTGAGAGAGCTGTAAAGGCTGATCTTAATCATTTTAAAATTATTTAAAAAAAAATTATTTTATATGCCTTTTAAAACAACCTTTCCCAACATATGCGTTTTTGATTATTAATATTTTTTTTTATTATTTTAAAATCTAGGTAAGCGTCAAAGGAGACGACCAGCGCACCTTCGAGTTTCCGTTCTACGACTGGTTGAGGAGCCAGAACGATGGCATAGGTCCTGTTGAAACAGAACTCTTACTGGACCATGGAAAGAGTAAGTGATGTGTTCGGCTTCGCATTTCTTCTTTCAATACTGAAGACGTAGCGTGTTGGTTGCCCCGGTTCCAGAGGTTTTCTCTCGTAATTTTATAGCGGTAAGACAAGAAAGGAGAGAAAACCTCTGGTAGGAAACGGTACGAACCTCACTTTCATGTAATTCAGGCTATATGGCTACAAATCTCATTGGCTAATCTGATACAGGTTTAGCCAATCATATCACCCTAGTAATAGAAAGTTTATTGAATCAAAACTCTGTTTGAGGGTTATCCAATCAGAGATGATGAACACGTTCTGTTCAGCTAGAATTCTATTGGAGCGGTTTGATCAATCATCGTACCACTTCCTACCAGAGGTTTTCTCTCGTCTTACCACTATAATTAAATTATGGGAGAGAAAACCTCTGGGACCAGGGTACGTGTTGGTACTTTGTAGCCCAACATGGCTATTGTTTGTGTTCATACGCATCTGTGACTTCAATAGCCTTGAGGAGATATGCAAAAAGTTCGTTGTTTCAAAACTATATATTATCGTTATTTAGGAACTTGTATTCCTTCGTGTAAAAATGGTGGAGAGTGTATCGCCGGGAAATGCCATTGTACCACAGCATTTGAAGGGAACAGTTGTGAGAAAGGTACTGCGAATTTATCTGTTTTATGTCTTTGATATGATTGTTTGCCTGAAAAATTCAGTTTTTAAGGTTTCTAGTTTAAAATTTCGAGATTGCAAATAATGTTTATCTTTCCTTTAGCTTTATGTCCTATTCCGTGTAAAAATGGCGGAGATTGTGTTAATCCAACGACAAACGAGTGTGTCTGTCCACAAGGATATCAAGGGCAGTATTGCGAGAACGGTATGTTAATTATTGTCAGATCCATCTTTTACTTCTTGGTTGGTTGTTGGGGTGGTACTGTTGTTAATGGTGGTGGTAGTGATGTTGTAGGTGATGGT
Organism: Paragorgia papillata; assembly: GCA_035771165.1. Taxonomy (NCBI): domain Eukaryota; kingdom Metazoa; phylum Cnidaria; class Anthozoa; order Scleralcyonacea; family Coralliidae; genus Paragorgia; species Paragorgia papillata. Next base: position 1,616,282 of record JAWNZC010000025.1, on the reverse strand, counting down.
AATGGTGGTGGTGCTGTTGTTGATACTGGTGGTGGTGGTGTTGTTGTTGTTGGCGGTGCTGTTGGTGGTGGTGGTGATAGTGGTGGTGCTGCTGCTGTTGTTGTTGGTGGTGGTAGTGCTGTTGTTGATGGTGGTGGTGCTGTTGTTGATACTGATGGTGGTGGTGATAGTGGTGGTTCTGCTGTTGTTGTTGATACTGTTGGTGGTGGTGGTGGTGATGGTACTGCTGCTGCTACAGTTTTTGTTTCATTTCGATAAGTTTCTGTTTTACTTCATTTCAGCTGTTTGCACTTCCCGATGCCTAAATGGTGGACTTTGCATAGGACCAAACCGTTGCACATGTTTACCATCATACTCTGGCCTGAGATGCGAGATATGTAAGAACATCCACATTTTACCTTTCAAACCATGCTTTAGTGACCTGCCTTGACATTGATTTATTTTATTACTTCTCCAGCGTCTTGTAAACCTGTTTGTATCAATGGTGGAATATGTAAGAATGCAAGTGAATGTGAATGTACTTCTGGTTTTTCTGGAGACTATTGTCAAATTGGTAAGTAAGATTGATTTGCTAATTTTTTTTCTAAGGCGCTGTTACACGAGGAAATTTGTCTTGCTACTTGCAATGGTGCTTCAAGGTGTATATTATTTATAAGTAATGGCATTGAGGTTGATTAGTGATTAAATGTACCCGAAAGCTGAGGGAGGTTTAGTAAAAGTCTCGAGGGCGAAGCCCTCTTTTACTAAACCTCCCGAGGTTTGAGGGACATTTAATCACTAATCATCCGAAATGCCATGCTATCACTTTGTAATATTACGGTTTCCAAGGAAGAAGGAGAAGTAAAACAAGAACGCTTTTGGCGGAGTCAACAACTTCAGAGTGAATAAATTATTGAGTTGTGATTAATACTATTGGGAATTTGACAAGTGTTCACTTCATGTATTTATTAGTTATTGTATGCATAAGCGAACTTTGGCGTAAACATTAGGTATGATTAGTTACTAATCTTACCTAATGCATAAAGATTAGGTATGATTAGTTACTAATCTTACCTAATCTTTATGCATCGGGTTATTTAGGGATTAAGGGGCTGTTTACATGAGCTGGGCTAGCCCGGTTAACTAGGCTCACGCGATTGATTAGGATCTCACTGTGGTTTTCAAACTCGCATAAACTAAATGTACAAAGAAGAATTGGTTTGGTTTAGATGTAAACGAATCCTAACGTTGATTAAAATCTCCTTTTGTGGCCGAGGAAAAAATTTCGTGACACGAGTCAGCCCGGCTCATGTAATCGGCCCCTAAATGTCCCTGTGGGAACAATGAAAACCGAGGTGGCCGTGATATTACAGGAAAAAATCACCTTATCTGACACTCCTAGTTTGTGATTTGAGTTACGTTGCTATCAAACTGAAACGAAACGTAATATTTCTTGATTATTTGATTGCCTGTTGTTTTCTAGAACACACTTGTGAACTATCGCTTGGAGCCGGGCCGTGTTTACAGGAATTGAAACTAGAAATGAAGAAAGGAAAACCCGAAGAGAGGAGCGAAGGATGTAGTAAATATCTGTCAGAAGTATTGAAGAATTGTAATGTACGATCTTCAACGTACTCGCTGTCTGAATGTGAAAAGCAGTGCGGTAAGTTGTTGGTTGGTTGTTGTTGTTGTTGTTGTTGTTGTTGTTGTTGTTGTTGTTGTTGTTGTTGCAGTGGTGGTAGTGCATGGTAATGGTGGTGTTTGGTATTGGTGTTGTTTGTGGTGGTGGTGTTAGTGTTGTTCAGGGAAGCACGGGTGGCGTGTGCAGTAGCGCTGCCTCTCACCAAAAGTTAAGCCCGGTTAGACGGGGTTAGTACTTGGATGGGTGACCGCTTGGGAATGACCCCGTTGTCGGGCTTGGACTCATGTGAGTAGAGTTGTAGTTGATCTCCCCTGTGCTTCGAGGGTTTTTCGCCGGGTTCTCCGGTTTTCCTCCCTCCATAAAATCAACACCTAACATCTTAGCTGTGATCCGTGGTCTGAACTGTGTCGTTGGCGGCTGCTTGGAGCGCCTTTGATATGCCTCGACACGGCCACGTTGATCTGCGTCCTTCGCAATTCAGCCGCTGGCTGCAAGTAAGGATGATTAGCCACCCAGTCATTTATCATTTATTTATTTTGTTGTTGGTTTTGGTGGTGTAGTTGCTGTTGTTATATTGTTTGTGGTTGTAATGTACTATACTGTATTGTACTATACTTTACTGTGCTGTACTGTACTGTGTGATTTTGCTGTTCTTCTTTTTCGTATTTCCCTGCGCTGTACTGTTGTTGTTGTTGTTGTTGTTGTTGTTGTTGTTGTTGTTGTTGTTGTTGTTGTTGTTGTTGTTGAGCAAAATTAAAATTTGTTTGGCTTTTTTTAATTAAACTGTATTTGGCCGTTAGATTTAAATCATTTTGAAAATTATTTTTATACTTTTTTTTTAGATCCCATTTCAAATAGTGTTTGCTCAAGGATCTGGAATCCTGCAAAATGTGCAACGGACGTAAGAAGATACAGGTTCAACGCACAAACTCAAACATGCGACACGTTCATGTTTTCCGGTTGTCTTGGTAACAATAATAATTTTGGCTCAGAAGCAGCCTGTAACCAAGCTTGTGGAATGGGTAAGTAAAGGAAAATATTAAGGTGTTACTCCGAGTGACGAACCATATCGGACAAGTAGAGAAAACTTTACTTGGCCCGGCTGGGATTCGAACCCGCGACCTTCGGTTTACTAGTCCGATGCTCTACCGACTGAGCTACAGGTCAAGTTGGGAGCTGAAGGTCGAATGATAGTACTTAGGCTATTTGATATTCCGAAACAGACTAGTTTCTTCTTGTCTTTTCGACACCCATCTTTTTACCCACCCACCCCCCTGCATTTGTCGGTTGTTTCTTTGTTCGTTTTTGGCTTGTTAATTATACCTTTCTTCAATTTATTTTAGACGCATCAAGAAGAAGAAGACGGCGCAGAACATCCAAAGACATAATCCTCCGTTTTCTTAAAAGAACAATTTAGTAATCAATAGAGCAAAATAGACTCGCATCATGCACTAATTGATGGTACGAAAATTAAAGATTGCGACTGTACATTTAACCATAATAACAACTAAACGTTGTTTATTAAGCTAACATGGATTAAGTAGGCCAGAACTTCATTCCTACCAAAGTTGGTCTTCTAAAAGACCTGTCTTCTGCAAGAAACAATGTTTACTGTACGCAAAGAATTGTGCTTAAAGTACAAATTGTCATCTTTTTCGGGACCATCAATTGCATGGAATTTGCTGAATATTTTTAATTATTCGTATTTGTAAAACAAGTTTCGAGGAGCTTTGTAGATACATTATGTACTACTATTTATTTAAATACTTTAATGTAAATTATTGGATAAAGTCTCAGAGAACAATTTTAATGTCTAGAGACTTGCAAACGTCTTTGCGAAACCACTGAGAATTAGTCAGTGTTTAAATGACATTAAAATAGCTTTTTAGTAGTTTGGTGTCTTTATTTCTGACATATTTGGCTGTTGTGGTCTAACTTCTTGGTTGGTGTGTTGGTTGGTTACTAGTGTTGGCGTGTTGGTTGGTTGGTTGGTTGGTTGGTTGGTTGGTTGGTTGGTTGGTTGGCTGACTGGTTGGTTGGTTGGTCGGTCGGCTGGCTGGCTGGCTGGTTGGTTGGTTTGCTGGTTCGTTATTGGTTGGTTTGTTGGTTGACCAATGTCGACCCAAAACATTAGCGAGGTTCAGATCACACTTCCACTACCGCTACTGCTACCGTAAATGTGGTTAAGCTGATGTAATGTTCGTTTTTTCGTTCTGTAGTCGTAGTTGGTTTTAATCCTGGTATCGTAAAACGCTTTCTTTTTGCACTAGGTTTGAGACCTGCGACCAATACTGAACGTAAACACAATATTTGACATGCTTAATTACATTTACGGTAGCGGTAGTGGAAGTGTGATCTGAACCTCGCTATTATAGTATACAGCAGCAGCTCCAACAACAGCACTTCTTCCGCCACAACAACAACAACAACAACAACAACAACAACAACGACAACAACGACAACAACGACAACAACAACAACAACAACAACAACAACAACAACAACAACAACAACAAAGTGTTACGTTATACTAAACGCAAAACTTTGCTTCTTGTGGACATCTTGCCCGCGGGGTTAAAAATACCAGGTTGGTGTCTGGCGCGGGATAACCCACCGACGGCTCCTTCCGATCTGGGATTTGGCGATGAAGAAACCTTGGTGTCTTCCGTAGCTGAAATTTTGGGAGCGAGTATCAACTTGCAACGGACACGAACGCTTTTCTGGAGTCTTGATGAATCTGGTCCGTGCTGTACTGTATAAAAGAGATTAACTTCAAGCTTTGTTTGTGTCGCCTCTTAAAGGCCAGTATTCTGAATTTTGACTTGGAGGCGTTTCACATTTTTATATGGCGTGGATACACAATGTTTTTGTATCGCTTCATGCGCTTATGTTAGTTTGTTTTTTCATTCGGGGAAAGATTGCGTTACTGAACTTTAACAAACGTAAGCTTTTTTTTTACCTGTTTCTCGTTTTTCGCGGAGAAACACATTGCATTCATGAACTTTAACAGATTTGAACAAGAGTAATTTTTCCCCCCTCGGCGGCTATGGATAATTTGCTGACGTAGACAGCGCGCCTCACTGGGTCTTCCGCGCGAAGATCTGGGTACGAGGGGCGTGGGGTACGTATTTTCACAAAGCGCTTCTTGTCAACACAATTCTTAAACAGATTTATGAAAGACCGGAACAAAATAACGTTAAAACAATCATTCTCATTTATTATCATCTTCATTATTGCCACAATCATCATCTTTGTCATGCATCATCCTTATTATCATCGTTTTTATTATAATCGTCATTATCATCACCACCTCAACAAATATTGATTGTAAGGAAACAAACTCAGGAAACCTAAGATTCCTGTACTCAGTCACTGTCTTGGGCAAGCCATTCCTTGCCGACGAACGACGGAATTAGGACAGCACTTGTGAGTGGATGTTTTATAATAATCTTGACCACAACATCGGTAGCCTGTGACCATGTTGTGTACTGTACCACAGCAGCACACCTGGTTAGCTGCGTTGAAACCATTATCGCGGCATAGAGCTCCTGCGAGGTGAAAAAGTATGGCAAGACGTTAACAACATTCAAACGTTTGTCAAGCACGAATACCCAGAGAATGTTTCTGAGTCCCAGACAGGGATCAAACCTGCAACCTTCTAATGACTGGTTAGACGCTCTAACCATTGGGCTACTGAGGCTCGGATTACAAATTCATAGCCATCTGCTGTTTAAGCGGTACAGCGTTTGCTAGGGCTAGCCCTACCAAAAAAGCTCATGTAAACACGAGGTAAATTCCAGCCCTCTTACTAGGGCTAGTTCTACCAAGAGGGATAGCCCTCCATATAAACACTTCCAAGAGATTATGGAAATCGTATATAAAGAATTGCATAATATGATATTAAATTGTAAAGAAAAGGAATGAAAAGCTAAATTGAAAAATGGAAGAAAAAAAGATGACAAAAAAAAAATTACGCAATAAATCACAATTTTTTTATCAAGAAAAACCTCGTATACTTTTACCAGTCTTATGTTAATTTGTTGTGAAACAAACCTTTTACTTCAAAATGGACTTCACAGGCCATATCAAACTGGTTGTTTATGTTGTAAAGATGTCGAACTGTGTGTTGACCTATGCCGAATGACTGACCCGATTGTTCTGTTGTATTTGCGATGGCTCGCATTACTTCAGGACACGTTGGTTGCGGTTTGTGCCATGATACATTCATCATTGTTTCACCAGGCACAACCTGCATTGCAGGTAGAACTGTTTGTGGGCAAACGCACTCTAAATAGGAAAAATCGATGCGGTTAGAAACTGTCAGGGTTCACTTTTTAAATTTTTATGATGAAGATTTACTAATAAGATTTCTACTGGATTTTTATTTGATTTCGGCATAAAAAGGCTGCGCGCTCGAATTTTCTATTGTAGGAATTGAATAGTTGCCTACAATAGAACACAGTAAAATACAAAATACAATTGAACACAATGGAATAGAATACAACAGAACACAATGGAATAGAACACAATTGAACAATGGAATAGAACACAATGGAATAGAATACAATGAAATAGAATACAATGGAATAGAACACAATGGAGTAGAATAGAATACAATTGAACACAATAGAATACAATGGAATAGAACAATAGAATACAATTAAACATAATGGAATAGATTACAATGGAATAGAACACAATGGAATAGAATACAATTGAACACAATGGAGTAGAATAGAATACAATTGAACACAATAGAATAGAATACAATGGAATAGAACACAATGGAATAGAATACAATGGAATAGAACACAATGGAGTAGAATAGAATACAATGGAATAGAACACAATGGAATAGAATACAATGGAATAGAACACAATGGAATATAATACAATGGAATAGAACACAATGGAATAGAATACAATTGAACACATGCAATGGAATTGAACACAATGGAATAGAACACAATGAAATAGAATACAATTGAACACAATGGAATAGAATACAATTGAACACAATGGAATAGAATACAATTGAACACAATGGAATAGAATACAATTGAACACAATGGAATAGAACGCAATGGAATAGAATACAATTGAACACAATGGAATAGAATACAATTGAACACATTGGAATAGAATACAATTGAACACAATGGAATAGAATACAATTGAACACAATGGAATATAATACAATTGAACCACAATGGAATAGAACACAATGGAAAAGAACACAGTAGAATAGAATACAGTACAGTAGAATGGAATACAATAGAAACAATGAAAATACAATAGAATGCAATATAATAGAACACAATGAAATACAATAGAATGCCATAGAATATGAATGGAAAAGAATACAGAAGAACACATGTAATAGAATACAATACCACAGAATACAATATATAGAACACAATAGAATACGATACAACGGAATACAAAAGAATACAATACAATGTTGTTTTAATCCGCCCTTTTCCCCATGTGTTGCGTGCTTGAATATAAACCGACTACCGCGTTCCTGTACAACATCAATCAAGAGCATATATACCTTTAACTTCAAAATTGACTTCACACATCACTAACTGGTCATTTATTTTGTAAAAATATTTAACTGTGTGAACACCAACTGCGAAGGTTTCTCCAGGTTCAACATTTGGATCGGTGGTTTGTAAACTGCTAGGGCAGTTTGGTTGTGGTATGTTCCATGTTACGCGCGCACGTGAATCACCTGGTTTGACATACGTTACACCAGCGGCTTCTGATGGACACTCGCATGCTATAGTTAACGAAAGAAAGTGCAAATCTACAATTTTAAATGTTGATAAACAACACATGTTGAGCAGTCTGACATCGTCATTGGGTGTCTAGGATTTGGAAAGCAAAATCGAGGTTCTAGAAGTATCGGTTTTTTAGCTTCGAGTTTGTAAAGTTCTGTTAGTTATTGCTGCACAGCTGTCGCTAGTTGGCGCGATTTCTAAATGCTAGGCAGACATTAGCCATGTCATTAAGCCAGCAGGGTAGACCGAGGTGAACCGTACGTATATGTCACAAGTACTTGTTGGGCCGTTATAAGTATAGCAAGAACTATACCAAAACTTTTCAACCTTGAAGCTGACAGATTACTTATAATTAACCCTTTACACCGGTAGATTACCAGGAGCTCTCCACTTGACGAGTAAAATCATCTGGCGTTAGCCAGAGTAAAAGTAATGTTGCCAAATGGCAACCATGCCTGGTAAAGTGTTAACAAAACTTTGTGACACGTACGGATCAACCCCTGACTGCCATCCGAGTTCTAGTGACGTCTGGCTAGTATTCGGAAGGTTGCAGGCTCGAGTCCCATCTTGAGCAGAGCTTTTTAAGTTTTAGCAGCTTGTACAGCAAAAACTGAGATAAAATTGATGGTGATCTATTTCGTTCCTGGAGCTGCGATCTTACAGTGGCGGTGGCCAAAAGGATCGGAGGCTCTGGGAACGAGGTTGCCGTGCTGTACTACTCACCAGGTCCATAACACGACTGTTGTATGGTTCTGAGGTTAAATAAAGGACAGCACTTATGGGTTGTCGTCGAATAATAATCCACGCCACAGCACTTAAAACCAGACTTTTTCTCATGTACTGAACCACAACAACACACCTGACTAGTGGCCGAGAAATCTTTGCCTCTACACAAGGAAGTGCCTTTGGAAGAAAATGAAACCGAAAGAAAGTATGAGTGCATGAGTAGTTTAATATCAACTTTTGGTGACAACAACTACGGATTCTCTTTTTTCAAAATGGCGAGCAAAGCAAGTTAAAAATAGGGATATCCGATCGAAAATTAGAAAAAAAATTCATCCTTCTTCCCGGTAGGTTTTCAAGTTTTTACAACCTTCCTCAAAAAGCGGAAATTTCGACTTTTGCGATATTAAAAAATAACGCGATTTTTACAGCTATGCCTGGGTAAGGTTTGTAATACTGCATGCTACTCAGCGTACTGCTGATTGCTAGCCCGGGCTTGTGTACATAGGTTGCTGCTAACCACCCTCGATTGTTGTTGAGAAAACGACTTCAGCTGGTCTCACTGTGACTGCTCCCAGTGCAGTCCATTTGTTTGTTGTAAACAATGTTTTACTGCAAAACAATACCTTCCTCCTCAACACTCTGCCTGATAAATTATTCTCAGACTCTCAATTGTTTTATCATGGTGTTTAAAGTCTTTTCAATTTTAATTTTCCCCACTAGTAAAACGTTTCCACTGCTGGTACCCACGTACCCTCTTTTTTCCAAGGCGCACGGGTGGCACAAGCGGTTAGCGCGCTGCCCCTCACCGCTTGGTCAAAAGGGGTTAGTACTCGGATGGGTTTTTAGATTTAGATTTAATGACTTTATTGCCTATAGCAACTGGTGGTCAAACAGAGCGAAATGCCCCAATTGAACATGACTACCATGATGTAATTGTTGGTTTTGCGGAGGGAGGAGAACCCGGCGAAAAACCCTCGAAGCACAGGAGAGATCAACTACAACTCTACTCACATTAGTTTCCAGCTCGACAACGGGGTCGTTCCCAAGCAGTCACCCATCCAAGTACTAACTCCGTCTAACCGGGCTTAACTTTTGGTGCGAGGCAGCGCGCTAACAGCACACGCCACCCGTGCTTCCCAAAAGGGTGACCACATGCATTAGCTTCAATTGAGTATAGAGTTGTTGGTTCTCTCATGTGCCTCGAGGGTTTTTCACCGGTTTTCCTCCCTCCGTAAAATCAACACCATAGTTCCCCCAGTTAAAATCTACCAACTATTCTCACTGAATTACAGGTGTAATTGCAGGCTGTACACAGGCTATATTCTCACTGGCTCCGTGGTATACATGATTCATGAAATTACCATTGAAAAATTACAAACCTGTAACTTCAAAACTGACATTACACGTTACTTCCACGTTGTCATCTACAGTATAAAGATATTGAACTGTGTGTGGACCAATTGTGAACGAATCTCCTGGATTTACGTTTGGAATGATGGATTTTAGTTGCTTGGAAGATTTGCAATTTGGTTCTGGCACTGCCCACCGAACTTCTTTGGTTGGTGACCCTGGATTGGCTGACTGTGATCCCATGTTTAATAATGGGCATGGACAAACTAAAAACAAGAGGAAACAATAGGAAATGAAAAAAGACGGCTTTCATTATTATACGGAACGAACAAAGTGCCTATGAAACGAAAATTAAGTTTGTCTTATTTTAAAGAACACTTAAAATGATAGAGTAACATCTTTTGCAGTATTTCGTTTCCTTGCTTTGTTCTTGCGGATATTTTAGTTTGTTTGATATGCAAATTAAACATCTTGACGTCACATGCGTATAATGAGTTATTGAAAAAAGTTATATATCTTTGCTATTATCAAACCAGAGTAATTCGAGGGAAGCGCATGTACGTGTGTTTCGCCAAGAACACTAAACATGTAGATTTTCAAGTGATTATATTTGACAATAGCAAAGATATATAACGTTTAATTTTTCGATAACTCATGCACGTGTGACGTCGCAACATGCGACATTTACATAGAAGTCTTAAATGGAGCAAAGAAAATGATTGATTGAAAAGAGCACAGTTTCAAATTTATCGAAGTCATTGATCTGTTTGTTTTGCTCGTTCATACATTCGGTCGTTTGTTTATTTTTTTGTTTGTTCCGATTTGTTCAACCATGATTAATTATAATTACAAACATACGTTGCGTGCGCATCATTTTGGCGGGCTTCGCTCGAAGCCAGCAGTAGCGGAAAGAGAATGGCGTTCACGGTCACTGTAGATCAAAATTCGGTCTTGTATATAGTTTTAGAAAGGTTGACTTCTAACAGCGTTGCTTTGGCAACCATAGCTGTGAGAAATCATTTGTCCGGCGCGCGTCTACGATTGCTGGCGTTCATGTATTGTGGAGCCAGTTTTGGACATTGATAGAACAATGGCTGAGTATTGTTCCAAGGCACAATGGCTATAGTGGAAGCCTGCGTGAACCCGTCGATAAAGCCTGGTTTCCGTATAGCCGTAAGAGCCGCGGGCATGGCTGCGGCAAGAGGTGATGGTCCAATCATAGACGGTGTTGAATTAGCCAGCAATAAAAAGCTGTATGCGATTGGACCATTGCCCCTTGCCGCAGACATGCCGCCGACTCTTACGGCTATATGGAAACCAGGCTTAAAGTGATGCGTGTACAGCACCTAGCTGGAAACTTGCCAATAAAAAGCGCAAACTGTCTGTATACCTTTGGCCTCTGGCACTCGACATGAAATTTTCGCCAGTTTTCCGAGGATTAAATTAATGTTTTGGAATGTTGCTTCCAATGCATATCCTGGCGACGCAATCTTTTTCAAGATGTTCATATGAGCCTTTTCTTTCACTTTTCCCACGCCAACTCCAATAATAAACACACCGTTGTCCTTCAACATTTGCGCATATTTGATGGCTTTACTTGTAGCATCGCGCACCCCTTGTGGGTCGCCATCCGTTAGAAGTACGATGACATCATCAGCGGTGTTTCGGTGATTTAGCGGACTCCTGAGAGGAAATATCTGTGGAAATTCGTTTAACAGAAATAACATTTTTAAGGTCGCCCGATATGAAAAATCCATAAACAATCAGATTTTTCCTTCTAAAACGTTTCACAGTGTAGATTCGTTCTAGTTCCTTGCACGACCCTAGTCTTACTCTTGAGGTTTGAAGTATTAGACAGTGTACAGGTTTCAGGAGGGGAGAAATCTTTGTTCTTGTGAGTTAATTTGCATTCTCCGTGCAATTTCTTGAAAAATGGAAAATACAAGTTTACGAGTCCAAAACACGTGCATAAACAATTCGGAAAAAGAATAAAACTAAATGTTATGCATAGTTAAACATTCTGAAAATCAAAAACTGTTACCAAATAAAAAGCAACAGTTGTTGCTATGGCAATAATGACGTTTCAAAATGGAATAGGCCGATTTAAAAAAAAATTCTGTAGAACGAATAATTTTTTTTCTCGGAAAACTCATGTTTGTTAATTTTTTTAAAAATTTGGATCTACAGCATGCTGGAAGCATAGTATTTAAAGGACTGTGGGCTAATCATCCTTACTTGCAGCCAGCGCGGCATAGTATTTAAAGGACGGGTGCTAATCATCCTTATACTTGCAGCCAGTGCGGATGAATTGCGAAGGACGCAGAACAACGTGGCCGTGTCGAGGCATATCAAAGGCGGATATGCCTCGACACGGCTCGCAGCTAAGATGTTAGGTGTTGATTTTATGGAGGGAGAACCCGGCGAAAAACCCTCGAAGCACAGGAGAGATCAACTACAACTCCACTCACATGAGTCCAAGGCCGACAACGGGGTCATTCCCAAACGGTCACCCAACCAAGTACTAACCCCGTCTAACCGGGCTTAACGTTTTTGGTGAGAGGCAGCGCGCTAACAGCACACGCCACCCGTGCTCCCCTGCCCTCGCGTTGACCCCAGCCCTCACGTTACCCCTATGATATGATATCTCGAGATAACTTAGGGGCTGTTTACATGAGCTGGGCTAGCTCACGCGATTGATTAGTATCGTACTGTGGTTTTGAAACTTGCATAAACTAAATTTACAATATGAGAATTGATTAAGTTTAGATGTAAACGAATCGTAACGATGATTCAAATCTCCTTTTGTGGCCGAGGAAAGAATTTTGTGACACGAGTCAGCCCCCGGCTCATGTAGACAGTTCTACCAACTGTTATTTATACCTGATTGGCCATCTTAAGGGCTATGTCCGTTCTTGTCTGTGCGCCTTTTACTTCATTCCACTCAAGTCGGCTGATGTAATTCTTTAATTCGTCTGCGTCGTACATAGCACCGAATGGTATCAATACTTTGGTTTTATCTCTATCGGGTCTGTAGTTACTGCTTGATGGGTCAGAGTGTTCACTGAACACCATCAATGACACTTGAGTTGAATCTCGTCCAACGTTTAGTGTCTTGTCAGTAACAAGATTTTCCAGAAATGGCTTGACTTGTCGGTCGAAATTGTTTCTGTTGATAGTGTAAGAAGTGTCCACAATCAGCAAAAGATCTTTCCTGCATACTTCTACAGTAGAAATACAATATTAATATCATTCATTAAGTCACATTCTCAGTGGCGGGCATCGGCTACGCATACGGAATCATTTCCCAAAACATATCTCCATGGCATTACACAAACGAAGCACACGATAAATTTTCATCGTAGTACGAAAATTTGTGTAGAGCATATTAATTAAAAACTGAATTTTCTGGTTCTTAAGAATTTTTTCGGAATTTTTGTGAAATAAGTATAGGATTTCCAAAGATTTTTTTAAGAATTGTAGAGGTTTTAATGGACTTTCAAGAATTTTAGAAATGTTTAGGGATTTCTATGGATTTTTAAGAATTTTATGGATTTTTAGGGACTTGAATGGATTTTTAAGAATTTTATGGATTTTTAGGGACTTGAATGGATTTTTAAGAAATTTAGAGATTTTTAAGTGTTTCAATGGATTTCCCAGAATTTTAGGGATATTTCGAGATTTCAATGGATTTTCAAGAATTTTATGGATTTTTAAGTGTTTCAATGGATTTTCCCGAATTTTAGGGATATTTTGAGATTTCAATGGATTTTCAGGAATTTTATGGATTTCCAAGAACTCTTATGGATTTTTTGCGGACTTTTTGGCAAAGTGGGCGAGATTTTTTAAGTGATATATTTGCCCCTCGGCCAACAACATATTCAACATCTAATGGCAAGGTTCAAGGCAACATACCTAACGTCATTTCTGACGAACTTTCAGTCATATCGACATTGTTTTGTGGAAGAATTCACTTAATTTCATTTCAGAGACACAACAACCGGAACTTTTCAGTTGAAGTTGTCTGCTACTTATACCATTATAGCATAACTCGAGTGCTTGGAAGTCAAGCAAAATAGGACTATATATAGTCTGAGCTATACTGCATAGCCGGTTAAGTTTTAATCCTCAGTAATTGACTTAGCTTACTAGTTCCCTTGCTCGAAGTAAGTAACTAGACCTCGCTTCTATATAATAACGACCAATTTAAGTTGGTCTCGAGTTTGAGTGTGTCTGTAATTCAAAACAATCTTCGCTTTCAAACGAGGCTAGTAAAACTTATTTAGATGCACATAAAGAAATATTTTAATGGGTTATCTTTATGAGAGTGGTCTATATAACATTTATATAGGTAGGTGCTCGTTAAGCAGGATTCAGATTAGTATTCAGTAGAGTTTTGAGTACTTACGACCATTGACTGAAACAGCAAAGAGCATCACTAGAACTACCACGACTTGTAACACGTAACCCAAATATTTTAATTGGTTATCTTTATGAGAGTGGTCTGTATAACATTTATATAGGTAGGTGCTCGTAAACAGGATTCAGATTCGTATTCAGTAAAATTTTGAGTACTTACGACCATTGACGAACACAGCAAAGAGCATCACTAGAATTACCACGACTTGTAACACGTAACCCATTCTTCAAAAATTACGATCAAACCAGATTCCAATGATAGCGTTTAATATAGATACTGTATATGATCTATTTTATATGAAGATAGCCACTCGACTTCAGAATATTCACCGAATTGTCTGTTTTTGAAAAGCTGTTCAATCTTCAAATGGTTCACCTCTATGCAGTTACGACGTAATATATATTGAACATACGCGATTGTCCAAATTAAAAACAACCTCAATCTATAGTGACAGTGGGCGGAGAGAAATTCTTGATACCTGAAAAATTTGAAAATGTTTTGGTTTATCGGATATTATTTATCTAAAAACAGGAAAGAAAAATCCTTATTTAATTCGAGGTGTCTGAAAATCTGTTAAATAACGTCTAGCAGTCATTCCAATGAAAGTCGACAATGTTGGGGTTTTTTCATTTTCATGCGGCTTTGCTGGTAGTTTTCTGAAGTGATTTTGATAAGGAACGAGTGAAGAAAATAAGGTGGATATTCGTCCACAAATACTGAACTTGTCGAGTTGTTTGTCACGAGAATCGCGACTGTGTCAATAAAAATATTAGACGGTGTTTATACGATGGACTTTCTTTAAAACGTGGGAAATAGAACAACAATACAGCATTACACAACACCACACAGTGTACACCACGCTCCACACATTATACAGTACAGTCAGGGGCGTGGCGACTGGGGGGTGCGACCCCCCCCCCCCCCCAATAATTATAAATATCAAATAGTTGGTCAAACGAGGAAAACGGAGAATTAGCATTGCCTAGATTACCAGTGTAATTGTTAAACATGTTTTCCGCGGACTTTATTGGTTACTTTTAGATTAACATTCAGAACACTTTCAGAGTTTCAGTAACTTTTCAGGCCCGTCGGAGGGCTGTGCAAGCTGCAGCCCCCTCCCCCCCAATAATTTGCTAAACTCCATGAACTTGAGATTTCTAATTAGTCAACATGTAACTAAGAGAAATTCATAAAAAATTGGCATTAAATCCTCTAGGTTAGTAAATTATGTTGATGTGATTCTTCATTTTTGTGCAAAATTTGAACTATGTCTGCCGCAAAATGGGCTGAAGACATTCGCTCAAATTGCAGGAAATGGGGTTTCTGAGGTCTATATTTCAAAAATTTCCGGGGGGCATACCCCCCGTACCCCCCTAGAAATGCGGTCGCTAATTCGCATGGCCCCGCCGTTTTCAGCCCCCGCCCAATATGGATTTGCTTCCGACGGGCCTGCTTTTGATTATTTCCATGAAAATAAAATGTTTCTGTCTTGTTTTGCCCAGCTCCTAAATACCCGTCTCTGCAGATATGAAAATTTCATTTATCATTGAAAAAAGTTGATCTTTTATCTTATTAAAAAACAAAGCACGAAACATATAATTAACTAAAATCTACAAAACACAACGATCGAGAATGTATTTCAACAAACATTATTTTTAATTTAGAATTAATCTTGAATTTTTACAAAATAAAATTACATATTCTAAATAATCAATCTTAAATAATCTATATAATAGTCATACTGAATAATCTTGATTCAACCCTCCAAGAAGGCCGTCTTGCCAATCAATATTTAAAATGTCAACTAAACAACGTACATACGATTGTCGTCCAAAATGTGATCTCCCTCGGTCCCCTCTCATTTTCAGAGATGAATATGTCATTCGGTTAACATCAAAACTATTAGTGAATTGCTTAAGAGGAGAATTGTTCTATGCAAAATTTGCTCGTGTTCAAAAACTTCTTTTTTTTTGGCGTACCACTTAATATCTTTTTATTTTAGCATTATTGTATAGCTCATACAGTCAATAAACTTTTTAAGTACATGTGAGGGTTAAGAAACATATCAAAAGATAAAATGTTCTATAATTATGAATGTACAATGCACGAAAATGCATAAAGGCGAACAAAAAGATAGACCAAAGACTTTAGCTGAGTTTCCAGACCATATCTCGATTGACTATGATACATGTTGCACGACATTTACTGTAAATTTGGTGGAATGAACATTTTTGTAGCATACCCATATACCTTTGTAATTTATTATTTTTTGTTTTTGATATGCTTCTCAACCCCGAAATGCTCATAAAACGTTTGTTGACTGTATAAGCTACACAATAATGCTAAAATAAGAAGGTTTGAAGTGGTATACAAAATAGTTCGATTCGGGGGGTTTGGGCGCTTTTCACTCCAAACGTATACGTAACATATTAAAAAAAGTCCTTTTAATATATTATAATTAATAATCTGGTTATTATTTTCGTCGCGGGGAGTATATCTCAAGTAATTTATAGTGTCACTTGAGACGGTGTCAACTTAGTAAAATGGTATTCCCTTAAGGCTAGTTTCCACTCAGGAAAATCTTCCGCAGGACAGGAAAGTTTCCTTTGTGTTAAAGTCATTAGTTCTGACCGAGATCTCACACAAGACAAAGAAAACTGTCCTGTCCGTTCCGGTCCTGCGGAAAATTTTCCTGAGTGGAAACTAGCCTTTAGTGAGTAGTAAGGACATCACATCATAGGTCACACGTTGGGACATTTCTCGTCTTTACTACGGATGTTCGAAGCATTACAGCAATGAAGTTTGGATGTGTCGTAATAGTCTTGACCGCAGCATTTGAAACCGGACTTTTTTTCGTGGATGACACCGCAGCAGCATTCCTGTTCTTCAGTGTTGAATGCTCTGTCTCTGCATAGGGACCCTGTTGGATGGAGAAATAAAATGAGATATAAGTATATGAAACCTGAATCGAGTTCTACTCTATGCATGCATGCAACGATTGCAGTGACGTGTCTCACAACGATCTTGGCCATTGCACATGCAGCATGTTACACGTTGCAATGTTTCATGCAACTTGTCTCGCAACCATCTTGGCCATTGCAAAGCATGTTCACGATACAATATAGTTCTTGCAACTTGTCTCACAACGATCTTGGCCATTGCATATAATGTTACACGTTGCAATGGTTCGTGCAGCTTGTCTCACAACGATCTTGACCATTGCACAGCATATCACACGTTGCAATGGTTCGTGCAATTTGTCTCTCAACAATTGCGTCAACGCTTTTGGAGTTGCGAGAAAAATTATTATATATATATATAAATTAGCCCTTATGAACTCGTTTTCATGTGTGAAATTCAAAAGAATTTTTACTTTAAAACGAGGTCATAAGGGCTAATTTATATGCACATAAAAGAATTCGGCGGCCATTTTTTAATAAGGTCTATAACAGGGTTTTTATTTGACTATTATCAAATATCGTGTAAACAGGCTTTTATAAAACACAACAGAGATTCTTACTTGTTTTACGTCTGCGGAACATAGTTAGCGCGTGCGTGCAAAGTTCAGTTGTATTGTACTGTCCAATTATCGCTATTATCAGATTTTTGGACCATGGTTTGAAAAAATATCGTAAAATAAATAGCAATGTCATACCTTTAACTTCAATGTTGATTTTACACGTCAAGTAATACTGATCGTTGATATTGTAAGTGTACTCCATTGAGTGCGGACCAATTGGTAACGAATGATGAGCGATGGGTGCGAGGTATTCGAGACAGCTTGGTCTTGGTGTTGGCCATGTAACCTTTGCCTTGAGTTCACCAGGTTTAATGTGAACGGGATCGAGATTTACTGATGGACAAGAACAAGCTATAAAAGAACAACGAAAATGAAAGGATTCGAATCATAAGTAACAATCCTCACGTTACCTTACTTCGTTCCACATCACCTCACTTTACTTCACTTTACTTCACTACTTCACTTTACTTCACTTCACTTCACTTTACTTCACTACTTCACTTTACTTCATTTTACTTCACTTTACTTCACTTTACTTCACTTCACTTCACTTCACCTTTCTTCACTTTACTTCACTTTACTTCACTTTACTTCACTTCACTTCACTTCACTTCACTTCACCTTACTTCACTTTACTTCACTTTACTTCACTTTACTTCACTTTACTTCACTTCACTTCACATCACCTTACTTCACTTTACTTCACTTTACTTCACTTTACTTCACTACTTCACTTTACTTCACTTTACTTCACTTTACTTCACTTTACTTCACTACTTCACTTCACTTTACTTCACTTTACTTCACTTTACTTCACTTCACTTCACCTTTCTTCACTTTACTTCACTTTACTTCACTTTACTTCACTTTACTTCACTTTACTTCACTTCACTTCACTTCACTTTACTTCACTTTACTTCACTTTACTTCACTACTTCACTTCACTTTACTTCACTTTACTTCACTTTACTTCACTTTACTTCACTTCACCTTACTTCACTTTACTTCACTTTACTTCACTTCACTTCACTTCACCTTTCTTCACTTTACTTCACTTTACTTCACTTCACTTCACTTCACTTCACTTCACCTTACTTCACTTTACTTCACTTTACTTCACTTTACTTCACTTTACTTCACTTCACTTCACATCACCTTACTTCACTTTACTTCACTTTACTTCACTTTACTTCACTTCACTTCACATCACCTTACTTCACTTTACTTCACTTTACTTCACTTTACTTCACTTTACTTCACTTTACTTCACTACTTCACTTCACTTTACTTCACTTTACTTCACTTTACTTCACTTTACTTCACTTTACTTCACTTTACTTCACTTTACTTCACTACTTCACTTTACTTCACTTTACTTCACTTTACTTCACTTCACTTCACCTTTCTTCACTTTACTTCACTTTACTTCACTTTACTTCACTTTACTTCACTTCACTTCACATCACCTTACTTCACTTTACTTCACTTTACTTCACTTTACTTCACTACTTCACTTCACTTTACTTCACTTTACTTCACTTTACTTCACTTTACTTCACTTCACTTCAGTTTACTACTTTACTTTACCTCACTCTACTCTTCAATTTACTTCATCTCACCTCACTTTCCTACTTCATCTCACTTCAGTTTTCTTTACTTCACTACTCTACTTTACTTCACCTCACTCCACTCTTCACTTCAATATATTTCACTTCACTTCACTCCACTCTTCACTTCAATATATTTCACTTCACTTCACTCCACTCTTCACTTCAATATATTTCACTTCACTTTACTTTACTTCTATTTATTTTACCTCGCTACTTCACCTCACTTTACGTCACTTTACTTCACTATTTTACTTCTTCTCACTTCACTTCAGTTTACTTTACTTCACTACTCTACTTTACTTCACTTCACTACTTCACCTCACTCCACTCCACTTCAATTTATTTCACTTCACCTCACTAATTTATCTCACTTCACCTCACTGCTTCACTTCACCTCACGGCTTTACCAACTGATCACTTGTCGCGGTGGGTTCAGTTTTGCACGTAACGTGCTGCCAAAAATAACACAAGCATACTACATGCAATGTTCTTCTATCCACTGACGTGAAAATGGTTGTAATTAAATAGAATATATAATAAAGAAACAAAAAAAGAAGCAAAAACAAACCTTTCACTTCAAATTTTACTGAGCAGTTGAAGTTCTGGCCACCTCTCAAGACGAATTTGTAGTTAACAGCGTGTACACCAGCTCCAAACGTATGAGGAGAAGCCACAGGAGGTTGGACGATCGTTTTGACTATTTGTGGGTTAGAATCTCCTTGGCAATATGGCGTAGGAGCCGTCCATGTTATTGTTGTGGATGCTGCGCCAGGTTTCAGATAGACTGGAGCAGAACGAGTTTCTGGACAGACGCATCTGAATCCTGTTAAAGGAAAAAGTGTGATTCGTTTATTCATTAATGCATCCATCCATTCATCTTTCTATCCGTTCATCCATCCATTTATCTATCCATTCATCCATCCATTTATCTATCCATTCATCCATGTATCTATCCATCTATTATTTATTTATTTATCCATCTATCTCCATCTATTTGTCTGTCTATCTATCCACCTTAGCTTATTTAATTTAGTTTAATTTAGTTTCTATTTCATATAATGTATTTTAAAATGACAAAAAAAATATTTTGTAAATATATCAGTCTATACACACATGGCTTCTAGGTAGACCAGATTTAAATAATTATTACTGTAATATTTAAATTTGATAGAACTACCGTATTTAAATAAATTTTGTATCTTATCTTATCTACATCTATCCATTTATCTTATCTTCACGACAAAAATATACTGATATTTTCAACTTTGCCAAATGCTAATTTAATGTATATATTCTCTGTAATTTTACCCAAAATTTGGAGTAATTAAGCGGTTAAAATCCGGTGCATTTCACTTCTAAATAGGCCATTTTCAAAATCACACGATATGGTTCATACATATATTATGCTGGAAGGGCAAAATTCTATAATGCCATCGATATCGGGGGAAAAGTGCTTCAGGATTTGAGTAAACAACAGCTGTAATGGCAAAACATGATAAACTGATCCTACAATGTTTTTTCACCGAGATTGATGCCATATTAAACATTTTGTCCTTCCAGCATAATATATGTATGAACAATATCATGTGATTTTGAAAATGGCCTATTGGCCAAGCAAATTTGTGAACGCTGGACATTGTTTTACGATAATCTACTGGGCTCAAAATATGGGAGAAACTCAGAATATTCCCTATTACGTACACATACAAGGTTTATATTTAACAAATAGATTCCATTTTTCCATTGTCTGTTCAGTTATAGATGCACAGATGACGTCACAACGTGGTAAGAACAAAAAAGTGGCCCACGAGACGCAGTCGAGTTGGTCACTGATGTTCTTACCACGTTGTGACGTCCTCTGTGCATCTATAACTGAACAGACATCGGAAACATGGAATCTATTTGTTTTATACAATAAAAACGTTTAAAAAAACAACTTTTGATAAGATTCATTGAATTTCCCGCCGAACTTCCGGGGCATTGAAAAAGATGAAGCACGCCATCTGACGTGATCCATGATCTATACAAAACAAGCAATATGATTGGTTTGTGACATTGGAGTGGCGATTTTCATTGGTTCACAGCAATCAGAACAAGTTGTGACGAAATCCGTGCATCTGTCCAGTAATAGATCATGGATCTCGATCAATGAAAACGTGCAAAACATTTAGCTTATTGTATAACAGTATTTACTTGCATACCTGGTACACCATGGCTTGCTTTTGGGCATGTCCTCTTCGCCAAGATCTCCCTAATAGATTGGAAGTTTTTAAACTTTGCTTTGAGTGCCTCTCCTCGGGTTGCAATGTCGTTTAATATACCCCAAAATTTAGGTTGCGATATTTGGTCTCCGACACCAACCCCAATAATGAAGACACCTTTCTTCTTTAGTTGCTGTGCGTTTGCAATGGCGTCTGCCACAGCTGTTTTTATTCCATGTGGTTGACCATCGGTGATGAGCACAATAACATCTTCGGCAAATTCTCTGTTATTTAATGGACTTTCTAAAGGAAATATCTGCAAGAGAATCACACCGATTATTTTTTATGTTATTTGTGATGGCTATGGAGATACTTATGGCGATAAGTGATGTTGATGGTGATGATGATACTGATGGTAATGGTGATATTGGTGCTGATGGTGATATTCTTGGTGATTATAATACTGATGGTGATATTGATGATGATGATGATGATACATTACTGATAGTAATGGTGCTAGTGATGGTGATAGTTATACTGGTGGTGATGGTGATGATGATGGTGATGATAATACTGATAGTAATGGTGCTAGTGATGGTATTACTGGTGGTAATGGTGATACTGATGATGATGGTGATTACAATACTGATTGTAATGGTGGTAGTAATGGTTATGGTGATACTAGTGGTGATGGTGCTACCGATGATGATAGTGATTTGATGATACTGATTGTAATGGTGGTAGTCACGGTGATGGTGATAATGATGGTGATAATGATACTGATGGTAATGGTAATACTGATGGTGATACCGATGACGATGGTGATTTGATGATAGTGATAGTAATGGTGATAGTCACGGTGATGGTGATAATGATACTGATGGTAATGGTAATGGTGATGGTGATACCGATGATGATGGTGATTTGATGATAGTGATAGTCATGGTGATGCTGATACTGATACTGGTGGTCATGGTGACAATGATGGTGATAATGATACTAATGGTAATAACGGCGATACTGATGGTGATGGCAATGATGATACTGACAATAATGGCGATGCTGATATGGTAAAAGTGATGGTGGTAGTGGTGATGGTAATATTAATTAAAGATATCGTTACCTCAGTGTTTGCGATTTCGAGTGCTTTATCTGTTCTTGTATGCCCTCCTTTTACTTTCTTCCATTCGAGTTTACTGATGTAATTCTTTAATTCTTCCGCGTTATACCTAGCACTGAAAGGTATCAACACTTTGGTCCTATCTCTTCTGGCTCTGTATTTACTGCTTAACGGGTCAGAATATTCACTGAACACCATCAAGGACACTTGAGTTCCATCTGGTCCAACATTAAGTTTCTTGTCAGTGACAAAACCTTCTAAAAATGGCTTGACTTGATTGTCGAAATGCCTCTTGCCAACAGTGCGAGAGGTATCGACAATCAGCAAAATATCTCTCTGGCACATTTCTAAAAACATAATTATGATATAGGAATTTATTAACCTTTGAGGCTAACGCCAGACGATTTTATTCAGCACTATCTCTTTGAAGCCTGAAGACGAGTCACTATAGTATTTTATCTGGCTAACGCCAGACGATTTTATCCAGCACAGGGAGAGGTCCAGGCCTCAAAGTGTTAATGAAGGAAAAATTTTAAGTGTAAGAATATATACTTAATAAGACTAAACTGAGACCAGTTGCGATTATGCAACTCAGTTCAAGGTCTTCCTATAGGAATCAAATTCGCGACCCTGCGATTCTAGTGCTGTGCTCTCGGACCACTGAGCTGAATGAAGACTGCCGTTGCCGAGCGCTAAGCCAACAAGTTCTGTATATATAATGGTGGTGATGTTGGCGAAGATTAGATAATATTACAAGTAAAATTTGGCATTTCAATCGATGAAATATGTTAAATATGATGACATTTCCCAATAGAGTTCCATTATAAACTTTATATTTCGTCCGAATTCCTATAATTTCAAAGTGTATGAAAACGACCAAAAATTTGATTTCTAGTCTATTTTAGTCTTTTTTTTTTGTGTTTATATTTTCATCAGTGACATGACAAGGGTGGCTGAAGCCAGTTTAAGCGTCTCGTTTTCTTTCAAAACTGAACTCTTTCAAAATTTAGAAATTCAGTCATTGTTAAAGGACATTGGCAATAAAAATTAAGTTTGTCTAATTTGTAAGAACTAGTAAAATTGTAACACAAGATCTTTTCCAACTTTTTTGTATCTCTCTTCGTTTTCAAGATATTCCAGTTTGCACGTTTGATATGTAAATTAGATGGTTTCTGACGTACATTATTTTCACACGTAGCAAAATCAATCATATCTCCAAGTTTGTTTAACGAAATAACTTGAACCTGTGCACATAAAAACGCCTTGTGACACTAACCACTTTAAGTTGAGCAATCATAGAGGTTTAAGTGATTTTTCCGGTGTATGAAAATACTGCACCCTGCTCCTGACGTCAGAGACCATCTAATTTACATATCAAACAAACTGAAATATTTCAAAAACGAAGAAAGATATAAAAAAGTTGTAAAAGATCTTCTATTGCAATTTTACGAGTTCTTTCAAACTTGACAAACCTCATTTTTATCGGCCAATATCTTTTAAACATGATTTTTTCCCTGAAATTTAATTTGAAAAAAGTACTTTAATTTGCCTTTTCTATGGTTTTTGTCCGATATAACACTGTCTCCTTTTGAGGCAATCAAATCAATCAGTTCTAACCACTACTAAGTATAACTAACCAATCATGTGTTTGGACAGGATCCAAAATTTTAATATGTAGTGATTTGCCTTACGTCATCTTATCTTCCTCTTTTATTCCCCTCCCCAGACTTTTCCGGACTTCTCTTCCTTCCTGTACACACTTCCTTCATTCTCTTCCCCCCTCGAGGCGGGGGTAGAAATTCCGGTAGGCCACGGTAGAAAATACTGACCATTCATGCATATACATGCTGTCAACGTATTGCAACATTAGGGACCTTAAGCAAGCACAA
Organism: Paragorgia papillata; assembly: GCA_035771165.1. Classification (NCBI taxonomy): domain Eukaryota; kingdom Metazoa; phylum Cnidaria; class Anthozoa; order Scleralcyonacea; family Coralliidae; genus Paragorgia; species Paragorgia papillata. The sequence continues at coordinate 1,592,045 of JAWNZC010000025.1, read as the reverse complement.
CGCGAACGTCACGATGACGACCTAAGTACAATAGTATTTTTCAACCAAAACAAAGCGTTGAATAATTTGCAGTCCCAAGAGTAATCCCCAACACCGTGCTCGTTGCACACACAACGTCAACGAAGCGTTTTCAAGACGACGAGGCAAGAACAGCAAAAGTTGTTAGTTCACTTAGGCGTTAATCTACCATACGTCACGTTGTCGAAGCTATGGCTGCCTAAAGATCTTACAAAATACATAAAGCATACAATATGCGATGTCCTGATCCATGGTTTCTTTTAAATGTAGTAACTAACTGTAACTTATTTACCGTCGTCGTCCTAGCTTGCTTAAGCTCCCTATTAACACAATTGATCGGCTTAGGCATATGACATTTTGAAACTATTATAATATTCTTTTCACTGAGTTAGACGATTAAGAAGTATGTTCTTCACTCATATTAATAAGTATTAGTTTCATGCATGCAGAGGAACCTAATAAATGACCTTAAACTAATTGAAAGACGAACGTATTGTACAAAAATGCAAAAGTAACACCTGTATTAGTATTTGCGTTCAGATCAGTAAAACACATTCATCTGAGGCGATGGGCCGTATTTGTTACTTCTTTCTACATCCAGATGCATGCCGTTATCCAGCATTCAATTCTGAATTATTCAGTTTAGTTTAGTTGAACTTATTATAGTTTCGTAAAGTTCAGGTCGATCTATTTACTATTTCACTCAATTCAATAAAATTTAGTTCAGTTCAATTTAATTTAATTTAATTCAATTAAGTTTAATTCAATAAAATTCAATTTAATACAATAAGGGTAAATCAGTTCAATTCATATTGATATTGATTCGATATGTTTCGATACGATTTAATACAATGCAGTGCTGCCAGTGCAATTCAATTCAACTGATAAACAGCTGTGTCTATTCAGATCTAGTCAAAAGATCCATATATTTTATCCAATTTTCCACTGTCAAATTCTAAAAAAATTCTAGCCACGCCAAAATCATCCTTAAAATTGATGATTTGTTCAAAGTCACTGCTGAAACTTTAACAATAAAGATTTAACCATCTCAAAAAGTATAAACCATGCACTAACCTTCGACATTGTCTTCGCCTTCAACATCTGTCCCTTTCGCATAATCTGCTTCTGTAAACAGTAAAAAGATGACAACCAGTTGAACATACCAACCGAAAATCACCGACATGTTTAATTTTTTCAAGTCTTTTCAACAATATCTTTATTTTCGTGAATTTAGACGTTGGGTGTTCAAGGCACGGCGTCCAAAAGTTAACTGATCAAAATTGAAACTATTCGTTTCTTTAAATAATTTTTTGCATCTTGCAAAAGATCTGCTGAAATATTTATAGGGTCATACAGGATGACCAATATGCGTGCCATGATTGGTTAATTGGCGTTTCTTTATTAATTTAGCACAACGGAAACATGGTTTTAAGCATCGTGTTGACGTACTCTTCTTCCTCCCCTCTTGAGATTTTGGCAAAATTTACATTCTAATAAGAATTAAGCACCGCATTTTTTTTCGCTGAGAAACAATGGTGTTATGAGCTGTTTGTGGGATGAGATTAGTACTTGGATAGGCGACCACGCCCTTATTTAATCTTACGTAGTGGAGTTGTGTCTTTTCTCCGAGCTGAGAGTTTTTCTCCGGATTCTTTGGTTTCTCGCCCTCAGTAAAATCAACGTTACAGTGTTTCTATGCAATTAATTCTGCTGGCTAAAATAGAATTAAATACATTTGACACTTAAATATAAAGTTTGCATGCGTACACATACATTACCTTAATCATTTCTCACAGATGTTTTCATAAAAAACGAACTGAAACATTGAAATAACAAAACACTTTGAGATCGAGAAATGACTATAGAAACATCCTGTGGTCATGACTCTCTGGAAGTCAAGATAGGGGTGTACCGGCAAACCCTTGAAACCCTCAGCTCGTTGCAGACTAAGGAATTTTATTTTATTTTATTTTATTTTATCAGCTTTGCCAGTTACACATTACAAACATAATTATACAGAAAGAAGACAGTTTTGGCAGGGACACCGCAACAGCAAAAGCTAATTACTGCGGTGGACCCGCACTTAAAACAAAATAGAATAGATAGATATTACATAATTAATGTCAGCGAATCAAGATTAGAAGCAACATTCTAAGAATCCTGACACATTGCGAGTAGTATTACATAAAGGATGAATTGAAATGCAGCCAATTGAATTCTTTGTGACTTTGATTTGTTACCCTATAATGCAGTCTCTGACAAATTGACCAAAAATAGTACCCTGTTCCAGACTAAAAGAAAGTTAAAGAGTTAGCTGTATACTAAATATTATATTGACATCGTAAATTATGGCCAAAAGAGTGATTAAAGCACTGTTTACATGAAGCGGATTCACAGTCAAATCGAATTGAAAAACGCGAGTGAAGTCAATCCGAGCAGATGTTTATATGGAGAATCCGATCTCTTTTTGCTTTTTGTAAGCGGTTTTTCAACACTATTTTCTGGGCTTTCCTCAATGTCCGCCATGTTTACAACACGCACTAACCTCACTCATGTGTATCAAGTCATTTTCAAGTCAAACCGTGTTTCGATGAATCAGATTGGAGACATTCAAGTCGATCCTTGCCTGAATCTCAAGTCAATCCACCCCACTGCGTGGATTGACTTCAGCCATTCGTTCCGATCAGATCGAAAACTTTCAATCTTTTTCATGCAAACGCGACAAGGGGCGCTTTCCAATTGACAAGGTTAGACCGATCAGTCCAGCCAGAATGGACTTGCTTTTGATTAGGACCAAATTTTCCAGTCAGACCATCCCAGGTCTCGAACGAATCGTGTTCCATTTAACCGGACTGACCGGTCTAACCGTGTAAAGGGAAAGCCCCCAAGGATAAACAACATGGGAGATTTGACTCGAACACTGACCCAAACCATACATTAATTTTAAGAAACGGCATGTTCTTATTTAGCATATCTCCTTCAGGAAAACATCCACTCAAATTTATTTTTTTGCTGCCATTTCTCGATCGTTCTCCCCAATTAGCATTCGCAGATGTGTCTATATGCCTTAGTTAGGAGCGACTCTAGAGCGACGTTTGATTCCATAGCGCTCTACATGCAGTCGCTCCAACGTACGTTAGCCTCCTTAAGCGCCACTCCAATCAAGGAGGCTCTAATCAACGTCGAATCTTTAATCAGTGTATTTGATTCGGCGCATGACTGAGAAGAGCGATTGACCTTAGCCTTACAAAAATTCCACACGAACGTGTTCTTTCTTTAATCACATGTGATCACGTGTGATTTTGGAACACGATCATGTGGAATTTTTGTAATGGTATTACTATTAATCAAAAAAGATGTTTTTTCATATATTTTTTTCAATTATTATCGAAGCTTTATTTATTCGCTCATCAGCTCAGTAATCATTGCTGTTCTTCCAGCTAGAGACCCTTTCTTACTTTTTTATATTTTTAGTTAAATTATCATTCGACATATATGCATGCATGATAATTTCATGTTTAAAACTGCCTGCATATTAAACTTCAATCTTGTTCCAGTTAATTTGTTACGTTCTTTAGACGAGAAATACTTTTATAGATCCGAGTCGTTGCACATATCAGTACATTATGTAAAACTTTCTTCGTGGCTCCTAGTATTAAGCTACTGTTACACTTTGCAACAAATAGCCTGAATGTTGCTGGTTGCAAACGAAATCGCACGTGTAACACCCCGTAGCAACTTGCGATTTTGGTATTTTCGCCGTGTTGCAAGTTGCAAGAAAAGTTGGATGGGTTCTACTTTTTACTGCAACTTACAACAAAGTTCGCAAGTTGCGAGTTTTTTTTCCACGGGTAAATTTGTTGCAAGTTGCAAGAAAAATCGCATCGTGTAACAGCACCTTAGGCTACAATTTCGTCCCAGAGTGTCGGATAAAATATGTTCATGCACTACAAAAAAAAACTATCGAGTATCGGCCCTAAAAATACACTGATTATATATAGTTCAGTTGAAGTTAATAATACCATGATTGACTGTTTGTTCTCACCGGGTAATTTAATCTCTAAATTTCCCCCAAACAGGGGAAATTTATAATTTTTCCCTCTAACAGGGCAAATTTATAATTTTCCCTTCATTAGCATGCACGACCAAACATCCAAACAGTATACATTAAATTTACGTGTAATATACTGCCCTCAAAGGCCCTCAATACGATAATAGTACCAAGAAATTGCCTTCGGTTAATCAAGGAAATTACACCCCATTTCAGAGGATTTTTAAGACCAAACCAAGGAAATTTGAACGGCGTATTGTAGAAACACCGAGTGTACTCTTATACACAACAATCTCAAACTCATTAATAATTCATGAAGATAACACAAAGGAAATCAATACCGTGTCGGTGGTTTGGATATCGGAGGAAGAAATTACATAAATTAAGCAAACTTTCATCTTGATTTTCTCTTAAAATACTGATTTGTTTGAGATGCTATATCACTGAAACACTTGGAGGAGTGTTTCATCAGGATATCCAAACACTTCGAAGTTTGTTAAAAAATCTCGGCTTCGCCTCGGTTTTCAACAAACGTCTCAGTGTTTGGATATCCTGATGAAACACTCCTCCTCGTGTATGATATATTACAAGAAATGCATTACTATAAGCTTTCGGTAATAATTTCCCTCATGTCATGGTATTACTTCAGTCTCATGTAATAATACAGTTTCAGTGTTTCAAACGTCAAATGCACGACATATGTGTCAAAAGCAATACTTCAGTCACAATTTGTTACGCACACGATAAGTTCGACGTAAAAAACAAATTATTGTCGGTTTCAGCGCGGTTCGGAACTTCGTTGCCAAATTTCAATTTACGTTTCCAAATTCAGAAGTTTATTGCGAAGTTCGATTTGAAGTTCGAATGTTCAATTCGAAGTTCAGCTTTGCGCCGTTCTTCCGCTACGCAGTTGGTAATTCGGAATTTCAGAATATGATTAACAACATATTTTCCGAAAGAAATCGTATCAAAAGTAAGCCGAAGGTCGGCAGAAGGTTTTCCGTACTATTGGTGATTCGAACGTCAAATCGAACTTCGTAATCAGCTTCTGAATTTAGAAACGTAATCGGGAACTTGGCAACGAATTCCGAACCGCGCGTTGCCGTTGAAAGTGAGCTGAAACTGAGAATAAACGTTAAATTTTGTTGAACCAAATGTGAAATAGATAGGACAGTCACATGATTAGATAAATTCGAGAAAGGTCTTATAGTTATATCTGCATACACGTGCTGGAAGTAATATCCGAATGGCAACAGGATTTACGTATATAGCCAATCGAAGTTTCCTACATGTGAATTCTGCCACCTTTTGGACAAGTGACTACTTTGAGTTCCATTAAGTTTGAAACAAAGATCCACTATTAATGCTGACGTCAGAATGAGTTCCACTAAGTTTGGAACAAAGATGCACTATTAATGCTGACGTCAGAATGAGTTCATCTATGGCCCTTGGTACGTCCACGAAATAACAGGAAACATTCAAGGCGCAGTGTTATGCAGTGCGCATGACAGGGAATATTGAGCAAGGGGCAGTGTTATGCAGTGCGCATGACAGGGAATATTGAGAAATCTTTTCACGATGTTGCAAAAGAGAGGTACTACATCGAGACTCCAATCAATTTGGTCGGCTAGAATATATACCGTAATCCGGCAATTAGAAACTGGCAACATTTTTATTCAGAGATAAAATTTCAATTTTATAGCTATGTAGATAAGTTTTGTGGAAACACCACGTAAAATATTTATTTGCTAAGCTTTCGGCCTGTTGACTCAGGCCTTCATCAGAGCAATAACAACAAGCTGTTGGCTCACGTCATTTATAAACTAAGCAACTGATCCATTAAATCACGTAAGAATACAATGGCGTACTATCACGTTAATTTTATTAATTACAAAACAAAATCTAGAATGTTCTCCGAATAGCGCCGTACACCACTTGCTGTTTAATGGCTGTCCCTCCTGAGAGATAGTGTGATGTTTTGCAATCTCAATAGATTCCCTTGTTCTTCGCGTGAAGTATTGCTTGTCGCTATAGCTATATAGCTTCATAGCCGTAGACCACAGACCGACAACTTCATTCACGTTCAAACTGCTAAATTTCGAACAAAGACTACTGCAATGTTGACGTCAGGCACTGGGTTTAAAAAGCAATGGCAGTAAACTTATGGCAGTAAATTTTATCGGTATTACACGTATAGACGAGTTGCCCGCACGATCGTGTGTATGCATTGTTTTGGCAGGCGACGTGTATTATTTTGGCTGGCCACATGCATAAAAACGGGGCGTAATTAAATGAAATTCCGCAGTTTTTGAGGAAATGAACTTGAAAATTTAGTTTTTATAGATTTTGGAGTTAATATTTTTAAAAACAGTTGAATTGCCGGTTTAGTTCTGGTCATACATGGCCCGCCAAATTGATGTGCGCGCAACATCGTGCAACTGACTTATAGCTACAAGTTTTACAAAACTGGAGTTCCTGAGATATGTGAAAGCGAGACGCAAAATGCTGACTTCGCAAAAATTCGGAAAAATGGAAAAAATCGACTTCAAAAAGACGCCATGTGGGGCATGCAATACGTTTTTTGTTTAGGTTGTTTTTTTTGTTTGTTTTGACGTTTTCAGCTGGACAGTTGCCTAACTGGGCCTCGGTTGAAAGATTCAGGAAGGGTTTAGGTTGGTTGGAATTTTATGTTAGTATGGAGATCAGCGGGCCAAAGTTTATCGTGGTTTTTCAGCCAGGCGAGGATTCGCGCAGCGTTCGTGCCACGTGATTCGCGCGCAATGGAATAAACTCGTTTCCAGTAACCCCAACCGGGTTCAATACGACATGCATATATATAATTACAATACCCGCGTCAATTACTTTGCAATTCAAATTTTATTTTTATTCATATATATCTATGATCAAAGATATAAATAATGCCCAAGTTCAGTTGGTAAATGGACAGTTGTGGAAGTTAAACAATAAGCCGCATTTTAGTGATCGTCATTTAAAATATGACAAGTGGAAAATCAAGGTTTGTTGTCACTGGTTACCTTACGGACATACGGTTTGTGTTGAGTATCATTCTGCTCTTGTACAGTTTATTTGCTTTGACCGAACGTCAGTCTCTCGCTGGAAAATTACAAGGCGTTCAAAACAACCTTCGGATTCTGCAGCAAATGCAAAGCTACGCCAAGCAAGTGTGTACTCCTCAAAGCAGCACTCGACCCAAACTGGATATTGAGAAGGCCATTGAACTACTGCGATTGACCAAGCGTCGAGATATAACGCGAGAAACCATCGCAAGCGAAGTCACTTTCATTTTGATGGGCCCAACTTTACGATGCGTAAGTGGTGTGATGTCATCGCTCAGCAACTTGTACAAAGGCGCGAGATTCAACGTCGCTATTGATGTCAGTATTTCTGTGATAAATAAACCTTATCAAAACATTTCTGATGCCACTGCGTCGAGAAATGTCTTTTTAGGTGGGTTTGATAGCAGAGTAGAAGCTCTGAACAGAGCAATCGAATTTGTTTCGACAAAATACTTCATGATTGTCGATCATTCGGTGGACTTGGCCAGCATGCGGGATGATTTTGTGCAGGTTTTGCTATCCAATATGCCTGGTTTTGACATCATAAGTGGCTCTCAGCTGGAAAATGGTGAATTTACCGTGCCATGCTATCGCCTTAGACTTCGTAATTGGTCACTGCACGAAACCTACCAGTATAACGTGAGCGGGAACGTTCTTAGTTGTGATAGTACCAATTTATACTTTATTGCCCGCACTGAAGCCTTCAAACATCCCACTTTAATATACAAGCCAATATTCGATGTGAATCTTCCCTCAAAATGGTTGCAGGATTTTTTCATCCATTTCCAAGGTATCCTTGCTGTTGGAGTTGTTCCTGAGGTGATCATACACCGGAAAATTCCAGAAAATTGCTTCCACAAAATTCCTCGTTCGTTATCCAGATCAGAAAGGGTCAACCTTCTTCTCCCCTTTGCCAACAAATATCAGATATTTTATTTTGACAATGAGACCAGTCGTTTGAGTGTTTGTGAAGACTCGAATAAGATGACTTGCAGTGAAAAAAATATTGGTCGAAAATGGGGTCTTGATGGTTGCTCGACAACTGGTTTAACTGCATATCCATTTATCATAGAATCTTTGAAAGCAGCCTTGCATTTTGGAGCGAGGTGTCTCCGGGAATCGCATCTTTCCTATGTCATTGAGGGAGGGACATTACTTGGGTTGGTTAAACTGCGAGATATTTTGCCATGGGATCACGGTGATGTGGATACATTTGTATATACCACAAGACGTAATGTGATGAATATGGTTAAGAAGACTTACAGGGATTATGGATATACTTATTGGCTCCGACACACAGGATTTCACACTTACGTTACCAATGAACCCGGTTCCCTCAAAGGTTGTATTGTTTACCTTACAAGAAGGTTAAAACCTAAAGAAATGATTTACATGAGACACCAGGGAAAACTCTTTGTTGTACAGAGGAAAATATTTAAATTTTTAAGAGATTTTTATGGGTCCACATATTTTGAGAGTCATGGACAAAGAACGAATGAGCGGACTTATTGTAGGATTCCTGGACACCATGCCTGCATGCCTGATTGCAGGTGGGATGGTTGTGGGGGTGGACCTGGTTCATTTCCAGGAATTTTGTGACATTGTGTGTTTGGTTGTTCATTAGCCACAACTAGAAGTCAATAACAAAGTAGCATACTAATGATACTATAAATTGCAAATGTTATATACCTTTATAGGGTTGCATTTGTTCAAATGACTTATCATGTAGGATTATTTGTTGGATTGTTTAGTTTGGGGATAATTTTTGAACTTATACCAATAATTTCTTTACTTGATTGTTGCTAAATGGGTTTATGGTGTCAACGTGGTCTGGGTTTATTTGTAAATTTTCATTGCTCTGAATCAATTGTACAGTGCACTGTGTATTTTGGTGAGGCTCTCTTTGTCAAGTTTGTAGTTGATGTAATCTTGTTTTATTTGATTTTGTTGATCTGTAGGTGTTTATACTGTAAATGTTTTGCATGGTAATTTAACCTATATATATATACGGTATATATATATATATATATAATACTGTAGAATAATTAAAATAATTTAAATTTAAATAATTAAATTAAATCTATTGTTTCTATGATATGTTTGAATTTCAATTATTTTAATTGGTCTGGTTAAAGGAAGAAATTATTGTACAGGAAGAAACCAGAGTACCCAAAGAAAACCTGCAGTGTTCAGAATTTCGGAACCAAAAACCACTGTGCTCTCTTTACTTTATTTAGTGTGTTGTCATGCAGTGCCATAGTGCCAGCATGGGCAATTGCCACAGGGTCATGTGGGACTGCTCCACAGGGTCATGCGGCTCTCTCCTCCGCAGAGGCTTCTATTTGCAGGCGCACAGGCAATCGTACAGGCAAATCAAACATTCCTCGCGCATCTTCTCCACCTCCGAGCCTCTTTACCTATGGATTTAATAGCCATAGGTTACAGGCTGTCTGCACTCTGCAGCCGAAATTCAGCATGCTAGGTCTTCCTTTAGCAATGACAATCATGACATCATTATTTAATATGATGTCACCATTACAAATGGTGTCATTATTGTCAGAAAGGTCTATGTGGTCTTTCACTGGTTTTCTTCACTAGAGGTCTATGTAGGGCAGAGGGCTGTAAAGAGAAGAAGAAAAAAACCAACTTAAACGTAAAAAGAGAACAAAAGGATGGCAGAAAAAAAAGGACCAAAAAGAAATTTTGAGAGCAATGAGAGAGCAGGAAAGAGCTAGTACCTAGGCCTTCCGCGTTCATACTGTCATTGAAAACGTGCACGTTAATGGCTGTCCGCTGCGAGGGTGCAGTGGTAGTATGTTTCTTCTACTAGGGCATACGTGAAATTTAGTACAGTATTATCATTTCTTAAACTTCCACATTATGGATTTATAGAACCACCTTTCAACGTAATGTATTTCAGATGGCTGACGAGGTTGTTTCGCCGCCATTGCACTCGTACCTCAAGTCCGTTAGGTTTTGCTGTTTTACTAGTTATTCTCCTCCTTATTCAATGGCTCCAGCACAAACACCTGACGGAAAGGAAGAAAGAAGTATCTGAAACGCTAACCATTTACCGGCAAATGCTTGCCTATTCAAAAGACGTTTGCAACGCGAAGCCAACCGAAGAGAACACGTTTATTCGTGGTCCTGTTGTTCGTGTGGACAAGGAAATGGTGAAAAATGAAGTGACGTTTATTCTCATATCTCAGCCTGACTTGGGATGTGCTAACCACTTAATCAAGGAGCTCACAGATAAATATCCCTCCGTAAATGTAGTACTCACTTTTCAAAGCAAGGACATTATGCCAAAGGATCCGTCCATATTGTCCAAGCATTTTTTCCCTTTCTTTATAAAGAGCGTTAATTTGGGAGGATTCGACAGCTATCCTGAAGCACTCCAGAATGCCATTTCCCTTGTGAAAACTAAATATTTTATGGTGTATGACTCACAGCTCGCTGTTAATGAGTTAGAACCTGGGCTAGTCGAAAAACTGCTAGCAAACTTTCATGGATTTGATGTTTTGGGTGGGTCCCAAATCAACACTGACAATGAGTTCTTCATACCGTGTCACAGTTTAAAGCTTCGTAATTGGACTTTTTTTGAAAAATTTGAGTATCACACGAGTGGGAATGTTCTGCATTGCGAATCTACTTCACTACAATTTTTGGGACGGACTGAAAGCTTCCAGAAAGTTCTTGAGCACGAGGGTTTTGATTCAAATACCAGTGTTCTGTGGAGACAAGATTTCTTCCTTCGTGTCAAAGGTTTATTGGTTGTAGGAACCCTCCCTGAGGTCATATTCAAAAATAGTGTTAGTACCTTTTGTCAGAGGATAAAGGCACCTGTGAGCAATATTGAGAAAGAAAGGATTGATGTGTTGTTGCCATTTGTTAATAAGCATCATGTACTGAACTTTATTAATCCAAATGCCCACGAGGCCACAATTTGCAATGGCACAGACCCTTTGATTTGCAGTGAAAAATACATTTTTCCAAAATGGAAGCTCAAGCATTGGGCGTACAGTGGACTGACTGCATTCCCATTTATCACAGAGCGCTTGATTGATGCTTTGCATTTTGGAACAGCTCAGCTTGAAAAGAATCGAATCAAATACATCTTAGAAGGAGGGACTTTATTGGGATTTATCAAAGTTCGGGCAGTCCTGCCTTGGGATTCTGGTGATGTGGACACATTTATATTTTCAAATCGAAGAACCATCATAAACTTGGTGAAAAAGATAAGACACGATCAAGGATATGAATATAAGCTTCGATATAATGCTTTTCATGTCTATGTGACACCATATTATCCCACTCACGATGGTCTAATTGTGTATCAACTGAACAGAAATGATCCAGGAGAACTTATTAAGATCAGATTGCATGGAAAATTATTTCCAGTACCTAGAACAATGTTTAAGTTTGTAAGGGAGTATTATGGACCGTCTTATCTGGAAAGTCGGATTCGTTTTGGAGATGAACGTGTGTCGTGTGATTACCAAGGATACCAGGCCTGCATGCCTGATTGCAGGTGGGATGGATGTGGCTCAGGGAGAAGTCAATTCCCCGGAATATTATGAGAGGTAAGCTATTAATTTATTTTTTTTACAAAGCAATGAAGTTATTGATACAATTTGGACAAATTACTAGCTCAAGGTAATCTGTCTGTAGTATACCGTATTTTCTGGGTGATAACCCGCACGGCGTATAACCTGCACAGCAACAAAAATGTCACTTTTGGAAAAATAAATCAGCTTATTACCTGCACCATCGGATAACCCGCAGCTGCTAATAATAGGTTTGGGCAAGGGAGCACGCCAGACTGACTTGTATTACTTCTTTGTTCGGTGTTCCTTCATTTATATTCAGCCATTTTGAATAATGTGGTATATATCATTGGCGTATCACAGTAAGTGCCATACTGTACCTCGAGTACAATTCCCAAGTACAATCGATTAAATTACTAGAAAGTACTGTACTTTTAAGTGGCCATCGCATCCTACAAAGTGTCTTGGTTCAAAACAAAAAAATAATGCCATGCTTCCTATTCCTTATTGTAAAAAATAGGTCAATACATGTAGGTCAATTACATATATATTTTTTATTTTTATGGTTTACTGTAAATAGTGCCTGGTCAATTGTATTAGATGTGCCGTTAGCGTAATATTCATACATACAAAAATATTCTTATTCAACACAGGTGTTTATATTTATGTTTAAGGTACATTGCAAAACCTGATGATATTTAAAATTACGGTAACATTCTTTGCCATGTTCAACAACCTGTGATACTTCAGCTGATAAGCTGTACTTACAGTGTACAGTACCAGCTAAGTTACATCCTTCCCACAAAATTGAACATATTCCCTCCAAAGCCAAAATCAAGGTTCACCATCCACCACAGTTCTCAACATAAAGGCAAAACACAAACCAACTTGAAATCATGTGAATTCATACAGTTTTGTACAAGTGTAATGGTGAGATGTTGAGGATTCCTACAGTACATACACTATAAAGCCTTAGGACGAGTCTTTAGTATTTTGTTCTGGCTAACGCCAGACGGTTTTATTCAGCATAGGGAAAGGTCCAGGCCTCAAAGTGTTAACTGTGCATGGCAGGCATTGATGTTGACCCATTCTCTTGTGTTTCTCTTTCTTGCATTTCTTTCTTATTATTAAATATTTAAACTAAACTAAACTAATCTTATTTATACTGGATAGCTCTATCAGTTAATAGCTAACTGTTCTCCCTAGAGGTCCAGTAAGGGCCATCCCTCATGGTCCAGTGTTTCTACAGGAGGAAACTGGAGTACCCAGAGGAAACCTGCAATGTTTGGTAGAGCCAAGGCCAAGGTGAAATTTTAATCAGATAACTGCTGAGAGCAGGAATTGAACCCGGGTCACAGAGGTGAAAGGCACATGTGCTAACCACTGTGCCACCAACACCCCATTTTGTTAAAACTACAGACATTAAAACTATTTAACCACCAAGAATCATTACTGCATCTACATATCCACAATAAGAGCAACATACAATAGTCTTGTTTAAATACTGTATATACATCTCATTTTGTCTTATCGTGTTCTTAACTTGAATATCAAGTCACAAGATGACGATTTTCCGATTATGTTTTATTCTTTAATACTGTACATGTATACAAACTTTTGAACAGTGTAGTGCATTTGTTTGTTCAATGTTGTTTTTTTTTGCAATCAATCAAATTTCTCTTCACATAATCCACACATTTCATGTGGAAAGATCTGTTAACCCATTCCTAGATGATTTTACTTATCAAAGGGAGAACCCTCAGACTTCCTAGGCAGTAATGGGTTAATTAATAAACCCTCAAAAAACTCTTTGATTCTTTTTAACATGCATCAACCCAGATTCTCTTTTTCATAGAAGAGAGCCCCATCAGAATTTTTTCAGTCATGTCAAACCACTGTATATGAATTGAAAGTACAATTTTTTTAATTTCTTACCCAAATGCCCAATCTTATCTGCACATACTGTGTAATATAAATATAAATATAAATATTGATATATAATGATTATGAAGTACAGCACAGTACAGCACAGTACAGTAAATTACAGTGAAGTACAGTACATTACAGTAAAGTAAAGTACAGTGAAGCACAGTAAAGTACAGTACAGTACAGTACAGTACAGTACAGTACAGTAAAGCACAGTACAGTAAATTACAGTGAAGTACAGTACAGTACAGTAAAGTAAAGTACAGTGAAGTACAGTACAGTAAAGTACAATGAAGCACAGTAAAGTACAGTAAAGTACAGTACAGTACAGTGAAGTACAGTGAAGTACAGTACAGTAAAGTACAGTACAGTGAAGCACAGTACAATACAGTAAAGTACAGTACAGTAAATTACAGTACAGTAAAGTACAATACAGTAAAGTACAGTACAGTGAAGCACAATACAGTGAAGCACAGTAAAGTACAGTAAAGTACAGTGAAGTACAGTACAGTACAGTGAAGTACAGTACAGTAAAGTAAAGTACAGTGAAGTACAGTACAATGAAGCACAGTAAAGTACAGTAAAGTACAGTACAGTACAGTAAAGTACAGTGAAGTACAGTACAGTAAAGTACAGTACAGTAAAGTACAGTACAGTGAAGTAAAGTACAATACAGTAAAGTACAGTACAGTAAAGTACAGTAAAGTACAGTACAGTAAAGTACAGTGAAGTACAGTGAAGTACAGTACAGTAAAGTACAGTGAAGTACAGTACAGTAAAGTACAGTACAGTAAATTACAGTACAGTAAAAAGTAAAGTACAGTACAGTACAGTACAGTGAAGTACAGTACAGTACAGTAAAGTACAGTGAAGTACAGTACAGTAAAGTACAGTGAAGTACAGTACAGTAAAGTACAGTACAGTAAATTACAGTACAGTAAAAAGTACAGTAAAGTACAGTGAAGTACAGTACAGTGAAGTAGAGTACAGTACAGTGAAGTACAGTACAGTGAAGTACAGTACAGTGAAGTACAGTACAGTGAAGTACAGTACAGTATAGTGAAGTACAGTATAGTGCAGTACAGTACAGTGAAGTACAGTATAGTGCAGTACAGTGCAGCAGCACACAGCGTGGAAAAAATATTCTGTATAAACTTATAAAGATTCAAAAATTACAATTTATGTTTAAAACTATATATAATGTACCAGTACTAAGTACTAGCTTTACAGTAGCAACTTCATTCACAATCTAATTTCAACAAAAGACTTACATTGAAGGTTTTAAACCCAAACTACTACAGTATGTTGTTCACAACTACATATCAGCTTTGCTGTTAACTTTGTCAATAAGATTGTTTGTTTAGCTTAAATAATTTACGCAGTACGTCAAATTATCATTTGAAGATTAGTTTCTCAATGCTCTGCTAGCCGCACCCATAAGTTCAAGACAGCTGTTCGCCTGTCATAACCCCATAGCACTTTCAAACTGTTTCTTAACATTGTTCCGTGTAGCGCAAAAAGTCCCATTCTAAAACGTTTCTACCCGACTTCTTTTTGTGTATATTCCTATTCTGAATGAGCGGTGTTTGTCTTTTCTGAAATGCCCTTTCTCAAGCGCTCTCTGCCGATGAAGTCCAACAAGTGGTTCCTCGTGTTTCTCTTTTGAATGACAAACAGGACTAGATGTGGTCTTCTCTTTTCCACTTCTCTCATCATTCTTATTATCAGGGTCTTTTCCTCGTGGTTGCCGCGCTTTATTCTTACAATTTCGTCGACACGATGTCTTAACCAGTGCAACATCTTTCACGTTCAAACCCGCGTCGTACAACTTCTCGCGACTTTCGACGTCCGACATTGACAGAATAACTTCGTTAGTCGTCGATGGAAGAACCATATCTGGTACCATATATAGTTCTGGTTTTTTTTGCTATATACCGACGTCTGTCTCTTCCTTTACCTCTGCTTTATAGAGTCCCGTTTTGTTTGTGTCGTTTGTCTGCTCATTCGTCGCGACACCCCCAAAAACGTTGTCACGTTGAGCAGGTGTTTACTATATTTTTCACCGCAGGTACCAGTCAATGAAGCTTTCCCCCGTTCATAACGGTTTTTCGTTGAAAACAACGCCGCTAAGGACATTGCTTAGGCCGTGTTAACCACACGTTATTGCCAGCCTCCCCGTTCTTAACCACCGCCCAGTTTCTCCGTGTTCCTGGAGGAAGAATGGGGGCACAGTGTTACTGTAAGATAAAACAGTATAAAGCCCTAATCAAAAGAGAACGCAAGTTGACAGTCAGAATTTCTGTAGCGGTCGTTCGAACACCCAAATTAACAAAATAAAGGTTTCATGAGTGTTTTAAACAAGTTTTAACTTTGTCACGGTACATGATATTTTCGGGAAATTATTCATAGCGGCTGGCTGAGATAGCGTGACTGCCAACTTGCGATGACTTGCTGGACAAATTGACAAATATTGTTTTTCGTATCTATTGTCATATTCTCTTGCAATCTTGGTAATCATATTTTTCTCGGTCATTTGCGAAGACATTTTGCCTTTCATATTTTCAGACATGTATATATGTGTCATTTTCCGTAATTATACTTGTACTGTTGTAGCCTGCGAGCCGGCTCTAGTATTGTTGTAGTGTACTAACCAGAAATCGTAGTATTCTTTACTATTCTGATCAGAATTTGTAGTATTCTATAGTATTCTTTATTATTCTAATCAGAATTCTTAGTATTCTATATTATTCCTTTATTATTCTAATTAGCATTCCTATTATTCTATACTATTTCAGTCAGAATTCGTAGTATTCTATACTATTCCAATCAAGCTTCGTATAGTACTATATCCTATACTATTCCAATCAGAAGTTGTATAGTATGCTATATTTTCTTTTACATTCTAATCAGAATACGTATTATTCTATACTATTGTAATCAGATTCTTAGTATAGTCTATATTATTCCTTTATTATTCTGATTAGAAATCGTATTCTATATTATTCCAATCAGAATTTATATTACTGTATTCTATACTATTCCAATTAGAATTCGTAGTATTCCATATTATTCCTTTATATTCTAATCAGAATACGTATTATTCTATACTATTGTAATCAGATTCTTAGTATAGTCTACTGATATTATTCCTTTATTATTCTGATTAGAAATAGTGTTATTCTATATTATTCCAATCAGAATTTATAGTACTGTATTCTATACTATACTATTCTAATCAGAATTCGTAGTATTCTATATAGTATATTCAGTAATCAGAATTCGTATTCTACTATTCCTGTCAGAATTCGTAATGTTCTATACTATTCCAATCAGAGTTTGTACTATATTCTATATACTATTTACGTTTGTGCAAACGTGGAAACGTCTTATTCAAACCAGTTTAATAGTGTTTGTTTTGCAGCCATCATTCAGCTGTGTAGACGCTCATGTTTTTGTTGACGAGACAAAGAAAATTAAATTAAAAATTTGCGGTTTGGCTCTTGTGGATCCACGTTGTCTAGACCGTATTCAAATTGCCAAAACAATCGAAATAATCGCAAAAAATAAGTCTTGCAATTGCCAAAATAAGTTAAGTTAAACTAGCATGCACATGTACTGAGCTATCTCTAGACGTTATTTTGATTAGCCGTTCTACTTTTAATTCTAGAAATTTTAGATGTAAGCCGCAGGCTGGATGTAAAGTGTACATCGACATTATTTTTTAAGTTTCAAAGTCGTTTAACAAAGAGACAAATACGAGGTGCATATGTTAAGAAGAGACTCCGAGGTGCAATTAATATGTAATCATGTTTATACTACTTACTGTTGACTGAATATCGGATTTTATATTTAAAAAAAAACAATTTTAAGGGTCGGACGCGACGCAGACTGCATGCGGATGTGTTATTCTAAGTTATGTTTTATTACAACAAGACTTGGTTGGGGGGGGCGGGTTGGTGTTACTGATCCTAGTCACTGACCGCAGACTCGTGCATTATTCAAAGGAGGCTCAGTTTTAACAAAGCAAAACGTGTTGATACCGCTGACCGATATGTACAACTGGACTCTGGGTTCTGGCCAAACCAAATGGCGGGTAAATTGTCGGATTCGTGGTAACGACCGCTGACATTATTGGATATTTTTATTCGACTGTGGGCTCAGCTGTTCTGAAAAACTAAACGTCAGACTTTATCCTCATTATCGGCAAATAATTGCTGTCCCACGTTAGCAGCGCTTTATATTCTACTCTCTGAAAATATGATGATAACTTCATTCAAAATATTTTTTGTACTCGTCACTGACAAGTCATGTTCGTAGACTTTTCCTAATTAATGAAAATTTGCCTATATTTAATATACGATTATGCCACAAGGATATACAGTGGAACTTCGCTATCTTGAACCCTCGAGGTTCGAAGAGGTAAAGAATAGTTCGAGATAGCGAGAGTTCGAGATAACGGGGTCAATTGTGCAGTAAAACAGTGAAGAAATATGTTGAAGGGAAATCAACTCTTGTTCGAGAATCGAGATAGCGAGGTTTTTGAGATAACTGAGTTCGAAATAACGAGGTTCTACTGTAGGAATATTACCACAATTTTATGGTTTCACGTTCCTGAAGAGCCAGTACTCGTTTGCTGACGGTATCATCCCAGAGTTGTGTAAACCAAACTGAAAGTGTACCAAATAAAAACAAGTACAGTGAAGTAACTCGTTGGAAATTCAAAATGATGTATCAAATAATCTCCGGAAGCATCGCGTTACTGTTGAACACTAGTGCTGTCTCGAAATACGTTATCTCGAAATCCTTGCTATCGATCTCAAACAAAGTTGATCTCATTTCGGCGTATATACTTCACCACTCTTTTACAGTATAATAAACCCCGTTATCTCGATATTTTTCTTTATTTTTCTTAGAGTTCGAGATAGTGGGGGTTCGTTGTTTTTGTAAACGGCTCCTGTGATCAATTTGATTAACAAATTTGCAGCTGATTATACTAACCCCTGCGTGACAACATGCAGCTGATTATTTTAACCCCTGGAATACAGACGATCATGTCAATACAGAATTAAAATGAAGAAAAACAAAAAGTCTTGTAGTTCTATAATTGATCCATTCGTCATGCGAAATCTATAAGCGTTTTCGATGGTAAACATTTTTTGTATAAAAGCTTCGACAAGTGCATGAACAACTCAACTACAAATTCTTCACTCTGTCTTCATATATTTTTTATAACATAGATTTAATGCAGAAACATTTCTGATTGGTTGTCACGTCTAGTTCGATGGAGCACAGGGAAAAGCGCGGGGAAACATTTTCGTAAAGAAAGAAGAAAAACAACGCAAACAAACTACCAACTGGTCTGTGGCAACATTTAAAGATTAGGTATAGAGGCCTTGGAATATTTAAAATAAATGCAAAATGGTTCAAGTAACAGACAGTAAACAAAAAATAATAACAACAACAATAACAACGACATTAACTCTTTCCAGGCGGCATCCGATTATCTAGTCCTATCTATTTTACTCTGGCTAGCGCCAGACGATTTTACTCGTCACATGGAAACTGACGACCGAAATGGTTAATTAAAACGTTATCTTATAAGTTTTAGTATGTAATTATCTTCAGCAAGTGTTTGTGAACCTCAGACGGTGGAATTAAATTCGTAATCAGAAGGTCTGATCTGTCATCTAAGCCATTCACGACCGAAATGGTTAAGGAAAACGTTATCTTATAAGTTTGAGTATGTAATTATCTTCAGCAAGTGTTTGTGAACCTCGAATGGTGGAATTAAATTCGTAATCAGAAGGTCTGATCTGTTATCTAAGCCATTCATGCGATACTTGTCTAACGGTATATCGACATGTTTTCATTTGCGAGACAATCGAACGAAAACTTCGATATCTTTAGATCATCTTCATGTAGGAGCAAATGTATCGTTTGTTTTCATGTGCTTTGTGTGCACTGTTTCAAGTGGAACTTAAAGAAAGTTATGGCATGTGGGGTAACACCGCATTTTGGCGCCAATTTTACCATTGTTTTCTATGCGCATAAATACGTTGGTCGAAATGTCAATATTTTGCTTTTCAAATCTGGCAGTGTACTGCGTTTAAAGTCGAAATGTTAAAAGGAGTTGGTCTACTGCCAAAATACTGATAAAGGAGCTCTTACATTTCTGACAAAGCTCTTTCACTCGAAACTCGTTAAACCTTCTTATAGACCAATTCTAAGCCTTCACTTCATAAAGGCCTTTGCTTTAAATATTCTTTTATGTGCATCTAAATGAGCCTTTTTGGCCTCGTTATGAAGCAAAGATTCTTTTGAAATGGAAACGCACAAAGGAGGGCAGAAAGGCTTATTAAGATGCACATAAAAGTATTCAAATTACTCACTATTATGAAAAAAATATCAAAAGTATTCCAACACCAATTACCTTCCATTTTTTTATTTTTACACCACTTATATATACTCAGCGTTTATACTACTTTCTATAACACTACATTTTAGCTTTGATTTTTGAAAGACAGACTCCATAGTTCAGACTCCCAGAAATGACATTTTTTTTATTTTTGGGTCAAAATTTCGAAAGGATTATATGGCATAATGACCAAATGCGTGACATGGTATAAACAATATAGATACAAGACAAAGGATAAACCGAAAATTTTCAAACGTTTTGAAACTCAAAATATGAGACAAATGAAACGGTGATATTTCAACTTTTGATATTACAAAGTCGTCATCAGACCAAGTGACTAGAATCAAATATCTAGGATTAAAATAACTTGAAAATTCAAAATTTTAAAATTTTAAATTACAAACGGAAAATAAGCTAAGTATATACAAGGTCAGCAAGAATTTAAGGAATGCATATTCTTTTTTATATTTAATTTTAAATCTTAAAATTTGAATTTTCTATCTCCCTGTTGACCGTTGTAAATATAACTAGTATATCACCAGTATATTTTCAAATTTTCGGCTGGATGTGGTTTTTGGTAAACAATAGAGTTGACTTGTTTTCGTATACCGAGAAAGAACCGACTCCAAAGCAATATATATTTTAATTAGGGATATATTTTAATATACGGCTATATTTGCTTTTTTCTTTGGCGTTAATTAAAACATTGTGTTTCGGTACGTGATCACTCATGTAAAATACGTGTAAGTGTTTCGCGCTTTTTATTATTTTTTATACTCTTCTCCTTGTAATGCATGAAAATTTGTATTCCTTTCTTTCAACACGGTTTCATCACGGAGTTGTTTTGTAATTTGTAACGTTTGTAATCAAACCGGAGTTCACGGGAGTATTTAGGCAAGAGCGGGGGAGGGGATGGTGGGGAGTGGGGTTGTTTTTGTTTTTCTCAAATTATTGAGATCGGACGAAATCCAACATCCGAAGGCATAATATTTTAGCTGCTTATGCCCAGGCGTGTTCGCGCTAAATTTTATCTCTTTCTGTGATATTTTACAAGTTTCCTTTTTTCGTTGCTGGCTGTTATGTTGTGCTCCCAAGTGCCATCGTGCCCAGATGATCAGCCGCTATCAATGTCAGATTGGGAGAAAACTGAGAAGGTCTGCGACTTCTCGTGTATCTACGAAAGGAAGGCCCATCACGAGGCGAAAGAGGACATACCCAGTCCTAACGAAATCGAGTGTCGGTGCAGTCGTCAAGACCCCGCGAACACGAACAGATGTAGCCTGCACAGGGAGTTTTCCCCCAGCTTGGAAGCCATCGACGAGGTCGAAGAAGAGGACGAGACGAAAGCTGTGGATGAATTGGATAAGAAATACGATCTATCCTTACCGGACCGTCACTACAGCAAAGCGAAAAACATGGGCTATCTGCAGCACCGCAAAGGACGACATTTTAGACGCAAGGCTTTCGGGAGGGAAAGCGATTTCCCGCGCCGCGAAAGATCTGTGACATTTTAGACTGAAAAGGGAAACCTATTAAAGTTGTACGAAATTCATTACAGTATAGTTCCAATGTGTGGAGTTATCTGTAGACTGTATCCGTATTTTAAACGTGGTCTCCGATTGGGATTTTTGGGATCAAACTATACACGTTCTATTGGATTTTGCAGACCGACGAAAACTGGAAAACTGTCGACTTCAAACAGACATCAAATGTCGTTGTGACTAGATGGTTGACATGTGTTTTTTCAACCTCAAGTTCGCGTACAAGTAAACAAGTTAGAAATCCTGACAGGTGTAAGCCCAAGTGCTTCAAACGCCTATGGTATATAGACTTTTGGTTACATTTTTTATTTTGATAAAACGCAGGAAACAGTCTCCATATTTTGTTTATTTTATCCGTTTGTTCCCTTGTGGAAAAATACACTGAGAACACAACAGATCGCATTGGATAAAGTGTTGTTTTTATGAGGCCGTTCCTGCTGTTTTGGCATACCGCAATCAATGAATAATTAAAGAGTCGAATGTCACTGTTTGTGCTAAGAGACAAAAGTCAAAAGCTGTTAACTAGATTGTCGTTTGAGAACTTTGTACAGAACAGATTTAGGCCAAGACGCAGATGAGAAACGTCTAGGATGTCGGCTTGGACTTTAATATCGCGTGAATTACAGAATCTTGAAATTCAGGTGATGTACGCCAAGTCACGGAGCATATTTATTAATATTGTGTAGATCGGAGATTGTTAAAGTGAACTATACTAATTATAAGGACTATATGTAACCAGAGCCTGACAACAAGGCGATTGCCGCGATTCGTTAGCACACTCGGCTTAAAAACATTGTAACTACATGAAGTGGCCAGAGCTATACGCGCCATTCCCCTACAACTCTTGTTTGTTTACCTTGGGTACACTGCTGTCAGAAATGTAAATTTGCAATAAATAGAGCCGTGAATTATAAATTAAGTATTGAAAAAAAAAGTTTGTTACGATTAATTAAAAAAAACTTCAGTCATCGTTTCGAAGTATATACATATGGAGAAATACTTGTATAGTTATAGTTTAACACCCCACGAAGGGACATCGTCTATTCTTTTAGAAATGCTTTTGCCAAAGGCTTTAATAGTTGAATAGCATGCATGTTTGTGTTGTCAAATGGTTTCCCTGATTTACATTTTCGCCTTATTATTGGTCTCGTCAACAGCATGGCCCGTTTGTTTTTCATCTTCTTTGATTAAAACTTAATCTCACTTAGATATCAAGATTTCGCTCGCGTTGAAATCTAGCCAATAGTAAACACATGTATAATTTGTTGATCACGACTTGTATTACTGATTGATCACATCTGGAATTTCATTTCGCAAAAACATTAGTCATTCGACCTTTTCAGTCCAAGAGTATAATGTCCCCTCTCTCAGTAAGTACCTTTCTAAGTACTGTGCGAGGGACAAGAATAGAAATTCATTACTGATTCATGTTTATTTATCTTAAAGCGATTTATATCATATATATATAACGTCAACCAATAAACCGTTCTACATTTGATTTTTTTTTCTCACGGCACAGGTGATGAACCCCTTGACTTTGCTTATAAAGGCCACTTGTGTCCTCATAATATATTATATATAGGGACTTAAGCAAGCTAGGACGACGGCGGCAATTAAGTTACTGCATTTAAAAGAAACCAAGGATCGGGACATCGTATATTATTCGTATATTGTGTGCTTTATGTATATTTTGTAAGATCTTTTTAGAAAGCAGTCGTAGCTTCGACAACATAACGTATATAGTGATTAACGCCTAAATAAACTAACAGCTTTTGCTGTTCCTCGCCACAACGTTGTCTTGAAAACGTGAAAACGCTTCAGTTGACATTGTATGTTGTTGGGATTACTCTTGGAACTGCAAATTATTCAAAGCTTTGTTTTGGTTGAAAAATACTATTGTATACATGGTTCGTGACGTTCGCGTTGTGCTTGCTTGAGGTCCCTTTAAATGTTATTTTTTGACGAAAGTCCGACAATTCTGTCAGATAATCTTATTGTTGTTAAGACAAGGCGATTTAATTTAGTTCAGCGACAGACTCTTTTATTCAACAGGAAAAACAACTAACAGTATATAGTTAAACTTATAAGTCAGATTGTGATCAAAATTTTGATAGCGGTCATAATCTTTATAAATATCTCAATTTTGATAGTGATCTCGACTGATTAATTATTTGGCTGTCAAAGGCGGTTTTGTCAAATTTAATATATTTTTTTCTTTCTACGACTAAACTAAACTAAGTTTATTTTTCCTGGATAACTGTATTAGTCATATTTCAACTGTTCTCCCTGGTGGTCCAGTAACGGCCATCCCTCATCGCTCCAGTGTTACTACAGAAGGAAAACGGAGTATACTATCAATCCTGTCTAAACTGCATGTTCGGCCCTAGAGGTCTAGTATAGGCCATGTCTCATTGGTCCAGTGTTACTACTGGAGGAAACTAAGCTAACTTTATTTGTCTTGGATAACCCCTATAGTCATCTCAACTGTTCTCCCTAGTGGTCCAGTGAAGGCCATCCCTCATTAGTCCAGTGTTACTACAGGAGTAAACTGGAGTAAACTAAGCTAACTTTATTTGTCTTGGATAACCCCTATAGTCGTATCACAACTGTTCTTCCTAGTGGTCCAGTAAAGGCCATCCCTCATCGGTTTTGGTAGGCTCAAATTGGCAGCACTCTTCTCACATGCGGCTAAGGTGAATTGTTTAATCTGATGGATCTGATAACTGCATGGAGTAGCAATTATCAGTCGCACCCGCGTCGCAGAGGTGAAAAACACACGCTGTGTCACCACACATTCACCCCTATATAGAACGCCATATGGTCTGGTGATTTGCTCACATCAAAACAAACAACAATTCTCAGAACATATTCGGTTGCAATAGCAGGCTGATAAAAATGCAACAACAACAGTGGCGATAACTAACTAACTATTTATGCAAACAAAGGGTCTGCTCAGGCAGGAATGAGTTTATCAGTTTAATGTATATAAACATTCTTAGCAGGTACCAAGGGGCAGGCACCTCTGGAACTGAGAAAAAGGCTAACACTTTTTATTATTCATGTACTATACGATTCTGGTCCACGACTCCTGCGCGAAATATCAGTGTTGCGTTGTGGTAATTCCATGGTTGATAGTATATCTCTCTTGTTGCAAAAATAGGCACACAACGTGCGCATGTGTCTATTGTTAGTTGCAACAGCTAGATTCATGGTCCAGGCCAATTATACATTGTTTTTTAATAGAGTTTTTGCTACTCGGTTACTGTAGTAGTTTTGGATATTCAGAAGTATATTCACACTGGTCCACACAGTTCTCACGCGGCTTCTTCGTGTGTAGAATTCCGTGAAGACTATATTAAGCCGTCGACCCAAATAAGCCTTCCTTTCTGATGTGCCCCCTCTCTGTTAAGCCCCTCTCTGTTAAGCCCCTCTCTATTAAGCCCCTCTCTCTGGGTTTCAAGCCCCCAGAGACTTCATAGGGCGTTTACGGTATTACTATATAGAATTTTCTGATGAGCGTGAATGCGTGATATAGCAGATAACTAGCAAGATATGTTGATAAATAAAATGGCAAGCTAACTACAAAATAATGGTGTTTATCAGAACTGCAAGCTATTTTGAGAATTGTTATCAATGGCTTTAGGGGTCGGAGCTCTTAAATTTGATGCGACCCATCCTTTGACGTAAATCCGGGATGCCTAGGCAGATAAAATGTCTACCGTAAATTGCGGTCTCTGCGTCCAAAGTTGTTTTTTTTTTACTTTAGCTCTATCGGATAGGCCTATGATTAGTTTCAATATGCTTTCGGTGCAAATGTATTAAATTAAACGGTTTAAAACTGTTTCCGTTTGCAGACAGCAGAGCAAATTATATATCAGTTAGTGTACAAAACAGTCACCTTCGTTCTGCGTGACCTTTACTAAATTTTCGGTTTACATGTTATTGTTGGCGTCATTTGCTCGATATCTTCAAAATATTTCGCAAGGCCTGGGGCCGGTTGTACGAAGGCCGGATAGCGCTATCCACTGGATAGCGATTTTTTCAACTTTCGTAAAATTGGCAGTTGATTGTTATGACAGATTAGGATTTGGTATTTATAAACTGAAGTTTTTAAGATCTATTGTGGGCTCCAGATCCGTAGTTTCACAGCTCTTCGGCCATTTTTACGAAGGTTGAAAAAATCGCTATCGAGTGAATAGCGCTATCCAGGCTTCGTACAACCGGCCCCTGGTGTATAAGAACAGGAAGGGCAGCCATATTGCTAAAATCATTAAGATATTTTGTTCGGTACGCGTTTTTTTCTCTCATTGAAACATAACCTTCCTGCCACCTAGGGTAACCCGTCTCATATAAAACAAACCTTAAAATAAACAGGGAAATACAATAGAGGAGGGTTACCCTACCTCCATGTAAACATGCAGGGCCTAACAGCAGAGCACCGCATTGCTGCCAGCAGCCTGCGTCAACACAGACGTTCGTGCGCGGAAAAAGGCGGCGCTAAAAAGCCGTCACACAGGCTATGACGTAGGGAAGCACCGTCCTATATGTAAGCAATATTCCTATCTAGTACAATTTTGGAGATGTAACGAGTCGATATTAAGGACTTATTAACCGAGTGCGAGGTCTGTACGGGAAAGTATTTGCCTGAGGTTTTCGAAAGTATTTGCCGGATGTTTTATATAATTTTTCTTTAAATTGTCGGCTGGCTCGCCATCCTTGTTTGCCAGACGATTTTATTCACCTCTGGAGAAGCCCTCGGACAGGAATGAGTTATAAACTATCTCTCTAACTCTTTCCTGTCCGAATTGGTCTTTAGTATTTTATTCTGGCTAACGCCAGACGATTTTATGGAGAAGCCCTCGGACAGGAATGAGTTAATGTTGTTTGTAGTGTGATTCTTTATTCGAAGCACTTTTTGAGAGCCACGCCATCACTGAGGTCTCGTAATCTCTTTCTCGTTTCTTTTGTTTTGTTCGATGTTTTCACACACACAACATAAAAACGCTCTGGTTCCCTTCAAGTTTGTTTTTAATTTTCTTTGTACTATATATTTTATCTCGGTTCTTTCTTGGCACTTGTTCTTTTCGGGACTTCAAAAACCCTCTGCATGTGCATGGGCTCAAGCGGAGGCGGAAGACAAGTCCTTGTGAGTGAAATTTGGCCAAGAGTTTGTTTTGACGCGCCGGATGCACTGGTGGTGGTGTCTATATACTGAAGTAATGCATGCATGCATGCATGCACAATAGAATACCAATAAAAGCCAGGAAATGGTCCTTTGATGCAAAGAATCTCTTACTACCATTGCCAGGGATATTTTTCAACATGCATTCTCACCTTGCATAGGGTATATCTAACCTTACTATATTTCGATTAGGGGGTATAACCATTCGGTCTCGAGTTATTTCCCATCAAAATTCAAAACAATTGTGCATCGATAGAAAAAAATAGATATACAAAAGTCAAAACAAAGCTTATCTGTATGACGTCAAGGTATTGTTTTGTATTGTGTGATCAGGAAATGGCAGCTGCTTACGTACTGTTTCTTGATTGTTTTACTTAGTCTTTGTGATAGGACAAACTTGATGTGATCCCAGCACTAATAGTGCAATATTGTTTTAGATTAAAAGCTGTTTTTGTTTGTCGTAAAAAGTGTCCGTGGTTTAATCAGTCAAAAACAACCTATTTTATACACAAGTATATATAATATAATTTGACGTTCACTCGAAATTTCACTTGTATTTGCATAATATGCATTTTGATAACGTATCTTGTAGAAATATACGAGAGTGCATGTATTTAGATATAGAGCAAATTAGTGAAAAGGCGATGAACAACTGCCAAGTTTTGATAACTAAATAACTTTAAGTGCTTCGCTCGAAATGTCAATAATATTGATTATAACAACATATGCAATGTATCTATCTATCTATAAATTCCACTTTCCCACACATGATATTTTCCGGACCGTGTGGTTTGAATAGGCTTCTTGTATTCTGTAAATGACTTCTAAAACGATCTATTAAGTCAGCGAAAAATACATCATGTTAAGAGCTGATAAACCTTCGAGGTAAGGTTTAATATATAGGCTACGATTATTAAATTAGTGATGTGAGCATGCGCTTTGATTTAGTATTAGTCCCAAACATTTTGTATTCTAAGTGACGTGCCATAAATAGCCGTTCTGATCATCAGCAACTTCAACAACTGTTTGCATCTTCATCTTGTATGAGGACGCTACCAGCGTACCTTACTCAAGATAGTTGAATGCGAAGTGTCTGTAAATGTGATACAGAACTGATATCAGTGTCTGTAAATGTGCTACAGAACTGATGTTTTACTAAACAGTTCTGTATCACATTTACACTGATATCAGTTCTGTTGGGGTAAACAGACACTGATATCAGTTCTGTACCGGGGTAAACAGACACTGATATCAGTTCTGTATCGGGGTAAACAGACATTGATTAAACCTTAATTTCTTTTGAATTTTCTTCATGAATTATTAATGAGTTATATATACAGTCTCCGCACAGTTTGACCTCGAGTTTGACATCAATCCACCTTGGCACCTCCTCACGCGTCCGCCATAATCAGGGTTCTGGTAACGCCGCACTGGAGCTATCATTTCCTTCAAATTATGAAGCTTAACCAACTATTAAAACCACCATCTGATTGGACAACCTTTTTAAATGAAACCTCACCCCCAACCACCCCCCGGTAATCACGACCCCCGGAAACCCTAAACCTAAATGAGCCACCTCTCATACCCCGACCACAACACCCCTATAGGATTTTTACCTTTATGTGTTCAAGTTTAACATCCCGCTTGTGGGATGGTTTTATTAGATGGTTAAGCTTCATAATTTGAAACCGATGATACCTCCGCACTGCTAACAAATAACTACTAACAACCTTAAAAACACAAGGCTTTTTAAAATTATTTCTTATTTCTTTTACACCCTTATCCAATTTTGTACCAGGCAGCACTTCCTTGCGATAGTAACTTCTAGTATTACAGTATATATATGCATGTGTGAAAAGCACTTCAACTCCGTGTTCCGTCGTTCGCACTAAAACCACTGAACATGCTAAAACCTGTTTGAATTGACCACGTGTTACATTTTACAATAAAAACAATCCAATCACTCGCGGTTTATTTTGGCCAAGTTTTCTTTGCATGCAGAGACGTGAAAAAAACTTATTTGTTTGTTATTGTTTATGAAAACAATACATTTATCCATATTTTTCCCCTTTTCTTGTTCACCCATATTGCCATAACATTCTATAGACACTATTAGCTTGCTGTAGAACTCCACTTGGATTCATAAGTACAATGGATGCATCGTTTAGTAATTTGAAGTTGAAATCACTATTTTGCTAGTTGTGACTCCGAAACAACATATTTAGGGGGCGATTACATGGACCGAGCTAGCTCGGTTAACCGGGATGAGTTTACGAAACGATTACATGGAGCGGGCTAGCCCGGTAAGCCGGGATGATTTCAGGCCGAAATTCGCAATTATCAAGTAAATAAGGGCAAAGTTACGTTAGTTTTACTTCAGTTTTACACTAATTAGTCTATTATTTATTTTGTAAGCCCATCGTTAATAAAAAGATTGTTAAAGTCTTAGCTAACCCAGGAAAGCGTCTTCACGAAGACTAATTAATTTATTAAATTTTCGCTTTGATCACGAAACACACGAACAACGTTGATGTTCTATTTCAGTTCCTTTCAGCACTATTTATTCACACAGTCAAGCAAACGAACGCGTATCGAACCCAGTTTGCCGCGGGATGAAAACGATTACATGGACATTTTCATCCCGGTTACAACCGGGCTAGCCCGCTTGCCATGTAATCGAAATGTTAAAACAACATGCGTTTTATATATAAAGCGGGCTAGCCCGGTTAACCGAGCTATCCTGGTTAACCGGTCCAGCCCGGTCCATATAATCGCCCCCTTATTAAATAGAATGTGTGTTTGACACTGGTGCCAACAAACATGTTTAAACTTGTTTGATTATGCTGAGCAGTTTGTAAATAAAACTCTTGGTTGCTGTGTATGGATATTGGCTTTCGTTAGCCAGTTTAAAACCATGAGTGTATTAAAAGAAATATAAATATTAAACACCCGCTTTTCTCAGGCTTTTTCCGGTATATTTTAATATAAGAAATAAAATACCTGAACTCCCACACTCGATATTTTCAAAATGTAGTGAGAATGAAGGAATTTTTTTCATGTGTCCTAAGACGAAACTGTATAGTTTTATTGGACCGGCACTAAAAACATTAAATCAAACATTTTACGTTTAAATAAGGCGAAAGACGTGATGTCTTGGAAGCCGAGTTTGGTAAAGTTGCATTCGTTTGAAAAAGAACGCGAAAAACCCAAATACATCTAAACTAAAAGTGTTTTCAGCGCAATTTGGTTTAATTTGTACTAATTTTCTATTTTTCATTGTAAAATAAAGTCACTTTACATGTGAAAGTGTTCGAATATCACAACATTAATTTAAGTTGCTCACCGGAATTATATGTCTCAGGAATACAGCATGCCTTGGATTCCGCGTGCGATCACAATTATAATATAAAATTTAAATTCAATAAAGACTTTTTTTTTGAACTGAGTAAATGGTTTGAACTTATATATTATTATATAGTTATTACTATCAGTACATCACCACTAAATGTCTTTCTCAAACGAGAAACGTTCACAAACATATATATGTACTAAAAAGATTAAAATTAATAATTTCTCTTGCATGTTGCCCCACGGCACCAGCCACAAATCGTGGGGCCCACCGGAAAATCTCGCAGTGGTTATGCCGCCGGCCCTGTCATATAAAAAAAGTCCATACATTACTACACACAAAACTGGTCTTCTATTACTTACAACCGGCATGCACAATATAACATATCGTTATATTGTTTGGCTCTCGAGTGTAGTCGTTCAATAATAGCCGTGCTACGTGACCTTGCAATTGGTTGTATAAACGATGGATAAATAGTGTGCGTGCGCATCTCGGCATCCGCTGTGTGGATCACCCACAAAGCACACTCCATTAACAACGTAGAGTGAAATTGTCTTCTATGACCTCAGATGT
This sequence comes from Paragorgia papillata, assembly GCA_035771165.1. Taxonomy (NCBI): domain Eukaryota; kingdom Metazoa; phylum Cnidaria; class Anthozoa; order Scleralcyonacea; family Coralliidae; genus Paragorgia; species Paragorgia papillata. The sequence goes on along the minus strand of JAWNZC010000025.1, from coordinate 1,561,366 downwards.
ACTTGTTGTTTAGATAGAATTATCTAAGTCCTGGAATTTATCTGTCTTTAAAACCTGTTAAAATAGCCTCGCTTTGTCTTCATTTGTCCTTATACGTGCACGTGTACAGTTTATCGCCCGAGTTACATGCTGCGCCCGCACGTTATATTCCAGGCTTTCGGGCGGTATTCATTGCGGGTCATCTCCAAGCAATGAATGGCTTGACGTCAATGAGAGGCCTCGTGACCCGGTGGGATACATGTGGCCACAATAACAAGATAGTAAGATTTTGCCATGTATGGCCGTGTGCCAAAAGGCAATGCACGGGAAATGAACTTACATTGATTCAGACGTGCTGCACAAGTTGAAGCGAAAAGGTAATTGAATTTAGTTGCATCGCCAACGCTATGCTAACACTTAATTTACTATCCCTTATCAGCGTTTTAGCTTAATGGAAAATAATAATGCGTGCATTCAGCTTATCAGCTAATGGAGGCTTATCCGACAAGATAGCAAATTTTCTACTTGCGTTGGTCAACTTTTACGGGAAATTCTCCTCGATGTAGTCCAGTGTAGCCTCGTGATTTCACCCGCCATTAGAAAACCAATTGAAAACCAATTGTACGTATATTCGTATAATAGATAATCGCATTTATCGTATACGCTGCCGACTTATTGCCGTCATCTTCGCCCGAAATTGAAGCTTGGTAAACACAGTCAGCAGGTGTTTCTCGTGGCTGTTTCCTTCAAGGGCGTTATACATCGAAAAAAAAACTAAGAGCGCGTCTTGCAAGTTGTTTACCATGGCTACAATTCCTACCATCGCGGTCAATGAAATAATGTTTAGAGTTATGGTCTTGCGTGGGCCTGTGAGAAGTTGTGGTTGAGTATTTACATCCGATACTGGCCCCGGTGTATTGGTCTCTTTGCGATACCTCGAGGGTATATTAAAATATTTCAGCGGGAAAGTTTCCCGGTTAGTTTTCTTGTTGTTGTCGCAAAAACAACGACATCGTACCAGTTGGCGTTGGGTTTTCTTAGTCTTAGCTTATACCTTAAAGCGACACCGGCAAAGGGTACTTATTTTTTGTTTTGCTCGACAGAGTGACGGACGAATTTTCTGGTTGGTGTATATATCACCGTGTCTTCATGCAAGCCGTGGTAATGATGTTCGAGCTTCGACCAATCCCAACCCATCTTGGTGCTACCGACGAGGAGTCACCTCTGTCGATGTCGGATTGCGAGTCCTTGGAGAACATTTGCGATTACGAAGAGATCTACAACCACAAAGCGAGCGTGGAGGAAATCGGGGTTGCAACAATGGACAAACAAAGACTGCCCAAAGTCAAACACGGCAACAAGAGTAAACCGATTACGAAAATTTTTAAGGACAAATCGTTTTCTCCGAGCTTGGAGGATATCAAAGAGGTCGAGGATAAGAACAAAGAGGATGTTGTCTTCGATACTCCGTATTTCTTGTCGCTGTCGCACGTTCATTACGACAGGGCTTTTAATCGGGGGTTTCTCGAACAGGACGCGGGAAGGAGTTTTCGCAACGAGTATTGGAAATCGTTCCACCATCGAAATGCCCGAAGGTCGTCGAGGAGAAGGACGGTTTCGATTTAAAGAGAAAGTGTCAAGCAACTACTGACAAGTTTAAGTATATAAAGAACATGTCTGTAAGGCAAAGACAAAGCTACAGGACCACTGAAAGACTTAACCCTCTTAGACCTTAAGACGTGTTCTTTGCGCTTGAATTCCCACTCTAACATGCCTCGTGTATATAAACAGAGTTTATTATAATAATCGTACTATCATATTTCGGCAGGGAAACACGATTGAACATGATTCTTGGTGATCTCAGCCCCTGGTATCGTCCGCTTAAGCGGATAGTTCCGGAGCATACATGCATATATGATATCAAATGCTATTCAAGCAACTTCAGATTGATTTTAGACCAATATTGATTGTAGAATTGATGCGTTGCTCACCAGAAATCCATGGGAATCTTTGTTTTCCAAGTTGAAAAATGTATTGTGTACAATGTATATAGGATTATTAACATATTTTCAATGTACAATTATTGTAAATAATTCGTAACGAAAACCTTTCATCGCTTAAAGCCAAAGATGATGTAAGATAGTGAAGATATTGATTATATACACTAAAGATTGTACATAGTTTAAACACGTGGAATTTTAAATGAAGTTCCACCGACGAATTACTGATCCGAAATTTTGGAGTTTGGAAGAAGCACGAAATCCAAATAAATTATATACTTTTTGTTTCGTGATTTCGTATATACGAGTTATTCACAAGATCTGTATTCCTGTGAAAGTATATTTAAGGCCAAAGTTGGTCGGGATGGGGGATGGGCTTGGGCAGGGACAACGTCGCTAGTCCCTCCCACCTATTATGAGCCGTTTCCGATGAATTTCAGCAGGGCATTAAGTAATTATGAATATTGATTTTGTCGGTCACGCGAGGCCGGCTGTCTCATTCCATTGGACACTCAAACTCAAGTCCACTCTGTTTACAACCTATCAGAAGATAACCATCATTGAATTATATTATATATTAGAAACAACGTTTTTACTAAAAGCTCTTGTGACAGGTCAAGTGTTTTCGTGTTTTCCTCATTCGTAATGGTTTCCATAATCCATTCTTCTTAGCTAGCTCAGTCAGGACACGCGAAGTGTTTCCCCGTGACACAGTATAATTGTTTAGTTTTTGTCCACCTTTTCCGGTTAGAGTTGGAAGAAGTATTGTTTTGTCTGTTGTTACTGCTTTGAAATACAACATTGTGGGTAAGGCTCGTTTACTCCAATTTTGTAAATAGACATAGTTTAATTCTTCGAATTTTTTCCAAGCACAGGTGGCATGTGTTGTTGGTCTCTCGATTCTAATTGGACTTGAAAGTTGAGCCCGGTTATACGGGATTATTAAATAGGACTTAGATGGCCGTGGGTGGTCGCCTGTCCGAGGTTTGGACTCGTTCGAGTAGAGTTGTTGGTTTTCTCCTCACCTGCATTGCTTTCGAAAGTTTTCGACTTGTTCTCTTCTCTCCACAAAATCAACTTTACATTTTACATTTTACAAGACAACAAGATCTTAACTGTAGTGTCTCCCCGACTATATAATAGACCCTTAATTAGTGTCGTCAGAAGATTAGGGCTTGTTTTAGTATATAGACGGTGTTTTTCAATTTGTCATATGCCGAACCTATAATAATAATTTGGGACGACTCAACTAGTATTTAGCACGGCAGCCAATTTATATGCGGCGAACCAAATGGTCCTTTCTATATAATTGCCTATATGATTTAATAATTTATGCATGCATATTAGAGTTCTTTCGATAAAACCGCCGTCTGGCGTTAGACAGATTAAAACAATAAAGGGACCGTTTCTGGCGGCTCAGACAGGAATGGGTCTAGAAGAATGGGTCAGTCAGGAGGTTGTACCAAATTAATTAGTTCAGACGGCGTATACTTATTATGAAATATAGTAAGGTTGGATATATACTACCGAAACATGGAACGTAGAAGTCTCTCTGACGAAAGGGCTTTCGTTCGAAACGTTAGAAACGTTTCCCTCTGACCAAGTGCCTTCGCTCGAAACGTTAGACTTCTACGTTCCATGTTTCGGAACGGATCTGTACTTTGTGAGGCCCCAACAATATTTCTGACTGGTATCGTGACGTACAACAGTTCAATTCGTTTTATAAAACCTTTAGTATTTCGATATTATTTTTCCAATTCAACGTTTCCTATGCAGAACATTTGTTTTATTGTATTTTATACAATGACACCCAAGTTTCAAATAATTTCTGGGGGAGCATGCCCCCGGACCCCCCTAAACATGAGGAGCAAAAACAAATTTGAGAATGAGCAGTTCTAAATTCTTCATATGAACACTGAAAGTGGGCCCTAGAACTGTCATTTCCCGGCCCCTATTTCAGAGCCACGCCGCCACTGGCAGTATATATCCAACCTTATACTATATATTTCGATTTGTGTTTCAACACTGCCTATACGCAGCACACTACTTTGATTTCTGTTTGTACTTATTCAGAATGTATACTTTTTCCTATGATTGAAGTTCGGCAGTCGGCACATGGAAAGTACGTGGTAGTATACAACAGGCACTGAAATAAGTTAATGATGCATTAGCCACTGATATATACTTCGATCGAAATATAGTAAGGTTAGATAACGTAGGAGTCTAACGTTTCGAGCGAAGACCCTTCGAAGGCCCTTCGTTTTTCTCTGACGAAGGGTTAATATTCTTAACTCATTCCTGTCCTGTCCTGGGACTTTCCCCTTGATGAGTAAAATCGTCTGGCCTTCGCTCGAAACGTTAGACTCCTACGTTCTCTGTTTCGGCAGTATATCTAACCTTACTATATTTCGATTGTTGTTTCTACACTGCCTATACGCAGCACGCTACTTTTATTTCACTATTTGATATATACTTCAGTCTTAATTGTACGTATATCAAACGGAATTACGCGAGGTGTAGTCATGAGATACATTTGTACACAAACTATAGACGGGTCTATGTTTATAAGTTTGTGCCAACAAGATGTTGGCACATGCATATATATTGCTCTGGAATTAAGGCGCGAGTCAACAGGTCGAAAGCTTAGCAAATAAATAAAAGAAACAGAATTTTACAGTTTGGTATGCAATAAACACCGCTGTTGTTTATAGCTAAACCGGTCGGATGTTGTATTGACCTTATATCTAAATATATCCATGGGGCATGAGAAAAAATGCTGTCTTTTACCTACATACAGTTTCCCACATTGGCTACAAGTCACAACAGGAAGACAGTTGGGGTGTTCGGCTATCACGCGCTCACATCAAAGTGCGTTGTCTTATATTTTGATAAAGTTTTTGTTTGTGTATTTTGGAATAGAGGCCATAAAAAAACAGCAAAGAGAAAACATCGTATATTAGGGGCGGCAGAAGATATTTTCTATATGGGGGACTACTAATCTATTTCAAATGACCTTCAGGCAGGAAAGATTAAACATTGAGAATTAAGAAGTTACTGCTACTAGCAACCTTGAAGCAACATGACTCTGCACTGCACCACTCCTGTTCGTGGCTGCCAGGCCCTGGTGTTGACCTACTGTACTATACTATAAGTATAAAATCAGAGTATATCCAGAATTTTTCAGTAGCATATTAGGACTCCATTTGGTCCTTCAGGCAGCACTTTCCTTGCGATAGTAACTTCTAGTCTATTAAATAGTCAGGTGTATACGGATCTGTGGTACAGCCTGACTTGTGGTACGACAGTAACTAATTCTGGGTAGTATACTATACGGTTAGGGGAATGGAGCTGTGACAGTAAATTCACTCTTCCTATGCAGAGCGTGCCGTGGGGTCTGCTATCCGGATTTTTCGCCGTCAATTAGTTCCTCTGTTCTTTCACTTGTTTCACTCCAATTCTAATTCCTTCATGTCCATCCATCTCTTTCTTAATCCCTCTTTTTCTTTCTTCCTCATAATTTAACACTTGTTTTCTGACAGCATCTTCTCTCTGGACAGTGTGCCTAAAAGGCAAAGATATATAATATCTATTGCATGTTATGGACCTATAAATGGACCTTCGTAAATCGGCTAGTTTGAAAGAGCTGGTCATTTGAAACATAGTCAATCGAGATAATGGTCTGGAAACTCGGCAAACTTCAAAGCGCCTATAATGAGCTGTGATTTTATGTTGAACCGTACCTTACACCGTGCACAACCTTTGTTTTAGGTTTATTAATATTTAAATAGCACGGTTGAGTGATTGAACTGAACCGTTGCTGTTGGACAATTCGTTCATTATACTAAAATACAATGTGTTCAGTGACCGTGCACCGTGCACAAAACTGCAATAAAGGCGAACAAAAAGATAGACCAAAGACTTTAGCGGAGTTTCCAGACCATTATCTCGATTGACTATGTTTGAAACATGTTTGTTTCATCAAAATTGGTCCATTGTGATCAAACGTCATGAGGGTTTAAACTACTGGATTTTTAGAACAAAAAAAGGTTACATTTGTATTACAACCTTGTATGAAACGTGACATCAAGATTGACTGTTTTTCCTGGAGCTTAGGAACGTTTTTGAAAATATTTGTGAAATTCATGGCATTCAGTCTGTCCATTTGAATTGGCTATAAAATTATGTGCATGCGATTGATTCCAAATTTCCATTCAGATTGGAATTTATTCAGGTTTATTAAATGAACAATTACAACATGTAACTTGGATGTCAACGACCGTGTTAGACAGTATTGATAAAACGTATTCCCAAATATTGCATGGGGCCATAGCACCCTCCCTTCCAAAAAAACATCCGCATGCATGTTCTGCCTTATTTGACTTCTAGACGAGCACACCGCACACGACGACACACTTGAATTTGATATATAAATGTCTGGTGCCTATGCATCTCTGATCACGTATAGTAAGTCCTTGGACCACGTTTCATGAAGGAATGTGATCAGCTGCATGGGTTGTTGGTATATTTGGACATTATAGATCTGACGTGTGGTTACTGCATGTGTTTGGGTTATTTTTCAGGCCTCTGCAAAAGGTTTGAACTATTATTTTCGTAACTTCATGCATGATATTTACTGTATCGAAAGTGTAAATAGTATCCCGGGGCAACAATCTATATTGCGAATTCTGTGAAGGGCATAAATCCGGAGGGTCATCATCATCATCATCATCATCATCATCATCATCATCATCATCAATCACATGGCCATCATGTCGTCATGCACTCCGCTGTTACGATCAGGCGAAGGAGCTGCTGGCATCAGTGGCGTGGAAAAATTTTTATCTAGCCTGCTTTCGAAGTTGGATTTTATCAATATGATACTCCTCTAATTTTTTCCTCGATGTCTCGATCTCGTTCCCAGGGCCTTTTTTGAAATTGGTAAGGCGGGATCGGCTGGTCAGTGGTCACAGCCACCCAGAAATACTTTGGCCCCTTGGTAGAAGTTCATTGTAATGGCGGTCCCATTAGTCGCGTTGGCGGTCAGACTGACCGCCAACGCGACTAATGGGACCGCCATTACAATGAACTTCTACCAAGGGGCCAAAGTATTTCTGCGGTCTCATCATAACTGGCACACAACTATACATAAATGTGTTTCACGAAGAATGTTTAAGAAAGGCAATCAAGCAATGAAAATGCTGAGTCCACCAGCCGATGCCAGGGCCTTTTTCTGCCCTACCAATTTCAAAGGAGGATTTTCTGCAGTGATGAAGATGAATTTTTCATTCGAGAAATATATGTCTATGTTTTAAAATATGTCGTTCTAGTATAGTATTTAAAATGTTTTCATTGGAATAGATGCGTAGTTGTAGCCTCATTCCTCTGAATCCTCTTCCGCGATACTCTCCTTGCATTGAACTTCGCTCTCTCATGTTTCGCGGCGTATTTCCCCCCCGGTTGTTTCTTGTTTTGGTGGTTGTTATAGTTCCTGCGGCTAACTTACTTTTATTACCTTTCTTATTTTGGGCACAACTCCATCATTCTGAGATTTGCTTCTAATCCGATTGCGTGGACGGTACGGTGGACTTATCTTAGTTTGACCATAGTTAATAGAAAATAGACATTGTTTGGAAACCTGGCAAACTTCAAAGCGGTTAACAATCAAGCTACGATTCATGTTGAAAGGTACATGAAGGTGCCAAATCCTTTGTTTTAGGTTTATTAATATTTAAACAGTACGGTTGAGCTAGTGATTGAACCCAAACGTTGCTATTGGATGATTGCTTTATTATACAGAAAACACAATATGTTCAGTAACCGTGAAAGTGCAAAAATTTCCATAAACCTGAACAAAAACATAAAACAATGACTTTTGTTGAAGTTCCAAACCATGTATATTTTCTACAGTTAACTATATGGTTTATGACAGTTCAAATCCGAAAATCAGATCCATTGACAAATCCTTTAGAAAGTCGACAGAATAGAAATACATTATGTTTAATCTGAGACCTACACGGATGATGGCCATGCGCATATTTAAGTCACAACTCTATAACTACTACCTTACAGCTTTAAAGGACACGTACTCCTCTAACGATCCACGCACCTGGAAAAGCGTGTGTGTTAAATCATAAATGTAACTGTAGTCGTAATCTCGTTACTGTATACTTCGTGTTGTTATTAGTGTGTTATTTGTTAAGGGTCCGCAGTAATTGGCTTTAGCTGTTGCGGTTACCCAGCCTCATATAGTATAACTTTGTAGTTTCATATCTTAATTGTGTGTCTTGTATTGAGGCAAAGTTAATAAATAAATAAATAAATATAAGACTAATCTATATGTAATAGTTAAAATATGAGCGGCCGATCTTTATCATTTACAATGACGAGCCGAAGGCGAGCCATTGTAGATGCCCATAAAGATCGGACGCGAATATTTTAACTTATCAAATTGTAAGTGTAAATGGTGAATACTTTGCCAGTTTAAGAGTCGTAGAAAAGGTTAAATAAGATCATTTTAACTCAGAAAAAGCTGAATTTGAGCCACTAGTGGCTGTGCCTATTAACTTTGATAAAACATTGATGTTTTATTATTATAAACATTGATTAAACATTCATTTCTTTTGAATTTTCGTCATGAATTATTACTGAATTTGATTAGTAGTATATAGTTCAGATTTACTCTTAGTATATATAATTTATATAAAAATGCGAAACACTGCATGCTAAAATCATGCAGTGTTTCGCATTTTTATATAAATTATATATACTCGCTGGCGTTGGCACGGGTTCGCCGCTGTCTGAAGAGAGCATGTACTGCATATTTGTTTTTTTCTCTTCAAATTTATTTTGCTAAAATCCAAATACATCACATGCCTTAGCAAGTCCTGACAAGGGTTATAGATTGCGAAAATACTCTCTCAGAGAAGAGAAGTTTATTTCTTTGAAAAACATGACTAGTGGCGGCCTGGAGCGCGTCAACGAACTGATACCAAAACAAAGTAGGATTTTGCTTATAAGAATCGACCTTGCATGGTGTGAGATTATACGAGGAACTATATTATAAAAGCTTTACAATATACTATATATGAGGAACTAAAAAGCTTTCAGAATTTGAAAAACAACCAAGATAACTCAATTGTCTAGACTGTAATCTATGAAACAAACAAGTTAAAAACATATTGGCACCCTGGTGACCCTGCATTGCAGTCTAGACACTCAGTATATCTTACAGCGAGATCTTAAAAAAACTCGACATGTGTTTTGTTCATTGATTGTGAGTATTTTTTTTTGTGCAACGCGCAGTAAAGGGGAAAATCGTACAATTAATGTGTGCCTCTACTCAACTTCTTTCGTGTTCAAATGACGTCAAACGAACCTTTATAAGAGTACATATGCACGGAGCTTTATGTTTTATTTGTTAAATAAACAACGTATTAGTTAATAAAAGTAGCGTGCTACGTAGGCAGTGTTGAAACAACAATCGAAATAGAGTATGTAAGGTTATACTGCTGTTATAGGAGTCTAGGGCCTTCGCTCGAAACGTTAGACTCCTACGTTAAACTAAAACTAAACTAAACTAATCTTATTTATACTGGATAGCTCTATCAGTTAATAGCTAACTGTTCTCCCTAGAGGTCCAGTAAGGGCCATCCCTCATTGGTCCAGTGTTTCTACAGGAGGAAACCGGAGTACCCGGAGGAAACCTGCGATGTTTGGTAGAGTCAAACTGGAAGCACTCTTCTCACATGCGGCCAAGGTGAAATTTTAATCAGATAACTGCTGAGAGCAGAAATTGAACCCGGGTCGCAGAGGTGAAAGACACGTGCGCTAGCCACTGTGCCACCAACACCCCTACGTTCTCTGTTTCTAACCTTACTCTATTTCGTATTAGTTAATAGCATATGAATCTTCTGATTTATTGGCGTTACTATACCGCACATACATCAAAAACAAACAAACAAACAAACAAAAAACAAACAAACAAACAAACAAACAAACAAACAAACAAACAAACAAACAAACAAACAAACAAACAAACATGCAAACAAACAAACAAACAAACAAACAAACAAACAAACAAACAAACAAACAAACTACCAATTGGTCTGTGGCAACATTTAAAGATTCGGTATAGAGGCCTTGGAATATTTAAAATTAATGTAAAGCGGTTCAAGCCACAAACAGTAAAAATGGTAAATGGTTTGGCGTTCTTTTATTTTATAAGATAGCTAGGATAAAGGCCATGTCACACGAGGCAATTTTCCTTGCAACTTGCAACGCAATGGCGTTGTATTGCAAGTTGCAAGAAAGATTTCCTCGTGTGACATCCCATGTTTGCAACTATAGTCTCGCAACGAAACTGTTGCGTTGTGAGTCGCAGAGAGAGAAAGTATAGAAGTAGCTTCTACTTTTCGCAACGCTACGAGACAAGTTGCAGCGTGTGACACCCCCACTGCAACTTGCAATATTTTTTTTTCGACAAAAATTGCGTTGCAAGTTGCAAGGAAAATTGCCTCGTGTGACATGGCCTTCATAGCCTTAAAATAACGATAAACACGACTTGAAATCAACGTATATCACAAGGAGTGTTCCGCGGTTGTGTTTTCTGTTTAAAATACTTAAATGGTTAAGTTATCAGACTATATTATAGTCTAGATATATTATAGTCTAGATCATAGTAATACTATCTTTACCTACCGAAAATGTCAACAAGCGAGGGGTCACCGACCTTTTATGTAATCCCTTTTGACTTCTCGGCAATCAATATGCCATAATCCATATAACAAATCTTTTGACCTATCGTGTGTGTGTGTGATGATATGTTATTATTTAGGCTTTACCAAGTTGTTTATTTAATTTGTGTGTGTTTTTGCTCTCGTATATAATTACCGTGCAGCTTGAGTTCAGTGATAAATGACCGTTCGCAAGAGAGGCATTTATAAAAGCCTATATATATCAAGATAAGGAAAACTGACGTAATTACTTGACGAACGTCCACTGCACGTCTGTTACATTACATCAAGCTCGCAAACGCGTACCACATGAATACATGTAACACATAAAAATCTATATTAGTCACAATGAAGCTTGTAAGAACTAGAAACACTTTCAGTGGCGTAGGAAGCAATTGATGGTGGAGAGGCACAGCTTCAAAATGGCAGTTTGTTTGGGGGGTATAGAGCTTCAAAAGGACACTTGAGGCACTTGTTACCCCTGAACCCTTTCAACCCTCAAGGCCCCCTTTAATGAAGAGAAAAATTGTATGGCGTTAGCCAAAGACTATAGAGTAAACTACGAACAGGGAATTCAGGGTTGACAAAGATTAATTCAAAATAACGTTAATCTGTACGTACGTACGCATGCACGTACTTACGTACGTACGTACAAAAGTACAAAATGCACGCGATATACTCCATGCCAATTGAAACACAAGCCAGTAAACCGACTTGCATGTAAGATTAACTCGTGTATTGAAGTATAATTCCGTTCATGCTCGGATTACGAGATGGATAACTCTTGTTAATCGTATACAAGTCAGATAATATGATAAACAACATCTCAGTGGCTTGATTTTGGCTATCTTTTAAGAACAAGTACTTATAACAGTCCCTGATATAGGCTGCACAGTTTCTCTAGCTGCAGATATAGATAAGACGAAAATGTTGATATTGCATGCACTGTTTATCTGAACTGAACAAAAGTTATACGGCCTTGTGGAGCTGTTCTATAGAACACAAGCAAGGCAGCGTGTTTGAACTAGTAGATTATATAGGCAAGATTTAATAACAAACAACAAAGCCGCTAAGTTGTAAGTTCTCTAAAAAACATGATATAACATTGAAAACGGAGAAATGAGGGTTTTGGGGGAACTCCACTTTGGCCATACGGAGGTCAACTCAAGGGTATTCACTACTTTGGGCGTCGGACATTTCCTTATTTTCTCTATATAATCTTTTCTTATCTTTCTTTACCGATTTTATAGTGTATTTATGCTTAGTATATTCTTCTTTGAAACTATAAAACTATATATATTTGTGTGTGTGTGCAAAAAAAAATTGTGTTGAATTGTCCAACGATGTGCATTCATGGTTTTGGCCAGACTAACATGCATGCATGCGCCAAAAGCGCGATTCCAATAGCCATGTCGCGAACATGCAGTGCTGACGAATAAAAATACAAATTCATATTAAGGTAACAAAAATAAGGCTATATCAGATTGTGGTATTAAAAACGTGCACCGGTTCGCTTGATTTGAATATTGTATATGAGGTAAACGAAATGTTTTAAGACGTCAAGCATAATGAAGTTGTTTATGCTGTGGGTTTCACCAGTTTGTTTACGTTCAAAACTTTGATTTAGTGCACGTTTTTGGGGTCCCAATATATTGACTATTCGACTTCGAAAACACACGGGACATGTGCTTACAGGTGGCCAGAAGCCAGGGCTTGCGTCATACGTACGCATGTAGTGTTCGTGTACGTTTTGTTTTGCATGCCCTGAACTGCCTCCGACTGACTACAATATTTGGCATTTCTTTCCATTAAACTATATGTTCTAAGGATTTTTGGTTAAGAAAATGTTACGTTAGTGTTAAAATGTAACACTATAAGGCTTGGTCCAATTCTTCCGGCTAGACTAAATCCCATGCAACAGGGAGAGGCCCAGGCCAAGGGACCGATATTATATACAAGTACTACTTGACATTTCAGTCCACTAAACTATACGCATGTTCTAGGGATTCTTGGTATTAAGAGGAGAATTTCCTGCGTATATAGGAGTATATATGTATACATTTATGATGTTAAAACGATTCCAAATTAGGTTTTGACAACGAAATACTGACGTTTCGAGCGGAACCCTTCATCAGAGTAAAATGTGATGAAATATAATAAGCCTGCATGATTTGGCACTTCGAACCATTGCCAAAATATTTATCAGTGTTCAAACGCTCTTTGTCGCCGTTTGAAGAGTTTATTTTATTAAAAATGCTAAGCTTTCATCCGTACGATAACAACGTTGTCGACTTTTGTCACTGTTTACTTGTTGCGGTTCTGCACTTATTGTGTTTTTGTGCAGATGTTGGTGGTCAACTTCGAGATTACAAAGCTATATAGTGACCTGACAATGGCAGTGACCATGGCAGCTATAATTGATGTGAAAAATGTTTTTGTGACGGTACTAAGGAAAATTTGAATCATTCAAACACTTGATATAGAAGAATCCTAAGACCAAGAGATATAGATTACCAATGAACATATACTATATACAATAAATATCCATGAAAACGTTTGAAGTTATATATGTATAACTCTATATATAGAGAGAAACGCTGTGTAATGTGTATACACATCTGACATCATGTGTTTTAAACAGAAAAGAAAGGGAAACAAACTTGGTGCATGGGCCAGTGTCTTTTAATTTAAAATTATTGAAATTATAGTCTAATTAGTGGTCAATTAGTATACCACGTGAATTCGTTTGACGTCAGTAGTCGCTTGCCTTTGAAACAGCGCAACTTTCCGAACAAAGAATCCAAATTGAAACGATTTTTGTAATGTAAATGGATTTCTCAGTAACACGATACTTCATGCAGATACTATGACTATAAAACTGGGTTGAAGTGAACGGTTTATGCGCTAATTTTTCTTATAAACTGCATGCAACTGAGATAATTTAGTATATATATTTGTCATTTAACATGTTGGCAAACTTGCTGGTCAACTCGTAAACATTGTCATGTTCAACCAAAACTCAAAATATATCTGACAAGGCATGTATAGGATGATGATGCATACGATAGACTGAACGTCTAGTATTAAATGTAGTATTTTTTTCAGTCATGTTTCTTGACATTTTGCTGAGTTTTAGGAATTGGAAACTGGTTCATGTTGTATGGCACGCCGCATGCGTCACGAGTTCGCAAATTGACGCTCAAAGACCGTGGTCCGCGCAGTTGAGTCGATTGACTTGAGATTCAGGCAAGAATCTGCTTGAATGTTTCTGAACCTGATTCATGTAGTATTTCACTTGAAAATAACTTGATACGCATGCGTCAAATTGGTGCGTGCAACATGGCGGACATTGAGAAAAGCACAAAAAAATAAAGTGTTCCAAAACCGAAAATAGTGTTCCAAGCAGATCAGATTCTCCATGTTATGTGATTGACTTAACTGGCGTTTTTCAATCCAATTCGATGTAAACAAGGTCTAAAAGACTCAGTAACAGTATAACTATTAATTAATCAGTAACGAACGTCACACTTTGTTATTCCTGATCCATTTATTCAATATCAAACAAGGTACATGCATGCGCTATTCATTTTTGCCATAACAGCTGCGCCGTTTATTTGTTCCAAAAATATTGTTTTTCCTGGAAAAGCATGACCCCGACATATCTTTCAACACAATTGTTTCTGACCGACTTAGTCGGCCAACTCTTTATAGGTTTCTTGCATTCGTGCATGATCAGTTCAGAAGTCTGTTTGAAGATTGGAAAACTGGGAAACAATTCATCGGAACATCGTAAACTTAATACAGGGGTACTCCAAACCGTAATACCATGAAAAAATCGTAAAATACTGTAATACCATTAATACTGATAAAACCGAATATCGCGTATATAACCGAATAAATTAAAATTTAGATCTAAAATATATAGCTTTTATTATTAATTGTTATATCCGGAAAACCTGTAAAATAGCTGGGTTATCGAGAGGATGACCTAATTAGCTAAGTGTCTTGACCACGGTGATAACTGAAATTTTTGTATTTTCTATTTTTGAAGCTGCGAAATGAGTCAAAATAGCCACAATGCTACCATACCGAAAATCCTAATAATTTCGTCAAGTTATATTCTCTTAGATCCCGAGGGATTTATCTGGCTTAAAGCCGACTTAAAACACGATAGAAGAAGGTTTTCTAAAAGATAGCATTTACCGAGTGTCGAAGGACATTGTTATGTCAAATGTTAACGGGATTTTATGAAATAATAAGACTCCAAAGCAACCTTTGAATAATAGTTTATTAAACAACTTGAGAAGTACGTAAAGGTTACGTTAATTGAACACATACACAGACTTCTACAAGCTTGTTTGAATAATTAGTATGAATAATTAGTACCAGATCTATATCATTACAGCATTGGACATGCGTATTGATGCAGTATCAATCCCACCTTTTATGCTCAACGTTCAGCGTAATAAATTGTTGACTCAACCAACAGATTTTGATGATTTTCATTGGTTTGCCTTCCTCTCGTAAACTACGTGGAGCGAAAAGCAAACCCTTGCTCTCCTTCCCGTATGTGGGCGCTACCGGCGACGGCGTTACCATACGAGATAGTTGTAGCAGGGCTAGCAGGCACCCTATGAATTGGGCAATTATAAATTCATAGCTGTATGCGGGATTTATGGGATATAAATCCCGCAAAAAAACCAAAGAAAACCGACTTGATCGATCGTGTTTTAATATGTGATGTATTTCGGTTTATCCACCGGATTTATGAAGTATGGTCCGATAACTAATCGTTTTCCAATAAATTATCTTAAAAATATATCAGGGGCACACTTTTTCAATATTAATTGTTAGTTTTACAGGGACCAAACTGATATGAATACAAATATTTGAATGTTTTGGTATCCAGTGATAAATCGTTACTCAAATCATTACTCATTACTCATCAATTTGGTTGTTTTCAGTCAAAATGTGGTTGGAGAAAGTTAAATGCTTTGGTGCATGCATGCGATATTTGGATATGCAGTGTTTTGCGGTAAACATTGATTTTAATTGCATCTTTATGACATGGATCACGTTTTCTTTTGGCAAGCGAGGAATTCTATTGACGTACTTGGACAGCAAACTTTCCATTTTGAGTATTGAACCAACTGAATATACAAATATGGTAGAAATAGTTTGAATACTGTAACGCATACATGTAATGCTTTAATGATGTTCGTGGCCTTGGCCCCAATGCCGAGCTCGGCTATGTTTGGCTCGCAAAAGATGCTTAGTGCAAAGCAACCAAGTTCCAGCAATTAGTTAGATAATGACCTTTAAGAACTTGGAACTGCTAAATGGAAAAAAGCCACTTTCAATATATTGTTTTCCAACATCCGTTCCACACAAGTGGACTGGCTATATTTTGGTTGCAAAACTTTGTTTTTATTTCAAGCAGGCTCATGGTCCAAAATGTAGTCAACATTTTACTATATTTAAACATTGCGTTATAATTGTTGTATGACCTAATTCGGTCCAACATATGGTGCATGGCAACAAATGCTCACCATTGGTAAACATGTTTATACAATACCCTGGTTGCTATGCGTGTTTTCATTGGTTGTTGGCCATGATCTATTACAGGACAGACGCATGGACACGTCAGATCACGTCAGCTTTTTTCCTTCGATCTTCATGCCCCAAATCCGGCAAGATTTTCGATAAAAACGTTTTTAATTTTTGTATGGTATAAAACAAATAGATTCCATTTTTTTTGTTGTCTGTTCAGTTATAGATGCACAGAAGACGTAACAACGTGGTAAGAACATCAGTGACCCACTCACCACGTTGTGACGTCATCTGTGCATCTATAACTGAACAGACAACGGCAAAATGGAATCTATTTGTTAATTATATATATATATTTATATATATATATATATATTATATATATATTTAACAAATAGATTCCATTTTGCCGTTGTCTGTTCAGTTATAGATGCACAGATGACGTCACAACGTGGTAAGAACAAAAAAGTGGCCCACGAGACGCAGTCGAGTGGGTCACTGATGTTCTTACCACGTTGTGACGTCCTCTGTGCATCTATAACTGAACAGACAACAAAAAAATGGAATCTATTTGTTTTATACAATAAATGTTTAAAAGGTTTTTGTCGAAACTCTTGCCGGATTTTGGGGCATGAAAAAGGAAAAAAGCAAGTCAGCTGACGTGATCTGACGTGACCATGCGTCTGTCCTCTAATAGATCATGGGCAACAACCAATGAAAACACGCATAGCAACCAGGGTATTGTATAAATATATATATACATGTATTTATACTGGGAACTGTATAACTGTATAGGAATGTGGGGGCCCTGGGCAATCGCTTATGGGGGGCCCTCCTTAGAGAAATGTATTCATACAGTAAATTCATTCGCTTTTATAGTATCGTGGAGTTGTATGACGGTCAGCCATATTGCTTTTTGATTGACACACCACGGGCCCGCGTTACAAGTTGTACTAATTTCAGTACTTTATGTATTATATATGACTGTACGGGAATGTATGATAGAATATTCACGCACGCCTATAATTGCTCGGTTTTGCCACCATTTTTTTAAAGTAAATTTCTGCTACAAGTCTACTTGTTTATTTTATCAATTAGTCAGAACCATAATTCAGAAGACAAAAAAATAATTAATTAAGGTATTTTGTGGGGGCCCCTTCTGTGCGCCCATGTTGCCCACCCTTAAATCCGGCCCTGTTCTTGCAGGATGTTGGGCCACAAGTTTGGTCCGGTTTAAAGTTTGCTGTTTTCTTTTAACATGTATATACGCGACAGTGGTTAAACGTACAAGTCGCCATATTTTTCTGATTTTTCGGTACAGTCAATTACAATGGGTTAAACTCTGAAAGATTGAAACTTCAATGATGACTGAACGAAACCAAACAGGAATGGATTTTGAAGTTCAAAAAGTTGAACCGCACTAGCTCGCCGTAGTGTGATACATTCCTTTGTCCACTGAGCTTTCCTTGAACAGACACAAATCACACCGACTCACGGCTAAGATGGTTAATACTACTGGGCACCTCCACAGACCAGCAAAATGTCTCATAATTCGCAGAGAACATTGTACAATATTTTACGAGGTTAAGTATAGCAGTCTGGAATCCAACATTCCCATCATCGATTAAACCGAATTGTGGACTAGCATTTTACACGAATTTAATACGGAAGGATATTGTTCTGGTCAATTGGTGGCATTTCACGACATGCCGTCACCAGGGTGCATTCCGTGCAAGTCTCACGCCGGAGATTGGCGACGAAGCTCGGAGCTTTACGCCAAGGCTAGTAGGCTACCAATTATTTTTTATCGGACCTTTTGGTACGCCATGCACATTTGAAAATAATAAGTAATAATACGCAAAATAATAAGAAAATAATACGTCAAAAGAGGCAAAGTGCTGGTCACATTTAGTTTGCACGCCAAGACTGAGACTGAACAAGTGCGTACGCCAATACGCCAAGATATCAAATTTTGGGTAACTCACGCCAGCACAGCATGCATGGAATGCACCCTGGCATGCCTAATGCCCAAACGTATATAGGTTTGCACGGAGACAGTTGATCAGGTTCATGCAGGCTCCGAGATTTGAAAATCATTTTCAGAACCTTTCATGATGTTGAGAACTTTTGACTGGGCCTTTTGAGGGTGTCTCATCATCCGTCATCACTGACGCAGTTGGCTATATAGGTTCGGTTTCCGTTTCGGCTTTAACAACAGTAACGGTACGGCACCTATAATATATACAGCACCTATATGTTTTATAAATGCAGTTGCGGCACGGCAGTGTCTGTTGCATTCATTAAGGGAGTATATAATATCGATTGTGTTTAGAAAAATATCTACAGACCTGCCAACGTTATCAAACACTAAATCTGGAGATTTTGAAATATAATGATAAAAAACCTGGAGATTGACAGCCAAACCTGGAGATTGCTGCATGTGATCCTCGTCGCCACTTAATTGCGCCATTTTGATTTTGACAACTCAGAGCTTTCTTAATTTTATCACCCGTTGACCAAACAGTGTCAAGCATTGCAGGCATTACTGATGATGATTAAGACTGTATTCAGGTGCTCTGTGCCTCGGCCGAAGTGCTAATGATGCTTTGCTTTAGTTTATGTTTTATTTTAATTTTTCAGAGTATTTCTATTGGCATTTTTAAGAATTCTCGCTTGCCGTGAGAAGTGGCAGGCATACCGGGTGACCGGGAGAAGTTGTCTGATACCGGGAGTCTAGCTAGCTCACGGTCAAACCTTGAGAGTTGGTAGGTCTGTATCTATGACATTCTAAAGTGGTATCGCCATCACAGAAACATACGTATATTATAAAAACAATGTCAGTATAATTACAATGCATGAGCATCAATGACGTTAATAGCACCACTAATTATTAGATCCTATTCATCATAATCTATTCTGTTTTCCATAATCTCTGAGTTATATCTCACAGTTTGCTGATTATTAATTATAACTGCATGGCATAAACAACAAACCCTTTGTGTCTACTCCAAAACGTGACACCAAGCACAACTTTGCCAACCTTGGACTTTGAGTTGTCATTCTAAAGTGTTAGTCAGGCCAGTCAGGATATCCTTCGAAAAGATCCGGATTATAAGGAACCAGTATTTTGGCTTCCCAGAAAAGACAATCAGAAATAGAACTCGCAGCATTTCTGACAGTTTTCAGACCACATGCAACTAAACTATACAAACTGATTTAAATTCAAATAAACGAAATTACCTCTATCCGGATTGGTATTAGGCGAGTCTGAAGACTGACCAAGGAATTTTACCATGAATGATGCTATTAGTCAATGCATCTCGTAGAAATCTAACTCTTGGTCATTCGGTGCACTTCTGAAACAGTGTGACGACTTTGCAAATTGTCACCATCGCATGGGGTATATAGGCTTACGACAGTCGACACCAGGCGACAAGGTTAACTGTTGTCAAACAGTCAAAGCTAAGTATGCATCAGGTCACTATATACTAGTATGGAACTTTACTTAGCGCTAACTGCTGAACAGTTTTTTTAAATTTTATTTATACGAATTTTTAATCAGGATAATAACACTTCAGTAATACAATTATATTTTATAAAACATTGTTTAGATTAACATATAGACAACCAGAGAAACAATCTATACAACCATCAGATTAGTTATTCATCGCTACAAAGAACCATTTATCCTTATATACTGAAACTTTTAAATGTACATTATTGAATACAGCATCAATGACACACCGCATTCGTCTATATATTCAACTCGAATTTGTTGGCTGTTTTCTCAAAACAATTCTCTCGTTTGTCGGTAAACAATCCCTTTTTTAATTGGCAACATCTACATGTAAATGACGTCTTGAATAAGTTTAATCAGATAGATCTCGAATAAACGGGCACGAAAATTGTTCCACTCCGCTACGCCAAAAACTGCCTAAAAAAGACCAATATCTAGTTAAATCCCATGCTAACGTTAACACCAGCGGACCAGCCCGTTTACGTTCTTTCCAGTTTTTGTAGTGGCTTTTATTCGTTATCTTCGGTTAAGATATAGCACGGAAGCACTTGTAATTAAATCCGGTTCAGACCTGTTACCGCAAGTTTGGTGAGGGCAGCTGACATTGAAAATGACACATATTTAATATTGTCACCAATATTTCAGAGTTCGGTGCCGGACAAATTGCTTGTATTTTAATGGTTTGATATGTTTTAAGAAAGTACAACAACGTCTATGAAATGAGTTGAATTTCGTCCATGAGTTGAAAGTGCGTCAAACAACGTCAAACAGAACTAACGCTTTCTTCGTTTATTGGTCCATTCCCATCACGTGTTTTCATTGACGTCATCGCCGTTGGAACCTGCAATATATATATGCTTGATCGCTTTCAAATCATATTTATAAACAGCTTCTGAAATTGAACTGGTTGAGAGAAAATGTGCAAGTTCAGGACACTAAACGATTCTCCAGTTACGCTGGGAGATTGGGAAAAGGCGGAGAACGTATACGATTACGAGTACAACTTCGAGAAAAATGCATCGGAAGAGGAGGTCGAAGCGATGCACAATCACGAATGCCAAGAAAGCCCGATGCCCTATCGCAAGAAGAAAGCCATCACGAAAATCTTTCGCAGAAGCACTTACTTGCCGAGCTTAGAGGATATCGAAGAGGGCGAAGAAGAGCCACCAGAGGACTACGTGGCGAGTTCCGAAGATGAATACGACATGTCCTTGTCGGCCATTCACCAAGCACGAGCGTGGCGATACTGTTCGCGCCCGATGTACGAAAGTCATCGTCCGAAACATCGACACCGCCATCACCGTCATCATCGCGACACTGACATTGAGGGTCAGGCTGTTAAAACGAAACGAAGAAGGCATAAAGCAAATACGCCTGGTTAACAACGTTTCTTTGTCGTATTGTTAAAAACATGAAAAACTGCACGATTTGTGCGAAACCTGCTTCTTGTTCAAGCCATCAGAGAACATGTATCTGACGTGAGTGGCGAACAGTCGCGTTCTTTTTCTGTGTAACAATAAACATTTATTCGCAGAAAAGTGTTCATTTCCGACGAGATTTTAACGATGGGTCAATGTCTGTGGAATCCTCCTTTTATATAATTGTTTACGATTGCGAAATACGTAGACCTTTTATAGACAAACGAATTTTACGTAATGGTTGTTGTATAATTTCTTAGAATCGAGGGGTATTTCGATTAGCTCACTGGGTATTGGTGTAGTGTAATTTTAAAATGTAAAAGTGTAGAAATTAATACGTTTCACCGAAGGAAATAAAATATTGCAATATTCGTTGCATGAACTGTTTATATTTTGAGGGCCTTTTTTTGAGGTATTTAGTAAATGAAAACTTGTTGAAAATGTTGAAACCCTTTAAAGGGCCTTGTTCTAACACCAGACGGTTTTACTCGTCAAAGAAAGATTCCAGCATTCCAGCAGCATGGGTCAAGCCTATCTACTTATCTCTCTTCTGTTCTGACTTATTGACAACTGGACTGGCTCTTATTGTTTTGATTATGGAGGCGAGTTACCTGGCCGGTCGGTAGAACAAACACTCAGTTTTTCCCACCGCAGTGTTTATATGAGAAAGACGGGTAACTGGCCCTGGCGAGAACTCGGCACTGGCAACTGGGTTCTCGGCAAAGCGGGATAAACATTTCCCCATATAAACACTTTATCCCGGGTAACTCGGCATAGCGGGATGAATTTTCTATATTCGTTACTTCATGTCACTTTCGTTCACTGCGAATCATCTCAAATATTACAACCCGCCAGGTAACTCGCTTTCATATGAACAGAACGTAAAGTTTATCCCGGCAAACCGGGTAACTCGGCTGGCCGAGTAACTCGCCTCCATATAAACACTAAACAGGCCATTTAGTTAAGTTTTCTGTCTGTAACTGTGTTAAACATGGCGTGAGGTCGCGTGCATCAGTACATGCAAAGGATTAGACAATAAAAAAAATTCCTGCACAAGCAAATGATCCCACCCACCATCACTTTTCTAATGGTCCGCCCCTTAATAGTTTGGTTCCAAAATAATAATTAACAGTTAATTATTTTCAACCAGTACAGCGCAAACAAATCGAATAGCATTACTATTGACTGACACTATATGCGTGTGTGTCATGATGTGTGATGTGATGTATTTAACGTCGTAAGCACAGGATGTGGTCGCCCAATCATCCGACTTTAACCATATGTTAAAAGTGCACGACATAAGCGAAGATCTAACGTGTTGATTTTACGGAGGGAGGAAAACCGCAGAACCCTGCGAAAAACCCTCGAAGCACAGGAGAGACCAACTAAACTCTACTCACATGAAATTCAGGTTCAAGAACGGGGCTATTCCCAGACGGTCACCCATCCAAGTACTAACCCCGTCCAACTGGGCTTAACTACAGCGGTGAGAGGCTGCGCCCTAACAGCACACGCCACCCTAGACTTGCTCCAAGTCCGCCTCTTAGCGCTAGTTTTTGCGGGCGGGTGGAAAGGCGGGAGAGCGGAAAAGCGGGAGGAAAGAGACGGACTTGTTTCGCTTGCAGGTTTTTGAATCTTATTAAATATTCTAGCGGGAAATCGCTGAAATTTACATCGCCCTGTTTGACGTGTTTCGGGTTGTCGTACATGCAATGGAAAGTGGTTCTACCCCTACTAAAACGTTTTCAAGAGTCTGTTTAACTCCAACTTCCAAAGATAGCACTTGCATAGCAATTTAGCCTGAATATAATTATTAGCCCGAATTACGTCACCGGTCGAAAAATTCACTGGTGAATTTTGGCGCGCTGCAGGTGGGAAAAGTCCTTTTCAACGAGGAACCGAAAGGTCAAAAATGTTTGAAAAGGACTTTGAGAAAGTCTAACGCCACCCGTGCTTCATGTATTATGAAATAGGTTGCGTCTTACGCACGCTGTGATTGGTCAATTACCGTGTTTATATCAGGCTATGTAAACACGGTTGTGATGTCACGGCACATTTTTTAGCCTTATTTCATAAAAGAAATAGAAAATGGATGCCCTGTGTTTATATAACCTGATGCAAACACTCGAGCGAGTTGGGAGAATTCGAACTACTTATGTAAACCCTCGCCTACGGCTCGAGTTCACATAAACTTTCGAATTCTCCCAACTCACTCTCGTGTTTGCATCAGGCTATATAAACACGGGCGGCCATTTTCTATTTCTTAATTATGATACACCATGCGTAGTGTCATGCAGGCACGACGTGGTATATGCCACGTTTTTTTTCTACTCTTATTAATCTTACCATAACGTCTGAATGGTACAAATAAAGTTTGACTCACGTGAGCAATGAACTAATTAATGAGAGTGATGATGGAATTGGAAACACGAATCCGCGAAATGCAAGCGCGGTGTTCAGTCTATTATCAAGATTCTTTTCTGAGTGACTTTTCTACTCATCTCTATAGGCTTAGACCCCGTTTACACGATCGGATGCCGGTACAATTTGAAAACGGAACAAAATCATGCCGTTTAGGCCTTGCGTTTACACGATACCGGCACAAAAATGACATGAAAACGGCACAAAATGAAGACGGGTTCCTTGACGGCATGAAATGAAAACGGAACACTAACCGGCATCGTGTAAACGCCTACAATATTCGGGTCAGCAGTATTCACAAACTCTTCTCAATTCTCATTGGATGAGAAATGAATAGTCACATGCTAATCCGTCATTATATTATACCGGCACCGTGTAAACGCAAGACTTTTTGGCCTGTATTTACACACCGGCATGATTTTGTTCCGTTTTCAAATTGTACCGGCATCGTGTAAACGGGGTCTTATTTGAAGTGAACCGTTAGCTAAATAGAGAAAGCCTGGTTTCAAACTATAGAGCACAGCGCTATTAAAAGCCGCTATATAAACGGGAGAGAACATGGAGTCAAGCTCTGAGATATAAAAAAATATCGATATATATGCGAGCATATATAATATTAAGCCAAGTTTTATACGACTGGCAAAACGGGTAAAACAAAGCTAAAAGAAAATTTTTGTTACTGAAAAACGTTGGCAGTTTTACTTTGTTTTCGTCTTGATCTTTTACGCTAAGCTTGTGTCGATCGAGGTGTATTTAATTTGCTTGAGTGTGAGTTGGACACTTGGACGTGCTAGTCGACTGGTCCTGTCTGACTCTGTTGGCAGTAAACTCAAACAAATAATACGGTATGACGTACGAGGATGTTGTCGAATATATTGTTTAGTACCTACATACGCTATATGGCTTTTATCGGTACTGCATGCGGTTCAAAATGATTTATTTATTTATTTATTAACTTTACAACCATACAAGTGTGCGAAAGAATTAATACAAGTTAAAAATAGAAACGGCGCAAGACTTGATCAACAGGACATGAGTCCCATGTGAAGACCAACCTGACAAAAAAATACGGAGCAGAGATAAATTAAAGACAAGGACTAATACACTATTTACATATATACGATAGGACAGATTAAGAACAACAGCTTAAATTGTAAGAACGACACTTAGAGCAGTAGGTTTTCCAAGTGCGCATTATTATTAATCTATAATAAAACAAAGATTAGCTCAGCATGAAGTATATGCATGTTGTTGTTTTTAACGGCCTATCGGTTCGAGAGGGGTGGGGGGGGGGGGGGGGGACGTACGACAGCGGCTGAACAGACAGTATATCACATACCCTCATACGTAGTGACGTAGCCAGGATTTTGAAAGGGGGGAAGCCGAAATCAAAATAGATTTTTAGGGGGTCCGGGGGCATGCCCCACCGGGAAATTTTGAAATCGAGAGTCGCTGAAATGCCATTTCCTGGCTTTTGGAGGAAGATTTTACAGACTCTAAAGGTTAAAAAACGTCATATAAAATACTCAAAACACGCAAATGTCACATAGATACTCAAAATGCATACACTCAGTAGATTGAATACACTGTTTACAGTTTAATAACAGCGCTGTGTAGTAACGAGATACAAGGATGCATGCATGGATAAAGTCAGTAAATAGACGTACACAGTACTACATTTGGAGGGTCGCAATCCCCGGTGGGGTATCTTGGGCTGGCAATCATTACACCACCAAGCTAGCGAGTCGCCAAGGCCTGGCAGACCAGTCTGGTGCTGGCACACGAAGCGCGATCCTACTCAGTTAGGTAATAATGGTGTTCCTCTCAACCAGGGGATAACGGTTCACACTACTAGCCTAGTGGAGAAAGAAAGTAAATAATACAAGTACTCACCCATGATGTGGCTGCACAAACCTGAACCTATAGAAAAGGCGTAGGAAACAGCCGCAGCAGACACTGCAACATACTGCAAAGTTAAAGCATAACACTACCGGACACCAAATGCAATGCAGATCACCCGGCCAGCAAGGCCGAGAGAGTTCAAGTAATATCCTGTCTAAGATAGAACAG
This sequence comes from Paragorgia papillata, assembly GCA_035771165.1. Lineage (NCBI taxonomy): Eukaryota > Metazoa > Cnidaria > Anthozoa > Scleralcyonacea > Coralliidae > Paragorgia > Paragorgia papillata. The sequence continues at coordinate 1,535,679 of JAWNZC010000025.1, read as the reverse complement.
TTAGGTTATGAAAGCAACATAAATTGACACAGGAAGACAACGTACAATACAAATTAGCTAACAAATTAATGTATCACCTGGCATGCCAGGGAGCCAGAGCAAGACTCGCAGCGTCTGTGCTCACAGCTTACTCCTTCTACAGAGTAGACGGAGCAACAACGGTGGAGCAACCGTTGGCAAGCCGGGAGAGCCCAAGCCGGGAGAGCCCTCTCGGACGCACAGACGTGATAAACATTAGCTAACGGAGGCGCATCTGTTAGTAGTTGCGGAGGCTTCAAACTCCAGGGCAGGAGGCATGTGGATTGGCGCTTGCACCACCACGCGAATAACAGAGGTGAGTCTGTTAGCTAATGACCGAGTAACAAGGGAGGAGCACCCGTTGGCAGTTGCGGAGGCTTAAAACTCCGAAGAGTGTGTGGACTGGCGCTTATGCCACGACAAGATACTGAAGCGTAACTGGCGGCGAACCAGGGGAAGGAGGCAGTCACTGGCGCTCGATAGCACGTTGTGGGGAGGAGGGTGGGAAGAACCACTCGAGAAACGGTGCCAAAGTAGTTCCGCTGACTAGTAGTTCGGAAACGCTGACTAGTAGTTCCGGATATTGCATCAGCCTTCTAAGCCCGCTGACTAGTAGTTCGGAAACGCTGACTAGTAGTTCCGGATATTGCATCAGCCTTCTAAGCACGCACTTTGATCGCTCGATCGGCTGGTGTGACACTTCACGTGTGCCATGCGTGACCAGATAGCCCTTATGAACCGGGGGAGTTGGAGCCACCCAAACAACACACAGCTAGTTTTAATATTATTTATTGCATAAATCTCATTATTTCCTGACACAATTGATTTTAGTAAATTGCCCTTTACTAAGAGGGTTGATCAACCACAGACTCGACTTTCGTTAGGTTGCGTTTATTGATAGCTCTGTCACTGCCTCACTTTTGCCAATAACTCTCTTATCATATAACTCACACCTATAATAAATCTATATAATTCCCTTAAAAGTCATTAATTAAATCAATCAGTGTCCCATAGTAATTATTTCATAAACCCCAATTATCTTGAATATTGAAAGACATATCCATGCAGTCTCCGACATGATATTGCATCAGTTTTGTAGTTACATCATTTTATATCAAAAGGGGCCTACGTCCCTTGATACGTACATACAGTATGTCATGTATTTATGGCTGATGCAAGGTGTTACACTTAATCCCACTCTCTTGTTGGTTTGGCGTTTTCTTTTGTTTACTCATCATCGTCACTCAGAAGTACCAGACAGCCCAATTTTCCCGAGAAAAACTCTTTAATTACAAATAAAAAAAATAAGAATAGTGGAATACAATAACTAGCTATTTACAGGCATTTTCAATGTTATTCAACTTTGCTTTGATATTGTTCTAGATTTGGTGAAATCGTTTCATTAGTGGTGGACCATTACAAAAGTGATGGGGGGGGGGGGGGGTACTTTTTCAGCTTGCACGAATTTTTTTCTTGTTCATTTGCTTGTGCAGGAATTTGTTTTTTTACTGTCTAATCCTTGCATGAATTTTTTTTTTTTACACATACCAACCTTACAACAGCTTCTCAAGAATGTATACACAATGCGAGAGCAGGAAACCATTTGGAGTTTTGTTTTTGTCTAGGGGGGCTGAACTGCTGAACAGGACCTTTTTAAGAATTTTCCGGTAGGGGGGGTTACAAAAAGGGACTCTTTTAGGGGGTTCCGGGCAAATTTCCCCCCCCCCCGGAAATTTTTGAAATTTAGAGTCTTGGAAATGCCATTTCCTGCATTCTGAGGGGTGATTTTTAAGAACACTGAAGGTCATGAACTGTCATAAAAACTAGTTAAAATACAACACATTTCAACAATTTTTCGATGTGGTGTTTACTGGGTTGACTTATCACTGTTTTGGGGTGCTTTTGGCTGACAGGAATGAGTCTGTAACAGTTACTGACTTTAGCCTAACATTGTGATGTGTACTTGTTTTGTTTTACATTGATATGTACAGTTTTGAGTAGAATTAAAATATACTACTCTTATGCATCTTTATTCTTGCAATGTATTAAATATGTTGTTGGTTTGCAGTGAATGTTGCCATTGCACAAGCTATTAGATTTAGTGTAATTTACACTAATAGATGTATGTTATCATTTAATTATATAATAAAGAAGGTGTAAAGCCATTATCAACATCATTTTGACTTATGGTTTTCAGTATCGAGAAGGTATTTGACTTCTAGTTTTCACCATGAGAAGGCTCTGCACGAATTTTTTTTCTCAAACTTTCTTTGTGTATGAATTTTCCCCCCGAGCACATTGCCTTGCACGAATTTTTTTTTGGTTCCCCCTCCCCATCACTTTTCTAATAGTCCACCCCTTATTAGTCCTGCAATACAAAGTGTGTGGACATAATGAATTACTACCAAGTTTTTTACTCTCCGTCTTAATTCGTTTTCTTTATCTTTCTTAAGCCCCGCACAGACGACCAAGTTTTCCTTGACAAGATTTTCCGTGACAAGTTTTATTTGTTCGTGTGTACGACACAAATTGACAAGTTTTTCCTTGACAAGGAGAGCCTTGTTCAAAAGCTGGTCATGCCACCTTTTGAACAAGGAAATTTGTTCGTGTGTATAGTCGTCAAGGAAAACTTGACAAGATCATCTCCTAAGCTTATCACGCGATCATTGCCGTTCAAGGAAAACTTGTCCAACCGTACACACGAGCAATTATAACTTGTCAAGGAAAATTGTTTGAAAAAAACATGTTCATCGTACACACGAGCAAGGAAAGCTACCAAGGAACTTGTCAAGAAAAACTTGGTCGTCTGTGCGGGACTTTAGACTTTATTATTGTATAGAACTTAACTACCTGTTTTGCCTTCTATTGGAAAATTTACTTTAATATTTGCCAAGAAAAACAACGTTTTTAAATTTATTTTCCACCTTACATTACAAGCCATAGATCGTTTCCATCTGACGTCACAGCGGCCATATTGGTGTACCAAAACAGCAATGAAATGGCGGCCATATTGGTGTACCATCTTTATCCGAATTTAGATCTATTTTTCCCCAATATTTCGTATTGTTTCACCACCCCAATGGGGCCACCGATCACGTGAGTGAAAACGATCTTAAGATATTCTTAACTTAACTTAAGAATGTTCGTTACATGTAGCAAATTACGGAATTAAATGAATATTCGGTCTAATCAGGTTTGGAAGTCAAAACATATTTGTTTTGATAAAATCATTGTTCGCCATTTCCTCGTCTTTATTCCGTGTTGGAACTGCGTGCCAAAGGTTGCATTATACGACCTTATTTGGAAATTGGAAGATTTGTTCAACCTGCAGTGGGCGGTAGAACGTCCTAGGGGTCGCCAGGATAATTTCGAGTTGACCTCTTGAGTGGCCGGGAAAGGATCTTTAGTGCCTTCCGTTTCTCAAGGAGGGAGGAGCATGGAAGGGCATTATGGAGAATAATATTAATTACTATAATGGAGCATACATAGGCTGATCAGTTTGAAACGCAGTAGCATTTTCTTGGATTGTACGGCAAACTAAACCAAAACACAAACCCCAACCCTTGGGCTTACTAAAACACCTGAAATATTTTGTGTCGTCTTCTGTATCTACTAGTTATTCACGGCGAAATTTTAGTCGTCTGTTTATCTTTCTGGCGACGGCAGCAATATATACACCATTAAATTTAAGAGAATAAGTTGTGTAAAGTAAATAAAGGAATACTATAGTTTGTTAGTGTACAACACTAATAAATAACACACTTTTTATAGGGAAAGAGTGTAATTTGCGCGCGCATCATTAGTTGGCGGTCTCCACTCGAAGTCAGCAGTGGCGAATGGGCCTGGAGGAAGTTTATGGTTATAATACCGTGGATCAAAAGTCAAAACTCTATAAACTTGATTTATTGTAGTTTTTGTACACTTTTGGAAAGTTTGCTTGTGGCGGTGTTATTCTTGTCTATCATTGCTTGCTTTGAGTAGAGCCCGCCAAAATGATGCGCGCGCAACACCTGACAACTGGCTGCAGGCGAGAATGAAATATAAAAGAAGTTACATCATTATTATTTGTATGTGCCCCCATATAATTATTGTCAAGCCATACTCAGCCAATATATCCACTTGCTTTGTTTAGTCTAATAGTCGCAGGCAATAGCTGTCGCACACGACTTTACTTCGACAACTGGAGAGAATATCACATATTATATAGTTACTTGGTTCTATCAAACAACAAAGGTATCAAAACAACCTTGAAGAAATTAACACAGAAAATATAATCTGTCAGTTTTCATATTTCAGACTAACTATCTGCCAATATATTGTAGGAAGGTTATTGTTTTAGATTCATTTCAATACAAAAGGAATGTCGGAAGGTGTTAGGGCTTAAAAAGTATATGACACTATTAAATCATTTAAACATAGGATACGTCCATATCGATTAAAAGCATTCGCGTTTGAGATTGATGTAACCATGTGACAAACGCCGTAGTTAATGTTAAAGGGAATTTTTTTTTAAAAATGGCGACAAAACATGTTTACCTCGTTTACCACAAGTGTACAAACACGTTTCTATCGTCAGATTCTAAATTTAGCACGGAACACATTAAAATTGGGAGAGCCAAACAATTTTCAATTGTGTTCAATACAAGCCTAATATTAGAGCAGACGTTGTGAGGTGCTTAGTACAATACAAGAAAGAAAAATATAATTTACAAACAATATCTGACTTAATGAAATACGTCTTCAAGTTAACAATCTTGTGACAACAGTTATTGTCGTCATTTAACAATGGATGCATGGAGATTTATTAATTACAGTCACTTTATGGAAGGTCAATAATTCGATAAAACACAGGTTATTAAATTTCAAATCTATCCTTCAATAACACAGAACACGCCAACATACGTATTACTAATGCTTTATAGTATGTCTTGATTTACGTTTTAAATCTATTTTTTGGCCGGTGAAGTCCCATATCGGACAGGCTAGCGCTAGTCAGTGTTTTGTTTTTTTCTGTCAAAGAAATGTTAATATATTGGTATTCTTGTTGTAAACAATTGCTCTCGTCCAATCAGGGGTCGTGTAACGCATGCACGTGATCATTGTTTTTGTAATGTTTATTTCATTGTGAAATGAAATGTAAATTTCCGTGCCGATCAGTGAAAGTCACTTTGCAGCGCGGGGGAGTGCGAGTTGCTGCTGTCCCTTTGCACAAGACAACGATGTAGTTTGTATTTTACGAAGGGAAAGATCTAGTGCGCCAAGGCTGTATAGTTGACATGGTTGTTGCTGGTGACAACTCCTGGACAATTCCGGACGTCAGGAAAGACGATCTAGCCGGAGTATGTCTGAAGCTTTCCTTTGGCAACAGGGAGCTAGAAATCGTGGAAAAGAGTATTGAAAGCTGTGCTATAAACGGACTTTACGAAAGAAGAAAGAAACCTATTAGAAAAATATTTAGGGATGTCGTATACCAACCAACATTGGAAGACATCAAGGAGGTGGACGGTGAGGATCTTGCCGAAGTCGAAGACAAATTTGACCTGACACTGTCGGCCCTTCACCGCGAGAGAGCTTTGAACTCGGGTTGTTTTCTTAAGGACGAGAGTCGTAAATACCGAAAGAAAAAGTACAAGAAATCTCACATCTCTGTAGAAAGACGTCCTCGTTCGCAAACTGTCTAGAAGCTTTTTCTGAACTATAGTTTAGATTTTATAAAGAAATCTCCCAGGGTTTCAAGAGAGCGACGAAAGAATGGATGGCGCTATGATTTGTTTACAATGGTTCAACAACTCGACTCGACTTATTTCATGACGAAAAATTGCGTGGCCTTGTTCACTAATACTTTCTCTAGGAATGTACAATATTATATAATTCACGGTAGCGCAAGGTAATGATAATCTTTCAGATTATATAGATATTTAAAAACACAGTAAAATGAAAAAACAAAAACAAAAAAAACACCTGTATAAATCCGACCAAGTTGCAAAGCAAGTGAATGCTTTGTCGCTGCGACTTTATATTTGATATTTAAACAAATCGAACTCGTTATGACCGAAATTTTGTAAATATAGATATTCCTGTCATTTGTTTTGTGAATCTGTTTTCAACCTGTTGTACAGTCATTGACGATTTAACTAGAAATTTGCGTAATTTGTCTGACACTGAACACAAGGGCACATGCTGTAACTGGTCTCCAGAGAGAAAAATATTGTTTTGTATGAATACATTATACGTAACTGCAATTACCTCGCAGCACAAGTCGTACTTGCTGAGATGTATCGTATTAATTAATATAAAAGGACGAAAAATTTGCTGTAAATACTTTATACAAAAACGAATGTATATATAAGATCGACCTAGATTATTGTAAATATAAACTAACAAACGTGTGTTTGACGTGTTACAATAAAACAGTTGGAACGTCGATTAAAAATTGGGGAGATATATTCATGTAACTAACAGTCAACGCATGTAATGTAACTTCCAATGCGGAATTTATATTGAGGAGATTTTTGAATACTTTTCCTGTCGAAAATTCTGTTTACGTTTCACACATAGGCTCTAGTTTGTTGTTTACTGTCAGAGTATTGTTTCTCCATTAATCAGGCCATCATAATAAACTTTAAGAGATTCCAGGTAAAAAACATTGGTGTTGTTATTGTCCTTTATTCGTTTGGTGTTTTCTTTTGCTATAATTTGAAACCACCCTAGGCAAATAAACTGGTGTCCTGTGGCCGGAAATGAGACGATAAACTCGTAACTAAGAAATAAACAATCTGTTATCTGTGAAATCTTTGTTCTCTCCGACGATCACGTACGGAATCTTATAAATTAAAAGCTTCTGCGGGCTTCAGATCACCTAGTTACGGACGTTTTTACTCATAGTCTAGACTTTCTAGAATGGGTTAGTAACTTATATCTGTCACTCGTGTCCTTATCTTGGTAAATAAGCAGCTAGCAAATGCAACCCAGACATGTCATGACGACGAACACTTATAAAATACGGATATTGTGACATATTCTACAGTATTAAATTTGAACTGTACAAGCCTCTTGACAAATATGTCCACAAATCTCAACATGATTAATATGCTTATTAAAAATAGCAGTTGCAAGGAAGGATTGATAACGTTGGGAGTTAATTACAAGTTTCGAGACCAGTATCAAAAAGTTCCATTTAAATGTTTTTCGTTCTTGGCCACGCTGATTTTAAATTTAATTCCTGCTGTTCCAGACAGTCATAACTTCAGCGGGAGACATAAACTGTCTTCACTTTCCTGGTCTTGACTGAAACTTTTAACTATATTTTCCCCACTTTCATCTCGCTCATGAGTCCTGTCTGCCAAGTGTTTGTACGAAACCAATGGCAAAATATATAACCTACGGGTAAGCCGAAGTGAGTAATCATCTGAGAAATTTAGGTAATCGTATTTTTCACCTTTTAATCGACAATACTGTTCCTCGCAGCAAGCGGTCTTCTTGCTTGCTGTTATTACACGGAGTTAAAATATAAAGTGAGAGATTTGATGTTCATAACAACATAGTTTCGAGGTAATTTTATACCAAGATTCCATTGTTGAGGGGGTGGGGGGGAAACGTGTGCTAGGGGTTTTCAATTTTCCCCTACTTCAATTATTTTGGCGCAAAACTTGTCAGTACTGTTAAAGGTGAATATTAAAACAGTCCGTACTGCCCACAAACAAGACATTCGTAGATAATTACATGATGGTAGAAAATCAAGCGATTCGGCGATATCTCATCGGATTTCTTCTATTTCCGCTAAAAATATTTCGTTTCAAGCACAAGTAATGAAGAGGAAGCAAGAATAGCTTATAATCTTGAATAAGGGTATCCGTATAGAGATGTAAACATTACTTTCGTACATGTGCAGTACGGACTGTTTATATTCACCTTTATTTAATTAGTGTCAAGGCCTATCTGGATCATATAGTGAAATAAAAGTAGCGTGCTGCGTAGGCAGTGTAGAAACAACAATATCACTTATAATATACCCAATCGAAATATAGTAAGGTTAGATATACTGCTGAAACAGAGAACGTAGGAATCTATAAACGTTTCGAGCGAAGGGCCTCGAAACGTTAGATTCCTACGTTCTCTGTTTCGGCAGTATATCTAACCTTACTATATTAATTATTTCTATCTGGATCAAGGCTGTTGCTTTGATCATAGCTTTGGTACAACAAATATATTACGTATCTCACTGTACAGACTACGGATCCTATTAAATATAATATTACTAGTATCCTATAAACCAAATAGGCCAAATCGCAACTCATCAGTAGTGATCCAGAGGAAGATGGGGGGAGGGGGGAGGGGACATTTTTTTTGGGGGGAAGGGGACATTTTTTGGGGGGGCGGGGGGGGGGGCTGCTCTAAACAGCAATAGATGAAAATCGTAAAAAACCTGCAATACCGTGCGAAGAAAAATGGAATACCAAAACTGCTTGGATGAATAAAACAATACCATACTGAAGCTGCAAAATTACCAAAATACCTTAACACTGAAAATCCTAATGCCCCCCTCAACCAGGGGCGGCGTGGCCCACCGGGACACCGGGAGATTTCCCGGTGGGCCCTGAGGATCTGTACTTTGTGGGCCCCAACAATTTCTGACTGGTATCGTGACGTACAGTTCAATTCGTTTTATAAAACCTTTAGTATTTATTTTTCCAATTCAACGTTTCCTATGCAGAACATTTGTTTTATTGTATTTTATACAATGACACCCAAATTTCAAATTATTTCTGGGGGAGTATGTCCCTGGACCCCTCTAAACACGAGGAGCCAAAACAAATTTGAGAATGAGCAGTTCTAAATTCTTCCTATGAACTCTGAAAGTGGGCCCTAGAACTGTCATTTCTCGGCCCCTATTTCAGAGCCACGCTGCCACTGCCCTCAACTACAGTCCAACTACCAACAGTACAGCGATCAACCTCCATCACAGAAATAACATTTAAGTTTTTCATATTTTCATTTCAAAATTAATATCTATTAATATATGTTGTCATACTACACAATATTTCTAGGTAATTTTTACTTGCCTAATTAGTGGTGACCCTCGATCATCAGGTAATTGCAATTACCTGGTAATTGCAATTACCTATGAGGGTCACCACTAATTAGGCAAGTAAAAGTTACCTAGAAATACTGTAGTATGACAACGGTAACATAGGGCCTGACTATTCAACTACTCACATACAGTACATTTATGTAGATCTAATTATCAGCACTGCTAACAAAAAGATATTGAGCACATTCCTATGACAGTTGGCTGCACCCAATAGTCCATTGTATGATAATGTACTTACATGACTACAACTACCAGGATATGCTCTATATTAGGATACTGGCAAAGAAACTGGTAGTCTGGTAGTTGTAGTCACCCAACACCATTGAATGTCATCATGCAAAAAGGCATCCCTTATTAATTGCTGCCTGTACATGTAACTAATTGTGCTCCCCAGTCCTCTTTGAGGTTCCATGGCACAAGTATTACAGATAAAGGGTATCCATATCATATATCTCTGTTACTATAATAATTATTATGTCAGCAGTGCTTGTATAAGCATGAATGTATTACTATAATTAAGTAATGTTAGTGTTTAGGGGGGAGGAGGGGCACTCGGTTGGGCATAACCATATGGACCAGCTGCTGGAGGGACTTGTGAATACATTGGTGGTGCTTGGGGATACCCAGGCTGTTGTGGATAGTTATATGGAGGTGCTGGGTGTGTGTAAGCGTGCACTGGATAACCACTTGGTGCAGGTTGCATTTGCATAATTGGTCGTTGGAAGAAGAAAAGTACTTTGTAAGTTATAGTTCCAAGACCAATTGTAACAATTTCTGGTGATTCTAACATGCAAGCCAACTCCCAGCCTCTGTTCCCCATCTCTGTAAACATTGGTGTCCAGTCACTTTTTGGTTTCGTAGATCCAAGACCAATCTGAAGGCAATAAATAATAGATACTGTAAATGCATTTTGTTGTGGGTATTTTAATGCAACCAATCAACCAACCACTACAGTGGAGTATTTAGAAAATACATAATAATACAGTACACTGTAGTTACCTAATGGATGGAATTAATACTGTATAAAGTAAATACTCTTCCATACAATTAACAAGCAGTGGCGTAGCCATGGTCTTGGGTTTGGGGGGGGTGAGCACCTCAATCTCCTAGGGGGGAAAATTTTGGATTTCTAGGGTCTCTGAAACACTATTTCCTGCATTTTGAGGTAAATAATCTGAAATCCTTAAATTACATAATTTTGTTAAAATCAAACAAGAACATAGAATGATACGCATCAGTGAGAATATCTTTAGATTTATTTATAAACAAGTCGTAAATGTAAAAAACAGGTTGGAGTCATTTTGTATAGACCCTTAGTATTGTAATTTATAGCATAATCTAGCCACTGTCAACAAGCCTACCTTAACTGTGTGCTTGAATTCCACAATAGTTCCTTCCCACACAGGTTTATTGGCCTTCATTCTTGCCGTTTCTTTTTCAAAAAACCAGATAGAATTATGATCTCCTGATAAGCTTAGATCTGGTAAAAACAATGCAAAATATAAAAGGAAATATTAATAAATTATAATACCATACATGTGTACAGACGTGTATTTAAGTAATTATAGCGATACATTTAAAATGTGCATATTTATTATTTACTTTAGTATGGTGGTTCCTCTCAGAAATATCAATAAAACTTCAGAGCTTTAGCCAGTACATGACATCATGTACAGTACCCTGTACCATCCTAGTTCCTTTTTGGAACAGCTTCTGGAAAACCTCCTGGTGAACATTTAAAACAAATTTTGAATTGTACATATAAAGACAAAATAAGTTTGAACTGTACAATACCTCCGTGACTCTTTTTACTCTGATCCCAAAAGATATCAATAAGTTTCCAGCCTTGCTGAAGGTGCTGAGCAAAATGTTGCATCCAATCGCATTCAACTTTCACTAGTTTTCCAGTCCCCAGGTACATGATCCTGACAGGTACATTGACACACTGGTAGCTGTACAGTACAGGATTTGGATGCTTTGGTACATTGAAGAGTAAATCAACACCCATTACTGCCAAAAGAAAACAAAAACAATTACAATATTTCCCTGCTAGTGCCAGAGTTGACTAATTCATACCAGGGCTTTATTATTTTACTCTGTCTATTATGCACCCAGATGATTTAACCATACTTGTTGAAGGAAAACCCCTCAGCCAACTAGGGATTTTGATTTTTCATTAATGGTTAACATGTTCTAAAGTAACCCATATATACTGCAGTCTGTATGGTACCTGATCAGCCAGTCAAAATTATTGAAAATGGTTGAAAATTATTTAATTTGTTGTGATGATTATTGTTCCAATGTTCAAACTTACAATCACTTTTTCCAATTGTTATGCCAGACTGTTTTTTCGTTTCACCAGTAAACTCCAAGCCAATCATTCTTCCACCAGTAGCTGCAAACTGAGTGATCTTGGTTGAAAAAATTACAAGCAATGACTTATTGCAGGAAATATAGTTTTACTTTTTAACATTTTTAGTAAAATAGTTCAGAGAAATAGTCAGAAATAAAAGATGATAAACTCTTTTTGGGTGGCATATCTGTCTGACTCTTAAGTCATGTACTGTACATGTAATTCACTGACTGGCTAATCCACCAATGGAAAAGCTGCATTAATAACTAACCATGTTGGTAATCCCAGTAGTGTTTGCAACATTGTGGCTTTGTCTTCCAATGATACCAGTCACTAGCTGCGTGTGAATGTAGCATTTTCCAATTTTTAAGTCCCAGGTATGACTGACTGGAGCACTGACAAAAGAATAAAATAATATAATTATAATCATTATAATTACCATAGGAGTTTGAGAATGAGATCCTGATGTCCTGATGTACTGTACTGTACAGTGTACATGTATATGACATACTGTACAATTGTATGCATTTTAAATTTGAGATTCATTACTTTGCTAATGGTTTGATGTAGACAAACTGAAATGGTGAAGATGAAGCACTCCAGCCCATTTTTCCAATTCCAGGAACTTCATAAAATGTCTTCAGCATCCATCCATAGGCATAGTGTCGATAAATCTCACTGTAAAACTTTGTGATGTCGCTTTGTTGTTGTGTGCTACCAGTAATCATGCCCATAGTACCAGCTAGAGTAGTCAAAAGAACACTGTTTGAATTGTCTTACAGTCAAAATGGAAATACCTTCCCACTTCCACTTCTGTAGCAGGCTTGGACTGGGCCGAATTTAGGGGCCTTGCCATCTCAGCTGTGAGGGGGCCCAGGCCTAGGGGGACAATTCAAGAAGACTCTAGGGGGGTCCACGGGCATGGTCCCCCAGAAAATTTTGAAATCTAGAGTCTCTGAAATGGCATTTCCTGCATTTTGGGGGAAGATTTTATAGAATTCCGGAGATTATAAAACATTAAAACGTCATATAAAACACACAATTTACACAAAATACAACAGATTTCAGGACTTTTCAACATTTAGAACAAAACATTTTTAACATTTCAGAACATAAGAAGCTGTTCCATAAGTTTCGCAAGTTTTCGATACTTGCCTCGTTATCAACAGCCTTCAGTAAATCAACTTCTACAGAACAAATCATTACTGCTTCCAAAGTGTTACTGTAGGTCTTGCAAATTATTTTGAGTATTTTCCTTATCACTAATTTCACAAATGCGGAATTAAGTAATTGCTTTAATGCTTCCAATTTGATATTTTACGGTGTGTCTGGTCAGGGGCCCATTTTGATGTCCCAGAAGGGCCCATATGCCATCATGGCACAATGGCACATAGGCCAGTCTGAGCCTGTTCTGTAGTTGGTTGTGTATTACTGTAGTTCTGTATAGCCACTATTGAAGCGTGAAGAAAGCCTTGTGAGAAAAGTTGCCAATTCTTGACATATATTCATCTGTTGGTATCGATTTGGGATAAACATCTATTGTATTACGATTACTGTTGTTTTCAGGTGACCGCGCCGTGTGCCGAATTTTGATCGTTGTTTGCATTGTCTCAACTCCTACTTGACACGGCCCAAAGTACGAGTTCACATGGTGTCTGCAAGTACAAGTTCAGTTTAGTCAAAGTTATTTAAAATGCTTGTCGACAATAGCTCTTTTACTGTAAAATCAATGGACAAAGCTTTTCCACTAGTAATATCTCCTCGGGCGCAGTCACCTGAAAACAGCAGTAAATGTCATTTAAAGCTAGAATTTTCAACAAAAAATTTTCTCAGGCTTCGGTAGCGGCTACAGAAATACAGTAATATGCAACGAACTACAGAAGAAGTAGTGGGAGGTATTTCCATTTTGACTGTAAAACAACTACAGTAGTACAGTACCATAGCAGTCCTTTTCATTTGACGCGTGCGATCGGCATGCGTTGGCACACACGTGAACCCAACTGCGCGTGCTGTTTATCGCACGCGTGAAACGCCATGTTCAATTGTTCATTCACATTGCAATTGTGAAAATGTGTGAAAGTTTCAGTAATATGTCACATCTCACAACGTAACGTAAGGTCTCACAACGTGATGTAAGGTCTCACAACGTAATGTAAGGTCTCACAACATAACGGAAGGTCTCACAACGTAACGTCTCACAATGTAACGGAAGGTGTCACAATGCAACGTAAGGTCTCACAACGTAACGTAAGGTCTCACAACGTGACGTAAGGTCTCACAACGTAATGTAAGGTCTCACAACGTAACGGAAGGTCTCACAACATAACGTCTCACAATGTAACGGAAGGTGTCACAATGCAATGTAAGGTCTCACAACGTGACGTAAGGTCTCACAACGTAACGGAAGGTGTCACAACGTAACGCAAGATCTAACTTGATTACGTCTGACAATGAATATCAAGCAATGCAGCTTTCTTTTTCAGATGTGTAGGAAATATAAAAGTTAGCTTCATATTTCTGTGCCATAATTGATAATTTTAAACGCACGTGCGATTCGCACGCACAAAATTATTTACACATGTGAATTATTGCACACGTGTAATTTTGCTCCCGAAAAGGACTGCCATAGAACTTTTTGTAAACACACCCAAGTGCCACACCCTCTTTTTAGATAAAAGCTTGATAAATAAGATTGTTCTAATAAGACTCCACTAATTTCCATTTGATAAGAATCACACACTTTCTTACAATAACATGTTATGTTAACTTGTACTTTGCCATCCTCTATTATTTTATAGTATCTGGTTTGAAAATGTGACCAAGGTCAGGCCCATAGAGAGGGAGATGCGATGAGTTGTAGAGGACTATTACTGTATTTATTCTTATTGGTTTCAGAATTCATGTTTTGTTGAATATTTGTCAAGATGGAGATTCCTAAAAAAATTGTGGGTGTGGCAGTGGTTTAAATATTTTTCTTCGTTTTGGCTGATCAGTGGAATCACTGTTGGCAAAATTTATATTAATTATAACTGGAATACTGTAACAAAACAGTATATAAATTCTGATCTTCAGGGTAATCTAAATGTAGGCCTCTAATTTCCAATTTCTCAGTTGATCAGATGGCCAATCTAACTGGTGAATAAATATTATATACATGATGCAAAATGTGCCTGCTGGGGGGATCAAATTTCAACCCATTTCCAAGCCTTTCACAATTACCTGAAACTGATAATTCATCTATATACTTGTTATTTGTATATTCACTATTTTTCATCAGTTTCATTTATATGTTCCACCGTGAATCACACATATGGCAGCTAGTGTACACACAAATGCTGTATAAATGTGCATACAATCTCAAAAGTGTACTTTCAATATGACTTCCATGTGTATTGTGTACAGCAACATTATAAATCAGTCTGGGCCACACCTGCTTGCAGGTGCTCCTACAATTCTGCCAAATACTCACAATGTCCAATTCTGGTAACTTCAATATCCATCAAGTAATAGCAATAACGAGGACCAGGGTAGTAGTAGGAATCAGCTGGTAGTTTACTGTGTGGTGCATTCTTCTCATCATATACACCACCACTGGCTGCTGGTGCTGACGAAGCACCACCCGATGACTTACTGTCAGAACTTTTACTGGATGATGGTGTAGTATCATTACCAGCAATAAAGTTTCCAACAGTTTTTCTAAAGAAACATATGCAACAAAATCAGTTAATACTGTAAAATCTCAGGGGGAATAAGTACAAGTGCTCTAGCTATCGCAAATATTTGCCTTTTCGATCTCTGACCTACAGTACTTAGCTATTTATGATATATATATAGGTATATATATAATTATATATACCCATAGTAATAGCTAAATCGTCGGAAAGAGATGGATTTTAAATATAGATACAACATCTGAAATTTCTCTGCATTCTTGAGATTTTCTTACGACAAATCCCTCTCATAACAAGAAACAGAAACATATACAGTACATATTATTGACACATATTTTGCAGATCAAAATATATAAATAGGGCATCTCGCAAAGCAGAAGACTATTTAGTGTTACATTTAGTATTTAAACTGATACTTGATCACATACCTCAAAGCATTGAAGCTCATTTTCAGTCAGAAACCACCGTATTTCTTTATGAGTATCTTTCGCTTGTCAGACTTTTATATTAAAGGAATCTGAAGAGCACTGAAGAGCACAGAAGGTCTCAAGTAAACACGAAGTCTTTCGTGACTAGTCGGTGGAGCGTCGTAGCTCGTTCGTAAGACATGACTAAAACGGTCAGCACTTGTTTCCAACTGTCAAACTGACATTACGGCATTTTATCAAAAAAAAAATCATCAATCCTTTATCCTCATTAATCCTTATCCTAACCAAAAACATAATTTTAATTACAAAACTAACCCTAACTTGAAGAAAACCCAAACCCTAACTTTAAAAGAAGAAAGAAGTAAAAAGAAAAGAATGACGTCATGTCAGTTTGATAGATGGAAAGGAGTATTTGCCAACTGAAAACACGACCTTGACTGGCACGTTGGCGATGAGAAGGCCACGAGTAATTTAATATTCTCTAGTTTGCCCACGAATGAGAGAATTACACAGTCCAAAGTCTTTGCAAATGAAATATTTATGATGTGGTTGTTTTATATGAATGGGTGATCGGAGAAGAATGGCGTCTTTTACTTTGGAGGTAGTTGGAAAACACTCTTCCAAGGAAAGCGCTTGGGTTGCGAATAATGGCCGTGTTTTCGATGTGACTGACTTTGTGAGTCGTCACCCAGGTGGTCGGGATATCTTATTGAAAAGCTCTGGAAAAGATGTGACAGAAACAATGAATGATCCGAATATTCACAAGCATTCTTCTGTGGCCTACAGTCTGTTAAATAAATACAGTATTGGAAAATTAATTTCAAAGGTTGGTTGCGATGTAGCGTTTGTGTTCATAGAATTACCGTCTGTTTTTAATACCGTACATACATGTAATTCTCTTGAAAATACATAAAAATTTCTATCTATGAAAGCTTCTAATTAATATCTGACTTGGAGTATATATAATTCGATAATAGAACAATTAATCAATTAAGTTTATATTCTGTGCTATTTTTGCTTTAGCTGTTGTTATTGGTGATTTTGATCTATTTATATGAAAACGTTTCAGTGCTCTATATGTGACGTGTCCAACACTGCCTAAAAACTCACCTTGATTTTGCTATTGAAGTTTCATTATTTATTTATATGTTTTGTGGTGTTCATTACTGTGGCAATTCACTGTTTTCCTGTCTTCGCTCTTGTTGAATGTTGACTCTGTATCTTTACAGTAACTCTACTCAAATATGCATAGATTACAGTAATACTTTTAATCTGAACAGTTATATTCTAAAAGTTCTCCTTTAGGCCATTTAAAAAAAATTCCGGTTTATCATCAGTAGAAGCAAAAAAATGTGTATGGGTGAAAGTGAAAGTGAAAGTGAAAGTTAGAAATTGGGATAACTCGGTTGGAGCGATAGGGTAACCCTAGCCCCCGAGTTATCCCTACCTCCATGTGAACGCTTTCACCTGAGTTATCTCGGGGAGTAGGGTCAACTTAGGCATGCGTATTTATGATGTTGCTCGGGATAACTCGGGGTGAAGCGTTCACATGAAGCTAGGGTTATCTCGGGGGCCAGGGACAGTAGTTGCGTTTTATCATGTGAAATAGGGTCAACTTTGACCCTAGTCCCCCGAGTTATCCCTACCCCCTGAGATAACCCGGTCTTGTGTGAACAGGCCCTTAGAGTCCCTTAGAGGCCCTGGTTGTAATAACGAGGTGGTCGTATTAACGGGGTGGTCATATTAACGGGGTGGTCATTTAAACGGGGTGGTCTTATGGTGGAGTTCCACTGTATTATTATTCTGTTTATTATATGCATGACAAAATTACTACATTCTGATTGGTTGAGAGGAGTACGATTATTTTATTAATTGTACTGCAGTACAATGAATAAAAATAGGAAGGCCCTGGGAACTATGTTGACAATAAAATTTGAAATGGCAGCCAATTCTGCAATGGAAAGTTTTCACATTTCCAATGACTTGTGGTACACTATGAACTAAAAATTCCATGTAAATATTTTGAAATGAGTACAGAGAACACCCAGAGTGAAAATGTTTCTTGTCAAGTAATGAAACAAGATGTTTTTAAAGGTGTGAGTGAGTACGAAGCGTACATGTTGTAATTTTGTCATGCATATAATAAATGAGTAATCATATGATTTTGCTTGTACAATTAAGGATTTACACTACTCGTGATATTTGAAAATTATGCCAAATTGCACTCGCCTAATGGCTCGTGCAATTTTGGCAAAATTTTCAAATATCACTTGTAGTGTAAATCCTTAATTGTACTCGCTATCATATGATTACCTATACTTATTAATTTAATTTTAAAATGGCCAGCAGTCACGAGTATCTCACGCATGTTTTGAGATGACAGACAGGAAATGGACGTGGTAAACTAGCTAATTTTAGTCAAAATAACAATTTTTATTAATAATAAAAAATTTTAAAAAAATCATACCGCAGAAAAAATTGATGCATATGTGCTGATGATAAACCAGGAATTTTTTTAATGTCCTTAGAGGCAGACCATTTTATTTTCTGGATGTGTTTGGGCAAAATGGGAGATATAAAGAATTTGAACAGGTTTGGCAGAGAAAAATGGGCAGACTCTCCTGGGAAAAAATGGTCATACTAAAAATCTCTAGGACGTGTGAAAAGTAACATGTTGTAAAAATCCAAATTTCAAGTAATCAAACAAGATGAAATGGTAATAGACTATTTGCATGATGATGTACTGAATGTCATTGGGTGATTACAACTGCCAGAAGTGCTTTGCCAGTATTTTTAGTTCAAGCAAATAAAAGATACCGGCAAAGCATTCTGGCAATTGTCATCACCCAATCAATGCCATAGAATGTCATCGTGCAAATGGTTTGTTAAGGTATATATGGATTTGAGGCCAAACAAAAAACGATTGTATTTCTGGTAACTTGAATTTTTCACCATTGACCTGAAATGTTTTTCTCCATTTTTTTCAAGACTTGGGTTTTATGTGATTGTAGATATAAGCTTACAGTATTATTTTTTTGCATTGTGAACAATTAGTTTAATTTTTATTTTAACAAGAATGAGGTTTATAAAGAAGAGGAAGATCTCAACATGGATGGCTACAAAGAAAATGTAAGTCCACAATAGAGACTAAAAAGACTTTAAAGTAGGATATTAAACAAGTTATTGGTACTTCACCCTTTGGCCCTGAATATATATTCTCAAACTCATTAATAATTCATGAACCAAAAACAAAAGAAATTAATGTTTAATCAGTGCTTTGAAATTGGAGGAAAAGTACTGGTACTTTGAAATAATGCCAATTATATTAATGAGGTATCTTCTGAGTTTTGAGTTTGAGAAGTCAGTTCAAATACTCGACGTCAATTACAAAGCCCTTGTGCATTAAAAAGGCTCACCTTTGGCTCGCCTTTTCAAAAAGCACTAGGACTTTGAAATCCCGGTAAAGTCCTCTGTCTTGTATTTGAACTATTACTTGACAGTGGGGTTGTATAAAGTATTTGCAAGGAAGCACAGTACAAACATTTCTGACTATACTGTACCTGAGATTAAAACACAGGGGTGGACACTACTGTACTGTACAGTATGTTGTGTCAGGCAGCAAACACAAAAAAATGGCTACAGCAATTAATTTATTTCCAGATTTTTAAAATTTTGTTTAGTTTATAGACCAGTGACTTAGACTAATTAATCTGCAATATTTTTTTGTGTGATTTTTGTTTTTTATGTTTTTTTTCCACAGGAGCTGGTAGATTGGAACAAGCCAATGGTTGCTCAAGTTGGCAAACTGGGTGCAGAATACATGAAATGGGTGCATTCTCCTGTTGATCGACCACTGAGGCTCTTTGAGCTGGAGTTTGTTGAATTTTTTTCCAAAACCCCTTGGTACCTGGTTCCAATCATATGGCTTCCTGTTGTTCTATATGTGTCAGTTATTGGCCTGACAAATCTACCTCGTGACAACTTTTTACTTTTTCATGGTTCTACGGTTCTTGTTAATATCTATGTAATTTTCCTGGTGTTTGTCTGTGTTTTCTTGTTTGGAACGTTTTTGTGGACATTTGCCGAGTATATTTTGCATAGGTATTTGTTTCATATTACCCCTCCGGATGATTCTCCTTTTTGGATAACGTTTCATTTCTTTCTTCATGGTCAGCATCATAAGGTACAGTAGGCACCCTGTTTTACTATTTTAAGTTTTTAACTAGGGTACATTGTGGTTTGTTTATTAGTAGTTGTATCACAGACAATCCTGAAGATATATTCTGGGTTGTCTATGGTTATATCAACTAATTATTATCATCCTGCCCATAAGTATAAGAGTGTCACTAGACACATGTACAGTACATGTACAGTATGCAGGTGAATCTGCATTCAATCTACAGGCAATCTGCCAACAGTTAATCAGTTACACTGTATAGCCTGCTTGCAGTCTAGTACACAATTAGCCAGTGCTGTAAAAGTTACATAATTTTTGTAACTAGTTTCAGTTACAGTTACATCATTAGAAAAGTAACTAGTTACCAATAAAAGTTACAATGAAAAGAAAGTAACTAGTTACAGTTACAAAGTAACTCCAAATATTTTATAACTAGTTACAAAGTTACATTCCTTTGTCCATGTTACTAGAATCAACAAAGAAATTACTTGTTTTTAGATGCCAGTACCATAATTATGTTTTTACAGCTTAATATAGTTGTCACTAAGCAGAAATAGTCAAATTGTATATAATTTTTCAAAACCATTTTTTATCAAGAAAGAATGACATCCTCAACTGAAAATCAGTAACTATAGTCACATTTTTAAACCAAATATTGTAACTAGTTACAGTTCTTTAAAAAAGTAACTAGTTATAGTTACTTCTTCAAAAAGTAACTATTTATAGTTACAGTTACTTCTTCAGAAAAAGTAACTAGTTTCAGTTACAGTTACTCAAAAATGTAACTAGTTACTGTAACTACGGTAGTTACTTGTAACAAAGTTACTCACAGCATTGCAATTAGCCTGTTCATATAGTCTTCATAGCCAAAAACACACCATGCAGTTTGAACAATGTTACAAGCCTGCTACAAGAAGCTTGTTACAACCCCAAGCTAACAATTTATAGGTGACTGCAAACATAGTTCTCTGTAGTACATGTACTGTATAATACAGTGTCTGCTTATAAAGTGAAGTGTTGTTATGTTGAATCATTGTATTATACTGTATAGGTTCCATTTGACAGTAGTAGACTGGTGTTTCCTCCTGTGGCAGCTGCTGTATTTGCCATTTCATTTTACTCCTTCTTTGTCACCACCTTGCCTTATGGCTTTGCAAATTCCTTGTTTGCTGGTGGTCTTCTTGGTTATGTAATGTATGATTGTATCCACTATTACCTTCATCATGGTTCTCCAGCTAATGGAGGTTATTTTCACAAACTGAAAAGCTACCATGTGGCACATCATTTTGACGATCCTCATAGAGGTATGGATATTTTCTGCAAAGCACGCTACAACATACCACACCATTACACCCCACACCACTATGTACACATCACCTCACACTACTACGTCTACTACATATCAGGTACACCGCTGCACACCATACTACTACACCACACCACTAATTCACCACAGATCACACCACTACAGATCACACACCACACCACTACACACCACACCACACTGACACCACTGCACACCATACCAATAGACCACTACAGACCACACCCCTTCACATCACACCGATACACACCACACTGACACCGCTGCACACCATACTACTACACCACTAATCCACCACAGACCACACCACTACACACCACTGCACACCACACCACTGCACACCATACCAATACATATCACACCACTACTCACCATACCAATACATACCACACCACTACTGTAGTCCACTACAGACCACAGCACTACAGACCACACCACTAAATACTGTTGTTTGCAGCTAAGTGGAAACACCACCCATCAAAACATGTTCAAAAGTTAACCGTTTTGAAATTGATACTGTGGGATTGGCAAGACATGATTGGCTAAGAGCACAAACATGTACGTATCAAAGGGAAACAAGGGAAACATGTTTCCAAGGAAAACTTTTATGTTTGACATTGAAATAGAACATGTTTTGATGGGTGGTGTTTCCACTTAGGTGCAAGTGACTGTACCACACCACTAGTCCACTACAGACAACACGACTACAGACTACACACCACACTACATACTACAGACCACACCACTATATACCATACCACTATATACCATACCACTATATACCATACCACTAGTCTACACACCACACCACTATATACCATACCATGACCACCACACCACTACACAACACACCACACCACTATATACCATACCACTATATACCATACCATACCACTACACATCAAGTTCTACAGTCACCTGCTGCATATCATGACTATGCACCACTACAACACAAAACCATTGATTTTTTGCAACACTCACTTCAAGTAAATTCTCTGACTAGAGCTATTTAATAAAACATTATTATATACTCATGTACTTTATAATTTTTTTTGCTTTAGGCTATGGTATTTCAAGTCAACTGTGGGATTTTCCATTCAAGACTACTCCACTTAAGTTAAACTAAAATGTTTTAGATCAACATCTTCAAGTGACAAAATGTTACTTGGTAACTTGAATTAAATATTATGGGTATCATAATGTATTAAACATAAATTATTTTGATCTTGATAGGTAGTATATTATATACAGTAGATCTAATATTGAACAATTACCCTAAGCAATGTTTTAACAGTGGATGAAAGTTGAGTCACAAGCGGGTCAAGTCACTAATTTAGTTTTAAATCACTGGTTGAGTCACTTCAGTGTCGAGTGACGAGTCAAGCCACAAGTTGAGTTACTCAGGTGTTGACCAAGTCATGAGTTGGGTGTTGGGTCACAAGTTGAGATTAGAGTCAAAACTGAAGGTTGGGTTACTTTTCCAAGCTAGAGACTGACCGAGTTGAGTCATTTAATGTTAGTGAAGTGACTAAATCAGTCCAGTTGAGTTACTGTACCAAAGGTACTGTAGTGCAGTAAAGGCTTACATCTGAACCAAACCATATGTTATTTAACAAATACATTTCATTTTTTTTTCTGCATCTGTACTGTAATTGTTGTACAGTACACAATGTTACAGCATGTAAAGAAAGAAAAAGTATATTCCACAAGACAAAATGGAGTGACATGACTGTTCTAGACATATACTACAGCACAATTAATGCACCAAAAACGAAATCTATTTGTTTTATACAATAAATCTTTAATTTTCAGAAATTTGGGAATCTTAAGTGAGATGTGGACAAGGCTTTTCAAAAGACAGAAATTCAAATGAAATATTTCAACAACAAAATAAAATTCATGTTTTGCATATATCATGTCATCTAGGTAACTTGATTAATTATTGCAATATAACCACTGCACTGCAACTAATGATGAACTATAGGTATGTGAAATGCGAAATTTAATCAAAGTGTTTTTATTTCATAAAACTAGCATTCCTTAATTTATTTTAGTTTAATTTATTTGTCAGGACACTGTAGTATTTAGGCCAATCATGATAAAATGTATTAAAACCTGTAATAAAATTATAGAAAATGAAAACTGTTTTTGTACTACAGGAAATGTCATATTCTTGCTGCAGGTATATGCACTTGTTTGTGTAGGTGGTAAATGTAGATGGTAAAAAATGGTGCTGCATTCAATCAGAGTATTACAAGGTAAGGTAAATGCACCATTGGAGATGCGAGGAGGCAGGGGGGGAGGGCTGATCAGAAGCTGAGGTCGAGGTGCTCAAACACTACACTTATGCAACCAATAACGTACTGGTTCCATACAGAAGGAGAGAATGATAACAATAAATTATAATGTAAAAAATGTGTGTCCCCTGGTTCATGATTGCTCTATTAGTCTATTCTGTAAAGCATTTTTCATTCTTTATTTGTAGATGGCAAAGCATATTAATTAGAGACAGATTTTTATGAAATTCTCATTGCAAAATTAAATGGGTTAGCCACTGGTCTATGGCCAACCCTTTCAAAAACTTTAAATACATGAAAATTGTTACAGTGATGATCAAACAGACAGACAAACAAACAGACAAAGTGAGCACTAAACATGCTGGTGTCAGAATGACGTTACGTAATAATTTAACGAATACTAATCCTAACATTAACCGTAACTCCAATCCTACTTCAAGATGATAATACACATTCTTGATTGGTTTTATTTAACGTAATCAAGAATTTTTAATAGGTTTACTTTCTTGGTGCGGGCGGCATGCAAATATTTATTCCCATGATCCCATCTATCACACTGGCACGTCATTTTACCCTTCATTTTTTATTTTTTGGGTTAGGATCAGTATTCCTAGGGTGATGGTAAGTTTGATTTGTGTTTATAAAGTTAGCTAGGGCATGGATTTTGATGTAAATAGTTTTTGAGTAAATGAGATCGTGCCAAGTGGGTGCCGCCCGTGGGGGCGTTGGTCAGCAGTCTTCCGTCAAATTTAAAATTTCTTTTATATATCTCGTGTGTATGGTGGTTTCTTGTGTTCGTCTTCAACGTTTGAGCAGCCTTTCTCGCCTCCCTATTCATCATTTTTCTCGTGCTTTCTACTCCAGGTACATCAGAATGGACAGTAGTTTGACCAGCAAGGATATACGTGGCCAGTATTTGGATTTCTTCGTTGAAAAAAAGAGCCATACGTTCGTTCATTCTTCGTCGGTCATTCCACACGAAGACCCGACATTACTCTTTGCTAATGCTGGAATGAACCAGGTTTGTTGGATCACTTTCTTCTAGAAACTCACTCGCAAGGAACATTACGTTTTAACACTATAAAACGAATTAAGCTAAACGTTTAATACTTTCGTTTTAATAATTGGTGAACTCACTGGTGTCCATTCCGGCATATTTAGATGTATTAATTAATTTTATACTGTTATTCTACGAAATTGGCGTCCGTTATTCCGATAGTTTTTAGATATTAAAATGCTGGATTAAGTCACTTAAGACTTTGTGCATGTATGTTGAACTACTCTGCCCTTTAATCTAAATTTAAAACCAAAATGTCAAATTATTCTTTGTTGATGTTACAAAGATGCTACTGTATTGTACTAAGTTTCCGTGCAATTAATAAAGTAAATAAAACTTGTGTACTTTAAATTTCCAAGGTTGTTATATACTTACTACAGTAGTCAGTAGTTGACAGTGGCATAGCGTGACCATTCTGGGGGAGGGGTGTACCCATTACCAACAATTTACCCTGCCTCCTCCACAGGCTCTTGTTATAATTTTTAGGAAAATAATTGTTTAATTTAAGTTAAATTTCTCATGTTGAGTGAAACTCGATCGCATGTCCCCCACATGCTACACCCCAGCCAGTGGAAAATGTTGAATAACAATTTTCTAGCAAACAGTTTTTGTGGCCAACCAGGTGAAACATAAGACATTTTATATAGTTCTACTCTGGGATAGGGAGGGACAATTGGGAGATAGGGGGACAATTGCCATCTCAAAATATAGGAATTTCTGGTAATTTTGACATGTATTGCTGTGAAATGTTCAAGAAAAATGCTTACGTTAAGCTAAGACTGAAAAAGTACAACTTAAAAATCAATATTTAACCCTAACTTTTTCAGGCAAAAATCTCTGCCCCCCCTAAACAGAATTGGGCTGCATACTCATTTTATGTGGTGGGTGATCCCATCATAATATCATATACTTCTTTTTACTTTATTTTGTGAGATATTCAATTATTGTCTTTTTTTGTTAGTATAAACCAATCTTCCTTGGAACAGTTGATCCAAACAGCGACTTTGCCAAACTGAAGCGGGCTGTGAACAGTCAGAAGTGCATTCGAGCTGGAGGAAAACACAATGACTTGGAGGATGTTGGCAAGGATGTTTATCATCACACATTCTTTGAAATGTTGGGAAACTGGTCATTTGGTGATTATTTTAAGGTACTGTACAAACTTTCTGGAAAATACTTTTGAGATATTGTGGGTAACAGACAATAACTGAAAAGGACAAACAGACAAACAAACCAATGTGACAACATAATTATCTAGTGGAGGTAATTTAAAGGGTACTGGCAATAAAAATTAAATTTGTCCCATTTGAAAGACCTCGTCAAATGGTATAAGAAGACCTTTTGTAATTTTTCTGTATCTTTCTTGTGTTTTGAAATATTTCGACCAAAGACAGCGTGCTGTCCGCCATCTTGTTGTAATATCGGGTCTAATTAACTAGGAAATTGGTGACATCGCAAGCAGGGTAAACCTGATGAAACTATACTCTGTGGGTGACCAAATTTCCAGGGAAGGCTTTTTAAATGTTGTGGGTCAATTTAAAATGGAAATAGCACAACAAAATCGAGTTTCTAGCTCATAATGTCATAAGGTTGGCAAGATAAAAATTTCACTTTACCCTGCTTATGATGTCACATGCATATCGAAAATAATTCCAAGATGGTGGACAGCACGCTGTCTTTGGTCGAAATATTTCCAAAACCAAAACAGATACGGAAAAATTGTAAAAGGTCTTGTACCATTTGACGAGTTCTTTCAAATGAGACAAACTTAATTTTTATTGCCAATACCCTTTAAATTAACTTTTATATAGCGTTTAATTGTTGTTCAGAAAGTGACTAGTTTGAAATTTTGTGTTCAACCCTTTCCCTACTAGAGTTTTTCCCTTGATGATAATAATAATAATAACATGTATTTATGCCACGCAAATTCAACTTTTAAGGTTTTCAAATGCCCTTACAATAATTTTTGACATGGCCAAGTCGAAGGCATATTAAAGGTGCTCAGGCAGCCGCCATACGACACATATCGGCCCACAAATTACAGCTAAGACCTAGGTGTTGGCTTTGCGGAGGGAGGAAAACCGGAGAACCCGGTGAAAAACCCTTGAAGCACAGGAGAGACCAACTAAACTCTACTCGCATGAGTCTCAAGCTCAAGAACAGGGTTATTTCCAGACGGTCACCCATCCAAGTGCTAACCTCGTCCAATCGGGCTTAACTATTGGTGAGAGGCAGTGCCCTAACAGCACACACCAACCATGCTCCCACAATGAGTAAAATTGATGAGTAAAATCGTTTGATGTTAGCCAGAGTAAAATACTAAAAGGCCACCACGGTAGGGAAAGGGTTAATAAGCATCTTGCAAATTCAGACAGATTTTGTAGAAAGTGTTAATTGCCAGGAAGGTACAGTACAGTAGTCAAACTGAATAAAAATTATATTTAGCTTCAGAAAACAGTAGTGTTTTTGTAGAGGGGTTTTAAGTTTGTCTATAGACATTTTTAAAGTTTGGATTGGGGCAGACTGAACATTCCAGAGGTTAATTGCTCTAGGAAAATTAAAAAAATAGGTACGCATTGCGTACATGTGTCTACTGCTTAGGAGTATAACTGTGATGCATGAATACAATATAAAAATACACAATGTTTGATTCCAAAGGAGACAGTATTGAAGTCAATCTCAAGCAAAAGTTTTCATCTTTTGGCCGCCGTTGACGTCGTCCTGCAGTGAGACGTGAAAATGTAGGAAGTGGCGTTGTTTGAAGGCAAGGACGTCTCTGATATTACTCTTGGGATTAAAAATTCTTTATTCTTTATTTTAGTTGCCGTTTTAAGGGGCTGATTACATGAGCCGGGCTAGCTCGGATAGCCACAAAATGATATTTTAATCAACGTTAGGATTCGTTTACATCTAAACTAAACCAATTCTTATTTGTACATTTAGTTTATGCGAGTTTCAAACCCACAGTGAGATCCTAATCAATCGCGTGAGCCCAGTTAACCAGGCTAGCCCGGCTCATGTAAACAGCCCCTAAGTTACTTCCTAAAGTCGCTATTATAACGCAGAGACCTCGTGCGAATGAATAACCTCTCACTAGGCTTTTAACCTATATTAATGCCAATATGTAAAACATGCAATGACGATTCATTACAGACAGGATATGAAATGTTTTAGATATTTGAACTCGAAAATGGAATTATTGAAAGTTGATAAAAAGTAACTTCAATTTGAAAGTAGAATTATTAAAGTCGGAAATGCGTGATTTGAAGTTTTTGATATTCAAGTTGCACTATTTTGATGCCACTGTGATTTCGATTTCAATTAGGTTTTCACTTCTTACGTTTTCATATACATACTACTGAAATCAGTAGAGCGAGACATGGATAATTTTTTTATCGCTTCCGAAGTGTCAGTTTTATTAACCGTGGATCAATATTAAAGCAATCACGAGGTGTATTCTCATGTACCACGTGATAAACATCCAATTGTTAATCACGTAGTACATAAGAATACACCTCGTGATTGCTTTGAAATTGATCTGCGGTTAACGAAACTGTCGCTTCGGAAGCGATGAAAACATCGTCTATGTTTTGTGATGACTAAATTTATAAAGGAGCGTTGCATCATTCACAGTCACACGTAGTTTCTTCATTCTTGATCTGTTCTATACTGATCCACTGGAACTCTTGTTTGTTTCAAAAAACCGAAAGCTATAAAGTTCTAAAATTTGGAAACGATTATGACTGATGCACTAATTCAAGATCGTTTAGCACAGAGGGAACAGGCTGATCGAACTTTTTTACTGGAGTTGGGGGGAAAGGCACGGTTTGCAATGCTGCCTTCTCCAGAAGCATTGGAGTCGGTCTATAAATTTGGACAAGATTCGAGCGACACAATAGGTGACTGCGCTAAAGTATTACAGTGGGTAACAGAAGCGGAACTTTTCAACATTGGATTTTACAAGGAGGCCCGTGAAACAGCAGAGGCCAAAAAACAGCTGGAGCGAGGCGTTTATAGAGCACTGATTTTATTCGCTTTCAATAGTGCCTTTGCCCCAATCAGACACACTGGAAGTCCAGAAGCTCAAGAGTTGGTATTCTGGTATTACGCTGGACATGGCCTTGATAGTGGCCGTGCAGGCAAACTTAAGCAGAAGTTTCCCCGTGTTCCCACTGCCGTACCTGTGTTTCAGAGCCTTGACTTTGATGCACGTGGTCACTTCAGCTCCGCCCAAGAGTTCCTGCCAGATCTACACAGCCGCGAAGTAAAAGGTGGCGAGCTTTGCTTGCACGATATTGGTTTTTGTGGTCTTTATGGGCTGTTGGAAGCGTGGATTGCAGCTTTGAAAACTCCATCGCAAAATGCTCGTTCGTCGCAAACAAAGACGAACAAACACCTCGTCGTGGTCCTGGATAGCTGCTATTCTGGACAGTTTGCTGACGATCTTAGAGAGCTGGCAAAGAGATCAGGGCCTTGGAATGAAAATAATTGCACTGTAACCATACAAGCTTCGTGCAGTGCCAACGAAACAGCAGATGGTGGATACTTCACACCTTCTTTTACACATCTCAGTCAAAACAAAGATGCACTGGAAAAATTGGAGCAGGAATGGAACGGAATGGATGACGCCGCCAAAGAAACATACCGCTCACTTCAACTTCAGTCTTCCGAAGTGGCAACAACACACAGCAACGGTAACGCTGGTCCAGTGTTCAGAATCCAATCGCAGAATTTCGACATGACGCTGTTTCCCGATGCTGGGTTCTTTAAGTATTGCTCCGTGATGTTATTCAAAGAAGAAGAGGAAGCGTTTCTCGTCAGAAATGAAAGAAGGCTAACTGGTTACTCAGTTAGTCAATTTCTAAATCAAGCAAGCTTCGCAATCCTTGACTACAAGCTCAAGAAGATTAGCCCTCATGATCCAGCGTACGCAAACACTCCTATGGGCCTGTTTCTTGTGGAGACTCAGCCAGGAGACCCTCATGTTGTCTGTGTCCATATACACTTTGCACGCAACGACACCTCTCGTATTCAAAGGATTAACCTCGTGCACCACCTTCGACCAACACATTCAAGTATTCTATATGTCGAAGAATCCCGTCCAACAAAGATCCAGGTCGACATCGTGCAAGCCCAGATGTTGGTTCAAGCGTGTCGTGCTGAGGTGGAAAAGAACGAACCAGGTATATGGGGTGATGCTTCAAGGTGGAACATGACAAGTTCGCAGTTGGGTGTTAAAGCGTTATTCCGGGTGAAACAACGCTCTGCTGAAATGGATGATTACGTGAATCATTACTTTCTCAAAGCAACGAATGCATCTTCTCCTTGGACAAGTTTTACCTGACAATTGACATTGAAAAGTGGCACAACTTGCAATACTGTTGCCATGCTTGCTATGCTTTATTACAGGTGGCCCCTTAGGGTTACAGTTTTTTATTTTATGTACAGTCATAGTCTATGGGCATTGTTTTTGTTTTTTTAATAAAGTAACTATTACATAATTATTATGTACACTGAACTGCAAAAGAAGAACAACATTTATAATTATTTGTTGAATAATCCTAATTTAATTTGTAGTAATAGTAATTAAGGCGTTTGAAATTTGTCAATTTTTCACGGTTTAGTCTTTTTAGACGTTTAATTATCTCCAGTTTTCAAAAGAGAACACTGTAGGAAGGTTGTAGGAAGACAGGGAAATTGTGAAGATAGATTTTTTAGGTACAAATGACTGCATGAAATCATTCAGACATGTCAGTATGCCAAGCCTGGTAACTACATGTCTTTAAAGACTTTTTAAATGTGATATTTATAATTATGAATATCAGTAAATTTATTATAGTTCAGGTTTTATTTTTGTAGCAGGTTCACTCTGGAAATCACTTTTTGTGAAGTAGAGTAGGCTTTCCGAATAAAGATTTTTTTAAACTTTTTTTTTCCATTACGTTTTGTGCACAAGATCCAAACAGTTTAAACATTGGTAGTTATAACATTGCAGTTATATACAACTACAGTTGAACTCATACTAAGTAGACACCTTTGTGTGACTTTGCCTATGTATGTGTCTGCTTAATGTATTTCCTGTGGCGTAGCGTAGCGGGTTGTGTTGGTTGTGTTGGGTTGTGTTGTGTTGTGTTGTGTTGTGTTGTGTTGTGTTGTGTTGTGTTGTGTTGTGTTGTGTTGTGTTGTGTTGTGTTGTGTTGTGTTGTGTTGTGGTATATGCTATAATGATGGTATGTGGTGTGTTGTGGAGTTGTGTTAGGGTGTGGTGTGATGTGTTGTGCAGTACTGTGTTGTATTGTTGTATGGTGAGCTATAATGTGGTGTGGAGTTGTGCTATAGTGTGCTCTAATGTGGTGTATGGTGTGGTGTGATGTGTTGTGTTGTGTTGTGTTGTGTTGTGTTGTGGTCTGGTGTGCTGTAGGTATGGTGTGCTATGATGTGATGTGGTCTGGTATGCTGTAGTGTTGTGTTATGCTGTGTTTTGATGTGATGTGATGTGGTCTGGTCTGCTGTAGTGTTGTGGTGTGGTGTACTGCGTTGTGGTGTTGTGGAGTGGAGTAGAGTAGAGTGAAGTCCTGTGGTGTATGAAAAATAAAATAATCCTTTTTTAACCTTGTGCTAGAAAGAGGCAATTGAATGGGCTATGGAGTTACTCACAGAGAAATGGAAGTTACCCAGTGATCGACTGTACGCAACGTATTTTGGAGGTTATCAAGACCTACCACCAGATGATGAAGCAAAAAATATTTGGCTTCAAGTTGGGTGAGTACGTTAAAATTCTTAAGCCGGGCGCACACGCTACGATTTTAGTCGGCCGATTTTTATCGGTCAACTAAATTTTGGCCTTTTTACTAAAATCGTTACGTGTGCGATGGCATTACTGAGCAATTTGTATCGGACAATATCAAACTGGTTTGATATTGTCCGATTAAAATCGGTCAAAATATCGCATCATGCCGTGTGTGGCGATTAACAATTTTTATCGTTCACTGACTAGTCATCATTCTTCCTGAAGTTATTTGGTTTGATGGTCGTAAAAATGGTGGCTCCAGTTGCTAAAGATGTGAGGTTTTACATGTAAATTGGCACACTTGTATGGTAAACACCAACTTTTATCGGTTGACCAGCCAATAAAAATCGGCCGACTAAAATCATAGCGTTTGCGCATAGTTTGTTCTATGGTTTTGTTCAATTTGTCTAATTTCACGGTCACTGAACGTATTGTATTTTCTGTATAATGAAGCAGTCATCCAATAGCAACGTTCGGGTTTAATTACTGCAGTCCTTCGTCGTCACGTGTTGTAAGTCCTTTGTTCATTGTGTAGTCCTTCGTCGTCACGTGTTGTAAGTCCTTTGTTCATTGTGTTCATTTGTGTTTGTTCATTTGACTTCGTCGTCACGTGTCCATAGAATTTCCTTTCTTCAACCAATTGCCTTCCTCCAACATGAACACAATAACATGATCATTGCATAATCTTGAAAGACAATGGAGCTTCCAAACCATCTCCCTCCACTAACTATGGTTTGCGCCACGCTTTAGATAACTACATGCATTTGAATCCAATGCAAAAAGATTGCATGTACTGTCGCACTGACATACGCGTTCAGTTATTATATTTCTAACTTGTCTAAACTATGAGAACTACCCTGCGTCCCATTGCGGCCTACGTCCCATTGCTGCCTGCGTCCCATTGCAGCCTACGTCCCATTGCTGCCTGCGTCCCATTGCTGCCTGCGTCCCATTGCAGCCTACGTCCCATTGCAGCCTACGTCCCATTGCTGCCTGCGTCCCATTGCTGCCTACGATGCGGGCTAAGAGAACGTTCTTCCTTTAGTGAGTAAAGTTACTTGATGTTAGAAATAAAGAGTTTGTTTTTGGCCAACTAGGCAGCAATGGTTAATCATAACCTATTGCTGCCTAAAGCATTGTTGAGGGATTTCTCTTTGACGAGCGAAATCGTCATTCGTCCAACGTTAGATGTTAGATATAGAGTTAAATAATGAGACCATTTTCGCCAGCGCAGGTAGCATTGGGTTAATCATGACTTGTCTAAAACATTGTTGAGAGTGAAATCGTCATTTGTCTGGCGTTAGACAAAGTAAAATATTAATGAAGAGACCATTTTGGACCGGCTCAGACAGAAAAGGGTTAACTCTTTCCTGTCCGAATCGGTCTTTAGTATTTTATTCATCTCTGGGGAAGCCCTTGGACAGGGTTTGGAAATTTTTTGCAATGATTGTGGGTTTTTGTTTCAAGTTTGCCTCCAGAGCGTGTCTTGCCATTTGGCATGAAGGACAACTTTTGGGAGATGGGTGACGTTGGACCATGTGGACCTTGCACTGAGATTCATTTTGATCGTATTGGTGGTGGTCGGGATGCTTCGGCCTTGGTCAACATGGATGAACCTGACGTACTAGAAATATGGAATCTTGTTTTCATTCAGTTTAATAGGTATTATTAAACACTTAGTAGGGACTTTAAAGTACCTATGTCATCCTCAGGGACTTCACATATTTATACTAATTGGAACATTCTGAGAAGATTTGTAATATATCTTCTCAGGCGAAAATTTCATCTTCATGGATTTTTTTGCCGTTAAAGTTGACGGAAGTGACGTCGAAAGAGGAATTTGTCTATATGAAAATCACTTTACAGATTCCTCTTTTGACGTCACTTCCTCTTTTGACGTCACTTCCGTCAACTTTAACGGCAAAAAAATCCATGAAGATGAAATTTTCGCCTGAGAAGATATATTACAAATCTTCTCAGAATGTTCCAATTAGTATAAATATGTAAAGTCCCTGAGGATGACATAGGCACTTTAAGAAAACACAACGACTACGGCAACGTGTTTGAACAATATAATTTTATGTTATGTCATATACAAAGAGCTTTTGCAAACGACGGTCCCAAGAGTAATTTTCATGCCGTCGTGACTCTGTTGACAACGTAGAAAAAGCATTTTTACGTTGTGAAGACAACGTGGAACCTGAAGCCTTGGGAAAGCTTAACATTACTCTCGCGACTAACGTAGATTGAACAAGTGTATCTCTTCAAGAATTTAAGAACAAAACGAGTCCGTGCGATAATGTATCTTGAAATTTGAATGTATAAATACACCACCATTTAATACAACTGTTAAACTTTCTACCGTAGCCGTAGTCCGTTGTCTGAATCTTAAAGTCCCTATTTACTAGCACCGAGGGAAACGGTGTGTTTCGTGGCCCCAAGATTCCCGTTCTTGACGTCTTTCCCGAGACGAAGCCGAGGGCAACATCGAGCGGTCAAGGTGCCGCAAAACATATTGTTTCCCCGAGGTACCATTAAAGTGGTTCTCTTTTGAAAATATTGTTGGTTCTGTTGCTGCATAATCTTACATGTAAAGATATTATGGTAGTTGGTAATTGTGCAAAGTTTTATTTTGAAATTCTCAAAAACAAAGTTGTATTTTACGTGCGTAGTTTTTATTTTGGAGCGCCGTCATTAAAGTGGCCGAGCTTGAGAAGAATGAGTCGAGGAAGTTCATAGACTCAACAAAAACAAAAGATCATTGTCAACAAAAAGGTCAATGTTGTTATTGAGTCTATGACGTCATAAGCTTCCTCGACTCATTCCTCAATATATGTGTCATTTTTTTTACTTAGTAGTTTATTTGTACATTTTAGGGAGCCTGATGGATCGTTGAAGTCTCTGCCCAGTAAACACGTCGACACGGGAATGGGACTGGAGAGAGTCGTGTCTGTTATTCAAGACAAGGCATCGAACTACGATACTGATCTGTTTGTTCCAATATTTGAGGCCATCAGAGAGGTAACAGAACTATATCATTAGTTTATAATTCACGAGTGCCCCGTATCCTATACGTTATTTATTACTCTGTGAGAGAAAATATTTTTTAAATCTTCGAGGTATAGTGAAGGTGAAAAGATAGTCCCATTTTAGTATTATTCTTTTTTTTTTATTATTATTCTTTATTTAAGGAGGATAAGTTTTTCAGCAGAGCTGGTGGGGTCCTCCATTTACAGCTAAGACCTATAGGTGTTGATTTTACGGAGGGAGGAAAACCGGAGAACCCGGTGGAGAACCCTCGAAGCACAGGAGAGACCAACTAAACTCTACTCACATGAGTCCCCACCCCGAGAACGAGCCTATTCCCAGACGGTCACCCATCCAAGTACTAACCCCGTCTAACCGGGCTTAACTATTGGTGAGAGGCAGCGCCCTAATAGCACACGCCACCCGTGCTCCCCACCCCGTGCTCCCCACCCAGTACTGTACTAGACATCGATTATATTCGTC
This sequence comes from Paragorgia papillata, assembly GCA_035771165.1. Taxonomy (NCBI): domain Eukaryota; kingdom Metazoa; phylum Cnidaria; class Anthozoa; order Scleralcyonacea; family Coralliidae; genus Paragorgia; species Paragorgia papillata. The sequence goes on along the minus strand of JAWNZC010000025.1, from coordinate 1,500,963 downwards.
TCTCCAAGTGGGTATCTGCATGTTTTAATGGTTAAAAGAGAGAGGGTGTGTGTGACAGAGGGATGGGGAGATGGACCTATCGCTCAAAAATTGCTAATTAGATTCGAAAAAAAAGCTATCATTGTAGAAGTCGTCAAAAGTTATCTTACTTGATTTAATTAGTATCTTTATTGCTTCCGTGTTGTGCATAAAAATCGAACTTTACCTAAATCTAGCATCACAGATTCTCCACTTGATCTACTAGTAGATCACTATCTAGTTCCATCAAGGGATGAGGTCCATTGGGTTATCAGTATTTATATATATATATATATTTAGTATAAATTCACAAGTTTATAATGCAAATCCTCGAATTTCATTGGCTATTGCAGGAGTTTATAATTGGTGATATAAACCTCTGGGATAAACCAATGAAAGTCATTCTTTTAAAAAAATTGACCAATGACAAAATGCGTAGTATAACACGAACAGTGATCATTAGAGCCAGCGGTTGTTCTGTTAAGCAACAATGGCGCCGAAATTATAACGGAGTGGGCAAGTGAAAGAAGAAATTGAACATTTAGGCGAAGCAATACGTTCTACAGAAAACAAAAACGGCTACAAAATGGTTAGAATGGAAATTATTAATGGTAAGATCGTTAAATTGTTTATCTGTGTTCGTTTAAAACGAAATAACTGCAAACAAAACACATTTCAAAATTACGCTAGCTGTTGACAAGATTTCGTGATGTAAACTATATGCTAAATTGAATGTTTCTTTCAACTTTTTGTCACTTTTACAAAACAAATGAGTGGATATATATTGTTTCAATATTGTACATGAAAATCCATGCTAAATTATGCAAGAAAACTTTTCTTTTCCATCAATTACTGTACGGGCCAAGGAGATGTCCGAAATGACTGTTGAACGTTTGTTGTTGGCTGTTAAAAAATGTATTAAACGAGCCTCAAAGAATATGTTATGGTCGATAATTTATTTAACTTTTGTTGGTAAATTTATAGTAAAACAATTAGACAACTCGCCCTCGTTTTCTATGAGCGATAGTCAACTCGGCTTCGCCTCGTTGACTATTCGCTCATAGAAAACTCGGGCTCGTTGTCTAATTGTTAAATATAACACACAAACTGTTGATTTTTTAGGGTACTGGTATCCGTACGTATACTGGTAAAGTAGGAGAGGAGGATAAAGATGGAGTAGACATGGCTTACAGGGTAGTTGCAGATCATATAAGAACACTTACAATAGCAATATCTGATGGTGGAAAGCCAGATAACACGGGAAGAGGGTAGGTTGCAAAAATGGTGACAATTTGTTTATGTTTTGACGATTGCGTTTGGTTACCGAATATCAAAATGCTCTCTTGGCACTGTGGGAAGGCATTACGCCTTGACCTGCAAGTTTTGGCGGGAAAATATCTGAGTTGATTTGAATGAAAATATATAAGAAAGAATTAGACATTTTCGTTGGAAGATTTTGAACAATATAGTACGTCCTGTAGTATTGGTGTTTCTTTTTATTTCAAAAACTCATTAATAATTCATGAGGAAAATTCAAAAGAAATTAAAGTTTAATCAGTGTCTTTATATGTGATAAAGATACCTCCTGATTTACATAAACTTTAGCTTTGATTTTCTCGGCTTAGACAAGGTTAGTTTTCAAACTTACAAAGTGAACTTACCAAGTGGTTCGTTTTTGAAGCCGTTCAATAAGCTCGCAGTTCGTGTTTTATCAGATATAAAAACACTCGGCTTCGCCTCGTGTCTTTATATCTGATAAAACACTCCTGCTCGTTTATTAAACAGTACTAAAACTACTTATTTAAAAGCGCGGCAAATGAATGCTTTAACAAGTGTAAACATGAAACGAAACGAACAAGCTCAAAAGTAAGGTAATTAGATAATAAAAAATTAAAACGGTAACATCTGAAGATGCGAACACGATGAGTTAAACAAATAAAAAAACAAACTAAACTCCATATAATAAATGGCTTATTGAGCTTATTTGCTCGGTCTGTACTCATGGAAAGTATTTGCCTTTGGTATTTTTGCATAATCTTCGCTCCTTCGTCGCTCGGTCTGTACGAAATCCTCAGACAAATACTTTCCCGTGCAGACCTCACACGCTGTTAATAATCCCCTCTTTAAAAATGCACAGAGCCGGACCTATCAGAGCGTTTGTAGAGTATACCTTATTTTATAATAAACCGAGGGCAAATACTTTCCCGTACAGACCGAGCAAACGAGGTTAATAAGGAATTTATTATATGGCTATTGGTTCATTCTATTTTTAAGTTTCGAGCGTTGTTTTTGTCTTCGGAGTATGCTGTTTACCTTACCTGTTAAGTTTTTCGTGTCGCTCTTGGCCTTCTTGTTTACACCAGTTCGGCCTTTATTTGTCGTGTTTTTAGATAAACAGCTTTAAAGAAAACCAGCAGCAATGTTCTAGCACATTTTATTGTTCAGAATATTTGAATAAAGATAACCAGTTCTCTTTTATTTGTATTCAAATCAACTCAGAAATTTTCCCGCCAAAACTTACAGGGCCGAGAAAAAAGCGTATTGACCCGGACACAGACCGGAGGTCAATATCGTAAAATCTCGACCTCTCAGGAACCAATCAGCGTGCGTCGTTTTGCGTACGGACCGGAAATCAAACCCAGCCATATAATAAAATAACTTATTGCAGTTTGTTACTTTATCATGTTCTCTTTTTATTAATCCAGGTATGTTCTGAGACGAATTCTTCGTAGAGCTATTCGTTTTGCTTCTGAGAAGTTGAACGCCCCTCCTGGATTTTTGGGATCTCTTGTCGTTGTTGTTGTCGACATCTTGGTACGAACACATCCATAATGCATCCCACTTTACAAAATTTAACAAACTGAAAACGTGCAGGGACTTTACATATTTGTACTAATTGGAACATTCTGAGAAGATTTGTAATATATCTTCTCAGGCGAAAATGTCATCTTCATGGATTTTTTTGCCGTTAAAGTTGACGGAAGTGACGTCAAAAGAGGAATCTGTAAAGTGGTTTTCATATAGACAAATTCCTCTTTCAACGTCACTTCCGTCAACTTTAACGGCAAAAAAATCCATGAAGATGACATTTTCGCCTGAGAAGATATATTACAAATCTTCTCAGAATGTTCCAATTAGTATAAATATGTAAAGTCCCTGAGGATGACATAGGCACTTTAACGTACATATGTATGAGTTTGTTAGGATTTTCAACCTTGGTATACAATGTTCTGGGTTTTTTTAAGGGTGAAGCTTTTCCAGAAATTACAAAATGTCCACAACAGGTATGTTACATTTTTTAATTATCCCATTCGCACCTGTGTCGTTTCTTTTGGAACGATGTAGCCATTGGAATTTACTCTAGCTAACGCCAGATGATTTTACCTGTCAAGGGGAGAGTTCTCGGGCACCGAGGGGTTAAAACAATCTTGTGTTTTTTCTTTACACTCATTTGCTAAGTACTTGTTTGATTTGTGGTGATGATCTTAGGTTGTGGATGTGATAAACGAAGAAGAAACTCAATTCTTAAAGACTTTAGCTCGGGGAAGAAGATTGTTCAACAGAACAGCTGATAAACACAAAGAAGATAAAGTCATTCCAGGTTAGTATACGCACCAATTGTGGTGGTGATGGTGGTGGTTGTTATGGTTGTGGTGGTGGTTGTGATGGTGGTTGTGATGGTGGTTGTGATGGTGGTTGTGGTTGTGATGGTGGTTGTGGTGGTGGTTGTGGTGGCGGTTGTGGTGATGGTGGTGGTGGTTGCGGTTGTGATGGTGGTGATTGCGGTGGTGGTGGTGGTTGTGATGTTGGTGGTTGTGATGGTGGTGGTGGTGGTTGCGGTTGTGATGGTGATTGCGGTGGTGGTGGTGGTTGTGGCGGTTGTGGTGATGGTGGTGGTGGTGGTGGTTGCGGTTGTGATGGTGGTGGTTGCGGTGGTGGTGGTTGTGATTGTGGTGGTGATGGTGGTTGCGGTAATGGTTGTGATGATGGTGGTTGTATTGATTGTGGTGGTGGTTGCGGTTGTGATGGTGGTGATTGCGGTTGTGGTGGAGGTGGTGGTTGCGGTGGTGGTTGTGATGGTGGTGGTTGTGATGGTTGGGGGTCGTGTAGGGCATGGAAACCCTTACCATGGACACAGAATAGTAGGTACACCAGAAGGCCGAGTTGCGTCGGCACTTTTAAAGTTTATGTCCTCGCGCATTTGAATCGTCGCTATCAGCATCGCCATTGTTTTGCGCCATCCTATGCCAAAAGTCTCTTTACTATCCATGGATCTAGCGGCAGCTTTCACCATCAAAAGTGCTGGTGAAACTTATCCGAATGGCGTAGGGTGACGTATGCTCATTGGTGTATCTACTGTTCTGTGCCCTGGGTACCAGAGGCTCTTGTCTCTATTAATGTTACTCTGGTACAAAAGATCAGGGTGATTGTTGTGAAGACACTTTCCGTACTTATACTCTCTTATAGAACCATTGATAACATCTATCGTTGGTTTTGTGAGAGTATAAATATGAGACGTGTCTTCACAATGATCAACCCTGACGAAGATACTAGATCGGAGTGTCGAAACATTGTGTCATGAACAGTAAGTTTTTAAGTTACGTTCAAAATTTTTTTAGGCCAGTGTAGCTTAAGCTGTGTCTGATTCTTCACTTGGCTGCGTCGGGAGTTTATACGTTTGATTAGGTTTTCTGATTGGGTATTGGTGTTGTAACTAATTTAGTTACAGATAACGTAATTTATTATGTTTTATATTATTTAACTCCGTTGTCTAGGTGACGTGGCGTGGCGTTTGTATGATACCTACGGTTTTCCTGTCGATTTGACTCAACTAATGGCCGAAGAACGTCATCTCTCTGTTGACATGAAAGCTTATGAAGAAAGCAGACTCAAAGCTCAGGTGTTGTAAATAATTTACACCAATCTAAAGCTCACGAGGCAATTTTCCTCACTCTCAATACTCACTCTTATACAGAACTGCAATACTCACTCTTATACAGAACTGCAATACTCACTCTTATACACGACTGCAATACTCACTCTTATACAGAACTGCAATACTCACTCTTATACAGAACTGCAATACTCACTCTTATACAGAACTGCAATACTCACTCTTATACAGAACTGCAATACTCACTCTTGTACAGAACTGCAATACTCACTCTTATTTTTAAACTGTAATACTCACTCTTATACAACAGTGATGAATCAAGTTATATTATATCTACAGACAATGATTAAACAATTTCTTTTTTGTCTGTCTTTCTATGTGTACTTTTCCCCACAGGAAATCGCACGTGGGAAGAGCTCTGAAGTTGCGGAGGTGATTACGCTGGACATTCATGCAATTGATCATCTTCAGAAAGTCTTCAAACTACCACCAACAGATGATTCGTTTAAGTACAAGTACACCTCTGACAACAAAGGAAATTACAGTAAGTGTGACGCGAGTGAAGAAGTTTTTTGCAAGTAAGTTTAATTTGTGGGCAGCACAAGTGGCGTGTGCTGTTAGCGCGCTGCCTCTCATCACCACAGTTCAAAGTTAAGCCCGGTTAGACGGGGTTACTACTTGGATGGGTGACCGCCTGGGAATGACCCCATTGTCGAGCTTGGGACTCATGTGAGTAGTTGTAGTTGATCTCTCTGTGCTTCGAAGGTTTCTCGCCCCGGTTTTCTTCCTTCCATAAAATCAACACCTAGATCTTAGCTGTGATCCGTGATCTGACATGTGTCGCATGGCGGCCGCCTGGAGCGCATTTAATATGCCCTCGACTCGGCCACGTTGATCTGCGTCCTTTGCAATTCAGCCACTGGCTGCAAATAAGGATGATTAGCCCCCAGTCCTTCCCTTTCCCTCCTTTCCTAGCAGTAAAGCTAATCCAGCTAAATAGTATATATATATATATATATATAATAGGTTGCGTCTTACGCACTCTGTGATTGGTCAATTACCGTGTTTATATCAGGCTATGCAAACACGTTGTGACGTCACGACACATTTCTTAGACTTATTTCATAAAAGAAATAGAAAATGGATGCCCTGTGTTTATATAACCTGATGCAAACACTCGAGTGAGTTTGGGAGAATTCGAAAGTACTTATGTAAACCCTCGCCTACGGCTCGGGTTCACATAAACTTTCGAATTCTCCCAACTCCCTGGAGTGTTTACATCAGGCTATATAAACACGGGCGGCAATTTTCTATTCTATATCTTAATTATATATATAATATATATTCATGTTGTTTATGATAGACTTCGAATCTTGCTGTGGTGAAGTGAAAGCTTTGCTCCTAAATAAAAAGTTTGTTGACGAAGTTCCGGGTGGAGAAAAGTGCGGTGTGCTTTTGGACAAGACAAGCTTTTACGCTGAAGCTGGAGGCCAGATTTATGACCAAGGATACATGACGAAAACTGATGATGAGGTACTGAGAGAAAAATAGGTTGACAGCCAGGTTTGTTGGTGCGAATTTCTTTTACTTAAATGGCGGAGTAGAAAAAGGTTTGGGGATTCCTCCAAGTTCCATGTGATCAGCGTGGGTTATTTTAGATACAAAAACATGTATGAGACCAGACACAGTGCTAAAGAGCGGTGCTTGGCGTCGAAAATGTCCCGTTGAAAACTTCCCGTCAAAAAACGTCGCGCACTATTGATTCCGCACGAACGAACAACTTAACTTACAGGTGGAATACAAAGCTGCTAACTCGCCAGAGCACCGCATTTGCAAAAAAGAACATTACGCTGAGTAGCTAACGTGATCTGTAAATGACTGTGTTACTGTAAATATGCGTTCTTCTTTAGGAAGTCGAGTTTGCTGTAATGGATGTTCAAGTACACGGTGGATACATTCTTCATGTTGGTGCTCTGGAGGGAAAACTGAAAGTTGGGGACAAAGTGAAATGCTTCATTGACGAGGTAAGATATCGTTGATTGGGTGAACTGCGCTGCCCAACATTTTGCGCCTGCACGAGCTTCCGAACAAAAAAAGAGCGGGAAACTATTCTTGCAAATTTTAAGAAAACTAATGATATTTTAAGGTTCGTACGTGCTGTATAGCTGCATTACTAATATCTTTAATTCTGAGATGGCTCCTTCGTAATTTTCATGGCTCTTTATTTTAAACACAAATGAATAGTCGAGTCTTATTTAGTATCCACTGGTTGTTGTTGCTACAGCCATTTCCCACACTTCTTGAAATGTTTACTCTCGCAAACTCATGCATGCGCAGCGGTGTGGATTGGGTGAGGCTAGTCTGCTGCAGTGAACTAAATTTTCATAACTGGAATGCTAACTCCGGGGCAGAAAGTGAAGTCAGCTATATTACGTCGCTTTCAGCCCCCTACAAGCTGTTCCCTACGCGGTCAAAAGGTAACACACAATTCATAGGTGACTGAATCCGACGTGATATACGAAAATCCTGGCTTCACTTTTGAAGCGTGATAATGACTGAAGTTAGCGTTCCAGATCTGGAGAATGGAGTCATAATATTGTATTCTTTTCTAATGTTAGCTTTATTTAATATCAACACTATGAGACATACATTTAGTTGCTTGCTTGCACGCTCGCTTCAGTCTTACTCGCATAAGTAATCATTACTGGTACCTATATATTACTTTTATTACGTCATTATAAATGTTATCAATGTTACGTCACTACAGAGTTCACTGATCTACACTCAGTTAATGTAGTGACGTCACGACCCAATGGTGTATTTTTTGGTTGCAGCCCCGACGACGATTCTGTATGAACAACCACACAGCAACGCATGTTTTAAATTTCGCGTTAAGAAAAGTATTAGGCGAAGCCGACCAAAGAGGATCACTGGTTGCTCCTGATCGCTTGCGATTTGACTTTACAGCAAAGGTGAGAGAAGTAAATTGTTTGGTGACGCTTTAACAAACGTCTGGTCAGAATTCGGAAGGTTGTGGGTTCAAGCAGTAGCGTAGTAAGCACCATCGGCGCACAGGGGCAAGCACAATTTGCGGCGCCTCCTTCCTTGACGTTCGGCCGTTAAAGTGAAGACACATTTCTGGGAGGGTTCGGGAGCATGCAACCCGGAAAATATTTGGGTTTTGCGACTCTGAAACAGCTTTTCCTGCATTTTGAGCCCTCGGGGTCCAACCGTTATATACGGTTGATGACAGTATTCTAGTTCCTTCTTCTAATGTTTTTGGCGTCGCTCCTTACATTTAGCGCCCGGGGTCGCTGCCCCTCCTTGTGCCTTTCCCCCTCCCTACGCCACTGTGTTCGGGTCCCGTCTAGAGCTCAGATTGGAGCTCAGACTGTAGCAACGGGAAGGCTGTATCATATTTGAGCCTTTTTTAAAAAGTCGAAAAAAATGTGGCTCCATACAATTTCTTGAAAAATGGAAAATACAAAGTTTGAGAGTCCAAAACACGTGCATAAACAATTCGGAAAAAGAATAAAACTAAATGTTATGCATTGTTAAACAGTCTGACAATCAAAAACTGTTACCAAATAAATATCAGCAGTTGTTGCTATGGCAACAATGATGTTTCAAAATGGCTGCCAATTACCCTTCAAACTAATTTAATTCGAAAAAAACTTTGGTGACCCCAATTTTTTTTTCATTAACTTTTCTTGAAGTATGAGTAATCAATAGGCCGATTTAAAAAAAATTCTGTAGAACGAATAATTTTTCCCCCGGAAAAATCATGTTTGTTAATTTTTAAAAAATTTCGTTCTACAGAGTTTTTTTAAAATCGGCCTATTCGTACTCCAAGAAAAGTTTTAAAGAAAAAAAAATTGGGGGTCACCAAAGTTTTTTTTCGAATTAAACTAGTTTGAAAGGTAATTGACAGCCATTGTGAAACGTCGTTGTTGCCATAGCAACAACTGTTGATATTTATTTGGTAACAGTTTTTTATTGTCAGACTGTTTAACTATGCATAACATTTAGTTTTATTCTTTTTCCGAATTGTTTAATCACGTGTTTTGGACTCTCAAACTTGTATTTTCCATATTTCAAGAAACTGTATGGAGCCACCTTAACATGCAATGACGTTTGAAGGCAAGAACTAACAAAACCTTACAAGCTCTAAGCTTAAAGACCATTACTTATAACTAAATTTGTGTTGTCTACTAATTCAGTTGAAAACGCCAACGATAGAAGCGGAGTCATTGGTTAATTTGGTCCAACCTACAGAATCGAACCAATCAGAATCAAACATCTGAATATTAATATAGCCAAAGACGAGTACACACGCAAAAACGCACACTCTGTGTCAGACCTGATGCAGAATGATGTCAGATCTGTTCAGAAAAATGTAGCGACCCCTGATACAGCCTGTTGCAGTATCAGCTATGATACACCTATGATATCATATCTGTATCATACCTGCAGCTACCACAGACTGTTCAGAACAGATTCTGTCAAACTGTATCAGCCTGACACGGTCAGTGCTGTATATAACAGACTGAACAGGTATGTCGTCTACGGAGCTGTCGCAGTCTGTCAGAAATTCTAACTAAATGTTTATACATCAGCGCTGGTACATTCTGTAGCTGTCAGGCTGTATCAAGGGTCGCTACATTTCTCTGAACAGATCTGATATGTGTGAAAACTTTATCGTTCTATTTCCAAACGCCATCATTTGTATTTTCTAGGGAGCTATGAGTGGTAAACAAATCAAGGAGTGCGAAAGTCATTGTAAAGAAATTGTGGATAAAAACGACAATGTATTTGCGACCGAATCTAGTCTTGCGAAAGCGAAAGACATTCAAGGCTTGCGAGCGATCTTTGACGAGGTATGATAATTTAGTTTATTATATAGCATGCTATCGGATATGAGCTTTTGCGTAATCTGATTGGTTCCCTACTACCAGGTTATCAGCTCATATCCTACTAGTAGAGGAAAAACAAGATGGCGGCATGTTTTTTAAAACTGCCGAAAAGAGTTGAAATTGATGGATTTTTATACAGAAAAACATCAACACCCTCAAACCAATGTATAAAAAAACAACATTGTGTAAAAATACATTAACAAATACACAATTTAGCATGTTAAATGGTAAAATTCACATAAAAATTACGTCTTTTTACTTCAAAAACCCGACTAAATTATTGGGTTGATATTAATTTGTTGCCAAACAAAGAAACTCACGGTTAGAATCAAGCTTACAACACACATTTCCTAGGAGATCACCGTAAAGAGACTTTTTTGATTTAGATAAGCATTTGAAGTAGTAAAAAGCATGTTCTTTTTCAAAAACAACCAACTAAGTAATTTAGTTTCACTGCCGAAGGTGTTTCAGTTTCATTTTTGCATGAAATCAAAACCTTTTTCCCGACAGCAACGCTAATATAAACAACTGACCCACCTTTTGACTTCATAAATGTACCTTTTAATCTCTTTTGTTGATCTGCTTAACACATTTTTTGCCTCTCGAGCAACATTACTCATTTATACAACATTTCGAAGCTGTTTACCGAACAGCTCAGCGAGAAACTCTATGTGAATGCATCATTACGCATGGCGGAAGTATTAGTTGCCTATGCCGGAAGTTTGTTGTTTCAAACATTTCGCTGTAATTTTGTCTCTTGTACAGTGCTTGGCTATATAATAAAACAGTTATACCATTCACTCTCGTTGTATACGAACTAATAGCCAACTCGGCGAAGCGCCTCGTTGGCTATGAGCTCATATACAACTCGAGCTCATGGTATAACTGTTAAATAGAGACATGGGGGATGTAATATATCATACACGAGAAGCCGTTTATTATCTGATTTCTAGTAAAGGAAATCATCATGGCAAATACCTTTTTTATAAAAAGAATTTCAAGTTCGTTACCACGACAAGTTCGTTGTTTTAAAGCCTCTTTAGCAGCCATTTTCTTTTTCGCGTTCTTCGCTTTTCATTTTGACACAAAAGGAAAGCTCTTACCAATGTAAAGTAACTGTTTCATGTTCTCAGGTGTACCCCGATCCCGTCCGTGTTCTTTCCATTGGAGCTCCATTGAACGAACTGACTAACGATCCGCAAGCTGGACACAAATACTCTGTTGAATTTTGCGGTGGAACGTGAGTTTTCTTACATTTTGTTATCCTTATCAAGATGTTATGTGCCTTCTAAGGCCCTGTTTACATGAAGCGGATTGAGTGTTCAATAATATTGAAGAAACTAGTCTGTTTCGAAATATCAAGTAGCCTAAAGGCCTGGCCAAACGCTTTCAACATTTCATGCAACATCGTTCAACATTGTTGAACGCATGTTGAACGAAAATTTGAACATGTTCAAATTTCGTTCAACATCATTCAACACCATTCAACAACGTTCAACATCATTCAACAGGGTGGCCAAACGCTTTCAACATGTTGAATCACGGTTGAATTCAACAATGTTGAACGATGTTGAATGAAATGTTGAAAGCGTTTCGCCAGGCCTTAAGTACTATCATCCCAACTTGACCTGTAGCTCAGTTGGTAGTGCGTCGGACTAGTAAACCGAAGGTCGCGGGTTCGAATCCCAGCCGGGCCAAGTAGAGTTTTCTCTGCTTGTCCGGTATGGTTCGTCCCTCGGAGTAACACATTATTTTTTTCCACCCGAGTTCACTGTCCCACAATTACCATTCAAAATTGTTTCTTCTTGTTGTGTTTACATGAAGAAGATTGGAATTTTTCGATCTGATCGAAAGGAATGGCTGAAGTCAATCCACGCAGTGGAGTGGATTGATTTGAGATTCAAGCTTGAATCGGCTTGAATGTCTCCAATCTAATTCATCTGAACACGGTTTGACTTGAAAATGACTTGATACACATGGGTGAAGTTGGTTTGTGTCGTGCTAAATGGAAGACATTGAGGGAAGCACAGAAAATAGTGTTCCAAAACCGAAAACAATGTTCCAAGCTGATCGGATTATCCATGTAAATATGTGCCCAGATTGACGTTTTTCGATCCGATTGGACTGTGAATCCGCTTCATGTAAACAGGACCTACTCTGGTTAACACCAGATGATCTTACTCGTAGCCACGAAAGAGTTCAAATTCTGGGTGTTTTTTTTTGGTTTTTATTTCTATTTAAGACATTTACAAAATACAGGTCATATGAAGGCATTTTCTCTCATCTCGGAAGAAGCTATATCTAAAGGCATCCGAAGAATTGTGGCAATTACAGGACCAGACGCTGAAAGGGTAATTCTTGCTGGTTAATTCGAATTTGTCACATTCTTCTACTTCATTTTTCTCTGCTTCCTATCTTATCCTTGCACTCTGCTTACCAATTTCCACTCTGCTAATATCCTTCCCACTCTACCACTACCCCTCTACATCTCACTCACCACTACACTACAGTACACTACACTACACTACACTACACTACACTACACTACACTACACTACACTACACTACACTACACTACACTACACTACACTACACTACACTACACTACACTCCAAGACCACTCCACTCACTACAAGATTATGGAACATCCCATCCTCCATTACCCAAGACACACCTGAATATTTTGTTGGTTAATACTAGATATAATGTTTTCATTCAGCAGTCAGAACATGACGTGTGCCACTTAAACAAGCGTGCACCAATTGTTTGGATAAGTTTGCCAGCCACTCTAAAGTTCTTGTGCAGTTGTGTGGAAAATACAATTGGAAATTTCATCCTGGTTGAATGGGCTGAAAATTTGAACCAGCCTCGGAGCCTTGGCAGTATTAAACAGGCGGCAGTTTTCTGCATGAAGTTGCAGTTTTAATTTAAAGTGATTTGTTTGTAAATTTATGCTATAAAAATTTGCTAAATTTCAGTCTGTGAAATTTTCTCGTTATGTCCCCCAAAGCACTCAGCTCAAAGTATTCAGCCTCTTGTAGGTCTTTCCAAACTCATCTTACATTCAGCATCGTATGTTTACTTTACAATATAAGTTCTAGTAAGTCTTCAGTACATCAGTGTTTGCGATATGCAATCTGCATTGTTCAGTCATCTATTAGCAAAATACCAGTATCCGACGCATAACATACCTATTTTTTATCAATCCCGCCGTCGTCCACCACTTTGTTCGCCACTCCTTACCTCGCACTTCCCACTCTCCTCACATCAACGCTCGCATCCCATTCCACACCACTCTCTGACCTTGCCCCTAATTCTCACCCATTCTGCCCCCACTTGCCTGTATAGCCCTAGCCATGCTCTGTTCACGTGGTTTTAAAACTGATGTTGGTCTTTTTGTCGTCAGGCAATCCATCGTGCGCACCTGCTGAATGGACATGTGAAAAATCTGAAGAATAAAATTACTGAGAGGTTCGCATCAAAGACACTGAGTCCCAAGGAAGCAATTCACGAGATTACTGCGTTGAGCGATGTAAGTTTTGGTTTATTTTAGTACAAAATAGCACAGCATTTTTACGTGAATTTTATTTATTTATTTTTTTGGGGGTGGGGGTTGGGTGGTGGCAGTAATAAGGACTTATTAACCGAGTGCGAGGTCTGTACGGGAAAGTATTTGCCTGAGGTTTTCGTACAGACCGAGCGACGAAGGAGCGAGATTTGTGCGATAAAACCGACGGCAAATACTTTCCCGTACAGACCGAGCGAATTTATTATATGGCTATTGGTTCATTTTATTTTTAAGCTTCGAGCGTTGTTTTCGTCTTCGGAGTATGCTGTTTACTTTTGTACGTGTCGCTTCTTGGCCTTCTTGTTTACACTAGTTCGGCTTTTATTTGTCGTGTTTTTAGATAAACAGCTTTAAAGAAAACCAGCAGTAATGTTCCAACACATTTTATAGTTCAGAATATTTGAATAAAGATACCTAGTTCTATTTTATTTGTATTCAAATAAACTCAGAAATTTTCCCGCCAAAACTTACAGGGCCGAGAGAAAAAGCGTATTGACCGACCGGTCAATATCGTAAAATCCCGACCTTGGGAACCAATCAGCGTGCGTCGTTTTGCGTACGGACCGGAAATCAAACCCAGCCATATAATAATAACGATTATTTCAAATTATTTGTTTAACTAGGAAATTTCCAGTGCTATGATTCCATATTGTGATAAGGACGAAATGCGGAAGGAACTAAAGGATGTGAAGAAAATGGCTGATGATGCTGATCGCGCAAGGAAAGCCGCCATGACAGAAGTTGTAAGTATTTAGGCCATTTAGTATGTTTAGAACTATCGTAGTTTTTATTGTATTTACTTGTAACAAGATGAAGACGATGATGACGAGGACAACGATGATTGTCATGGTGATGATTGATGGTGGTGGTGGTAGTGATAGTGATGATGTAGTGGTGGTGATGATAATGGTGGTGGTGGTGATGGTGGTGATAGTGATGATGATGTGGTGGTGGTGGAAGTGATGATGGTGATGATTGATGGTGGTGGTGATAGTGATGATGTGGTGGTGGTGGTGGTGGTGATAGTGATGATGGTGATGGTAGTGATGTTGTGGTGGTGGTGGTGATAATGGTGGTGGTGGTGATGATGATAGTGATGTTGTGGTGGTGGTGGTAGTGGTGATGGAGATAGTATTGGTGGTAGTGGTGACGTGGAGGAGCGGATGAGACGATGGGGGCATGGGATGAATAGAGGATGGGAGGAGAGTATCGGAAAATGAGAGGATGGAAAAATGGAGTGAAAGGGTGGGATGATGAGAGGGTGAGAGAGTGGGATGATGAGGGGATGGGAGGAAGAAGGGATGCACATGGACAGATGGAGTGACAAGAGGGTAGGATGATGAGAGAATGGGATGATGAGGGGATGGGAGGATGGAGATGATGGAAAGATGGAGTGACGAGAGGGTGGGATGAGCGAATGGGATGATGAGGAGATGGAAAGATGTGGTGATGAGAGGGTGAGATGATGAGAGAATGAGATGATGAGGGGATGGGAGGAAGAGAGAATGGAAAGATGGAGTGACAAGAGGGTGGGATGACGAGGGGGTGGGATGATGAGAGAATGGGATGATGAGGGATGGGAGGAAGAGAGAATGGAAAGATAGGGTGACAAGAGAGTAGGATGATGAGAGGAATGGATGATGACGATGATATATTAATATAACAGGTTTAAACTTTTTCTTTTGAAGGCACTACAAAAAACCAAAGCGCTCATTGAAAACAAGGATGAAAAAATCGTCATTGACACCCTCGACGCTGCTGCAAATGCCAAGGTTTGTAACAAACTAATATTTTTTGGCCAGAAATATTATCTCCAAAACCTGGTTAGGAAATAATGTTTACAACCAGAGATCAGCGAACGATCTGTTATTAAATATTTTTTGTAAATACAGCGCGGAAGGGGAACTGGATAGGAAACTTAAAACGATCTTACAAAACCGGAAACGATGTTTGCACAACTTGCTATGGTAATTATACACTTATAAGCCGCTAATGCACCTAACGGATGGTCCCACATGGCCAGGATCAGCTATTGCTGAAATTAGTCCCTTATAAGTGTATAATTACCATAGCAAGTTGTGCAAACATCGCTTCCGGTTTCGTAAGTTTCCTATCCAGTTCCCCTTCCATTATCTATGGTTTTCAACAAACGTCTTGGTGCAGACTAGTTCCTAGTCCTCTTTTCTCTCGAAAGTATTTTGGTGACGTCACAGAATAGGGATCGAGCAAGAGGACTAGCGGAAAATGTTCATCTTTATCTATCATGAAGCCTGCTGGAGCTCGGATTCTTTAATCTTTATGAACGAGGGCACTTAAACAAACTTCTTCTTGACTAGCAGACAGCAAACGAGTAGGTTTCTTTGTTTTACATTACGTTAAAAGGTTGTTACATACGAGGCTTTATAAAGTAGTGTTCGGCGTAGGAAGTGATTGTGTTGAAACACATTTATACAAATCGAAATATGCTTTTTAACGTTTCGGCAGTAGACCAACCTTGCTATATGATGTTATAAAGAATTGTGCAGACCGACGTGAGTGTTATCTGCTTTGGTTTTCCGCCAAACGGCCGTTTGGTGCCTGTATAATTTGGGGGCAGTTTTGGGGCCAGATTTGGGGCCAGGCAAAACATTTTATTCCAGGCCTCTCACAATTCGGTCTGCCGCTCGACGTTAAAAAGAGAGGCCTGGGAACCAGGCTGGTCTTGGTGTTTAGATATCCTGATGAAATACTCGGTGCTTACTTTGTGTTTCGCGTACGAATTTGTTATTCTTTGACCCTGACAACACCCTAATCCTAACCCCAACCCAATCGTAACCCTATTCCTAATCCTAATCCTAACCTCAAACCTAACCCTAATGCATATTCGTGCGCGAAACACAAAGTAATAACCAAATACTCCTTCTCGTGTATGATATATTACTTGACTAGTGATGTTTGTCAGTTGTCTCAATGTTTTGTTTATTTTTTTCTTCGTTAGATTTTAGACACGTGTCTTCAGCATATCAAGAAAACCTCCCCAGAGACGGCAGCCATGTTCTTCAGCGTTGACAAAGATCAGAAAAGGATTATCTGCATGTGCCAAGTTCCAAAGGTAATGGGTCTAAAGTGGAATGTTTTAGAATTATTCTTGGCTCTCGCCAAAAAGTTAAGCCTGGTTAGACGGGGTTAGTACTTGGATGGGTGACCGCTTGGGAATGACCCCCGTTGTCGGGCTTGGACTCATGTGAGTAGAGTTGTAGTTGATCTCTCCTGTGCTTCGAGGGTTTTTCGCCGGGTTCTCCGGTTTTCATCCCTCCATAAAATCAACACCTACCATCTTTCACATGTACCTTAATCTTATTTCGCGTCTTTACCGCACAACCTACACTTTCACCTGTGCCTGCGTGTCCACCTGCATGTACCTGCATTTCCACATGTACCTGCATTTCTACTTGTACCGGCATTCCCACCTATGCCTTCATTTCCACCTGTACCTTGCACTTTCACCTCTACTTGCACCCGCACCCGTACAAACACAATTAAAAGCCTAGAAAAACGGGCCTTGAGAGATCTATAACGATTGTCTATCATAGACCTCTTACAAGTCTTTCATTTGTGTGTCTGCAATTCAAAAGAATATTTGCTTTATAACGGGGCCAGAAAGGCTAATTTCGATGCACATAAAAGACTATTTAAAGTGTCGGCCATTATGAAAGTGGTCTGTAAAAATCGTGAACAATTTTGCAATCACTTTTAGGAACTCATCAACCACGGGTTGAAAGCGAACGAATGGGTCGAAGCAGTGTCGTCTACCCTTGGGGGTAAAGGCGGTGGGAAAGAAATGTCTGCTCAAGCCTCGGGACCGCATTACGAAGCTCTTGATCAAGCTCTACAACTGGCAAAGGAATTTGCTAAACTGAAAGTCCACAAATGAGCAAAGTGAGTTAAAATAAATCGATGTAATTTTGTCTTGTCGAACTTGGTTATAAGAATAGAACTTTCCGAATGTAAAATAGAACTTGACTGCATCACATGTTAGCCAAGTCGGGAAGTGAAACATACGGTGTTAGTTTAAAATAACATAATTCAGACGCATATTTCATTTATTTGGGCTAGTTATTTTTTAAGTCGACAAAAAAAATGGCCTAAAACGCTCGAAATGGATGGGCGTGGTTAACCCTTTACATTTTAAGCGATTTTCACCGTGTTTTCAACATTTGAAATAAGGTCAAAAGTGATAATCTGGCTTAAATAAAGCCTTTTCTGTAGCAACGAGAAGGCTATATATTTGTCCAAACTATTCATATTTGAGCCTTATTTCAAAAATCAAAGAAAGCAAAGGGGTTCACCACTAAAAATAACTCACAAAAAATAGCCAAAATACAGCCTTCTCCTTTTCACAGAAGGTCTAAAACGACTTTATTTAACCGTTTTTGACCGTAACTCAAAAGTTTCAAAAGTGACCAAAATCGGTCAAAAACTAAAGGGGTTAGCCTTTACTTTTTGACCGATTTTGGTCACTTTTGAAACTTTTGAGTTAGAGTCAAAAACGGTTAAATAAAGTCTTTTTAGGCCTTCTGTGAAAAGGAGAAGGCTGTATTTTGGCTAAAAAAAAAGTTTTTGCTTTTTTGAAAAAAATCCGGAGAAAAAAAAAGTTAAGGGGTTAGCCTTTACTTTTTTTGTCCGGATTTTTTTCAAACATAAAATATTTTTTTTTAGCCAAAATACAGCCTTCTCCTGTTCGCAGAAGGTCTAAAACGACTTTATTTAACCGTTTTTGACCCTAACTCAAAAGTTCCAAAAGTGACCAAAATCGGTCAAAAAAAGTAAAGGGCTAACGCCTTTACTTTTTTTTTCCGGATTTTTTTCCAAAAATCAAATCAAATATTTTTAGCCAAAATACAGCCTTCTCCTTTTCACAGAAGGCCTAAAACGACTTTATTTAACCGTTTTTGACCCTAACTGAAAAGTTTCAAAAGTGACCAAAATCGGTCAAAAACTAAAGGCTAACCCTAAAGGTCTAAAACGACTTTATTTAACCGTTTTTGACCCTAACTCAAAAGTTCCAAAAGTGACCAAAATCGGTCAAAAAGTAAAGGGGTTAGCCTTTAGTTTTTGACCGATTTTGGTCACTTTTGAAACTTTTGAGTTAGGGTCAAAAACGGTAAAATAAAGTCGTTTTAGACCTTCTGCGAACAGGAGAAGGCTGTATTTTGGCTAAAAAAAAATTTTTTATGTTTTGAAAAAAATCTGGACAAAAAAAGTAAAGGCTAACCCCTTAACTTTTTTTTTTCCGGATTTTTTTCAAAAAAGCAAAAACATTTTTTTTAGCCAAAATACAGCCTTCTCCTTTTCACAGAAGGTCTAAAACGACTTTATTTAACCGTTTTTGACCCTAACTCAAAAGTTCCAAAAGTGACCAAAATCGGTCAAAAAAAGTAAAGGGCTAACGCCTTTACTTTTTTTTTCCGGATTTTTTTCCAAAAATCAAATCAAATATTTTTAGCCAAAATACAGCCTTCTCCTTTTCACAGAAGGCCTAAAACGACTTTATTTAACCGTTTTTGACCCTAACTGAAAAGTTTCAAAAGTGACCAAAATCGGTCAAAAAGTAAAGGCTAACCCCTTTACTTTTTGACCGATTTTGGTCACTTTTGGAACTTTCGAGTTAGGGTCAAAAAAGGTTAAATAAAGTCGTTTTAGACCTTCTGCGAACAGGAGAAGGCTGTATTTTGGCTAAAAAAAATTTTTTTATATTTTTCAAAAAATCCGGACAAAAAAAGTAAAGGCTAACCCCTTAACTTTTTTTTTCCCGGATTTTTTTCAAAAAATCAAAAACATATTTTTTAGCCAAAATACAGCCTTCTCCTTTTCACAGAAGGTCTAAAACGACTTTATTTAACCGTTTTTGACCCTAACTCAAAAGTTCCGAAAGTGACCAAAATCGGTCAAAAAAAGTAAAGGGCTAACGCCTTTACTTTTTTCTTCCCGGATTTTTTTCCAAAAATCAAATCAAATATTTTTAGCCAAAATACAGCCTTCTCCTTTTCACAGAAGGCCTAAAACGACTTTATTTAACCGTTTTTGACCCTAACTGAAAAGTTTCAAAAGTGACCAAAATCGGTCAAAAAGTAAAGGGGTTAGCCTTTACTTTTTATTTTCCGGATTTTTTTCCAAAAATCAAATCAAATATTTTTAGCCAAAATACAGCCTTCTCCTTTTCACAGAAGGTCTAAAACGACTTTATTTAACCGTTTTTGACCCTAACTGAAAAGTTTCAAAAGTGACCAAAATCGGTCAAAAAGTAAAGGCTAACCCCTTTACTTTTTGACCGATTTTGGTCACTTTTGAAACTTTTGAGTTAGAGTCAAAAACGGTTAAATAAAGTCTTTTTAGGCCTTCTGTGAAAAGAAGAAGGCTGTATTTTGGCTAAAAAAAATGTTTTTGCTTTTTTGAAAAAAATCCGGAAAAAAAAAAGTTAAGGGGTTAGCCTTTACTTTTTTTGTCAGGATTTTTTTCAAAACATAAAAAAATTTTTTTTAACCAAAATACAGCCTTCTCCTGTTCGCAGAAGGTCTAAAACGACTTTATTTAACCGTTTTTGACCCTAACTCAAAAGTTCCAAAAGTGACCAAAATCGGTCAAAAAGTAAAGGGGTTAGCCCCCTTACTTTTTTTTTTCCGGATTTTTTTCAAAACATCAAAAAAAATATTTTTAGCCAAAATACAGCCTTCTCGTTTTCACAGAGGGCCTAAAAAGACTTTATTTAACCGTTTTTGACCCTAACTGAAAAGTTTCAAAAGTGACCAAAATCGGTCAAAAAGTAAAGGCTAACCCCTTTACTTTTTTTTTCCCGGATTTTTTTTCCAAAAATCAAATCAAATATTTTTAGCCAAAATACAGCCTTCTCCTTTTCACAGAAGGTCTAAAACGACTTTATTTAACCGTTTTTGACCCTAACTGAAAAGTTTCAAAAGTGACCAAAATCGGTCAAAAAGTAAAGGGGTTAGCCTTTACTTTTTATTTTCCGGATTTTTTTCCAAAAATCAAATCAAATATTTTTAGCCAAAATACAGCCTTCTCCTTTTCACAGAAGGTCTAAAACGACTTTATTTAACCGTTTTTGACCCTAACTGAAAAGTTTCAAAAGTGACCAAAATCGGTCAAAAACTAAAGGGGTTAGCCTTTACTTTTTGACCGATTTTGGTCACTTTTGAAACTTTTGAGTTAGAGTCAAAAACG
Organism: Paragorgia papillata; assembly: GCA_035771165.1. Taxonomy (NCBI): domain Eukaryota; kingdom Metazoa; phylum Cnidaria; class Anthozoa; order Scleralcyonacea; family Coralliidae; genus Paragorgia; species Paragorgia papillata. Next base: position 1,480,349 of record JAWNZC010000025.1, on the reverse strand, counting down.
GTTAAATAAAGTCTTTTTAGGCCTTCTGTGAAAAGGAGAAGGCTGTATTTTGGCTAAAAAAAATGTTTTTGCTTTTTTGAAAAAAATCCGGAAAAAAAAAAGTTAAGGGGTTAGCCTTTACTTTTTTTGTCAGGATTTTTTTCAAAACATAAAAAAAATTTTTTTAGCCAAAATACAGCCTTCTCCTTTTCACAGAAGGTCTAAAACGACTTTATTTAACCGTTTTTGACCCTAACTGAAAAGTTTCAAAAGTGACCAAAATCGGTCAAAAACTAAAGGGGTTAGCCTTTACTTTTTGACCGATTTTGGTCACTTTTGAAACTTTTGAGTTAGAGTCAAAAACGGTTAAATAAAGTCTTTTTAGGCCTTCTGTGAAAAGGAGAAGGCTGTATTTTGGCTAAAAAAAATGTTTTTGCTTTTTTGAAAAAAATCCGGAGAAAAAAAAAGTTAAGGGGTTAGCCTTTACTTTTTTTGTCCGGATTTTTTTCAAAACATAAAAAATTTTTTTTTAGCCAAAATACAGCCTTCTCCTGTTCGCAGAAGGTCTAAAACGACTTTATTTAACCGTTTTTGACCCTAACTCAAAAGTTCCAAAAGTGACCAAAATCGGTCAAAAAAAGTAAAGGGCTAACGCCTTTACTTTTTTTTTCCGGATTTTTTTCCAAAAATCTAATCAAATATTTTTAGCCAAAATACAGCCTTCTCCTTTTCACAGAAGGTCTAAAACGACTTTATTTAACCGTTTTTGACCCTAACTCAAAAGTTCCAAAAGTGACCAAAATCGGTCAAAAAGTAAAGGGGTTAGCCCCCTTACTTTTTTTTTTCCGGATTTTTTTCAAAACATCAAAAAAAATATTTTTAACCAAAATACAGCCTTCTCGTTTTCACAGAGGGCCTAAAAAGACATTATTTAACCGTTTTTGACCCTAACTGAAAAGTTTCAAAAGTGACCAAAATCGGTCAAAAAGTAAAGGCTAACCCCTTTACTTTTTGACCGATTTTGGTCACTTTTGAAACTTTTGAGTTAGAGTCAAAAACGGTTAAATAAAGTCTTTTTAGGCCTTCTGTGAAAAGAAGAAGGCTGTATTTTGGCTAAAAAAAATGTTTTTGCTTTTTTGAAAAAAATCCGGAAAAAAAAAAGTTAAGGGGTTAGCCTTTACTTTTTTTGTCAGGATTTTTTTCAAAACATAAAAAATTTTTTTTAGCCAAAATACAGCCTTCTCCTGTTCGCAGAAGGTCTAAAACGACTTTATTTAACCGTTTTTGACCCTAACTCAAAAGTTCCAAAAGTGACCAAAATCGGTCAAAAAGTAAAGGGGTTAGCCCCCTTACTTTTTTTTTTCCGGATTTTTTTCAAAAAAGCAAAAACATTTTTTTTAGCCAAAATACAGCCTTCTTCTTTTCACAGAAGGCCTAAAAAGACTTTATTTAACCGTTTTTGACTCTAACTCAAAAGTTTCAAAAGTGACCAAAATCGATTTTTTTTCCAAAAATCAAATCAAATATTTTTAGCCAAAATACAGCCTTCTCCTTTTCCCAGAAGGTCTAAAACGACTTTATTTAACCGTTTTTGACCCTAACTGAAAAGTTTCAAAAGTGACCAAAATCGGTCAAAAAGTAAAGGCTAACCCCTTTACTTTTTTTTTCCAGATTTTTTTCCAAAAATCAAATAAAATATTTTTAGCCAAAATACAGCCTTCTCCTTTTCCCAGAAGGTCTAAAACGACTTTATTTAACCGTTTTTGACCCTAACTGAAAAGTTTCAAAAGTGACCAAAATCGGTCAAAAAGTAAAGGCTAACCCCTTTACTTTTTTTTTCCGGATTTTTTTCAAAAAATCAAATAAAATATTTTTAGCCAAAATACAGCCTTCTCCTTGTCACAGAAGGTCTAAAACGACTTTATTTAACCGTTTGTCACCCTAACTGAAAAGTTTCAAAAGTGACCAAAATCGGTCAAAAAGTAAAGGCTAACCCCTTTACTTTTTTTTTCCCGGATTTTTTTTCCAAAAATCAAATAAAATATTTTTAGCCAAAATACAGCCTTCTCCTTTTCACAGAAGCTCTAAAACGACTTTATTTAACCGTTTTTGACCCTAACTGAAAAGTTTCAAAAGTGACCAAAATCGGTCAAAAAAAGTAAAGGGCTAACGCCTTTACTTTTTTCTTCCTGGATTTTTTTCCAAAAATCAAATCAAATATTTTTAGCCAAAATACAGCCTTCTCCTTTTCACAGAAGGCCTAAAACGACTTTATTTAACCGTTTTTGACCCTAACTGAAAAGTTTCAAAAGTGACCAAAATCGGTCAAAAAGTAAAGGGGTTAGCCTTTACTTTTTATTTTCCTGATTTTTTTCCAAAAATCAAATCAAATATTTTTAGCCAAAATACAGCCTTCTCCTTTTCACAGAAGGTCTAAAACGACTTTATTTAACCGTTTTTGACCCTAACTGAAAAGTTTCAAAAGTGACCAAAATCGGTCAAAAACTAAAGGGGTTAGCCTTTACTTTTTGACCGATTTTGGTCACTTTTGAAACTTTTGACTTAGAGTCAAAAACGGTTAAATAAAGTCTTTTTAGGCCTTCTGTGAAAAGGAGAAGGCTGTATTTTGGCTAAAAAAAATGTTTTTGCTTTTTTGAAAAAAATCCGGAGAAAAAAAAAGTTAAGGGGTTAGCCTTTACTTTTTTTGTCCGGATTTTTTGAAAAATATTAAAAAAATTTTTTTAGCCAAAATACAGCCTTCTCCTGTTCGCAGAAGGTCTAAAACGACTTTATTTAACCGTTTTTGACCCTAACTGAAAAGTTTCAAAAGTGACCAAAATCGGTCAAAAAGTAAAGGCTAACCCCTTTACTTTTTGACCGATTTTGGTCACTTTTGAAACTTTTGAGTTAGAGTCAAAAACGGTTAAATAAAGTCTTTTTAGGCCTTCTGTGAAAAGAAGAAGGCTGTATTTTGGCTAAAAAAAATGTTTTTGCTTTTTTGAAAAAAATCCGGAAAAAAAAAAAGTTAAGGGGTTAGCCTTTACTTTTTTTGTCAGGATTTTTTTCAAAACATAAAAAAAATTTTTTTTAGCCAAAATACAGCCTTCTCCTGTTCGCAGAAGGTCTAAAACGACTTTATTTAACCGTTTTTGACCCTAACTCAAAAGTTCCAAAAGTGACCAAAATCGGTCAAAAAGTAAAGGGGTTAGCCCCCTTACTTTTTTTTTTCCGGATTTTTTTCAAAAAAGCAAAAACATTTTTTTTAGCCAAAATACAGCCTTCTTCTTTTCACAGAAGGCCTAAAAAGACTTTATTTAACCGTTTTTGACTCTAACTCAAAAGTTTCAAAAGTGACCAAAATCGATTTTTTTTCCAAAAATCAAATCAAATATTTTTAGCCAAAATACAGCCTTCTCCTTTTCCCAGAAGGTCTAAAACGACTTTATTTAACCGTTTTTGACCCTAACTGAAAAGTTTCAAAAGTGACCAAAATCGGTCAAAAAGTAAAGGCTAACCCCTTTACTTTTTTTTTCCAGATTTTTTTCCAAAAATCAAATAAAATATTTTTAGCCAAAATACAGCCTTCTCCTTTTCACAGAAGGCCTAAAACGACTTTATTTAACCGTTTTTGACCCTAACTGAAAAGTTCCAAAAGTGACCAAAATCGGTCAAAAAGTAAAGGGGTTAGCCTTTACTTTTTGACCGATTTTGGTCACTTTTGAAACTTTTGAGTTAGAGTCAAAAACGGTTAAATAAAGTCTTTTTAGGCCTTCTGTGAAAAGGAGAAGGCTGTATTTTGGCTAAAAAAAATGTTTTTGCTTTTTTGAAAAAAATCCGGAGAAAAAAAAAGTTAAGGGGTTAGCCTTTACTTTTTTTGTCCGGATTTTTTTCAAAACATAAAAAAAATTTTTTTAGCCAAAATACAGCCTTCTCCTGTTCGCAGAAGGTCTAAAACGACTTTATTTAACCGTTTTTGACCCTAACTCAAAAGTTCCAAAAGTGACCAAAATCGGTCAAAAAGTAAAGGGGTTAGCCCCCTTACTTTTTTTTTTCCGGATTTTTTTCAAAAAAGCAAAAACATTTTTTTTAGCCAAAATACAGCCTTCTTCTTTTCACAGAAGGCCTAAAAAGACTTTATTTAACCGTTTTTGACTCTAACTCAAAAGTTTCAAAAGTGACCAAAATCGATTTTTTTTCCAAAAATCAAATCAAATATTTTTAGCCAAAATACAGCCTTCTCCTTTTCACAGAAGGTCTAAAACGACTTTATTTAACCGTTTTTGACCCTAACTGAAAAGTTTCAAAAGTGACCAAAATCGGTCAAAAAGTAAAGGCTAACCCCTTTACTTTTTTTTTCCAGATTTTTTTCCAAAAATCAAATAAAATATTTTTAGCCAAAATACAGCCTTCTCCTTTTCACAGAAGGCCTAAAACGACTTTATTTAACCGTTTTTGACCCTAACTGAAAAGTTCCAAAAGTGACCAAAATCGGTCAAAAAGTAAAGGGGTTAGCCCCCTTACTTTTTTTTTTCCGGATTTTTTTCAAAAAAGCAAAAACATTTTTTTTAGCCAAAATACAGCCTTCTTCTTTTCACAGAAGGCCTAAAAAGACTTTATTTAACCGTTTTTGACTCTAACTCAAAAGTTTCAAAAGTGACCAAAATCGATTTTTTTTCCAAAAATCAAATCAAATATTTTTAGCCAAAATACAGCCTTCTCCTTTTCCCAGAAGGTCTAAAACGACTTTATTTAACCGTTTTTGACCCTAACTGAAAAGTTTCAAAAGTGACCAAAATCGGTCAAAAAGTAAAGGCTAACCCCTTTACTTTTTTTGTCCGGATTTTTTTCAAAACATAAAAAAATTTTTTTTAGCCAAAATACAGCCTTCTCCTGTTCGCAGAAGGTCTAAAACGACTTTATTTAACCGTTTTTGACCCTAACTCAAAAGTTCCAAAAGTGACCAAAATCGGTCAAAAAAAGTAAAGGGCTAACGCCTTTACTTTTTTTTTCCGGATTTTTTTCCAAAAATCTAATCAAATATTTTTAGCCAAAATACAGCCTTCTCCTTTTCACAGAAGGCCTAAAACGACTTTATTTAACCGTTTTTGACCCTAACTCAAAAGTTTCAAAAGTGACCAAAATCGGTCAAAAAGTAAAGGCTAACCCCTTTACTTTTTGACCGATTTTGGTCACTTTTGGAACTTTCGAGTTAGGGTCAAAAAAGGTTAAATAAAGTCGTTTTAGACCTTCTGCGAACAGAAGGCTGTATTTTGGCTAAAAAAAATTTTTTTATATTTTTCAAAAAATCCGGGCAAAAAAAGTAAAGGCTAACCCCTTAACTTTTTTTTTCCCGGATTTTTTTCAAAAAATCAAAAACATATTTTTTAGCCAAAATACAGCCTTCTCCTTTTCACAGAAGGCCTAAAACAACTTTATTTAACCGTTTTTGACCCTAACTGAAAAGTTTCAAAAGTGACCAAAATCGGTCAAAAAGTAAAGGCCCTTTACTTTTTGACCGATTTTGGTCACTTTTGAAACTTTTGAGTTAGAGTCAAAAACGGTTAAATAAAGTCTTTTTAGGCCTTCTGTGAAAAGAAGAAGGCTGTATTTTGGCTAAAAAAAATGTTTTTGCTTTTTTGAAAAAAATCCGGAAAAAAAAAAGTTAAGGGGTTAGCCTTTACTTTTTTTGTCAGGATTTTTTTCAAAACATAAAAAATTTTTTTTTAGCCAAAATACAGCCTTCTCCTGTTCGCAGAAGGTCTAAAACGACTTTATTTAACCGTTTTTGACCCTAACTCAAAAGTTCCAAAAGTGACCAAAATCGGTCAAAAAGTAAAGGGGTTAGCCCCCTTACTTTTTTTTTCCGGATTTTTTTCAAAAAAGCAACAACATTTTTTTTAGCCAAAATACAGCCTTCTTCTTTTCACAGAAGGCCTAAAAAGACTTTATTTAACCGTTTTTTGACTCTAACTCAAAAGTTTCAAAAGTGACCAAAATCGATTTTTTTTTCCAAAAATCAAATCAAATATTTTTAGCCAAAATACAGCCTTCTCCTTTTCACAGAAGGTCTAAAACGACTTTATTTAACCGTTTTTGACCCTAACTGAAAAGTTTCAAAAGTGACCAAAATCGGTCAAAAAGTAAAGGCTAACCCCTTTACTTTTTTTTTCCAGATTTTTTTCCAAAAATCAAATAAAATATTTTTAGCCAAAATACAGCCTTCTCCTTTTCCCAGAAGGTCTAAAACGACTTTATTTAACCGTTTTTGACCCTAACTGAAAAGTTTCAAAAGTGACCAAAATCGGTCAAAAAGTAAAGGCTAACCCCTTTACTTTTTTTTTTCCAGATTTTTTTTCCAAAAATCAAATAAAATATTTTTTAGCCAAAATACAGCCTTCTCCTTTTCACAGAAGGCCTAAAACGACTTTATTTAACCGTTTTTGACCCTAACTGAAAAGTTCCAAAAGTGACCAAAATCGGTCAAAAAGTAAAGGGGTTAGCCTTTACTTTTTCACCGATTTTTGTCACTTTTGAAACTTTTGAGTTAGAGTCAAAAACGGTTAAATAAAGTCTTTTTAGGCCTTCTGTGAAAAGGAGAAGGCTGTATTTTGGCTAAAAAAAATGTTTTTGCTTTTTTGAAAAAAATCCGGAGAAAAAAAAAGTTAAGGGGTTACCCTTAACTTTTTTTTTTCCGGATTTTTTTCAAAAAATCAAAAACATATTTTTTAGCCAAAATACAGCCTTCTCCTTTTCACAGAAGGCCTAAAACGACTTTATTTAACCGTTTTTGACCCTAACTGAAAAGTTTCAAAAGTGACCAAAATCGGTCAAAAAGTAAAGGCCCTTTACTTTTTGACCGATTTTGGTCACTTTTGAAACTTTTGAGTTAGAGTCAAAAACGGTTAAATAAAGTCTTTTTAGGCCTTCTGTGAAAAGAAGAAGGCTGTATTTTGGCTAAAAAAAATGTTTTTGCTTTTTTGAAAAAAATCCGGAAAAAAAAAAAAAGTTAAGGGGTTAGCCTTTACTTTTTTTTGTCAGGATTTTTTTCAAAACATAAAAAATTTTTTTTTAGCCAAAATACAGCCTTCTCCTGTTCGCAGAAGGTCTAAAACGACTTTATTTAACCGTTTTTGACCCTAACTCAAAAGTTCCAAAAGTGACCAAAATCGGTCAAAAAGTAAAGGGGTTAGCCCCCTTACTTTTTTTTTTCCGGATTTTTTTCAAAAAAGCAACAACATTTTTTTTAGCCAAAATACAGCCTTCTCCTTTTCACAGAAGGCCTAAAAAGACTTTATTTAACCGTTTTTGACTCTAACTCAAAAGTTTCAAAAGTGACCAAAATCGATTTTTTTTCCAAAAATCAAATCAAATATTTTTAGCCAAAATACAGCCTTCTCCTTTTCACAGAAGGTCTAAAACGACTTTATTTAACCGTTTTTGACCCTAACTGAAAAGTTTCAAAAGTGACCAAAATCGGTCAAAAAGTAAAGGCTAACCCCTTTACTTTTTTTTTCCAGATTTTTTTCCAAAAATCAAATAAAATATTTTTAGCCAAAATACAGCCTTCTCCTTTTCCCAGAAGGTCTAAAACGACTTTATTTAACCGTTTTTTGACCCTAACTGAAAAGTTTCAAAAGTGACCAAAATCGGTCAAAAAGTAAAGGCTAACCCCTTTACTTTTTTTTTCCAGATTTTTTTCCAAAAATCAAATAAAATATTTTTAGCCAAAATACAGCCTTCTCCTTTTCACAGAAGGCCTAAAACGACTTTATTTAACCGTTTTTGACCCTAACTGAAAAGTTCCAAAAGTGACCAAAATCGGTCAAAAAGTAAAGGGGTTAGCCTTTACTTTTTCACCGATTTTTGTCACTTTTGAAACTTTTGAGTTAGAGTCAAAAACGGTTAAATAAAGTCTTTTTAGGCCTTCTGTGAAAAGGAGAAGGCTGTATTTTGGCTAAAAAAAATGTTTTTGCTTTTTTGAAAAAAATCCGGAGAAAAAAAAAGTTAAGGGGTTACCCTTAACTTTTTTTTTTCCGGATTTTTTTCAAAAAATCAAAAACATATTTTTTAGCCAAAATACAGCCTTCTCCTTTTCACAGAAGGCCTAAAACAACTTTATTTAACCGTTTTTGACCCTAACTGAAAAGTTTCAAAAGTGACCAAAATCGGTCAAAAAGTAAAGGCCCTTTACTTTTTGACCGATTTTGGTCACTTTTGAAACTTTTGAGTTAGAGTCAAAAACGGTTAAATAAAGTCTTTTTAGGCCTTCTGTGAAAAGAAGAAGGCTGTATTTTGGCTAAAAAAAATGTTTTTGCTTTTTTGAAAAAAATCCGGAAAAAAAAAAGTTAAGGGGTTAGCCTTTACTTTTTTTTGTCAGGATTTTTTTCAAAACATAAAAAAATTTTTTTTAGCCAAAATACAGCCTTCTCCTGTTCGCAGAAGGTCTAAAACGACTTTATTTAACCGTTTTTGACCCTAACTCAAAAGTTCCAAAAGTGACCAAAATCGGTCAAAAAGTAAAGGGGTTAGCCCCCTTACTTTTTTTTTTCCGGATTTTTTTCAAAAAAGCAACAACATTTTTTTTAGCCAAAATACAGCCTTCTTCTTTTCACAGAAGGCCTAAAAAGACTTTATTTAACCGTTTTTGACTCTAACTCAAAAGTTTCAAAAGTGACCAAAATCGATTTTTTTTCCAAAAATCAAATCAAATATTTTTAGCCAAAATACAGCCTTCTCCTTTTCACAGAAGGTCTAAAACGACTTTATTTAACCGTTTTTGACCCTAACTGAAAAGTTTCAAAAGTGACCAAAATCGGTCAAAAAGTAAAGGCTAACCCCTTTACTTTTTTTTTCCAGATTTTTTTCCAAAAATCAAATAAAATATTTTTAGCCAAAATACAGCCTTCTCCTTTTCCCAGAAGGTCTAAAACGACTTTATTTAACCGTTTTTGACCCTAACTGAAAAGTTTCAAAAGTGACCAAAATCGGTCAAAAAGTAAAGGCTAACCCCTTTACTTTTTTTTTTCCAGATTTTTTTCCAAAAATCAAATAAAATATTTTTAGCCAAAATACAGCCTTCTCCTTTTCACAGAAGGCCTAAAACGACTTTATTTAACCGTTTTTGACCCTAACTGAAAAGTTCCAAAAGTGACCAAAATCGGTCAAAAAGTAAAGGGGTTAGCCTTTACTTTTTCACCGATTTTTGTCACTTTTGAAACTTTTGAGTTAGAGTCAAAAACGGTTAAATAAAGTCTTTTTAGGCCTTCTGTGAAAAGGAGAAGGCTGTATTTTGGCTAAAAAAAATGTTTTTGCTTTTTTGAAAAAAATCCGGAGAAAAAAAAAGTTAAGGGGTTACCCTTAACTTTTTTTTTTCCGGATTTTTTTCAAAAAATCAAAAACATATTTTTTAGCCAAAATACAGCCTTCTCCTTTTCACAGAAGGCCTAAAACAACTTTATTTAACCGTTTTTGACCCTAACTGAAAAGTTTCAAAAGTGACCAAAATCGGTCAAAAAGTAAAGGCCCTTTACTTTTTGACCGATTTTGGTCACTTTTGAAACTTTTGAGTTAGAGTCAAAAACGGTTAAATAAAGTCTTTTTAGGCCTTCTGTGAAAAGAAGAAGGCTGTATTTTGGCTAAAAAAAATGTTTTTGCTTTTTTGAAAAAAATCCGGAAAAAAAAAAGTTAAGGGGTTAGCCTTTACTTTTTTTGTCAGGATTTTTTTCAAAACATAAAAAATTTTTTTTTAGCCAAAATACAGCCTTCTCCTGTTCGCAGAAGGTCTAAAACGACTTTATTTAACCGTTTTTGACCCTAACTCAAAAGTTCCAAAAGTGACCAAAATCGGTCAAAAAGTAAAGGGGTTAGCCCCCTTACTTTTTTTTTTTCCGGATTTTTTTCAAAAAAGCAACAACATTTTTTTTAGCCAAAATACAGCCTTCTTCTTTTCACAGAAGGCCTAAAAAGACTTTATTTAACCGTTTTTGACTCTAACTCAAAAGTTTCAAAAGTGACCAAAATCGATTTTTTTTCCAAAAATCAAATCAAATATTTTTAGCCAAAATACAGCCTTCTCCTTTTCACAGAAGGTCTAAAACGACTTTATTTAACCGTTTTTGACCCTAACTGAAAAGTTTCAAAAGTGACCAAAATCGGTCAAAAAGTAAAGGCTAACCCCTTTACTTTTTTTTTCCAGATTTTTTTTCCAAAAATCAAATAAAATATTTTTAGCCAAAATACAGCCTTCTCCTTTTCCCAGAAGGTCTAAAACGACTTTATTTAACCGTTTTTGACCCTAACTGAAAAGTTTCAAAAGTGACCAAAATCGGTCAAAAAGTAAAGGCTAACCCCTTTACTTTTTTTTTCCAGATTTTTTTTCCAAAAATCAAATAAAATATTTTTAGCCAAAATACAGCCTTCTCCTTTTCACAGAAGGCCTAAAACGACTTTATTTAACCGTTTTTGACCCTAACTGAAAAGTTCCAAAAGTGACCAAAATCGGTCAAAAAGTAAAGGGGTTAGCCTTTACTTTTTCACCGATTTTTGTCACTTTTGAAACTTTTGAGTTAGAGTCAAAAACGGTTAAATAAAGTCTTTTTAGGCCTTCTGTGAAAAGGAGAAGGCTGTATTTTGGCTAAAAAAAATGTTTTTGCTTTTTTGAAAAAAATCCGGAGAAAAAAAAAGTTAAGGGGTTAGCCTTTACTTTTTTTGTCCGGATTTTTTTCAAAACATAAAAAAATTTTTTTTAGCGAAAATACAGCCTTCTCCTGTTCGCAGAAGGTCTAAAACGACTTTATTTAACCGTTTTTGACCCTAACTCAAAAGTTCCAAAAGTGACCAAAATCGGTCAAAAAAAGTAAAGGGCTAACGCCTTTACTTTTTTTTTCCGGATTTTTTTCCAAAAATCTAATCAAATATTTTTAGCCAAAATACAGCCTTCTCCTTTTCACAGAAGGCCTAAAACGACTTTATTTAACCGTTTTTGACCCTAACTCAAAAGTTTCAAAAGTGACCAAAATCGGTCAAAAAGTAAAGGCTAACCCCTTTACTTTTTGACCGATTTTGGTCACTTTTGGAACTTTCGAGTTAGGGTCAAAAAAGGTTAAATAAAGTCGTTTTAGACCTTCTGCGAACAGAAGGCTGTATTTTGGCTAAAAAAATTTTTTTTATATTTTTCAAAAAATCCGGGCAAAAAAAGTAAAGGCTAACCCCTTAACTTTTTTTTTTCCGGATTTTTTTCAAAAAATCAAAAACATATTTTTTAGCCAAAATACAGCCTTCTCCTTTTCACAGAAGGCCTAAAACAACTTTATTTAACCGTTTTTGACCCTAACTGAAAAGTTTCAAAAGTGACCAAAATCGGTCAAAAAGTAAAGGGGTTAGCCTTTACTTTTTCACCGATTTTGGTCACTTTTGAAACTTTTGAGTTAGAGTCAAAAACGGTTAAATAAAGTCTTTTTAGGCCTTCTGTGAAAAGGAGAAGGCTGTATTTTGGCTAAAAAAAATGTTTTTGCTTTTTTGAAAAAAATCCGGAGAAAAAAAAAGTTAAGGGGTTAGCCTTTACTTTTTTTGTCCGGATTTTTTTCAAAACATAAAAAAATTTTTTTTAGCGAAAATACAGCCTTCTCCTGTTCGCAGAAGGTCTAAAACGACTTTATTTAACCGTTTTTGACCCTAACTCAAAAGTTCCAAAAGTGACCAAAATCGGTCAAAAAGTAAAGGGGTTAGCCCCCTTACTTTTTTTTTCCAGATTTTTTTCCAAAAATCAAATAAAATATTTTTAGCCAAAATACAGCCTTCTCCTTTTCACAGAAGGCCTAAAACAACTTTATTTAACCGTTTTTGACCCTAACTGAAAAGTTTCAAAAGTGACCAAAATCGGTCAAAAAGTAAAGGCTAACCCCTTTACTTTTTGACCGATTTTGGTCACTTTTGAAACTTTTGAGTTAGAGTCAAAAACGGTTAAATAAAGTCTTTTTAGGCCTTCTGTGAAAAGAAGAAGGCTGTATTTTGGCTAAAAAAAATGTTTTTGCTTTTTTGAAAAAAATCCGGAAAAAAAAAAGTTAAGGGGTTAGCCTTTACTTTTTTTGTCAGGATTTTTTTCAAAACATAAAAAATTTTTTTTTAGCCAAAATACAGCCTTCTCCTGTTCGCAGAAGGTCTAAAACGACTTTATTTAACCGTTTTTGACCCTAACTCAAAAGTTCCAAAAGTGACCAAAATCGGTCAAAAAGTAAAGGGGTTAGCCCCCTTACTTTTTTTTTTCCGGATTTTTTTCAAAAAAGCAACAACATTTTTTTTAGCCAAAATACAGCCTTCTTCTTTTCACAGAAGGCCTAAAAAGACTTTATTTAACCGTTTTTGACTCTAACTCAAAAGTTTCAAAAGTGACCAAAATCGATTTTTTTTCCAAAAATCAAATCAAATATTTTTAGCCAAAATACAGCCTTCTCCTTTTCACAGAAGGTCTAAAACGACTTTATTTAACCGTTTTTGACCCTAACTGAAAAGTTTCAAAAGTGACCAAAATCGGTCAAAAAGTAAAGGCTAACCCCTTTACTTTTTTTTTCCAGATTTTTTTTCCAAAAATCAAATAAAATATTTTTAGCCAAAATACAGCCTTCTCCTTTTCCCAGAAGGTCTAAAACGACTTTATTTAACCGTTTTTGACCCTAACTGAAAAGTTTCAAAAGTGACCAAAATCGGTCAAAAAGTAAAGGCTAACCCCTTTACTTTTTTTTTCCAGATTTTTTTCCAAAAATCAAATAAAATATTTTTTAGCCAAAATACAGCCTTCTCCTTTTCACAGAAGGCCTAAAACGACTTTATTTAACCGTTTTTGACCCTAACTGAAAAGTTCCAAAAGTGACCAAAATCGGTCAAAAAGTAAAGGGGTTAGCCTTTACTTTTTCACCGATTTTTGTCACTTTTGAAACTTTTGAGTTAGAGTCAAAAACGGTTAAATAAAGTCTTTTTAGGCCTTCTGTGAAAAGGAGAAGGCTGTATTTTGGCTAAAAAAAATGTTTTTGCTTTTTTGAAAAAAATCCGGAGAAAAAAAAAGTTAAGGGGTTAGCCTTTACTTTTTTTGTCCGGATTTTTTTCAAAACATAAAAAAAATTTTTTTAGCGAAAATACAGCCTTCTCCTGTTCGCAGAAGGTCTAAAACGACTTTATTTAACCGTTTTTTGACCCTAACTCAAAAGTTCCAAAAGTGACCAAAATCGGTCAAAAAAAGTAAAGGGCTAACGCCTTTACTTTTTTTTTCCGGATTTTTTTCCAAAAATCTAATCAAATATTTTTAGCCAAAATACAGCCTTCTCCTTTTCACAGAAGGCCTAAAACGACTTTATTTAACCGTTTTTGACCCTAACTCAAAAGTTTCAAAAGTGACCAAAATCGGTCAAAAAGTAAAGGCTAACCCCTTTACTTTTTGACCGATTTTGGTCACTTTTGGAACTTTCGAGTTAGGGTCAAAAAAGGTTAAATAAAGTCGTTTTAGACCTTCTGCGAACAGAAGGCTGTATTTTGGCTAAAAAAAATTTTTTTATATTTTTCAAAAAATCCGGGCAAAAAAAGTAAAGGCTAACCCCTTAACTTTTTTTTTTCCGGATTTTTTTCAAAAAATCAAAAACATATTTTTTAGCCAAAATACAGCCTTCTCCTTTTCACAGAAGGCCTAAAACAACTTTATTTAACCGTTTTTGACCCTAACTGAAAAGTTTCAAAAGTGACCAAAATCGGTCAAAAAGTAAAGGGGTTAGCCTTTACTTTTTCACCGATTTTGGTCACTTTTGAAACTTTTGAGTTAGAGTCAAAAACGGTTAAATAAAGTCTTTTTAGGCCTTCTGTGAAAAGGAGAAGGCTGTATTTTGGCTAAAAAAAATGTTTTTGCTTTTTTGAAAAAAATCCGGAGAAAAAAAAAGTTAAGGGGTTAGCCTTTACTTTTTTTGTCCGGATTTTTTTCAAAACATAAAAAAATTTTTTTTAGCGAAAATACAGCCTTCTCCTGTTCGCAGAAGGTCTAAAACGACTTTATTTAACCGTTTTTGACCCTAACTCAAAAGTTCCAAAAGTGACCAAAATCGGTCAAAAAGTAAAGGGGTTAGCCCCCTTACTTTTTTTTTTCCGGATTTTTTTCAAAAAAGCAAAAACATTTTTTTTAGCCAAAATACAGCCTTCTTCTTTTCACAGAAGGCCTAAAAAGACTTTATTTAACCGTTTTTGACTCTAACTCAAAAGTTTCAAAAGTGACCAAAATCGGTCAAAAAGTAAAGGCTAACCCCTTTACTTTTTTTTTCCAGATTTTTTTCAAAAAATCAAATAAAATATTTTTAGCCAAAATACAGCCTTCTCCTTTTCACAGAAGGTCTAAAACGACTTTATTTAACCGTTTTTGACCCTAACTGAAAAGTTTCAAAAGTGACCAAAATCGGTCAAAAAGTAAAGGCTAACCCCTTTACTTTTTTTTTCCAGATTTTTTTCAAAAAATCAAATAAAATATTTTTAGCCAAAATACAGCCTTCTCCTTTTCACAGAAGCTCTAAAACGACTTTATTTAACCGTTTTTGACCCTAACTGAAAAGTTTCAAAAGTGACCAAAATCGGTCAAAAAGTAAAGGCTAACCCCTTTACTTTTTTTTCCCCGGATTTTTTTCCAAAAATCAAATCAAATATTTTTAGCCAAAATACAGCCTTCTCCTTTTCACAGAAGGTCTAAAACGACTTTATTTAACCGTTTTTGACCCTAACTGAAAAGTTTCAAAAGTGACCAAAATCGGTCAAAAAGTAAAGGCTAACCCCTTTACTTTTTTTTCCCCGGATTTTTTTTCCAAAAATCAAATCAAATATTTTTAGCCAAAATACAGCCTTCTCCTTTTCACAGAAGGTCTAAAACGACTTTATTTAACCGTTTTTGACCCTAACTGAAAAGTTTCAAAAGTGACCAAAATCGGTCAAAAAGTAAAGGCTAACCCCTTTACTTTTTTTTTCCAGATTTTTTTCCAAAAATCAAATAAAATATTTTTAGCCAAAATACAGCCTTCTCCTTTTCACAGAAGGCCTAAAACGACTTTATTTAACCGTTTTTGACCCTAACTGAAAAGTTCCAAAAGTGACCAAAATCGGTCAAAAAGTGAAGGGGTTAGCCTTTACTTTTTGACCGATTTTGGTCACTTTTGAAACTTTTGAGTTAGAGTCAAAAACGGTTAAATAAAGTCTTTTTAGGCCTTCTGTGAAAAGGAGAAGGCTGTATTTTGGCTAAAAAAAATGTTTTTGCTTTTTTGAAAAAAATCCGGAGAAAAAAAAAGTTAAGGGGTTAGCCTTTACTTTTTTTGTCCGGATTTTTTTCAAAACATAAAAAAAATTTTTTTTAGCCAAAATACAGCCTTCTCCTGTTCGCAGAAGGTCTAAAACGACTTTATTTAACCGTTTTTGACCCTAACTCAAAAGTTCCAAAAGTGACCAAAATCGGTCAAAAAAAGTAAAGGGCTAACGCCTTTACTTTTTTTTTCCGGATTTTTTTCCAAAAATCTAATCAAATATTTTTAGCCAAAATACAGCCTTCTCCTTTTCACAGAAGGCCTAAAACAACTTTATTTAACCGTTTTTGACCCTAACTGAAAAGTTTCAAAAGTGACCAAAATCGGTCAAAAAGTAAAGGCTAACCCCTTTACTTTTTGACCGATTTTGGTCACTTTTGAAACTTTTGAGTTAGAGTCAAAAACGGTTAAATAAAGTCTTTTTAGGCCTTCTGTGAAAAGAAGAAGGCTGTATTTTGGCTAAAAAAAATGTTTTTGCTTTTTTGAAAAAAATCCGGAAAAAAAAAAGTTAAGGGGTTAGCCTTTACTTTTTTTGTCAGGATTTTTTTCAAAACATAAAAAAATTTTTTTTAGCCAAAATACAGCCTTCTCCTGTTCGCAGAAGGTCTAAAACGACTTTATTTAACCGTTTTTGACCCTAACTCAAAAGTTCCAAAAGTGACCAAAATCGGTCAAAAAGTAAAGGGGTTAGCCCCCTTACTTTTTTTTTTCCGGATTTTTTTCAAAAAAGCAAAAACATTTTTTTTAGCCAAAATACAGCCTTCTTCTTTTCACAGAAGGCCTAAAAAGACTTTATTTAACCGTTTTTGACTCTAACTCAAAAGTTTCAAAAGTGACCAAAATCGATTTTTTTTTCCAAAAATCAAATCAAATATTTTTAGCCAAAATACAGCCTTCTCCTTTTCACAGAAGGTCTAAAACGACTTTATTTAACCGTTTTTGACCCTAACTGAAAAGTTTCAAAAGTGACCAAAATCGGTCAAAAAGTAAAGGCTAACCCCTTTACTTTTTTTTTCCAGATTTTTTTTCCAAAAATCAAATAAAATATTTTTAGCCAAAATACAGCCTTCTCCTTTTCACAGAAGGTCTAAAACGACTTTATTTAACCGTTTTTGACCCTAACTGAAAAGTTTCAAAAGTGACCAAAATCGGTCAAAAAGTAAAGGCTAACCCCTTTACTTTTTTTTTCCGGATTTTTTTTCAAAAAATCAAATAAAATATTTTTAGCCAAAATACAGCCTTCTCCTTGTCACAGAAGGTCTAAAACGACTTTATTTAACCGTTTGTCACCCTAACTGAAAAGTTTCAAAAGTGACCAAAATCGGTCAAAAAGTAAAGGCTAACCCCTTTACTTTTTTTTTTCCGGATTTTTTTCAAAAAATCAAATAAAATATTTTTAGCCAAAATACAGCCTTCTCCTTGTCACAGAAGGTCTAAAACGACTTTATTTAACCGTTTGTCACCCTAACTGAAAAGTTTCAAAAGTGACCAAAATCGGTCAAAAAGTAAAGGCTAACCCCTTTACTTTTTTTTTTCCGGATTTTTTTCAAAAAATCAAATAAAATATTTTTAGCCAAAATACAGCCTTCTCCTTGTCACAGAAGGTCTAAAACGACTTTATTTAACCGTTTGTCACCCTAACTGAAAAGTTTCAAAAGTGACCAAAATCGGTCAAAAAGTAAAGGCTAACCCCTTTACTTTTTTTTTCCGGATTTTTTTCAAAAAATCAAATAAAATATTTTTAGCCAAAATACAGCCTTCTCCTTGTCACAGAAGGTCTAAAACGACTTTATTTAACCGTTTGTCACCCTAACTGAAAAGTTTCAAAAGTGACCAAAATCGGTCAAAAAGTAAAGGGGTTAGCCCTTTACTTTTTTTTTCCGGATTTTTTTCAAAAAATCAAATAAAATATTTTTAGCCAAAATACAGCCTTCTCCTTGTCACAGAAGGTCTAAAACGACTTTATTTAACCGTTTGTCACCCTAACTGAAAAGTTTCATAAGTGACCAAAATCGGTCAAAAAGTAAAGGCTAACCCCTTTACTTTTTTTTTCCGGATTTTTTTCAAAAAATCAAATAAAATATTTTTAGCCAAAATACAGCCTTCTCCTTTTCACAGAAGCTCTAAAACGACTTTATTTAACCGTTTTTGACCCTAACTGAAAAGTTTCAAAAGTGACCAAAATCGGTCAAAAAGTAAAGGCTAACCCCTTTACTTTTTTTCCCCCGGATTTTTTTTCCAAAAATCAAATCAAATATTTTTAGCCAAAATACAGCCTTCTCCTTTTCACAGAAGGTCTAAAACGACTTTATTTAACCGTTTTTGACCCTAACTGAAAAGTTTCAAAAGTGACCAAAATCGGTCAAAAAGTAAAGGCTAACCCCTTTACTTTTTTTTTCCGGATTTTTTTCAAAAAATCAAATAAAATATTTTTAGCCAAAATACAGCCTTCTCCTTGTCACAGAAGGTCTAAAACGACTTTATTTAACCGTTTGTCACCCTAACTGAAAAGTTTCAAAAGTGACCAAAATCGGTCAAAAAGTAAAGGCTAACCCCTTTACTTTTTTTTCCCCGGATTTTTTTTCCAAAAATCAAATCAAATATTTTTAGCCAAAATACAGCCTTCTCCTTTTCACAGAAGGTCTAAAACGACTTTATTTAACCGTTTTTGACCCTAACTGAAAAGTTTCAAAAGTGACCAAAATCGGTCAAAAAGTAAAGGCTAACCCCTTTACTTTTTTTTTCCAGATTTTTTTCCAAAAATCAAATAAAATATTTTTAGCCAAAATACAGCCTTCTCCTTTTCCCAGAAGGTCTAAAACGACTTTATTTAACCGTTTTTGACCCTAACTGAAAAGTTTCAAAAGTGACCAAAATCGGTCAAAAAGTAAAGGCTAACCCCTTTACTTTTTTTTTCCGGATTTTTTTCAAAAAATCAAATAAAATATTTTTAGCCAAAATACAGCCTTCTCCTTGTCACAGAAGGTCTAAAACGACTTTATTTAACCGTTTGTCACCCTAACTGAAAAGTTTCAAAAGTGACCAAAATCGGTCAAAAAGTAAAGGCTAACCCCTTTACTTTTTTTTTTTCCGGATTTTTTTCAAAAAATCAAATAAAATATTTTTAGCCAAAATACAGCCTTCTCCTTGTCACAGAAGGTCTAAAACGACTTTATTTAACCGTTTGTCACCCTAACTGAAAAGTTTCAAAAGTGACCAAAATCGGTCAAAAAGTAAAGGCTAACCCCTTTACTTTTTTTTTCCGGATTTTTTTCAAAAAATCAAATAAAATATTTTTAGCCAAAATACAGCCTTCTCCTTGTCACAGAAGGTCTAAAACGACTTTATTTAACCGTTTGTCACCCTAACTGAAAAGTTTCAAAAGTGACCAAAATCGGTCAAAAAGTAAAGGGGTTAGCCCTTTACTTTTTTTTTCCGGATTTTTTTCAAAAAATCAAATAAAATATTTTTAGCCAAAATACAGCCTTCTCCTTGTCACAGAAGGTCTAAAACGACTTTATTTAACCGTTTTTGACCCTAACTGAAAAGTTTCAAAAGTGACCAAAATCGGTCAAAAAGTAAAGGCTAACCCCTTTACTTTTTTTTTCCGGATTTTTTTCCAAAAATCAAATAAAATATTTTTAGCCAAAATACAGCCTTCTCCTTTTCCCAGAAGGTCTAAAACGACTTTATTTAACCGTTTTTGACCCTAACTGAAAAGTTTCAAAAGTGACCAAAATCGGTCAAAAAGTAAAGGGGTTAGCCCTTTACTTTTTTTTTTCCAGATTTTTTTCCAAAAATCAAATAAAATATTTTTAGCCAAAATACAGCCTTCTCCTTTTCCCAGAAGGTCTAAAACGACTTTATTTAACCGTTTTTGACCCTAACTGAAAAGTTTCAAAAGTGACCAAAATCGGTCAAAAAGTAAAGGCTAACCCCTTTACTTTTTTTTTCCGGATTTTTTTCAAAAAATCAAATAAAATATTTTTAGCCAAAATACAGCCTTCTCCTTTTCACAGAAGCTCTAAAACGACTTTATTTAACCGTTTTTGACCCTAACTGAAAAGTTTCAAAAGTGACCAAAATCGGTCAAAAAGTAAAGGCTAACCCCTTTACTTTTTTTTTCCAGATTTTTTTCCAAAAATCAAATAAAATATTTTTAGCCAAAATACAGCCTTCTCCTTTTCCCAGAAGGTCTAAAACGACTTTATTTAACCGTTTTTGACCCTAACTGAAAAGTTTCAAAAGTGACCAAAATCGGTCAAAAAGTAAAGGCTAACCCCTTTACTTTTTTTTTTCCGGATTTTTTTTCAAAAAATCAAATAAAATATTTTTAGCCAAAATACAGCCTTCTCCTTGTCACAGAAGGTCTAAAACGACTTTATTTAACCGTTTGTCACCCTAACTGAAAAGTTTCAAAAGTGACCAAAATCGGTCAAAAAGTAAAGGGGTTAGCCCTTTACTTTTTTTTTTCCGGATTTTTTTCCAAAAATCAAATAAAATATTTTTTAGCCAA
This sequence comes from Paragorgia papillata, assembly GCA_035771165.1. Lineage (NCBI taxonomy): Eukaryota > Metazoa > Cnidaria > Anthozoa > Scleralcyonacea > Coralliidae > Paragorgia > Paragorgia papillata. The sequence continues at coordinate 1,460,537 of JAWNZC010000025.1, read as the reverse complement.
AATACAGCCTTCTCCTTGTCACAGAAGGTCTAAAACGACTTTATTTAACCGTTTTTGACCCTAACTGAAAAGTTTCAAAAGTGACCAAAATCGGTCAAAAAGTAAAGGCTAACCCCTTTACTTTTTTTTCCGGATTTTTTTCCAAAAATCAAATAAAATATTTTTAGCCAAAATACAGCCTTCTCCTTTTCCCAGAAGGTCTAAAACGACTTTATTTAACCGTTTTTGACCCTAACTGAAAAGTTTCAAAAGTGACCAAAATCGGTCAAAAAGTAAAGGGGTTAGCCCTTTACTTTTTTTTTTCCAGATTTTTTTCCAAAAATCAAATAAAATATTTTTAGCCAAAATACAGCCTTCTCCTTTTCCCAGAAGGTCTAAAACGACTTTATTTAACCGTTTTTGACCCTAACTGAAAAGTTTCAAAAGTGACCAAAATCGGTCAAAAAGTAAAGGCTAACCCCTTTACTTTTTTTTTCCGGATTTTTTTCAAAAAATCAAATAAAATATTTTTAGCCAAAATACAGCCTTCTCCTTTTTTTCAAAAGTGACCAAAATCGGTCAAAAAGTAAAGGCTAACCCCTTTACTTTTTTTTTCCGGATTTTTTTCAAAAAATCAAATAAAATATTTTTAGCCAAAATACAGCCTTCTCCTTTTCACAGAAGCTCTAAAACGACTTTATTTAACCGTTTTTGACCCTAACTGAAAAATTTCAAAAGTGACAAAAATCGGTCAAAAAGTAAAGGCTAACCCCTTTACTTTTTTTTTCCGGATTTTTTTCAAAAAATCAAATAAAATATTTTTAGCCAAAATACAGCCTTCTCCTTTTCACAGAAGCTCTAAAACGACTTTATTTAACCGTTTGTCACCCTAACTGAAAAATTTCAAAAGTGACAAAAATCGGTCAAAAAGTAAAGGCTAACCCCTTTACTTTTTTTTTCCGGATTTTTTTCAAAAAATCAAATAAAATATTTTTAGCCAAAATACAGCCTTCTCCTTGTCACAGAAGGTCTAAAACGACTTTATTTAACCGTTTCTCACCCTAACTGAAAAGTTTCAAAAGTGACCAAAATCGGTCAAAAAGTAAAGGCTAACCCCTTTACTTTTTTTTTCCGGATTTTTTTCAAAAAATCAAATAAAATATTTTTAGCCAAAATACAGCCTTCTCCTTTTCACAGAAGCTCTAAAACGACTTTATTTAACCGTTTGTCACCCTAACTCAAAAGTGACCAAAATCCGTCAAAAAGTAAAGGTTAACCCCTTAACATTTTGACCGATTTTTTCGAACTTTTGAAATAAAGTCAGACTAAAAATAACCTTTGTTGTGAGGTGTGGCAGTAATAATCTATATTTATAGTAGCTTAGCAGCATTATAAAGACCATATTGTAGTACCTTAATTCAGATTGTCATGATGATTGGTTGTGTTACTATTTTCGTTTTATTAAAATCACCTGAGACTCTATAACAGAACAGAGGGAAGAAAATGTTATTATGTTAGTATGTTATAGTCAAACCAGATGTTCTCTTGCATGTGACTTCACAATATTGATACGCAACATTACAATTTTAATTGATGGATTCAATCAGCAACCTGCAAACGCTTTATCACGATTCCTCAACGGATTGCCCTAAAAAATCGTTTTAAATGCCAAGCTTTGGATAATGTGAAATTATACATAAAGTCAGAGCCAAATTACCCTCAAGTACAACATCACATTTATGTGTTTTTCGATGTAATAAACCAATATTTTAAGCAATCCGTCGAGGAATCATGATAAAGCGTTTGCAAGTTGCTGATTGAATCAGCTAATCAAAATTACAATGTTGCGTATCAATATTGCAAATTTGTATGCAAGAGAACATCGGTTTGACTATAATATTCATTTATATGCATATCCAACCAACAAACCATTTTTTTAATGACTAACAGCATCAATATCAGCAACAATAAGTAATAGATACAGCATGAGCAGCCGAGCTGTACGGTCTGTTTTAGCCGAGAAAGTCAAAGCTAAAGTTTATGTAAATCAGGACGATGCTGTATCCGATTTACAACCGCTGCTACAGTATTGATTTATTTTGTGTTTTCATCATGAATTATTGAGTATTTTAAGACTTAATATGACATTAATCTTTTACCTTTTACAAATTCCACCCCAGCCTACTACCAGTAAAAAGCAATTACTGTATCTTATACCATACAATTTTACTCGTCAAAGAAAGAGCCCTCAGACAACTAGGCTCAATTTCCAGCCTTATCTTGGGCCATGGGATAATTATACCCACCCCTAAATTGGTGGATATATCCTGTGGCCCAAGATAAGCAATGAGATAACTGAGTTCCCTTACCAGATCTTTCAATAATTCACAACCAAGTCCTCCAGCTCCAACAACAAGTATTTGTGTCGTTTCTTCTACAAACTCAAACACCTACAGTACAAACACATCATTTTAATGTACAGTTTAATACAAAATAATGACAATTTAGAAGTAACATTTTGCATTTTGATAGCTTCTTAATAAAAAATAAATTTACACTGCACAAAAAATTTCCAGATTTCTGGTACGCTTCCCAGTCAGCCCACAAGCACACAAAATTTCCAAATTTTTTGTTCACTCCCCAGCCAGCCCACGAGCGTACAAAATTTCCAGATTTTTTGTACGATCCCCAGTCAGCCCATGCGCGTACAAAATTTCAAGATTTTCTGTACACTCCCCAGCCAGCCCACGAGTGTACAACATTTCCAGATTTTTTGTATGCTCCCCAGCTAGCTCACGAGTGTACAGTGGAGCCTCGTTATAACACAGTAGTTGGGGTCCTTAGTGGTAACCATGTTTAATGAAGTGTGTTATAGCTGATAGTGGGATTTTACTGGATACCGGATTCTGGTATCCAGCACATCCCTACATAAAAGCGTATCAAATTAGTCACTATTATGAAAGTAGCCTATGTCGGTTGACACTAATTGACAGGCAGATACTATAAGGATTAGAGGATTGCGCAATATTCAGTCATAGGCCAATCATTGGGACATCTTTAATTATGCCTCTTCAGTTGCATGACCACTTGACTATCATTAGACACTCAATATATACCACTAACCTTTATATCAGCAGTTTGGACTTCAAAAAGTTTGACTTGAGTATAGTGACGTGGATGTGCAGGTATAATTCATGAGTTTTCCCTGCCCACCCGCTTTATATGATGGATGACGATACAAGACGCCACCACCAGCAACAAGGTTCAGGAAGATGGCACTTAATTACGCGAGGATAGCCTTGGCCACAACCTTGGCTGTACTTGGCGTCGTATTCATCCTCTACATCGCAACCGTAGCGACGAACATGAAGGAGGAAACGAAATATCGATTACTTGTCGTCCAAGGCGTGGTACTCGCGCAATTCTTGTTCTTTTTCTTCGCTAAATACACGTGGTCTCACATCTACACGGCTACATCAACTTCCCTGTACACTTCGGGAACTACTAGGAGTAGTTTAACCAGAAAGCTATTATTTCTTCCCCTGGCGTTTGTCTTGACTATGGCGCAATTTAGTATTATCAGTGGATATGTTTTATCCAACGTCGAGCCACATTGGTTTGCAGTTCTAACTTTTTCATGCTTCGGCATAATGTTGATAATGGTGACACTGGTATTCATCTCTCAAATTCTAGATAGGCTATTAGCTCTTTTAAATTTTCACCGTGGCCGACGTCCTTCGTCTCCGGCCGTTTTCAAGTCATTCTGTATACTAGTTCTCACCGCTGTGTTCGCAATTTCGGCCTTTTTCAATGCAGCTCAGCCGCCAGCCGTAAAGTCGTTTCGAATTCCTGTTGTTAATCTACCGGAGTGTTTCAAGGGGATGACGTTTCTGCAACTGTCCGACCTTCATATTGGCCCAACCGTCGGCAAAACTCAAGTCGAGTTCATTGTGGAGCTTAGCAACAAGCTCAAACCCGATGTTGTACTGTTTTCTGGCGACTTGGTGGACGCCCCGTTGCAAATAAAACCAGCAGTGAAACCATTAGAGAAGTTGAACGCAAAATATGGCACGTTCTTCGTAGCAGGTAGGTTACAGGCCAACGGCCCACCGGGTGAAATGACCCTGTGAGCAAAGATCTCCGGGGGCATATTCCTGTCCAATTTTGAAAATTCCCATTCTCCAGTACTGGCATCTAACTCCGTGCTTTGAATTTGATTGGTCTAGTATTAAATCATGCTTCCTATTGGTTGTTGAGAAAGCATAAACCAATCAAATTCAAAACAGGAAGTTTGCAACAAATTTCATCAAATGTATTGGTCAGGTTGAGGAACTGGATTGCAGGTGAAAACAATATTGCATGAAACAATATTTTAGGAACACTTCTACTGCCACAACAGTAACTAACAAATATCATGCATTTTCAGTCATGGAGCAAGTAGATGCACAAAATTGTCATAAATTTCTTATATGGAGTATCACAAATATTGACGGTACTGAAAAAGATGGTGGCAATACATTTAACCACAATGCTTTGCGACCTCAAATAACAACTAAACATTGTTTATCATGCTAACCAAAGTTGATCATTTTAAAACCATATATCTTCCAATAATTCTGCAAGAAACAATATTTACTGCACGCAAAGGATTGTGGTTAAATGTACAAGTCCCCATCTTTTTCAGTACTGTCAATTGAGGTTTGCTTGTTGTTTTTTCAGGCAATCATGATTTTTATACTGGGTATATTGATGAATGGATGAAGGAACTGCACCTTCTAAATATTACGATTTTGCAGAATCGGTTTGTACCGTTGGTTTCTGGTCATCCGTCTTGTTCAAATGAAAAAATTTACCTTTCTGGTGTGTTCGATAAAGAGGGAAGTTTGCTAAGGTGAACATTTAAAGTATAGTAAAGGAAGGGAGAAAGGAAGGAAGAAAAGGAGGGAGGGAGTTGGGGGAAAGGAAGGGAGGGAAGGAAGGAGGGAGGGAGGGAGGGAAGGAAGGAAGGAGGGAGGGAGGGAGGGGAGGAGGGAAGGAAGGAATGAGGGAAGGAACAAGGGAGGGGAGGAGGGAAGGAAGGAACGAGGGAAGGAAGGAAGGAGGGAGGGATGGGAGGAGGGAAGGAAGGAAGGAAGCAAGCGAGCAAGGAAGGAAGGAAGGAAGCAAGCAAGGAAGGAAGGAAAGGAGGAAGAGAGAAAAAAAGGAAGGAATGTAGGAATGAAAAAAGGATGGAGGGAGTTGGGGGAAAGGAGGGAGGAAAGGAAGGAAGCAAGGGAAAAAGGAAGGAAGCAAGGGAAAAAGGAGGGAAGCAAGCAAGGAAGGCAGGCTGGCAGGTTGGAACGAAGAAAGGCATGAACGAAGGAGGGAAGGACGGATGGAAGGAAGGTTTTTCAAGTTTATATGCCAATACACCTCCAAACCGGTAACATAAGTATTTTTATTTTAATAAATTAAGATCACCAGAGCATGGCGAGAATTTATCAAAAGCATTAAATGGTCGTGAACCAGGAGTGCCAACCATCCTCTTAGCTCACCGGCCAAGCGTGGGAAAGGCAGCTATAAACCAGTTCAAGGATGTCGCACTAGCGTTGTGTGGCCACACTCACGGAGGTCAAATGTTCCCCTTGAGTCTCTACCATTACATTATGGAACCATATTTCTCTGGTCTGTACAAAGTTGGCCAAGGCAGCAGTTATGTTTACGTCTCTTCCGGTGCCTTTTACTGGGGTATGCCTATGCGGCAGTTCTCCAGGGCAGAAATTGCCCTTTTTAGATTAGAGCAGCTTGTAGAGTGAACGAAAGAAAAAAACAACCTACGGCCAAATCAAGGGTTTTCGCAGGTCAGCACTACATCATGGTCGAGGTACAGACAAATGCGCCTGAAATCTTTCAGTACGGCGGAAAACTTGCGAGTTATACTACCAAAAAAGGTTGTTTGGAAGGCGGCCAAACGTTAATGTTTCAATGACGTCAAGCTTAAGGGCCTTGTCCACACGTATCCATTTTCGTTTGAAAACGCAACTTTTTTCGTTCTCCGTTTTAAAAAAAATCCGCGTCCACACGAGAACAGGAAAACAGCGTTCTCAAAAAGTTCCACTTTGGAGACCGTCTTCGAAAAGTTCCGTTTTTGATAACCGCTTCATCGTTTTCGTGTGGACGGAAGGCCAATCCGTAACAAAAAAGTTGCGTTTTCAAAAAAATCCGGATACGCGTGGACGGGGTCTTAGGAATGCAACAAAGAAATCCTTTGTCTTCTTCTAATTTTCCCGTGCATGTTGATGAGGGAAAATTAGAAGACAAAGAAATCCTTTGTCTTCTTCTAATTTTCCCGTGCATGTTGATGAGGGAAAATTAGAAGACAAAGAAATCTTTTGTCTTCTTCTAAATTTCCCGCTTGCATATATTTTCCCTCATCAACATGCACGGGAAAATTAGGGCCTGTTCACATGAGGCGAGTTATCTCGGGGGGTAGCGTTATCCCTATCCCCCGAGATAACTCGGTGTTAGTTTATTTCCATGTTAAAAAAGTAAACCGTTCACATGAGACCGAGATAACTCGGGGGATAGGGATAACTCGGTCGGAGCGATAGGGTAACCCTAGCCCCCGAGTTATCCCTACCTCCATGTGAACGCTTTCACCCGAGTTATCTCGGGGGGTAGGGTCAACTTAGGCATGCGTATTTATCCTGTTGCTCGGGATAACTCGGGGTGAAGCGTTCACATGAAGCTAGGGTTATCTCGGGGGCCAGGGACAACTCGGTAGTTACGTTTTATCATGTGAAACAGGGACAACTTGGACCCTAGCCCAGGGGCGGCGTGGCTCTCAAATAGGGCCCGGGAAATGATATGCTAGGGGCCCACTTTTAGGGGGGGGGGGGGGGTGTAAAATTGGGGTGTGGAAACAGCTACCAATAAAAAGGATAAATTGTAAATGAGAATGCAGAAACTTTATATTCATTAAGCTAAAAACCTAGAAGAAACTGTATTTAGTGTGATTACATAATGGCATGTGCGTCTTTAATATTTACTCTAATATTTACTCTGATGGTGGAAATAGTTTGTTCGGGTTGATTTGAGCTAGAGAACACTTCGTTGACTTTCGATGCTGCATCGCCATCAATTTCCTCAAGTTTATCATTTGAAGTTGGCAGAATTCCTAACGTGTTAGCTGTTGCTAGCTCGTCACCTGGGCCAAGCGGAGGTGGGATTTCTACACAAAATGTCACTAGGTCAGACTTATTTATTTCGTCATTGCGCATTTTCAACGAGCACGTAAACAAGACTCGTCATTTTCGATAATCTGTCATTCTGTCTTAACTTCCAATAGTGTAATAGCGCAGGAGATGAAATTCACACATATGTCAGATGATTGAAATTTGAAATTCTACCCGGCATTTGGGCGGAAACTACCGAAGAGTGTTGCGCCCGCGGCACAACTTCGCTCAGGTTTCATACAAATTATATACCGTAATAACCGTATAGCGGTATATAGAAACTTAGAAATTTAAAAACGAATGAAACAATAATATATTTGCGGTTCCTATCAAGTTTTTGAGTGAATGCGCAAAAGAAAGCTGGTGTAGACCGCCGTAATGTATTTCAGAATTTGAAGTTTTCTATTTGCGCGAGCGCAGGTGGCGGTCGGCCTAGCCTGCAAAGCAGGCGCTTTATTTATTTTTTTTCGCGTTATTTTTTACGGTCGGCCCGAACTTAAGTGCCTAACAAAGCTTAACTCAAGCGCTTCAACATTAGATTACCTAAATTGAAAAATCAATTTAATAACTAGGCCTATATCACTATATCACTAAACATACTTTAAGTCTTTAACCAATATGTAGTAATAAAGATACAAATAAATAAGTTGCCGAGCTGTTGTAAGGTAAGCCTTTAGCCATGGGCACAATTTATTATAAATTACCTGTTGAGACTGTTGTTTCATTGGCTTTGAAGAAGGACGTTAGCGGTTTCACATTCTTCGAGCTTTCAAATAAGAGCTTTGTTTCTTGTTCTCGTCGCTTTTGAGACCCACTTTTATGTTTTTTCTTGGGAAGAACATTCCCAGAATCACGCGTACTATGCGCTCTTTTGTCAGCCATTCACAGTCAATGACTACGGCATATTTATGGTTTCAATACGCGCAAATGCGCAATGAAATAATGTGAACTATGTTACTCAGACCGGAAGTATATGCTTGACGGGTACCGCAGGGCTCGGGGCCCTAGCTGGCCAATAGTTGCAGCCATGACTTAGCATCGTTACTCGTCAGTGAAATATAATTGGCAACCTGCAGGGCCTCCAGCACTGAGCACACAGCAGTTTTAAATTTCACAAGTATACACGTTTACGCGCAAACGCGCTTTCGCACACGACCGAACGCTTTACTCCAGGGCCGTTTTACACATCATCGGGGCCCATCTTTCTTCAAATTTTTAGGGCCCACCAGCTAGAATTCTAGGGGCAAATGGGGCCCACCAGGCTATAAATCCTTGGGGCCCACCGGGAAATTTCCCGGTCTCCCGGTGGGCCACGCCGCCCCTGCCCTAGCCCCCGAGTTATCCCTACCCCCCGAGATAACTTGCCTCATGTGAACAGGCCCTTAGATGCAACTTCTCTGATCAACTGTGTAAATTTCCTGTCGATAAGATTCTCAAAGTTTTCCTCGGCGATCATAATATTACAAACTAATAACATGACTTTTCGGGAAATTAGCGATTAAATTTCCCCTTTGCAGATGTCTCACTTCGTTATTATTGATATGGATGCTATATAAAGTGAATAGTTGAATGCCAAAATATTTTCTGACTTTTATTTGTTGTTATATTCAGAGGTTTGTATTTCCAAAATGGTGATGAGGATGACGTCAATGTAGGCATTTGTGTGTGTGTGTGTTGTTTTTTTCTTCTTATGATAAACCGCTTGAAGATTTTAATGAAAAAATGATAATACAGAATATACTATTCAAGTATTCCATTAACTTGTGAATTGGGTAATAGGGACTTTAAGATGCTAGGACGACGACGGCAGTTAAAAAGCAATTCAAATTTTAGTATTAAAAAGAAGTCACGGTTAACTGACTACTGTATTCAATACTTGAAGCTTGTTTTCTAATTTTTAAGTGTTAAAACGGTTGCAGTGTCTGTGTTGAGGCAATCTCAGACAACATTTCTCATCACCCCACGAATCAACGTCGTCCTGAAGACGTGAAAATGCTCTGAGTGGCGTTGTATACAGAGCGAGGACGGTGTTCAGATTACTCTTGGGACTAGAAATTATTCATTATCTTTGTTTTGCAAGAAGAATGCTTTCGTTTGAAGGACGTCATCCTCGAAGCTGCCGTCCTACAGTGTGTATCAAAAAAATTCGAACCCTTAGAAAATGAATTAGCATTCTTTTCAAACAACCTATTGTAGTAGTTTGAAAGCCCTAAGCACTTCGCTGAACCCACAGATGCGTAAAACACACGGTCTTATACACCTGGGAAATTAAGATAACTTGAAGTGTATGCATGGTGAAAGTATTTAAAAGCTTTTTCGCTTCGTTTAACTTATGTGCTGATTAATTTATAACGCAGCGCTTTTAGGGCTTTCAAACTACTACAATAGGTTGTTCGAAAAGAATGCTAATTCATTTTCTAAGGGTTCGAATTTTTTTGATACACACTATAGATCTTAAGGTCCCTAATATTTCTGCTGTAACGGAACACTGCGTATGCAAATTATGCCTACATAGACGTCATCCTCATTACTATTTTGGAAATACAAACCTCAATATAACAACAAATAAAAGTTCAAATCAAATATTTTGGCATTCAACTACATACACATTAAATAGAATCCATATTTGGGTTTATAAGCACTTCAAGATTTATTTGATATGGAAATGATCGTAATTTTGACGGTCACATTGAAGAATGTGTTGAAAACCCCCGTATATTTTCAGGATGCTGAAACAAAATCACTTGAATCTGTGGTATAGTTGTATTCTATGCGACGATCCTAAACGTACGAAGTTTCAACTTTCAAGTGATTCAATGTGATAATGGGACGTGCTTATGTAGGTTTTAGTCAATTTTCTATCTTAAGTTAGGTGAACAATGTCTGAAATGTAGTTAGGAATTTTACATACAATTTAGTTTTCATATGCATAAGAATTTTTATAGTAATAATATAGAGGGCAAAATTACTCGAATATGATAGGGCAAAATTACTTGCACTTGATTGGTTCCTTGATCAGCAGTTCTTGCATGTGATTGGTCGCTTGGTTACTTAGCAACAGTGAACCTCAGAGGACTGACCTTTTTTCAACAAATCTGCAAGGTTTTTCGGTCTGAAAATGCTTTTCTGTTTACTTTGAACTAATTTAAACCGTATTGAAAGAGTGTAAATTATTAGTGAAAATGAATACACTAGAAAATTTACGAACTTTTGCCTGTGTTTACAAAAAGAAAGCTACAGGCACAGCGATAGAGCGAGGGAAATTTGGAATGTTGCCGAGCATCGACCGTGATAAGATAAGAGCTTCGACATTTTCTGGACATAACATAGCTCTTAAATAATTTTGCCCGCTATATTATTAACACCTAATCACATGAGTTCTCGTAAAATTAAGGTTTAATTTCACTTGTGTGTTCAAAATCTCGTCGCTTCGCGACTCGGGCAATTTTGTAAAATTTTGAAAACACTCGTGAAATTAAACCTTAATTTTCCTCGGCCTCATGCGATTACCTATACTAATTTATAAATTTTAGAAATATACAAATTTTATATATCGTCATTATTATTGTAGAAACATTTTAGATTTATGAATTCTAATTCCTGATTGTAAATATTACGCATAATTGGGATTCACCCTGTGAAGCAAATTATTATACATTTTTTCCAAATTCTTGATTATAATTGGTTAGAAAGTTGATGAGAATTCTTGATATCGGCACTTTTAGTCGTATTTGCCGCTGTGATTGTCAGATTAGCAGATGCTAATCATGCTATTATCTGTAGTTTCTGGAGGTATTATCTGTATCAGTTAATTAACAGTAAATAACTTATGCAATTACCGAGGTGGAGGCACAGGGAGCCCATCTTGGCAGCGCGTGGGCACCTGTGGCGGACTCGAAAGACGCGCGGGGGACTGTGGCAGGGGATTTAAAAAAACGAACAACGGTTACCGGAAGCGGGAAAAAAAGGCGGAAAACGAGGGGAAAGGGGGGAGGGAGAGGAAAAAATATTTTCCTTAACACACCAACGATCGAGTGTGCCACAGTGCCCCGCGCGTCTTTCGAGTCCGCCACAGGGTGCCCACGCGCTGCCAAGATGGGCTCCCTGTGGTGGAGGTAAGTAACCTACAGTGCTGTAAAAGTTACATAATTTTTGTACCTAGTTACAGTTACATCGTTAGAAAAGTAACTAGTTACCGATAAAAGTTACAATGAAAAGAAAGTAACTAGTTACAGTTACAAAGTTACTTCACACTGCATAATGACTTTTTGAAATAGCATCAATTTTAGGATATTCCAAATATTTTACACCCAGCTACACACGTTTAGTGACCAGTTATGGCTACATACATGCAAGTGCAAATATTAAGTATTTTCGACAAGCACTCTCAAAGAAAATCATACTTTTCTAAAAAAGTCATTATGCAATGTGATGTCATAAGTATGACATTCGCATATCAAACAAACCTGAATATCTCAAGAATGAAGAAAGGAAACGAAATTCTACGAAATATGTTACGTTGTCATTTTAACTGTTCTTTCAAATGCAATCATATAAAACTGGAGTGAAATTTCGCTGCAGTGGCTCTTTAAGAACAGCATACAATCTAGAGAGGAATACGTCCGATCTCCAACTCATGTTAAGATTGTTTTGTTTTGCGAGGCAAATTCTGAAACTATGAGATGAACTCTATTCAGTCTGATACAATTGTAATTATAAACTAGGTAATACTTACTGAGCAGATTCTAGACTGAAAGTTAAATTGGTATTTCCTTCAAACCATTTTTTCGTCCATTTTTGTTTCGTAATAAATACGGAAAACTATAGGTTTCGGAGAAGTTGAATCAGCAACGGCAATTTCATGCCCTTCAGTAATGCCAAGTTCTATAAACAAATTAATGATAAAAAAACAACTTAATATATAAAGGCACAAGGTTGCTACATAACAATTTATACTTGATCTGTCTTCTGTTCTGTTCTGTTCTGTTCTGTCTTGTCCCTGTCCCTGTCCCTGTCCCTGTCCCTGCCCGTGGCCTGTCCTGTCCTGTCTTGTCTTGTCTTGCCCTGTCCTGTCCTGTCTTGTCTTGTCTTGTCTTGCATCCTGTCTGTCTGTCTGTCTGTCTGTCTGTCTGTCTGTCTGTCTGTCTGTCTGTCTGTCTGTCTGCCTGCCTGCCTGCCTGCCTGCCTGCCTGCCTGCCTGCCTGCCTGCCTGCCTGCCTGCCTGCCTGCCTGCCTGCCTGCCTGCCTGCCTGCCTGCCTGCCTGCCTGCCTGCCTGCCTGCCTGCCTGCCTGCCTGCCTGCCTGCCTGCCTGCCTGCCTGCCTGTCTGTCTGTCTGTCTGTCTGTCTTCAACACCCTACATTATTTTCTCGAACCTTTTAGTTTCTTTTCTAAGTTAGGTCTTGTCATTTGCTCAATGGAAGGAACACTCTTAAATGAAAATAAAGAACATATTTAAATCTTTGAAAGTTTTCATGGCGATAATGTAATATAGATAGGTTTTGTGGAAACACCAAAAAAATAAAATATTACGTTTATTTATTATTAAATATTAGCAAATAAATATTTTACGTCGTGTTTCCACAAAACTTATCTATATTAAAAAACATATTATTTGATCATTTTGAAGCGGAGATGATCTAAGATGATATTGTACATACAGTACAATTCGTGCACAAAAAAGGAACAGCATGTTAGGCATCAACGTTTAATAAAAAAAATTAACTAATTATATGTCTCACCTGCATATATAATGTTTTATTTTTTCCATTTATTGATGTCGTAATGCCAGGAGCTTTCATTTGACTACAAACCAGTAAAGATAAAACAAAAATAATAGTACAGTTAAACTGAGGGCGCACGCAAAACGATCAGAAACAGAACCATACTATTCTGGTAGTTATATAACAGGAAAGTGTTGTGTGGAGCTCGTTTCATTGACTGCTGAGCAGTCCGAATCCTACGATATTGATCCCTGGGTCAATAGTCCCGATTCTACGATATTCATTCCCGGGTCAATATGCCTTTTTCTCGGAACGGTAGGTTTTGGCGGGAAAATTAGTATTCATTTCTTTTGAATTTTCTTCATGAATTATTAGACCCCGTTTACACGGTACCGGACGAATTCGGAACCGGTCTCGAATTAGTACGGTTCCGCCTGTTTACACGGAAGACAAATTCGGAACCGGTCTCGAATTAGTACGGTTCCGCCTGTTTACACGGAAGAAACTTTCGCAACCGGTCTCGAATTCGTCCGGTACCGTGTGAACGTAGTCTTAACGAATTTGATAAATATAAATAAAAGAGAACTACTGTATGTATTTTCGTTCAAATATTCCATTCAAATATTCCAAACAATATATGCTAGAAGTTTATATATAGTGTTAGCTTTCTTTAAAGCCGTTTATGACCTAAAAACACGACAAAAAAGCCGAAATGGTGTAAACAAGAGGCGAACACGAAAACAACGTTCAAATCTTGAAAATAAAATTAATTCAGAATAAATTCCTTTATTAACCTCATTTTCCAAAACGGGAAAATATCTGAAATTCTATTCCGTACAGATCTCGCACTTTTATTTACTGTAGTTGTAATTGCGAATTAATTACTCACTACATTTGATTTTCAACCAAGTAATCCAACAACGTTTGAAGAGTGTCTTCGTGTGAGAACGTGAGCCTCTGCGGGATACGACCACATGCAGAGCAGTCGTCCTGTAAGTGTTCAAAACACGATGTTAAAGGCAAAAATACAGTAGAAAATATGTAGAAGGGAAAAGGTCTGACTCGCTGCATTATTTCAAAAATACCTAAAAATTTGAAGTTGTTCTAAACGGTTCTAAAGGTTGTAATAGTAAAATACTAAAAACTTATTTACCGTCATTGAGTTTGAACAATAGATTACAGAATGTGAAAAAGTTTATAAAATCTCCTGGGATTTTAAGCGTATATGAAATGAAAATTAAGTTTGTCTTATTTGGAAGAACTCTTAAAATTATAAAATAACATCTTATACAGTTTCTCCGTATCTCACTTCGTTCTTGCGAAAATAGGATTTGTTTGGTATGCAAATAACCCATTGTATACGTCACACATTGTAAACTACCAGTGTGACGTATGCAGTGGGTTACTTGCATATCAAACAAATCTTATTTTCTCAAGAACAAAGTGAGATGTGGGAAAACTGTATTTATAAGTAAACACATGGTTTTGAGGGATATTAGTGATTAAATGTCCCCGAAAGCCGAGGGAGGGTTCCACAAAACCCTCCCGAGGCTTGAGGGGTCATTTAATCACTAATGGCCCTCAAAACCATGTGTTTACTTTGTAATCACATTGTCACCGAGGAAATAAACAAGACAATGGATGCTTTTGTTTTGTAAAATCTCTTTATCGAATTGGTTCAGTGAATCTGGGTATAAATTTGGTTTGCAAATACAGTATTTTTTTATTCGGAATGAATGATGGCTCTTCGTTTTTCCTTTGTGAGCGACAAGGAAGTTTCGAAAGTAAGAGAAGATCGACTGCCTTTAGCCACAAAACGACATACAAGTTGGAGTAGCAACGTATACGAACACCCAAATGACAAGATTGCCGTATCGAATGTTTTATCCCGTTCAAAGAGTGTAGTAGCTGGTTCTGTTGAGAAAAATGTAGTTGTTAGTTCGTCGAGTTGTAGTAACAGCGTTCAACTAAATAAGGATCAGGATAGTGATGATTTGTTGTTAATGAAAGCGTGTGAAGATTATGAAAAGAGTGTTTCGAATATTCATTTAGGTGGAATATTTCAGGGAGCTAGTCTTCAAAATGTCAGCATCAATATTAATATTAATAAGTGAAACAATAAACACTTGAAAATTTGTGTGTAAATGAATTTGTTCTTTGAAGCGTATTATTAATAAATAGTAATGAGGGATGTTTACTCTAAATGTCCCTCGTCCAGTATTGATGAGGGAAATACGACAGTAAACGTCCCTGTTAAAACAAAAGAAACCGAGGTGACTATGTTATTATAACTACTTAATAACCGAGAATGAGGTCTTTACGGTAAAATATTAAACATAGGTCTTGCTGTATTGACCGAGCGATAGCGAGGTTAATACGCTCAAGACCGAGGTTTAATATTTTACCGTAAAGTCCGACCGGTCGAGGTTATTAAGTAGTTTATTATATGGCACTTTTTATTTCAAAATCAATCTTGTATTTCTTGGTCTTCGCTTCCTTTAAGGAAGAGATTTTACCGGAAGTAATCCGTGTCATATAATAAAAGGTGTTATTTAATAATTTGACGGAGTTTCTCCAAATAATAAGACAAATTTAATTTTCATTTCCTAGACACTTAATAATGATTTCGCTGACCACAACATCTTAAAACTAAAAAGTAAAGTAATTTAAGTATGAAAAAATCATTTCACAAATTTTAGCTACTGTACAATGTACCTTTTTTTCTGCTTCAAATGTGTAAGTGTATAAACCATCAGAGTCATTGAACACCATATAATTATTTAATGGATTACAACAACTATATAATAAAGAACAACCCAATGACAAAGAATTATATTATATGTTAAAAATCATTTTATATAATATTGATATTATAATCGAAGACACTAACTTTGTTGCTAGTTTGAAAACCTCCAGTGCACAACTAGCTGGAAAGAAATTAAAACATCAATTAGTCCAATCGTATGGTACATGATTATGCCGCATGGTATATAGGTTGTATGGTATGGTGCATGGTATGGTACATGGTATGGTACACAGTATGGTGCATGGTATGGTACATGGTACAAAAATGTACGTATGTGCTTCAATATAATGCAGCTGATCCAGCTAAGCCTAAGCTCCTGAGTTTCAGCAATAGCCTCAGTTATTATCAATAACTTACCTGCTATAACAGCATTGGTTGATGCTACTGCTGGAATAATACGCTTGATAACACCTGGTAACAAAAGAGAATTTAAAAGATGTCCAAATAAGGATCCAAACAAACTTTATGTGCATGATATGGTACATGGTATGGTGCATGGTATGGTGCATGGTATAGTGCATAGCATGGTACATGGTATGGTGCATGGTATGATGCATGGTATAGTGAGTGCATGGTATAGTGCGTGGTATGGTGCATGGTATGGTGCATGGTATAGTGCATAGCATGGTACATGGTATGGAGCATGGTATGGTGCATGGTATGATGCATGGTATAGTGCATGGTATAGTGCATGGTATGGTGCATGGTATGATGCATGGTATGATGCATAGTATGGTGCATAGCATGGTACATGGTATAGTGCATGGTATGGTGCATGGTATAGTGCATAGCATGGTACATGGTATGGTGCATGGTATGATGCATGGTATGGTGCATGGTATGGTGCATGGTATGGTGCATGGTATGGTGCATGGTATAGTGCATAGCATGGTACATGGTTTGGTGCATGGTATGATGCATGGTATAGTGCATAGCATGGTACATGGTATGGTGCATGGTATGATGCATGGTATGGTGCATGGTATGGTGCATGGTATGGTACATGGTATGATGTGTGGTATGGGACATGGTATGGGACATGGTATGGTGCATGGTATGGTATTATAACATGGTGCATGGTATGGTACATGGTATGATGTGTGGTATGGGACATGGTATGGGACATGGTATGGTGCATGGTATGGTATTATAACATGGTGCATGGTATGGTATTATAGCATGGTGCATGGTATGGTACATGACATGGTACATGTTATGGTGTATGGTATGGTGCATGGTATGGTATGGTACAATATGGTGTAGTGCAATTAGTATAGTACTTGGTACAATGCATGGTAAATATTATGGTACATGGCAGTTTTGTACAGGGATGTTGTTGTGGTATTGTACCTTGTGTAAGTCTGTAAGTTACTCCTTTTATGTTATATTCTTGTGATCTTTTCAATGCCTTGTCAAAAATCCACTGTACATGATCAGGATTGTCACCATCAACACCAACTGTATCTTAAATATATGTCAATAAAATACATTTAATACACTAAGTGTGGGGAAGCTTGATTTCCAGTCAGTTTTGCAATGGAAAAGTCATTTTCTTTGTTCTATGAGCTCTTAGACAAAACTAAATAAATGTACTTAATTCAGTTCAGTAGTTACAGCAAAGAAAAACTGTCTGTGTACAAAGTTCCACTGGTTGGAACACAGGCTCAAGGTACTGTAGTTCAGAAAACTCCAATTGTACAGAGCTGAATAGGTAGAACAGGGCTTGAAATTTGCGGCATCCCGATATCCACGGGATACTAGATTTTCGTTTTTCATAGTAGAAGTCTTAACTTCAATATCCCAACGGGATACAATAAAAATTTCGATGGCGCACAGCCACATAATCGGAAGTAACGTCTTACAATGTAACGTTGAAATCTTATAATGTAGCGTAACGTCTTATTTTATTTTATTTTATTAAGCTTTCATTGTACAATAACTAATATAAACGAAAATTACATGTACAACGAGGCAAGTTTACAACAGGTATATACCCAACAAGGTAAACTGCAATGTAATGTAACGTAACGTCTTAAGCCCCAATCAAACGAGAACGCAAGTCATTGCAAGTTGGCAGTCACGCTATCTCAGCCAGCCGCTATGAATAATTTCTCGAAAATATCATGTACCGTGACAAAGTTAAAACTAATGTTTAAAACACTCATGAAACCTTTATTTTGTTAATTTGGGTGTTCGAACGACCGCCACAGAAATTCTGACTGCCAACTTGCGATGACTTGCGTTCTCGTTTGATTAGGGCTTTACAATGTAACGTAACTTTTTATAACTGATGTAGCGTAACGTCTTACAATGCGTAACGTCTTATAATGTAACGTAAGGCAGGCAAGTTGAGAAGTTTAGTATTTAAAAAAGTGGGATACTAGATTTCAAGGAGGGATACCAAATTCAGAAACCTGGTATCCCACTTGGATACTGCCGAAAATTGAAAATTTCGAGCCCTGTAGAAAGTGGAGCAAACTGAATTGGCAAACAAAATAGTATCAAGTATACCTCCATAAGGCTTCTGCTCCGGCCACTGAAAAACTTTTGCATATTCAATACAGTGCTCAGGTAGTCTTGGAGTAGAAGCAATGGTACACATTGGATAGTTGACCTTTAACATGACCAAAACAAAACTTAATTAGCCTGAGCACTAAGAGCAGAATCAAGCTTAAACACAGTCACTTTACTTTCAAATACTTTACCTGAGGTGGGAAAAGATCCAAAGTACACTCAATACACGCAGTGATACCAGGAATTATAACTCTTGCATTGCCTTTAAAAGCTACATGTGGGTGGGTGAAGTAAACAAGATTCAATTATGGTATTAATAGACATCTAACGAACGGCTCTGTAAAATAGTAAAAGCTGTCTTTAATGCTTTAAAGGACATTGGCAATAAAAATTAAGTTTGTCTAATTTGAAAGAACTCATAAAATTGTAATAGAAGATCCGTATACTGTATTTTTATCTAAACAGTGGCATGCCTGTAAACTAGCTGGATTAGCTAAGCGCATTTGACCACTTTAAATAAAATTGTATTGTACAGTAATAAAACTATTATTATGTATAGTTAATACACCACATCAATATTCTGATATTACATGATTGTTGATCACACCTTCTGTTCCTCCATCGATCATGGGAATTATTGTGCTTTGATCTACATTTCCATCTTCATCATAATCAAGTAAACTAACCTAAGAAACAAATGAACAACCAAAATAAATACACATACCAAAACTTATATGCAAGATGTACATGCACAGATGCACAGTGAATGAATAAATGAATGAATGGACAAATGAATTAATGACTATTAAATAAATTAATAAATCAATGAATAAATGAATGAACAAAGGAATTAATGACTATTGAATAAATTAATGAATGAATGAACAAATGAATGAATATAAATCAATGAATGAATGAATGAATGAATGAATGAATGAATGAATGAATGAATGAATGAATGAATGAATGAATGAATGAATGAATGAATGAATGAATGAATGAATGAATGAATGAATGAATGAATGAATGAATGAATGAATGAATGAATGGACAAATGAATTAATGACTATTAAATAAATTAATAAATCAATGAATAAATGAATGAACAAATGAATTAATGACTATTGAATAAATGAATGAATGAACAAATGAATGAATATAAATGAATGAATGAATATACAGTAAGTGAATAACTATATTTAATAAGGATAAACAGTCAACACCAATACAACACAACACAACACAAATTAAAGGTTAATGAGAGTGCCCACAGTGACATCATTGTTACAAGTACTTGGGGTAATAATTTTTACTAATTACTGTCTAGTACATACCAGCATACCATTAATCCACCTTCTAGCCACAACAGAATCCAAGCCACAAACAATAATATGAAATCCTGTAAAAAGACTCACATTACTCATAAGACTTTAACCTCAGATCTATATCTTAGTAGTCTCCTGCTGTTGTATTCACATTACAGTACAAGCAGAATAAAAATATAGATTAATAGCAAAACATTTTTTACCGTACTGGTTCATTTACTAACCTCGGTAGAAGTCATCATCCATATCTTGAATTTTACAAAAGTGTCTTTCAAGATTTAAGGATTTTTTAATAAAAAGTATGTATTATACAATCTCAAATTCATTAATAATTCATGAAGAAAACACAAAGGAAATCAGTACCATGTCGGTGGTTTGGATATCGGAGCAAGAAATTACATAAATTAAGCAAACTTTCATCTTGATTTTCTCTTAAAATACTGATTTGTTTGAGATGCTATATCTTTGCCTCAGTTTTCAACAAACGTCTCGGTGTTTGGATATCCTGATGAAACACTCCTCCTCGTGTATGATATACTGTACTACGTAACTGACTGCACATTTATCCCATTACACGTACAATGTACATGTACTGGATTAATTGTCCAAAATACCATGACAAAATTAATATTTTCTCATTAACTGCTGTACAGTTCTATAAATTCACCTGTCACCTCATACTCAGGCTTCAAGGCTAAAATCTTATCAAGGTACTGTATATCTGATGTGGATTACCAAAGGAATGTTTATGAAACAGGTATCCCAACTGAAGTTGTGTTGATCCAGAAAATTTGAGGCTCCCACAAGATGAACTGTACAGTACAAGTAGACATCAAGTTTCATTTCATTGGTCTCAGAACTGGAAAATAACTCCAAACTAAAGGTGAAGTAATACGAGCAACAAATTGCTGCAACAATACATTGTTGCATTGCAAGTTGAAAAGCGTTGCTGCACGTATTACCACCCACCTCAAACATTGTCGCACAACAATGATTTTGTTACAAGTTGAAACATCATGTTGCAGCAAGTAGAACTGGAGTCTACTTTTTTCAACAAATTTTTTCAACTCACAACAAAATCATTGTTGCGTGACAATGTTCAAGGTGGGTGGTAATACGTGCAACAACCCATATATACCGGTACTTGTATACAACATGCAGTAATCATGACAACTGTCTCACAACATGGCATAATGTTACACATTTCCCCCCGGTGTCCTGGCTATTAGATACCAACTAAGGTTTGAACATCTGGTATCCAACACAAATCTTGAACTCTAATGTACAGTTACTGAAAGATCTACTGTACAGTAAACTGAACTGACCAATACCCAAAGGATACGGTGTTACTTGGCAACCCTCAATACGATTATTTATGAATTCTGCAGCAACATTGGCTTTAGCTTTTCCAATATCTTTTGACCTACATTTTCATATACAGTAACACATAGTATTAGACACATAATATACTGTATTTATAGTGCAGTGCCACTACACCAATCCATTGCTTAATCTGTGTACTGCATTGCAACACAGTGTAGATTTCATTAAAACAATTACAAGTACATTGGTACCGAAAAAGAAATTGTCTGTTAAGATTGGAAAGGTCAATTGTATCCATGTCAATTACATCAATGTTCTGAAATCCACAAAGCGCCTAAATTAAAGAGTAAAGTACAGTATTGTGGATGTACAGTAAGTGCATGGTACTTAAATTCAGATATTGGTAGTTTTCAATAATACAACCACTAATCAGAGGCGGATTAAGGGTACCTGAGGCCCCTGGCTGTTTTTCTGATTGCCCCCCCCCCCCCCCCCCCCCCCCTAGGCCCCTTCTTGCACTGCACCATAAATACGTAAGGGTCCTTTACAAATTTCAAAACAAAACAACAAACGTAACATGTGTCACATGTAATAGCTTTTTGATGTTTTCAAATTTTCAGTTTGTTTATACCACAGTAAGTTACTTTTATTTGTAACATATTCTTTTTTTAATAAGACTTCGGTGGCCTCAGGCCCCCCTAGGAACCGTGGGGCTGTGGGCCCCTGGCTGTAGCCCAGTCACCCCCCCTAATCCACCACTGCCACTAATGTATAATTATTGTGCTAAATCCTTTTTTAATTTAAAAAAAAATACTCTATCTTATACCATACAATTTTACTCATCAAAGAAAGAGCCTTCAGACAGCTAGGCATGATTTCCAGCCTTATCTTGGGCCACAGGACATACCCACCCCTAAAATGGTGGGTATATCCCATGGCCCGAGATAAGGCTGGAAATCAAGTCTATCAGATAGCTTGAGGAGCAGTGAGATAACTGAGCTCCCTTACCAGATCTTTCAATAATTCACAACCAAGTCCTCCAGCTCCAACAACAAGCACTTTTGTCGTTTCTTTTACAAACTCTAACACCTACAGTACAAACAAATCAGTTTAATACAAATGACAATAAACCTATTTTGATAGCTTCTTAGTAAAGAATAATTTTCGCATATGCAACACATAACAATCAAGTTTTCTACTTCTGCAATTGCTAAAAAATAAAAAACTTTAATAAAAAACAACATAAAACCAGAAACGTAAACATCCACACAATTTTCTATTAAACCACAATTGAATAATTGATAACCAATTTTTATAATTTTTTTTAAATCCACACTAAAGATGTGCAAAAAGCTAATATCTACTGTGATTTAACAAAAAATAAGTTGCCTGCAGTATATTACTGTAATAATCTACCAATTTATAAGGTCGTTTATTATAACACTATTTTATAATATTATATAATTAATAGTTTTATAAACTATTTACCTGAGGCCCTGGCTCAAAATCTGGATGTGCTAGCGGTCCATTTCTGTGTAATAACTTCTCCAAATGAGTCCACCTACTAGACTGTTCTGTTTCTCCATCCACCAACATCCTAAACGAAAAAATAGACTGAGTATCATCCGCCATCTTGGATTTCTCCCATGACAGATGACAAACATTCAGTACAGTTTCCAACCAATATAAAGCATACCAACAGTTCAAGAAATACCGTATTTGTTGAACTAGTCTATTTTAACCACAATACACCATTTTAAACACGAAACGTGGTTATTTATGCACTTACGGAGACACTGAACGACCGTCTTCAACTTCCATGATAAAATTTTCCCTGCACTGACGCTAGAAGATAACACAACGGAGTGCTTTTTACAACTGACCTTGTGTAATCGCAGGCACTCAAATTAAACATGGCGGCCCACAGCAGCGAGCGATATTTCTTCGGCTTTGCCAAGTTTTTTAGGTTTGGAAAAGGAGAAAACGTCTCTGTAAGTCTTCAGAACGTACCAGAAACAAGCAATGAAGAAAATGAAATGGCTTACTCTGTTCCAAACAGAATAGACTTCCTTCAAGACGATACAGAATTATGTGTTAATTGGTCAACCATTTTTCAGATGTGCAAAACAAATGGTAGTGTTAAAGTTTGCGGTTGGGGCGAAGGTCGAAGTATTTCAGCGAAAGAAAACATATTTCTTCCTCTGGACGAAAAAATCGTAAGCCTGCGCGGAGCCTGGGACAAACTGCTGTTGATTTCCGAGAAAGGTAGCTGTCACGTGATGTGGAATACGCACGATGATTGGACGATGCACCGGGTGCATTCTCGAGACCCCAGTGGCACAGATCACCAAGGAAACACGTTCTTATTTGGTGATATAAGTGACATGCACTGTATTGTTGTAGGCAAGGATGGAAAAGCTTATAAAATTGAGATAGAAAATACTGCCAATATATCTAATTTTCTCTATTGTCCAGTATCTTTGGAAATACGCGTGGATGAAGTGAGCTGTGGCAAAGAGCACGTGCTTTTGTTGAATAAAGAACATGGCACTGTATACAGTTTTGGCCTAGGTACTCGTGGGCAATTAGGCCTCGGGCAGGTTGACCCGGAGAAAACACCCAAGCGCATCGAGGCTTTAGCGGGGATCCGAATTCAACAAATCGCGGCAGGCGGTTGGCATTCTCTTGCCTTGAGCGAGTTCGGTGATGTTTATGCATGGGGGTGGAATGATTGTGGACAGTTAGGGATCACTTGTTTACCACCAGAGGTCCCCCTGTCGTTCTACATGCTGCCGTATATCGTGGAGTTCCCAGACGAGTGTCACGTGACGGCTATTGCGTGTGGCGCACGGCATTCGGTGGCTGTGACGTCAGAACCACGTGTTTGGACTTGGGGGTGGGGGTGCTATGGACAGCTTGGTCATGGCGATAGACGAGACAGGAAGACACCGACAGTAGTTGAATATTTTAGAAACATCGATTCACGAGTAGTAAACGCTACCTGCGGACCTTGGCAGACTATCGTATATGCCGAGAAAAATTCGTAGTTAACTATTATATATAGATTTAAACAGTGAAATAAAAGTAGCGTGCTGCGTAGGCAGTGTTGAAACAACAATAATCGAAATGGTTAGATATACTGCCGAAGGAGTCTAATGTTTCGAGCGAAGGCCCTTCATCAGAGAGAAACCTTAGACGAAGGGCCTGACGACGAAGGGCCTTCGTTCTCCTACGTTCTCTGTTTCGGCAGTATATCTAACCTTACTGTATTCCTATTATAGATTTAGATAGATCAAAGTGAAAAGGTGGTAAACTGCCGAGAATAGTTTTGATAATGAAATACTGACATTTCGAGCGGAGCCTGTCATCAGAGTAAAATGTGGATGAAAGGGTACTTTGATTAAGGTATTTCGTTATCAAAACTATTCATCAGTTTAGTTACAACCTTTTCACTTTGCTCTATCTATTAAAACACTGCCTACGCAGCACTCTACTTTTTCACAGATCTAGAGTGCTATCATGGTAACCACACTATTGCCAGACCTTTTAGCTGCTGAGAACTTCAGGCAGTTATATATATTAAAGCATATAGCATATAGCCATTAAACACAGGATGTAGTCGCCCAATCATCCGAGCCAGGGGCTCATGTTAAAAGTGCACGACATAAGCTAAGACCTAAGTGTTGATTTTACGGAGGGAGGAAAACCGCAGAACCCTGCGAAAAACCCTCGGAGCACAGGAGAGACCAACTAAACTCTACTCACATGAAATTCAAGTTCGAGAACGGGGTTATTCCCAGACGGTCACCCATCCAAGTACTAACCCCGTCCAACTGGGCTTAACTACAGCGGTGAGAGGCAGCGCCCTAACAGCACATGCCACCCGTGCTTCCCTATGCCCCGTGCATGACGACGGCTTACGTTCGATGGCTTACATGACCCGTGCTTCCCTATGGCCCGTGCATGCATGACGACGGCTTGCGTTCCTATCCTGCGGAAGATTTTCCTGAGTGGAAACTAGCCTTAGCCTTTTTAAGCAACATAATGTTTATCACGAGGAAAAAACGTATTGACGAAGTTTCTGCACAAGATGTCGTTAGTTGTTAATAATCACTCAACTCTGAGCCTGACACGGGACTCGAACCCGCAACCTTCTGAATACCATGCAGACGCTGTAGACGTTTTGGCATTTGAATATATTGTAGTATATAGTGACTCAATCAATCGCGTCTGGTTAGCATTCAGAACTCAGAAGCTTGCGGTTTAAACACTTAAGCCCTAATCAAACGAGAACGCAAGTCATCGCAAGTTGGCAGTCACGCTATCTCAGCCAGCCGCTCTGAATAGTTTCCCGAAAATATCATGTACCGTGACAAAGTTAAAACTTGTTTAAAACACTAATGAAACCTTTATTTTGTTAATTTGGGTGTTCAAACGACCGCCACAGAAATTCTGACTGCCAACTTGCGATGACTTGCGTTCTCGTTTGATTAGGGCTTTAAAGTCACGTCTCGAGCTTGCAGTTTTCTGAGTATTAAATTGTATATGAAATGAAAATTAAGTTTGTTTAATTTGGAAGAACTCTTGATATTGTAAAGTAACATGTTCTACAGTTTTTCCATATCTTACTTCGTTCTTGAGATCTTACTATTTGTTTGATATGTAAATGATCACACTGCATACGTCACATTGTATAATGAGTTACTGAGAAATCGTGCATATCACTGATATTAATCTATTAAATAATCGCTTGAACCTGTGCATGTTTGTTTAAAGTCATGAGACAAATACACCTACATGCCCAGTTTCGTGTGACTTTGTTCGATAACTTCAACGATATTCCTAATTTTCCAACAACTCATTATACAATGTGTGGTATGCAGTGTGATCATTTACATAGCAAACAAATAGTAATGTCTCAAGAATGAAGTAAGATATGGAAAAACTGTAGAAGATGTTACTTTACCATTTCAAGAGTTCTTCCAAATTAAACAAATTTAATTTTTATTTCATATACACTTTAACAACTAGCGATAACGTGTACAGCAAGAACTAACAAAACTTTATAATGCAATACTGGTCCATTAATATAAATACTATTAATTAATAACAAGTATAGTTGTATTCCTAGTTTCAATAAAGCATCGAATTGTAATGTGTGGAAGAGCTACAGCATGCAGCAATATGTATATAAAGACGCGCGTTAAGCAGTAACAAAAGCAGCTATAATACAAGCAAAAACAACCCAAAGCAATGTTATTTAAAGAGTTTAATGTAAAATCGTGTATACATATACATATATATATATATATATATAGGTGAATAATTGACTTCAACAGAACTGGAACACGCGCGATGACGATAACACAAGCCAGGAGACATGTTTAGGCAAATGCGCAACTTTATCACAAACAAGTTGTTCAAAAAAGATGCCGAGATTTTAGCCAACGAAAAACTGCAGACGTTTGAACCTAGAGGTTTGGAACCAAAGCAATTCCATAATAGTAAACCGTACCAAATGGATTTACTGTGATAAAGCTTGGCTTTAGCTCAAAGCGTTAGATCAACTTTGCCTCTTTCATACAAGCTTTCTGAAACGTCTCGATCGAGTTGACGACGAGGGGCGAATCACTTTCTAAAAAGTGTACGAGATTCTTGGATTTCTGAAAATCCTTGAATTTTCTCATTGGATTTTATGGACTTTGGAAAAATTTTTGGGAGATTTTTTTGAAAGTAATCATTAATTTTGTCCAAGGATATTGTTGATTTTTCAACGGCTTTATGGCTTTTTTATGGATTCTATTGATTCTTCAAGGATTTTATGGATTTTTAAAGATTGGGATTTCTAAGGATTTTTTGGCAAGTGTACGAAATTTTTGAAGTGGTTTGCCACTCGGTTGACGTTAATAGAAACAACTGTCATGCAAGATAAAAGATTCGACCTTATGGTAAATGGTTACTTATGGTAAAGGTTTAGCTCTTCTCTTCAATTAAACCGTGTCGTACGTGGTCCCAGTTCTGTTGTCAATTTGTCATAGACTATTGCAACAAAGGGTTGTATATTTTACAAATTCTAAAAATTCAGAAAATGTAAATGTAGGCACCAGACAAGATTTCTACTGCTGTAAGTAAATCAACGTCGAATCTGACGAATGTAGAATAAGCTTTCTTAAAAAGCTTTTAACAAGCTTTTAAAGCTTTCAAAAGCTTTTAAAAAGCTTTCTTAAAAAGCTTTTAAAATACTTTTAACACGTATTTTTCTGGTACCTATTATTTGTTATAAATAAAGTAGTAGTATATCTACAATCAAAAGTGCAATCGATGTATAATGGTGCATGTATGTGTGTTAAATAATAGTGAGTCCCCGAGATTCCTCTGATATACCAGCTCACTCTTCGTATATATCATAGTTAATATAGAACATATACATGCTTTGGAAACTCGTCCAAAGTGATTGTTCTATATTTTTGTTCAAGTTTATGGAGATTTGTTCAATTTCACGGTATTGTATTTTCTGTATAATGAAGCAGTCATCCAATAGCAACGCTCGGGTTTAATTAGTGAGTTCTATTGTCAGTCCAACATCACCATGCTTCATGTTGAAAGACAAAAGAGCTTCCAAACCATGTATATGTTCTATTAACTATGTATATATGAATGGATAGCATTTCACAGCGCTGACGATTACGGTCAGTAGCGTAACGGACTATGGTTAGGGTTAGAGCAACTCCTAAGGGCAACTGATGAATTTATTGGGTTAACTAACGACAAACTAATGGGGTTAACAGGGTATAGTGGGAGCCCCCAAACACAAATTTCCTAAGGGCCCCGAGCAGTTCTGTTGCGCCACTGATTACGGTTTGCTGTTGTATGCAGAAAAACGATTCGAAATCTATCTCCGTGCTGATGGAAAAGCAGAAGGAAAAACTCTTTGACCAACTTCATCGTGATGTCATTGGGGCGAAATAGTAAAACGGTGCATAAGTGTAAATACGTATGTTTCTTTTTTTGGCCCATCCAGGGTAGTACATGCTTGGTAAGTGTGTAAAGGTAGTGCATAAATTGTACTTGTGCAGTTAAATAATATATGGTAATAAAAGGTGGCCATTTATTCCACGCCGGGCAGCTCAGCCGTTCGACGAACACCACCACTGCCAGCCCGAGAGCCAGCTGAAATAAGATAAACCACATAGCTATATAAGTATATATATATATAACATTCGTTGATATTTTAAATTTTGCATGCTAATAATTGTTACAATTATATAGTCAACAGACAACCGTTGCACAGAGTTAAGAATTGAGTTCTATATATAGTGTGCAACGGTTGCAGCAATTTGTCTCACAACGATCTTGGCTATTGCACAGCATGTTACACACTGCAATGGTTCGTGCAACTTGTCTGGCGTTGACATGCATATCAGATAAGTGTTGCGAGAGAAGTTAGCATACCAATGCACAATGTGACATGCATGCTGTGCAATGGTCGAAATCATGCGAGACAAGTTGTACGAACCAATGCACTGTGTAACATGCTGTGCAATGCATGGTCAAGATCGCTACGAGACAAGTTGTACGAACCATTGCACTGTGTAACATGCTGTGCAATGATCAAGACAATTGCGAGACAAGTTGCATAAACCATTGCAGCGTGTAACATGCTGTGCAAAGACCATTTGCAAAACAACTTGCAGCATTATCTTTGTTCTTCTAAGATATATACTATTTTGATCGTGCATAACGTTTTGCCCTAATCAAGAGTATTCTTATAAGCAATTAATATATCAGTGACTTGTACCTGTAGATGGGCGTTGAGCCTCTGGTTCAGCGGTCTCTTCCATAGCAGTACTTGGTTCCGAGCCATCATGCCTTGTAGTTTGAGGTGTTCCTTCTCCTAGGTCCTTGCCAACGGACCCTTGATATCCCGTGTTTTCAGTGCAATTGTTTTCGATTGGTTGACCCATTTTGATGTCTTGGTGCGAGACCTTGCTCTGCTTGGCAACATGGCCGCGGTAGAGGATGAAGACGACAATGACAACTAACAAGACAACGCCAAACACACAACCCAAAATCAATGGTAATTTACTATCTTCCTCATCATCATCCTTTGTTTTCGTGATAACTGGGTCTGGCTGAATTCCGCTGACCATACGGTAGCTGTATCCAACGGTCCCGTTGTCAGCTAAAAAAATTAAAAAAAAGTAACGATATTGTTTTCCAGAAATTAAATGTCAAAAGGATGATCGTCAAGCCGAAACGCTCAGAAAATGTTTATGAGCCCCAGTCAGAGATCGAACTTGCAATCTTCTAATGACCGCTAAACGCTTTAATCATTGAGTATAATTATATACTAAGTAACAGACGTTACTTAGTAGTTACTTAGAGCACGGTTGGCGTGTGCTGTTAGCGCGCTGCCTCTCACCAAAAGTTAAGCCCGGTTAGACGGGGTTAGTACTTGGATGGGTGACCGCTTGGAATGACCCCGTCGAGCTGAAAACTAATGTGAGTAGAGTTGTAGTTGATCTCTCCTGTGCTTCGAGGGTTTTTCGCCGGGTTCTCCGGCTTTCCTCCCTCCGCAAAACCAACACTTACATCATGGTAGTCATGTTCAATTGGGGCATTTCGCTCTGTTTGACCACCATGCAGTTGCTATAGGCAATAAAGTTATTAAATCTTAGGTAGACGTTCATCAAGCTCAATTATATATAATATATATAATATAAGTAAAGCCCCCCAGTCCCCCCTTGAGCCCCCCCCCCCACCCCCCCACCCACCCCCCACCCCCCACACACACATGAATTGATTTTGGCCCCCTCGGTAAAAGTCCCTTTTTGCCCCAGGATAAAATGTGTATGGATAAGCAAGTCAGTTGAATAGTTTCGGTTGTTACAAAGGTATAGATAAATCTTTATATTAGTTAAATAGTTTTTATTTTGATAAGATGCATGTGGTGACGAAAAATCTTTTTATAGTTCATCACAACATTTTGCATATTATATTTGAAAGTGAACATGCTGATGAGTTCTGACACAAAGCGAAACAGTCAGAAATGTGTTGTATTTTAACTAGTTTTTATGACATTTTATGACCTTCAGTGTTCTTAAAAATCACCCCTCAGAATGCAGGAAATGGCGATTTCCGAGACTCTAAATTTCAAAAATTTGACGAACGTCCAACAAAACGTAGGGAAGCACGGGTGGCGTGTGCTGTTAGCGCGCTGCCTCTCACAAAAAATTAAAACCCGGTTAGACGGGGTTAGTACTTGGATGGGTGGCCGCTTGGGAATAACCCCGTTATCGAGCTTGGAACTCATGTGAGTAGAGTTGTAGTTGATCTCTCCTGTGCTTCCAGGGTTTTTCGCCGGGTTCTCCGGTTTTCCTCCCTCCGTAAAATCAACACCTAACATCTTAGCCGTGATCCGTGGTTTGAACTGTGTCGTATGGCGGCTGCCTGGAGCGCCTTTGATATGCCTCGACACGGCCACGTTGATCTGTGCGTCCTTCGCAATTCAGCCGCTGGCTGCAAGCAAGGATGATTAGTCCCCAGTCCTTTATCCCTTATCCAAATCTGCCTCCTTCACAGGCCCTATTGCATCATGGACAGGTCACACACGCCGAATTTAGGGCCTGCAAGATCCTGTAAAAAATTTGGCAAAACTTGGCACGGAATAAATTTGCATAATTAACTACCATTGTTAATAGCCATGGCTATATCCGAAGATTTTGAAGGCCATTGAAGACTTATGACATACGAATCCTAGCTTTAAAATGCAGGAATTGTTGAAGAAAGCAATTACGGTTGAACTTTCGGCCGGAATAATCAACGAAAATACACTTTAGTCTACCCAGAGACTCTTTGGTTTATACTTTTTCGGTTTCCACAACAACTGAAACTTGAATTACGCTACACTATAGCCTACAATTTAACAAAATTAAATCTCATTAACTCTTGGTCAGTTGACAGTCTTCGATAGCTAAATAAACCAAACAACAATACGAAAAACCTGTTACTTTCCTGACCGTCGAATTTGCTTTTGTTCGGCAGATATTTCCCCCTTCAATTCCTTTTTGTCGCTAAAAATATTATTGGCAGAAGGTCGGTAATTCTAAAACATATTGGTTTCTTCATTGTCATGATCTGTAAGAAAGTTTAGACCGAATTTCCTGGTGGGTCACAGTGTTAAAAGAACTTGGACGTACGTTTGTCGAACAGGCCCTCTCAAAACTATCGCCTCTAGGGCCTAGTCTCGCTGTGCATAATGGGATCAGTCAACATTTTGTTTACAGGATCTGGCAGGCCCTCTCAACAGTGTGACCTGTCCATGATGCAATAGGGCCTGTGGAGGAGGCAGTATCCAAATGTCTGTTACATTACACCAATGTTACAGTATGCAAAAAAAAATTACGTCACTTAAATTTAATAGTTAATAATTAATAATTACGTCACTTTAGTTTAATAGAAATGGCAAACTTGTGTACATAAAAAACATTTGGCTAACCTGTAATCTGTACTCCATCACTCAAAGTGACAATGAACCCTCCCTTGTTGACTGCCAACTGCAACTGGCTAATGGAATAATTCAGAGAAACAGAAGGATCTAAAAAATTGAACAATAAATAAATGTTCCTTAGACACTTGTTTGTAAAATATAAATAGCCCGATTATTTCAAAGTTTAGCATATATATTCTGATTAATTAAGTTAAAACGGACGCAAAGCCGTGCTTTTTTGAACAAACTTCAAGATAGTTAGTTTCAGAATTGTTTAACTGGAAACTTACTGTTACAACGCGACTTGTGGACCTACAAGTACTTGTAACCGAGCGTTTAAGACTCGTTCCCGAAGGACTGGGTACAGTCTAAGGTATAATTACCTTAAATAACCTTGCTCTGCTATCTGAGTTCTAGTGGCCCAATGGTTAGAGCGTCTGGCTAGCATTCAGAAGGTTGCGGGTTCGAGTCCCGCTTAGAGCTCAGAGTTTTTCTGAGTATTACTAACTAACACAGCTTGTACAGCAAACAACTGAAAATTAAACTTCAAGATGTTTGGAAATATGTTAGTACTGTTTTCAGCTTGAAGGTGGTGAAGTTTTTTCGTTTATTTTTGCTGCATGTACAAGCGTCCAGCTGGCATTCGGAAGGTTGTGGGTTCGAGTCCCACCTGGAGCTCAGAGCTTTTCTCCGAGTTTAACTTACGACAGCTTGTACAGAAAAAACAAACGAAAAAACGTTATGTTGGAAATCCTGATGAAACACGCTTCCGAGTATTTGATATAGTATCCGTCAAACAAATCAGTATGAGTATTTGAAGAGAAAACCGAGGGGAAAGTTCGCCTCGTGTGATTTCTTCTTCCGATATCCAAACCACCAACACGGTACTGATTTCCTTTGTGTTTTCATCATGAATTATTATAGTCAGTTTCAGCTTGCTTTTGAAATTCGTTTGTCAACATTTGTTGCAAGGTTGGGAACTATAGGTTCGCGAAGTTTATTGTGAAGTTCGAATTTAATAAGCTTTGAATTGAATTCCTTTGGCGAAATCACGGAGTAGAAGATTATTTGTTGTATAGTGTTTGATGGAAATGAAGAATAATAGATACTTGGTTAAACAGAAACAAATTGCCGACTTAAATTTGTATCTACCTCGCAATGCGGTTCTGAACATTGCAACGTAAGTTCGGAATGTTCATTTCAATTATACGTTTCGGATTTCAAAAGCAAGCTGAAACTGACTATGAAAAGTTTGAAATACGTGTAATATAATATTTGTCTAATTTGAAAGAAATCGTGGAAATATAATAGAAGACCTTTTACAACTTTTTCGTATCATTCTTTGATTATACATTCTCTGATTAATAAGCCTTAATTTCTTCGCTATTCTCCTTTTGAATTATTAAACGTTTCAGAAGTCATTTACAAAATGTGTTTGTATACCCGATACATGAGAACGGTCAATCATTTTGCAAAAAGTACAAACAAGGACTTGTTGGTGAAACGTCATCTGACGGAAACTCGCATAAGCTCCATTGTCATTTCTAAATTCTGCTGAATTGTGTGGTAATACGATGTCAACTTACTTTGGAGCGGAGACAGAAGGATAAAATTCACGACGATGCTTCCTTGAGAGATGGTGACGTTGAGAATCAATGACATATCGACGTGCATAACATCAGCCAGAGTCTGCTCCACTGTGTTCTCAAATTGGTCCTTTATCGAAGCATCTGTTACAACTGAGTTGTAATTCACATCAAAGGAGAAAGTCACTGATGCCGTAAGACGAGGGCTTTCTGATAAAGTATGAAAAAAATAGAATCAGAATCTTTATACGTATACTAACATCGGATCAAAGATGGTGGTATTAGAGTGAAGATGGTGGTATTAGAGTGAAGATTGTGGTATTAGAGTGAAGATGGTGGTATTAGAGTAAAGATGGTGGTATTAGAGTGAAGATGGTGGTATCAGAGTGAAAATGGTGGTATTAAAATGTAGATTGTACTAGGCAAATGGTGGTAAAAAGATGGTGGTATTAGAGTGAAGGTGATGCTAGGAAAATTAAGTTTCTGTCTCAAAGTGGAGATAGCGCTTTACCAAATTCCCATCGCTCTGGGTCTAAAAATGATGAGTGGACTATACCCACATAATTACCTGTAGTCTGCGTACCGGTTCCAGTGCCAGAAGTAGATGATTGTATTGTGCTTGGCTCTGTACTTGGCTCTGTACTTAAATCAGTAGTGGGCGCTCCTCCTCCTCCTCCTCCTCCTCCTCCTTCTCCTCCTCCTTCTCCTCCTCCTCCTCCTTCAACAGCGTGGACAACAGTAAATCCAAGACGGGAACAATTGCAATCGACAAACACCGTTTCATCTTGTAAAAAGACCTGAGTCTTTTGACACCCAGAATTATTGGACCACTGTGCAATGGAATTATCCCAAATCTTGCACTGAAACAAGGAGGAAAGAAAAATGATGAAAAAATAGAATATACTAAAAAATATGTACAGTTAAAAATGTGAGTCAACTAAAGATATGTCCCGCTATCTTTTTGGAGACACGATCATTTAGTTAATCAAAATGGAAAGCGAGACGGCTCTTGTCTTTGCGCATGTGTCCATTCTTTTGTTTATTTCCACCATGATCGACTCGGTTTCTTTTGTTCTCATTAATCTCTAAATTCCCCCAAACAGGGGAAATTTCTAATTTTTCCCTCTAAGGGCCTGTTCGCACGAGGCGAGTTATCTCGGGGGGTAGGGTTATCCCTATCCCCCGAGATAACTCGGTGTTAGTTTATTTCCATGTTAAAAAAGTAAACCGTTCACATGAGACCGAGATAACTCGGGGGATAGGGATAACTCGGTCGGAGCGATAGGGTAACCCTAGCCCCCGAGTTATCCCTACCTCCATGTGAACGCTTTCACCCGAGTTATCTCGGGGGGTAGGGTCAACTTAGGCATGCGTATTTATGCTGTTGCTCGGGATAACTCGGGGTGAAGCGTTCACATGAAGCTAGGGTTATCTCGGGGGCCAGGGACAACTCGGTAGTTGCGTTTTATCATGTGAAATAGGGTCAACTTTGACCCTAGCCCCCGAGTTATCCCTAGCCCCCGAGATAACCTGGTCTCGTGTGAACAGCCCCTCACAGGGCAAATTTCTAATTTCCCCCTCATTAGCATGCATGACCAAACATCCAAACAGTACTCTTTTACACAACAAAGAAATGCATTATTATAAGATAATCATGGTATTACAAACTAATACCATGACATGTCGGGAAATTAATTGATTAAATGTCCCCTCAAGCCTCGGGAGGATTTCTGAAAATCCTCCCTCGGCTTCCGGGGACGTGACATTTAATCACTAATTTCCCCCATGTCATGGTATTACTTATAAAAAAAACTCCAAACATGAGATGTCGTCATTTCAATGGTAAAATAGTTGTCTAACCTGATATCCTGCACTCTCAGAGCTCCCAGGATGTAACGGAATACGGAGGACAGCGGGTTGGACCAGACCTTCGATAGGAATGTGATCGAGAGTTTCGGGATTCTTCAACTCCATAAATACTACATCACTACGTCTTGTGGACGAATTATCAGCCGTGATAAAGTCATATGGATATTGAACCATCCCAACACAGACACCGTTACAAATTTCTTCGCCACCAGAGCAGTTCCACTCGTTGTACAAGCTTTTCAGGCCGCTACCGAGCTTGACAAGAGCAGTGCGATTGATGAGGCTCGAACAATTGCTACAGGAGACATTCCGGAATACTTGATCGACGTCGTCCATGTAGTTCATATCACTTCTCAGTGTTCCCAGAGAGGACAAAGCGATCGAGGTTTCGCCGAGCGGCAGGTCCTTACACATGGCGATCAAAAGGTTGTCTACGGTCTCAAGGAAGTCTCGAGTGACATTATTCACGACAGTAGTATCGACGAGATTCTCGAACGTAGCCAGAACATTTTCCACCTGGGAATATCAAAGAGAAAGAAAAATATACTTACAGTCAAAATGGAAATATCTTCCCACTTCTTCTTCTGTAGTTGGTTGTGTATTACTGTATTTCTGTAGCTGCTACTGAAGCGTGAAGAAAGTCTAGTGATAAAAGTCGCCAACTCTTGATGTATATTTGTCTGTTGATATCGATTTGGAATAAACATCTATTGTATTATGAATAAATGCCATTTAAAGCTAAATTATACTATTTATGTACAGTTTTCAACAAAAGATTTTCTCAGGCTTCGGTAGCGGCTACAGAAATACAGTAATACGCAACGAACTACAGAAGAAGAAGTGGGAAGTTATTTCCATTTTGACTGTAAGAAGTTGCTTAAAGGAGCAGTAAGATGGAAAATCTTTTCTTCAATTTCAAATTTATCTAGAAGTACTTTCCGTGTGAGGAAGTATAGCGTTCTTATTAAATCAATATATCATCATGTTCCAGTGATCTTCAGGTTTTTGTATCTACTGCGCATGCGCGAGTAGATACATTGCTGTCGTGCGTGTAAAGCCCTAATCAAACGAGAACGCAAGTCGTCGCAAGTTGGCAGTCACAGTATCTCAGCCAGCCGCTCTGAATAGTTTCCCGAAAATATCATGTACCGTGAAACGTTAAAACTTGTTTAAAACACTCATGAAACCTTTATTTTGTTAATTTGGGTGTTCGAACGACCGCCAAAGAAATTCTGACTGTCAACTTGCGATGACTTGCGTTCTCGTTTGATTCGGGCTTAATGTAAGTTTAGCCTGGTACCCTGGCCCAATCAAATAATATGGGCCAGGTAACCACTAAAGACTTCTGCTTTCCTATTGGTTGAAATTTCGCGAATTTTTAGTGGCTACGAGTAAAACTGCAATCGTCGTAAGTGGATTTATCCCCTGGTGACGCGAGAATGAGATTAGTGGTTACCTGGCCCATATTTCTTTTGAAATTGGGCCAGGGTACCAGGCTAATGTAAGTTAAGTTAACAAAAGAATGCCTTCGGTGCCAATCAAAACATAGAATTAAACGATTGACTGACGGCAAACCGCCGAAGCCAAAATTGTAAACCAAGTACTTCATGTAAGTCAATTGTATGGCAGCATGGACCGAAATCAGTTCAAGGAGCGAGAATATTTATTTCAAGAATAGAAGTTTTTACAAGCTTGGTAAGTAATTTAAGTCTGAATCGTAGTCAATTTTTAAATGTGATGTACTATAGACGTTGTTGGAATGATGGTAAGTTTTTGAAAGCCTCTTAATAATAGTCTTTGGACAATTTCATATTCAGACGAGGCCATTTATATGGCGGGATAATCCATCGCCGGAAAACCGAAAAACCAACATGTTTACATGTATTCAGCAGTCTGATCGAGCTTTGTAAACTGACACTGGGCTGTGCATTGCTGAACAGAAATTAAATTTTCTTGTAAGAAAACAAATAGTAGCTATAGGCATGATTCACCGCAGTAGATACATGCATGTCTGGACATGCCTATTTGTGTAACATGCAAATGAGACGCCTTATGACGTCATCTACTCCACACAGATCAAACAAACTTCCCCAAATGAGGAATATATCAAACAATAACTGTGTACATCACAATATGTACCATTCATATTAAAATAAGTTGACCTGGGCGCCCAACTTGAACAGGGGCCCCCTAAAATTTTTGAGATTTGAATTTTTGACGTAAGAAAACATGAGACCCAGAAAGCGTAAAGGTCAGTAACACTAACTTCATTCCAAGCCAACCCAGTGACATGTGACGTCATCAGGGAGCCCAAATTGATAATTTGCCCCAGGCCCCAAAATTTCTCTCGGCGGCCCTGACTATCAGTTTCAGCTCAGAGAGAACTCAGGCTTGTTGTTTAATTGTTAAAGCGCATATAAACCCCAATTTTTTATCATCTGAATACGTTCTACAACAGTTGTTCAGTGAAATAATTTTTCATTGGAGCTATTCTTCAATGTCTTTTAGCGATTCGCATTTCTAGTATGGTAATGAGATGACGTCTATGTAGGCATTTGGCTTTCTTTCTCTTTTTGGCAACATAAACTACCTGAGAATTTTTGTGGAAAAACTCATACAATATGGAACATGTTGTTCAAACACACCATTAATGGAAGAATTGGGTCATGTCACTCCTGCAAATAAATATTGTATAGATAATGATGACTACTTTGGCGTCATCTCATTACCATTTTGAAAACAAAAGTCTCTATTAAAGCAATAAAGGTTGCTCCAATCTAAAAAATATTTCGTCGTTAAACTATTTGCCAAAGGTATAGAACGTATTTAGATGATAAAAAATTTGGGGTTATATGCACTTTAAAGTGCCTATGTCATCCTCAGGGACTTTACATATTTATACTAATTGGAACATTCTGAGAAGATTTGTAATATATCTTCTCAGGCGAAAATGTCATCTTCATGGATTTTTTTGCCGTTAAAGTTGACGGAAGTGACGTCAAAAGAGGAATCTGTAAAGTGGTTTTCATATAGACAAATTCCTCTATCGACGTCACTTCCGTCAACTTTAACGGCAAAAAAATCGATGAAGATGAAATTTGCGCCTGAGAAGATATGTTACAAATCTTCTCAGAATGTTCCAATTAGTATAAATATGTAAAGTCCCTGAGGATGACATAGGCACTTTAAGTTTACATGAAATAGTTACACCTAACACTTCCCCCCCCCCCCCCCCGACGTCTATCAACCTCTCAGCAAAGCACACCTCATCACTAGTCATTCCAGATGACTCCTCATCCTCTTCGTCAGCATTGGACTCGTCCTCTGCAGTACGACGTCTCCTGCTCGACCGCGTCTCTTCCGTTTGTTCAGGTCTGCCCTGTCTTTTAACGTGCTTAGGAACAACCCCAGTGACCAGACCAGTAAGGCTGGACGAAAGCTCTCTCTTTGATTCATCAGTTGGCGGTCTTAAATATGGCAAGAACCTTATGATTATTTTCTTTTCACCATTGCTATCAGCTTGCTCCACAGCATTTTTAACCGCTTTATTTAGGCTTTTCTGCAATTCCGAATTTTTTTCTACAAAGCATATGAAAAGGAGAAAGAAACATAATTATATAAACAGAAACTAGGTATGCATGGCATGCACGTGGGCTACTGCATGGCATGCACGTGGGCTACTGCATGGCATGCACGTGGGCTACTGCATGGCTCAAGTTGAATTCCGCATCTGATTTTATTACATCGTAGTTTAACCCCAAGAACTTGCCAGCCACAATGTTAACTCAACAGCCAGCCATCTCCAAATCTATAATCCGAATTCAACTATTGTCCTGTTATCCGTCACTTTCGCAAAATCCACAAATCCGACAAAATTTCGATCGGAACCGGCATATAATAATACATTTATGTACTTATTTTCCATACCTTGAACTTTCGGTTGTTCCTAGAATAAAATAAAATAAAATAAAACAGTTACTGTATTTATTTGTTTGTTGGTGTATTTGTCCATCCGTCTATTCGTTCGACCTTTCATCCGTCTGTCCAACCGTTTGCTCCCTTCCCTCTCTTCCTCCCTTCTTTCTTTCTTTCTTTCTTTCTTTCTTTCTTTCTTTCTTTCTTTCTTTCTTTCTTTCTTTCTTTCTTTCTTTCTTTCTTTCTTTCTTTCTTTCTTTCTTTCTTTCTTTCCTTCCTTCCTTCCTTCCTTCCTTCCTTCCTTCCTTCCTTCCTTCCTTCCTTCCTTCCTTCCTTCCTTCCTTCCTTCCTTCCTTCCTTCCTTCCTTCCTTCCTTCCTTCCTTCCTTCCTCCCTCCCTCCCTCCCTTCCTCCCTCGCTTCCTTCCTTCCTCCCTCCCTCCTTTTCCAACTTCCTCTCTCCCTCCCTCCCTCACTCACCTACTCACCCACCCACCCACCCCACTCTCGCACTAATCGACCCACTCACTCGCCTACGCACCCACCAACACATTCCCTCATACCTTAACTCTTCCCTCCCCCCCTTCTTCCCCCCTCTCACTTCCGCACCCACCTAGCTGGATTTCATTTTATACTTACTGCGGCATCTGAGGATAATGATGCGCCTAAAGCAAGAGCTTCCGTAGGGTCTCCTTCTTCGATCCGATCGTTTAAAGCATTTATTTGTTTGGCAACATCCTCAGAAGTAAGTTCCTTTTGTCTACATTTGATATCAGCTCTGGCCGATGTTGTGGCGCCTTTCTCATCTCGAGCCTCTACGACCAATGTAATACTGCCATCACCGTATCCAGACGGTAGCTGAACCTCGGTTGAGCGTTCTCCCTTAAAAGCTGATAGAGACAGAGATATAGTGGTGAATTAATGGTGCAGCACGAAAGAAAGAAAAGAAACGGAGAAGAGTGACAAACAAACAATCAAATAAACATATTAAATAAATAAATAATAATACATCAATCAATCAATCAATCAATCAATCAATCAATCAATCAATCAATAAATAAATATATATATATAAATAAATAAATAAATAAATAAATAACTTATTATTACTTATAACAAATTTATTGAGAACAGACCAAAAAGTGTACGAAATAACTTACGCAAAGGTGTCTTCTTAACGACACCATTTTTATCACGCTTTTCATAGAAGAATTTGTAAGAAAGTGTTGAATCATCATAAAAATTGGAGGCTATCAGGAAATATGTTGTGTTGTGAGAGAGTCCTTCTTTTGGCTCAACATTAAGTTCCCCTAAAAAAAGAAACTTAGTATATTTAGCATATACCTGGTTGGTTCCTCTCGGGATATTCACCTGCGGGCAAAACAAAATGGCGGGCAAAACACAATAGTGGCGCCCAGTTTTGGTTTGTTTACCGAAGCAGAAGATTTTGTTCATAAACAAGGCTGATGTACACACGTAAAAACGCACAAGCTGTTACAGACCTGCAAGCAAGTTGTTACAAGGCTGTTCAACAGGCTGTCACCGTCATGTGTTCGCACTGGTTGTCCCAGTCTGTTAACATGTCTGTAACAGGTTGTTGACAACTTGTAA
This sequence comes from Paragorgia papillata, assembly GCA_035771165.1. NCBI lineage: Eukaryota > Metazoa > Cnidaria > Anthozoa > Scleralcyonacea > Coralliidae > Paragorgia > Paragorgia papillata. Next base: position 1,420,186 of record JAWNZC010000025.1, on the reverse strand, counting down.
CAAGGCTGATGACTCCAACAGACTGATGACAAGTTGTTCCAACAACCTGTTACCGCTCTGCACTCAACAAGTTGTTAACAGATTGATGCTAACAAGGTTGTAGCAGCTTCTTGAATGAACAGCATTGTGACAACCTGTTAACAGCCTTGCTACTGACCTGTTGCGAACGCATCCTGTTGACAAGCTGTGAGATTTTTACGTGTGTAGTAGTTAAGTAGAATAACGAAAAAAGTCAACAAAATTAAGTAGAGTGTCCACAGGTATGTTTCTGATTGAGTATATAGCATACAGCCGACATAAGAAATGAAGAAAAAACTAGGAAAATCTTTGTCCAAGATGGATAAAATAGACAAAACTTTGTTGGAAAACCTCCTCAATCATGCGTCCGAGGGTGTATATCGCATACATCCCGACGTTTGAGGGATTTATCTCTTACTTACAATTTTCTAGCCATTAATATATTCAAAAGTTGTAAAAACAGTTTTATCGATCGACATATATCGAGTACACCAAGTTGCTAGAAGCCGTGTCTTGTGTGAAAATACCGAAAAATATAAGAATGACTGTTAAACTTGTTATTTCATTTATGAGGTATATGCTAAAACAATTATCCACCTCAGTGTCGGTGAATAGTATGGTTATTCACCTTGCCGCTTCGCGACTCGGCGAATATCCAGCACTATATCTTGGAACAAGCATGTCGGAACAACAATCAACAAAGCAAATAAAGTGCTAGGAATTATTAAAAGGACTGTCGATACTTCTAACCAGCAAGTTTTCTCCATGTTGTACAAATCACTTGTTCGACCTATTCTTGAGTATGCTGTTCCTGTATGGAGTCCTCATCTTGCAAAGAATATTCATGCTTGGCTGGCGTTAAAATTATAAGACTCTGGAATAATCTACCTAGTAATGTTGTAGAAGCTGAAAATATTAGCGTGTTTAAAAACCGTCTGAAACAATACTTAAATATTTAAACATTCATTATTTTAAGAATTAATATTTACTAGATTTATGTTAGAATATTTGTTAGAATATTTTTGTTTGGAAGTTGTTATATAGGGCTAACCTCTCAACTTTCCTTCAAGCCCATTTGGACTTGAGAATACATTTATGGTTATGGTATGGTTATATTCACCTCCACTTCGGTGAATAATTGTTAAATATTCTCATACAGCTCCGCCGTTCGTATTGTATATATTACGTTTTGTACCACAAATACAGTTTAGTATTGAGAACGTATATACAGCATATCGTAGACAGACTATATTGTTGCACCTCTAATAATTATTTCGTTTCTTGTGTCATATTTACCTTTGTTTGTTTAACTATAATTATTAGAGGTGCAACAATATATAATTACTAGAAATACATAGTTTACACTAAAACTACCTCCGGCTGATTATGCGTATACTGGTATTTACGAGTGAGCTGTGAACTAATCTTGGCAATATACAACTGTTAGTACGAGCGTGATTTTTTAAAAATTATTTATATACAATTTTTAATCTATGGTATCAAATATAAACGTTAAATATACAGAAGAGTATAATTAAGAAGACAACTCTAACTTTAACAAATAACAAGAAACTATACTGTTAATAATTGTTCTTCATGGTATACATGTATTACAGTTTAATGTCCATGCCATAAAATAAAATAATGTAAAAATTGTCAGTTGTGAGACACCATTTTTGTAACAAGTCTTCCATTTTCAGATAATTGAAAGTCGACAGATTCCAAGAGCAGGAGTTTATCAGGCTTCCGTATTGTCTTTATAACTATATACATCCTACTGAACTGACCTGACCTACACTGACCGGCAATTAATTGGAATGAATACCAATCGACAATTACGATGTATTCTTTACTATTTCACTCACCACTATACTTACAACCATACAGATTATATAATTATTATTATACAGTAATTATTTCGTTTCTTGTGTCGTATATTTACCTTGTGTAGGTGGTGCGTTTGTTGTAATCGTCACCGTACTTTCTCCGACATTATCAAGCGCTTGATCTGGGTAAGCAATCAGCATGATCTTGTACGGAATACCAGCCTCTAATGTCGTAGAATCGAACCGTAGCAAAAGTTTCTTCGTGTAACTCTTTTGGCCCCTACCCTCCGGCCTGTTGATCACTCCTTTGACTCGTTTCATGTTACTAAGGTCAACCAAGCCATACCCTGTAAAACACCAAACAAAACAAAAACAAGTATAAGCTTTATTTATCCAGGAATGCCTCTCCGAGCGAAATAACAGTTTGGTATCAGTGACAGCCCAATGACCTAACTAGATAAAACTCGTAGTCTTGCTGTGTAAGATGAAGTAGATCATAACAACCATCATCACCATCAGCGTCGTCATCAGCACCACCACCATCGCTATCACCACCATTACCATCCTCACTATTATCACCACTATCATCATTATCTCCATCACCACCATCGCTACGACCACTATCATCATCACCACCATCACCATCTTTACCAGCACCATCATCACCATCATCGTCATCATCATTATTATTCCCACTACCATCATCTCGACCACTACCATCTCGACCACCACCACCATCATCACCACTATTATTACCATGATCATCGTCATCATCATCACCACCACCACCACCTTCACCTTCACCTTCACCATCATCACTACCACCACCACCAACACTTTCACCACCACCATCTCTACCATCATCATCATCACCATCATCACTACCATCATCACCACGTGATCGTCATCATTATTATCCCCACCACCATCTCGACCACCATCATCTTCGATTCATCACCACTATTATTACCATGATCATCGTCATCATCATCATCACCACCACCACCACCTTCACCACCATCACTACCACCAACACCTTCACCACCACCATCTCTACCACCATCATCATTATCATGATCACCATCATCACTACCACTATCATCACCAACACTAAGCTGGAAATACCATCTCACCTGACTCTTCTACGCATTCCCATTTGAATCTTGTTTTCTTGAAAGATGTTTTTACTTCAGCAATTATAATCGTCTTTTCACCGTGCATTAAAGTTTTTAGCCTCACAATGGGCGGACTTCCAGACACAATGGTTATCTTCACAGAGGATTCAGAAGATTCAGTTTTCTGTTTTCCGGTTTTCGAAACTTCAACTTTAAACGTGTAGCTAAAAACATGTCAAAAACGGATTTTTTCAACAAAATATTACCAAAACCGATGATACGCGGCATGGTCCCAAAAAAACACGTCATGATTTCCGCCCAAAACATTAACAAATCCGTCTGCATTCCTAAACCTTTTTGGCTGGAGAATTCAAAAGTAGCAAATGGACAAATCATATTTCAGTGATCTCACGGTGTCAATTTCAAAAACTAAGGAATGTAGACGGATTCGTTAATGTTTCACTGGAAATGTGTTTTCATTCTACAAACAATGGGGTTGTCAATTCTTGTTAATTCGCCTTGTTTGTAAATATTAAAGATTTGCATAATTATAGATAAACGCAGTAAGCATGCCGACTGCCAAATCCGTCAAATGTTTTTTGAGATAGTCTGTACACAAACAAACAAACAAACAAACAAACAAACAAACAAACAAACAAACAAACAAACAAACAGACAGACAGACAGACAGACAAACAGACACGACAGACAGACAGACAGACAAACAAACAAACAAACAAACAAACAAACAAACAAACAAACAAACAAACAAACAAACAAACAAACAAACAAACAAACAAACAAACAAACAAACAAACAAACAAACAGACAGACAGACAGATACGACAGACAGACAGACAAACCGACAGACACGACAGACACGACAGACAGACAGACAGACAGACAAACAAACAAACAAACAAACAAACAAACAAACAAACAAACAAACAAACAAACAAACAAGCAAGCAAGCAAGCAGACAGACAGACAGACAGACAGACAGACAGACAAACAAACAGACAAACAAACAAACAAACAAACAAACAAGCAAGCAAGCAGACAGACAGACAGACAGACAGACAGACAGACAGACAGACAGACAGACAGACAGAGGTGAAAACATAAACTCCTGCACAACGAAATGGTGACATTTCATGCAATACAAAAGTATTGAGGACCGCAATCCGGTTATTCTTATTTATAAGACAGTGTTTAAAAGAGTCGAGCACGTAAGCTGAAGGAAAAGCCGGTGACTGATTAACCAAACCTTCGTGTCTAAATGTCGATGTACTCACGTTTCATTGACTCTGAATTGGTTGGCGTTCACTCGTATGGATGGTTTTTCTCCACCACGAGGTTCAAAAGATTTGCGTTCACCCTGGCTGTTCGTAACCAGGCAGGCTTGGCCATCCTCGGCAGTACATGAAAACACATATACCAATTTACCTCCACATGTCACTCTGTTTACCGGTCTAAAACAGGAACACAAGATTGATTAAGACAGCAACAAGACATAAAACAACCACGAAAACAACCACGACAACATGTACAACGACAACATCAACAAAGACAACAACATAAACGAAGATGACAACAACAGCAACAACGACGACCACGAATCCATGACCACAACTACGACTACAACAGCAAACGCACCAACAACATTAACCACAACTCAAACCCAAATGACAGCTCAACCGCAACCGGGACAGTGACATCAACAGCACCAACAACGACGACGACGACAACAGGAAGACCACCACCAACAATAACACTAACACTAAAGCCCTAATCAAATGAGAACGCAAGTCATCGCAAGTTTTAGTTTGTGCTTGCTTGTGTCTCGTTTGACCGCCAGCTTGCGATGACTTGCGTTAGCTTGCGACTAATTTGATCTTGTTCAAATTTCATCGCAAGTTTTCTTCAACTTGCGAGAGCTTGCGAAACGTTTGAACACAAAACACAAGTCGATGCAAGTCTTTCGTGCTCCGTCGCCATAGAAACTACCACGAGAGCTAGCGAAAAGGCGTGGGAACTAGCGGAAGTGCAGAACTTGCGACGACTTGTGCCGACGTTTGACTGGTGGCATCGCAAGTCATCGTAAGCTAACTTGCGATGACTTGCGTTCTCGTTTGATTAGGGCTTAACACTAACAACACCAACGACGACAACGACAACAACACCACCACCACCAACAACAACAACAATACCATCATCACCATCTACCAAACAGTCAATAACAATACTATAATTTCAAAAACCTCAAAACGTACCTTGCCTTTAATTGGATTATATCATTAGCTGCAATTACCCGGTCCCCTCCAACAATGATAAATTTCAGAGGAGTTCCCTTGGTTGTAACGGAATGCGTCAAAACCGCTAATTTAAAGAAACCGTTGAAAATTTTCACAATGGGAATGGGAGTAAGAGTAGAAATAGGAGTAGGAGAAGTAGTGAGAGTAGGAGCAACCTCGTACCCAGAGCATTTTGCCTCCACGTTGGAACGTCGGAGGAAATGGCCCTGGTCTATTCTATATTCTGATTGGCCGGTTTAAAAATTCGATTAATTCAGGCCCCGTTCACACTATACCGGATAGGTTTTCGTGCCGGCACGAAAACCTATCCGGTATAGTGTGAACAGACGGCATAATTATGTGCCGTTTCGTACCGAATACGATATAACCCCGTGATCCAACCAATCACCACGCTCTATTCTATTAATATACTTCCGAAACGATTTCGATCTCCGTTCACACTGGAGCTGAAACGGCACAAAAAGCTATCCGATACAAGATGTACCTCTTTCGAGATCGGAGCGGCGCAACGGCGTGCAGGCACAGAAATTGTGCCGGAACAGGCGTTTTGTGTGTGAACAGAAGGCCTATCCGGTATGGTTTTCGTGCCGGCACAAAAGCTATCCGGTATAGTGTGAACGGGGCCTCAGATAGAGTATAATTTATTCATCAAAATCTGAATTGCAATAGATTCACTCTCCAAATTTACCCAAGAATAGCAAATTTACCCAATATATGCTTGTTCATGACATTTACATGTATCTTAGATAATCGTGGGGGTATCATGATGAATAATGCTAGCCAATTCAGCTTTTCTGACGAAGGCTTCACATGAGTGAGTCGACAGAGCGTTAAATATTTCTGATTTATTATTCGTGTATACGTATTATACAAAAACAAATCACAAAGACCACATAAATTGTCTTGCCAAAGCACCCCAAAATTCTGGGTGTCGTGTGACCAGCCAATGCCATTTTCGCCAACGTCCAAATGTGAAGGCAAAATGCCCTTGGTACGAGGTTGGAGTAGGAGTAGAAGTGAGAGTAATATTAGGACTAGGTCAATTCTACAATCTCCTTAACCCCTTGACTATCAGGGGTCTTCCCTTGACGAGTAAAATCGTCTGGCGTTAGACAGAGTAAGATACTAAAGGTGCGGATACATGCGCACTTACACGCGTAAAAACGCACAACTTGTTCACGGTTGTCGACAGGCGTGAACAATGTTGTGCTGTTCGCCGTGAACAAGTTGTCAACAAGTTGTTCACTTATGGTTCGAACAACTTGTTCACGGATAAATCAACAGTCATGAACAAGTTGTTCCAACAGCACATTTTTATAGCCAACAACGTTGTTCGTACATGATACAACATGTTGTAACAGCATGACGAAATAACAACGATGAACAACAATGTTACAACAATGGTGAACATGGTTGATATATCAACCGTTCTTCGGTTGTTACAACATACGTGAACAACGGAACAACGATTGTTGTTTCATCAAGCTGTAACAACTTGTTGAAACAATGATGAACAATGTTGTTCATTTATCAATGTTGTTCACATATGTCAACAAGTTGTTACAGCATTGTTCAGACAACAATGCTGTAACAACTTGCGAGATTTTTACGCGTGTAGGAGTTAAAGGGTTAAAGTAAACCAATAAACGAGAAGAAGCTACTAAATTATCTTATATATCAACAAAAACATTATTTTGTCGCTTACTGAATAATTGAGTATTGCTTGCCATATAAACTCTGACATTGAAGACGTAAGTTGCCCCACATTCAAGACGTTTCCTTAAGATGAAGAACATTGGAAAATAACGGGTAAAAGTGGAAACTAAAGTGGTGTCGTGTGATGTGGTGTGGTGCCGTGTCGTGCGATGCAATGTGGTGTGGTATAGTATAGTATAATGCAGTGCAGTGCAGTGCAGTGTAGTAGTGTAGTGTAGTGTAGTGTAGTGTAGTGTAGTGTAGTGTAGTGTAGTGTAGTGTAGTGTAGTGTAGTGTAGTGTAGTGTAGTGTAGTGTAGTGTAGTGTAGTGTAGTAGTGTAGTGCAGTGCAGTGCAGTGCAGTGCAGTGCAGTGCAGTGCAGTGCAGTGCAGTGCAGTGCAGTGCAGTGCAGTGCAGTGCAGTGCAGTGCAGTGTAGTGCGGTGTAGTGTAGTGTGGTGTTGTTTTGTTGTGCAGTGCAGGGTGATGTGGTGTGGTGCGGTGTGGTACGGTGCAGTGTAGTGTGGTGTTGTGGTGCAGTTTAGAGTGGTGCAGTGCAGGGTGATGTGGTGTGGTGCGGTGTAGGGTAGTGTAGTACGGTGTAGTGCTGTGCAGTGTGGTGTGGTGTGGTGCAGAGTGGTGCGGCTGCAGGGTGGGGTCCGTGTGGTGTGGTGTAGTGAAGTGCAGTGTGGTGTAGTTCGGTGAGGTGTAGTGTAATGTGGTGTAGTGCGGTACGGTGGTGTCGCGCCGTATGGTTGTGTGATGTGATGTAGTGCAATACAATGTACTGTACTGTACAGTAGTGTAGTGTGATGTAACGGAACCTAGTCTAAGCTAGTACAATGTAGCGTGATGTAATATAGTGTGTTGTGGTGCAGTAAATTTGTATACAACAATTAACACCAAGAAGAAAGAAAAGAATTGAAAAACATCACTCGATAAAAATAATGTAGAGTTTCCTTACCGTGGTAAAGCCAGAACATTTTTCTTATCCGCACTCAGTTCCAAATCGGGGTGGGAAGTACAGTTCCACAGGAACTTCACTGCCGAATCCCTGAGGCAATTTGGCTTTTTAGCTCTCACACGAATACTAAGTTTACGTTTCGACATGTCGAACGTCCCTAACTTCTTAACGAACCTCACAGACGGCACGTTTTTCCCCAATCTCTCTACGACGTGCGACGCAGGCTCACTTTCCACACCCATACTCTCCACCACCAAATTAAACGTGTACCGAATCCCTTGTTTTAGGTACTGTTCAATCGTGAATACACACCGTCGTGCTTGATTACGAACGTTGGCAAGGTCCGTTTTGGCTTCTTCGCTCAGCGCGTCTTCATTAGAAACATTGACAGTCCATTTACACCGAAACACTTTTCGTCCGGTTTTCTTTGAGTTTTTGCCGCTAATTTTGATTTTACCGCACAGAGCCACTTGAGATGGTGCCGTAATGACGGCAATCGGAACGACTTTTTTGACGACAGCTTGGACGGTTAATTCAAGTGGCGATGTACGACTAAATGCCGCGTCTGCTTTAATGACTCCACGTTTGAATTTCAAATTGATGTCTAAAGAAAAAGAAATTTGCGTTGCAATAGTGGACTAAGGGTTACTTCTTGGGAAATTATGCATTATGCTTTAAATTGTGTTTAAACCCAACACCTAGAGTTTCCCAAAGTAGCTACGGAATATAACGTCAAATTTTCGAAACCACTATAATAATTTCCGAAATTAGTGGTCCCCCCGAAAGTAGCGACCACCCGAAAACAACGACTACCCGAAAACAACGACCACCCGAAAATAACGACTACCCGAAAATAACGACCACCCGAAAACAACGACTACCCGAAAACAACGACTACCCGAAAACAATGACCACCCGAAAATAACGACTACCCGAAAACAACGACTACCCGAAAACAACGACCACCCGAAAATAACGACTACCCGAAAACAACGACTACCCGAAAACAACGACTACCCGAAAACAATGACCACCCGAAAATAACGACTACCCGAAAACAACGACTACCCGAAAACAACGACCACCCGAAAATAACGACTACCCGAAAACAACGACTACCCGAAAACAATGACCACCCGAAAATAACGACTACCCGAAAACAACGACCACCCGAAAACAACGACTACCCGAAAACAACGACCACCCGAAAACAACGACTACCCGAAAACAACGACTACTCGAAAGTAACGACCACCCGAAAGTAACGACTACCCGAAAACGACCACCCGAAAGTAACGACCACCCGAAAGTAACGACCACACGAAAGTAACGACCACCCGAAAGTAACGACCACTCGAAAGTAACGACCACCCGAAAGTAACGACCACTCGAAAGTAACGACCACCCGAAAGTAACGACCACTCGAAAGTAACGACCACCCGAAAGTAACGACCACTCGAAAGTAACGACCACCCGAAAGTAACGACCACTCGAAAGTAACGACCACTCGAAAGTAACGACCACCCAAAAGTAACGACCACCCGAAAGTAACGACCACTCGAAAGTAACGACCACTCGAAAGTAACGACCACTCGAAAGTAACGACCACTCGAAAGTAACGACCACCTGAAAGTAACGACCACCCGAAAGTAACGATCACTCGAAAGTAATGCGTTACATTTAACCGATATTCGTTTTTATCTGAAAAAAAATATGCTTACAAACAGTAATAAACTGGCAAGATTCGTCTAGCCACAAACCCCAAAAGCCTCTGAAACCACAGTGTGTAAAGACGTGAAAGCATGCAATGTATAAGGTTTTAATTACACACACAATAAAAACTCGCTAACAAGAACCTTCCACTATAAGAACCTCAGGCTGGAATTAAGAATTTATTTATATAAGAATATAAGAACCTAGCCCAGGCTGATTTGGTAAAATGTAAGTTCTTGTTAGCGGGTTTTTACTGCACTTCAAATTTATGTCCTTGTATAACTATATAACCTTGTATAACAGAAACAAACTCGCCAAATGTGCATGTGTGGTAATTCATTTGTATTTGCATCATAAATATGTCAAATATCTAGCTGTCATATACCAACATTTTTTTGCCACCTGAAAATAATGGCGGAAAAGTAGAGGCCCCGATGGGTGTTAATCCCCCAAAAGGGTCAACTTTTGTATAATTATGCATGCGTACATCAACGTAGCTCTATTGTTACCCAGGGTTACTCGTAGTGAAGCGTTCACAGGAA